>JAPDPK010000004.1:4215000-5415000 GCA_031772115.1 Heritiera littoralis
ATTAAAATAATTTTAATTTTCTATAAGATAATCCTATTCAATTAATTATTTAATTTTAAAATAATTAAAATTTAAAAAAAATTAGATTTCAACTGTTTTGTCTTCATTTAAACCAATTAAAATTTATCTCAGAATTTGATTTATCTTTTATCACTTACTATGTCATTTTTAAATTAAAAAATTATTCGCGAAATTATCGTAAAGTTTTTAGTATTTTCTCAAAAAAATTAAAACCGGGTATTTAAATATATATATACACACACACATATTAGTATTGAATTAAACTTCAATATCTTCTTTTTTTCAATTTTCATTCCATTCTTTTAATGATTTTTTCTATTTAACAATTTCATTTCTTTCTTTTTTTTATATTGACTCCATTTTATTTATTTAAACATCTCACATCAAAAATTCGTCAATTATATTTTTTTATCAACCATCGTTAATTATATTTATGATTGGTTAACTAATTTTTATTAAGATTTTAGATATTTAATTTATTTAATTAATATTTAATATCTGTTATGATTTTCAATACAAATTATAATCTAATATCTATATATATAAGCCAAAGTATTTGACTACAAATAGAACATATGTGGATAGTCTAAAAAGTTGACACGTGTAATATCTAAAATAAAAAATAATATTTTTTCCAATTTTTTTATAAATAGGAATTTATATACATTAAAATTTCAAAATAAATTAATTATCCTTTAAATCAATTATCTATTTCAATTTCTAAAAGATAAACATATTTATATACTTTTATATATTTTAAAAATTAAAGAAAAATCTCATGTCATTTATAAATTTTTTTACTCATCTTTCATCAATATACATATATTCTTGTTATATACATTATTTATAGAAATAATTAATTTTGATATAAGTTTTTTATATGGATACACTTTTTTAAAGAAAAAGATAAATATATTTTATATGAACACGTAATATGTGTGGTAAGATGAATTTTTTTCATCTTTAAAGTATAAAAGTCCACAAAAAATACTTAATCATTGATCAATGTTACACTTCTAATTTCAATAAGATTCAGTTTTTTATAATAATCTTATATCTTATATATTAAAAAAAAGCCAAAACTCTTGGCTAAAAATAAAATATCCTAAGGAAGATACCTTTACTTTTGTGTACTTAAAAAAATAAATTGATTTTAATTTTATATAATAATCCTAATCAATTAATTATTTAATTTTAAAATATTTGAAATTAAAAAAACTAAAATTCAACTGTATTATCTTAATTTAAATAAAATAAAATTTATATCAGACTTTAAATTTTTTTATTACTTATTATGTTATTTTTAAATTAAAAAGATATCAATGTATTTTGATCAAAATTATCTTAAAAATTAAATCTTTTATCAAAAACATTAAAACTGGATATTTAAGTTTATATATTTTAGTATTAAATTAGGCTTTCATATCCTTTTTTTTTTCAATTTTCATTTATTCCTTTTTCAGAATTATTTGTTGAATCATTTTATTTAGAAAAAAAATGTCCATATGAATTATCTATTCTCTTGAAACGTGTATGATCTTAAATATTACATTTAATTATTTTGCATTGATTTCAATTTTAAAAAACTTAAATAATAAATTATTTTTAGTTTTATTTCTATTAACATTTTTACTTTACTTACCTTTTATGTCTGACACTATTATAAATAATTTTTTAAAAACCCTAAAAAATAGAGTTTTTCAACACTAATTAATTTTATAAGATTAATTTGGAGTTATCTATATTCAAATTTTAAAAATAAATCAGTTTCAAATATGTATTATTAACCAATAATCTATTAATGATTAATATAATAAGGATTGTTTTCATTAAAATTGTTGTTATTATTTATTAAATATTTAATATTTGTCATATTTAATTTTTCTTTAATTTTTTAATTGTTATTTGATTTTGAATTATTTTTTAATTTTTGTATTCTATATATGCATCAAATTTTTAATACATTATTCAACATGTATTTCAAAATAATTTTTTATTATTCTATTCTTAAAAAAATTATTATAAATTAAAATAATCACTATGCATCGCACGGATTTAAATCTAATTATATTTTTAAAAATTTATTATAAGTTAAAATCATTATCGTGCGTATGAATTTAAATATAGTTAATTATTATTTGTCAACTCTAGAAATCTTAGTCGTTTTAGTGATTTGATAAAATTAAATAATTTTGATGGCGTTTGGGCTAGATTTGATCATGGGCGAGCTCGGGCTAGGTCCAATGTATATAATAATGATTTATATGCAAGCTCAAACCCGACCCTGCCCGAAAATTCGAGTCTGACTTTTAGTCTAGGTCTCTTTTTTATTTTATATTGCAAGCTCGAAGCCCAAGCCAGTTTGCCAGAATACTATTTTATTTATTTTTTAATATTTTAATTTTTGTTTATTTATTTTTTATTCTTTTAGTCCATTTGAAGTTTAATTTAATTTGTCAAAATTTATATGTCAATGTCCATATTAAATATATATAATGATGTTTATTACTCAATAATGTTTTATGTACATATATTTACAATATACTTAGTAAATATATTTTTAAAAAACTTTAATTTTTTTTATGTTTGTGCTGGGTTGAACCTAGCTCGAGCTTTGAGAAGTCAAGTCTCAGCCTAGCCCATTTTTTGATCGGGTTTAAAAATTGTCCAAACTCATTAAATACATCACATATTTTTTACCAAATCCGACCAAGGATAATTATTACATACACTGACAGTGGAGTTTTTTTACTCCACAAGCATCGTTAAGATCGTAACACATGTCCTGTTTTATTTATTTTAATATTTTTATAAGACACATGTCATGATCTTAACGATGCTTGTGGAGCAAAAAAAGTCCACTGTCAGTGTATGTAATAATTATCCATCCGACCAAATATCAAGCTGGCCTTTAGGTCTAGTCTGAGCCTCTGGCTTTCCACTTCAAAATGACGTGTCAATCAAATCTTGGGAGGGATAAAGTTTTGAAATATTATATCGCATTGCTTTCCATCATTGCAAAGTTAATCATGAAATCTTTGCCTTCTAATTTGTCCTGAAAAGGCTACAATCAAATTAAACAAGAAAAGCTAAATCTTTTTATCAATAAAAAAAGAAAAGAAACGATAAATCTTTCACCAAGTGGGAGGTTTCTTTATTCCGATTAAAAAATTATGTCCACTAATAACAGATTAGCTTATTGTTTAAATGTCGGATTCGGCCTTTTATTATCATATTCATATTCTAGCATTAGATATCGTGGCCTATGTGAAAAATGTGCTAATTATCTTTCAATTAAATAAAGTATTAGATTAATTTGAGCATGATTAGCATAACCTTAGTTCTTCACCGTCCGTCCATGAGGTATTCCATTTCTTATCATAAAATATTAGCATTGACAACAGCAACTTTACCACCATTGATAAGAAAGACAATGATATATTAAATGACAAAGAAGATAACCCAAAATTAAGCTGATATTCCCAATTAAAAAACAAAAAAAAAGGGATTTTTATCAAAATCATTACAACTGATTAAGAGAAATTAAGACATAGAGCAAAAGGACAATAATGTGGATATGGGTACTTGGATCCAAGCATTGCGAAATGATTGTGCAGGATAGCCTGAGAAAATGAAGTGATGTTGAACTGAGGAATGGAAATTAAATTGATGCATTTCGATGGGGATTTGTAATTTACTGTAATTATAACACATCTTGAAGACGAGAGTGAAGGGGAGGAGGGCCGGCAGACAGGGCTTGTCCTCTTTTTTCATGAACATGGGGAGTCCATTTTTGTTTGCGTATGCCTTCTTTGCTCCCATATATAATTAGTGATGTACAACTCATGTGTAGTAAAAAAGAGTAATGAATACAAAATCTAGTCATTTTCGTAAATTGTAACGATTAAGACACCTGTTTAATCACGGTAGACACAGATATTACACTACATTTTATATAAAAACT
Organism: Heritiera littoralis; assembly: GCA_031772115.1. NCBI lineage: Eukaryota > Viridiplantae > Streptophyta > Magnoliopsida > Malvales > Malvaceae > Heritiera > Heritiera littoralis. The sequence continues at coordinate 4,218,986 of JAPDPK010000004.1, forward strand.
TAGTTACGAAAAAAATGGTGTTTCATTTAGTAAAATTAAGTGACAAAAATAGCATTCATATACATTCTGAAGTTTATATGTTCGAACAAAAATGCACGGGTTTGTTGTTGGGATAACTTTGCATTTGAAAGAGTTTTCATTGGATACCTTTGAAGATGTTGCAAAACTAATTAATGGGATTTTTATTAGAATTTGTGGTTTGGTTTACATAGATAATTAATAGATTGCACCTGCCAGCACTGTCTATTTAAGAGTTTGCCACCCTCCTCCTTTACCAACTTAATAATTAGTGGCTAGTGCAATAACTTTAATTTGCAAAACACTTTAACACCAAAAAAGAAGCTTTGATCATTGTTTTCTTTTCATGCTTGTGATCAAATCTCCATCCTTTCACTTCCCCATTGTACTTTTTATAAAAAAAAAACCTCCATCCTTCATTGCTCCTACTGGCTTTTTCCATATTATATTGAAACTGTTCGGGATAATCTCCCTTGTCCGTTTCCTAAAGTAGAAGCCTTCCTTGATGTATTAAGTATCTCTATTCTTGCTAATAAATTCTCCACCATGGTAAAAATGATAGGTTTAAGGATGGAACCTACCATCTTGATGGGTTTTTAATATGGTAATAAAAAATTGCCATATGAGCTTTGCGTTAACAGAAATTTATTTGTTAATATGAGTTATGATGTTGAAAGATTTCTTTTTGAAATTTACGTCTTTGTTCAGAATTTTTCAAAATATATAGATGTTAAATAGTTGATTATATATAGAAAGAGATTGTACGCTATAAAGTTTTAAAATGTTTCTTGTTTAAAATCAGGAATCAAATTAATCAAAAAATTTACATCGAAAGGATGAGGTTTGTCCTACATCAATAGAACAAGGTTTTCATATTAATTTGGTGAAAAGCATTAGAGAAACCAATACATCAGACAAGGGTGTTTCATGTATTAGATGCAAATAATTGCTGAAATCCAAAGTTGTCGAATTAAGTATCAAATCAAGTTGCAAATCCAATTGCATATTGTGATTATGATCCACGAAATGCATTAATATTCACATCTTCGTGATCGAATTTGTGGCTCCTACTTAACTTTTCATTACACGTGTTTATCATACGATATATGATGAGGTGGAGCAAAGAAACCAATTATATATAAATAGACACGTTGTACGAATTATTTATGCTGAAAATGAAGTTTTGGAATTAGATATAAATTGGGATTGGAATTATATGTTAAAAATGGAAATATTGGAAGGTGAGAGTGAATGCTTCCTGAGAAATCTTCTTACGCACAAAATTACTGACATGCAAACATGTCATGTTTTTCAATCAAATCACCAATGTAACGCCAAATTTTATGTTGCGATTGATTTGATTTCGTTGTTGTATCATGTCCATCTAATAATGTAAATGATTTAATTGATGGAAACATCATTTATAAAGCAGTATGTTCGTAAAAATTCATTCGAAAGCCGAAACTTTATTGTGTGTATGTCATTGGTATATGGGGTTGTGACATTATCTGCCTTTTGGGCGCAGGAAGAAACCTCTTTCCAAAATTAGGGCAAACACCATTAATGTTCTTTATCTTACAAGAGAACGAACATAGAAGAAAACAGAATGGCCGTATTAAATTGCTGGGGATGGACCCGTGAAGCTGTGATACTTAACTTAATACTAGGGTAAAATTTTCAGTTCATGATCAGCTGGGAAAAGGGCAAATCTATTTCGAAAAAAATTTCGAAACAGCATCCACTTTAAGCTTGATCTCGTCCAATTCAAATCACTATATTTAAATTTATTGTACGACATGCATGAATGATAATTATTATTTTATGGGTACTTTTCTTCAAATTGAATGCAACCTGCATGGAATTAATACAATATTTTTCGATTTAACTCAATCTAGTTTTGTCGACATTGCAAAATTAAAAATTTGAAATTATGAGAGCGAGATTGATACTGCTAAACATTATTCGGAATATTTTCTTATTTTTCATGAATATGACTGCAATATTTCGTACTGTGTCCACAATTCCCACATGTGAGAAATTTCTGATGGTTGGTTTTATCTTGATATTGAACCGAGGGAGAAAGAATCAAGGCTTTAGCCAATTGCAGCTGTCTCCTTAGCCAGCTTGACGAAAGGATGTGATGTACAGTAAATGGTAATGGACATCATTAGATTATCACAATCGAAATATGCATGCAATGCTGTATGGGAGAGATGAATGAGTAAAGAACGATTTACCCATAGATTACTAGTTTTTTACCCGTTGTTTCCATGGTATTTTGTTGAACTTTAGTTGCACAGTCATTCCGTGCGAGGATGACGAGGTTGACAAGTTTAATGGCTGCGCGTAACATGCAGCTGCGATTGGACTCCTGCGCGGGTATTTCATTTTTTTCATCTCATTCATACAGTAATGTGAACGTGATTGTTTTTAATTAGTACCTGCAGAGTACACAGTAATTAGTGATTGATCTTTGATTAATCCGCAGAGAACTCTCACTAATTCAATGTTTTCACCGACAATGCTCCCAAATTAAATGTATTCAAACGCGTCATCATTTGTCACCCAAATCCCATTAATTATAAATATAATTCCATCAAATCTGACCTTCTAATGAAACCAACAAAATTAGGCCTCGCTGGATAAGTATAGGTTTAAGCTAGGGTTATCTGATTCTCATCCCTCTCTATCTGACTTTTTAATGCATGATTATTAAATAAAAAAAAATCTCACACTATGCATTTTAACCACGAGGAATATTAATTTATGTATATAATAATTTATGCCATTAAGCAGCCTTTTGTCATTCAAAGTGAACCTAACTCTTTTATTAGCAAATAGGGTTAATTAGTTTGATCCTTGCCAATTTTTACAGATATGTGTAGTTTGTTTTTTTTTTTTGTTTAAATGAAAGCGACATTAATGCATGCTATACGATCATATGGCACATGGATCATAGACATTGGTTAATTATCTCGAGTCATGTTGATGTGATGAATACATTTGTACCCATTTTTTTTTCCAAATTTTTTTTATCCTTTTTGATGTGCAACATCATCATTACATAAATACGATACATGCATACTCGCAACTTTTGCACCACTACTGTGCGGACCCCGTGTTGTCATGGTAAATAGTAAATACGAATTCTAGAGTGCAAGTGTGTAAATTACATTTTATTTTTGTTTTTACTTAATTAATTAAATATTAAAAATTAAAATTCTCAAGAGCTAAATATAAAGTAATTAAGAAATAAAGTACTTTAAACACATAATAATACAAAAAGGTTAAACTTTTTAATAAATCACATAATTCAAATCTAAAACTTAAAAATAATAAGAAGTAAAATAAAATTATTTGTTTATGATTTAATATCTAAATATATCATTAACTTTTTGTACAAAATAAATCATTAACAAGTGATTTGAAAAAGTAAAAGTGGATTTTTTTTCTTTTGGTATTTGGATATGGATCAAATTTTAAAATCGTCACTGTTGGGAGGACTTTCTCGTTTACCACTCATGGTTCGAACTAGATTAATCTTAGACCATAAAACTATCATTTTTCACTCCCAATTTGAACAAAATTAGTGTCAGACAGTAAAACGGATAAAGATACATATGGTTACAAAAAAAAAATCTCAACGTTTTCTTACATTAAAATAAGTTTATATACTTTTATTTTCTATAAATAAATCTATAATTTTCAAAATAATGCAACTAAGTCTGAATTTCTTAATTAATATTAATTATCGTTTAAATATCTTATGTGATTTTGACGTAGATAATTTTATGGATTATCACATGACATGCCACGTATGAACTCAAATAAAAATTAGAGTTTTTAACATATTTGAATTTATTTGGATGATATTGAATGATTGAGAATTTATTTAAAAAATAAAAATTGATGATTTAAATTCATTTTATAAAAAAAATTAAAGATGCCTTTGTTACTATTAAAATTTTATTTATTGAAAACAAAATGTATTTTGGCTAAAAAATCGAATATTATTTTTTTATTCGAATATAGGTACAATAAAAAATTGTCAGGTAAAGAAAGAAGTGGAAATTTTCGAACATGGCATGGAGTGGTTTAGCATTAAATTAAATTATAATAGTGTATAAAGGAAAGGTATAATATACAGCATAGGAGGACCCACACAGCCATCAGTAGTCATTGGGCCTCTCGCTATCAATTCACGTGCTAGTGGTGCCCAACAGTGACGCCCCTAAGCTAAGAGGCTAAGTTGGACATTTTGGCCCCACCCACACCAAACTAAGCTTCTGCATCTGCATCTGCATCTGCAGCTGCCCCTACAAACTCGACCCCTTCCCCTGTTTTCTTCGATTCCTCCGTACTCTCCTTTTTCTTTATAATAACAAAAAACTTTCAATCCTGTTTCTTTGTTTTTTTAATTTAATTTTCATTCGATTGTTGATTGTTGAAAAGGAAAGCCTTGCTTTTCTCATATTTATTGATTTTTGGCCTCTTTCTCCCCCGCCCTATGTGTATATATATATATATATTACTCACGCCAAAAAAGCAAATAACTCAACTTCCTCCAACCATTTGGCGTAAATTTTAATCTCTGCTAGCAAGTAAAAAGCTAGTAGTAAGGAGGAAAATGAACTAATTTGTTACGGGTTCTTTACTTTTTAGATTCCTTCCTCATACTATTTTCTTTGTCCTCCTTTCTCTCGCTTTTCTTACCACTCTAGTCCACACGTTTTCTTCTTCTTTCTGTTAGCCATGGAAGAGCTAATAATCTCTCCATCTTCATCTTCTTCGCTGGTTTCTTTTTCCCAGGAAACTCCACCTTCTACTCTCCAGCAGAGGCTCCAATTTGTGATCCAAAGCCAGCAGGATTGGTGGGCATATGCTATTTTTTGGCAGACATCAAACGATGAGCATGGTCGTCTGTTCTTGGCTTGGGGAGATGGTTACTTTCAAGGCACCAAAGATACGTCTCCGAAATTTAGCGCCAATATTAGCAACATTCAGGGTTCACACAGTGAACGAATGAAGGTGATGAAAGGAATCCAGGCCCTCCTTGGGGACAACCATGACATCGATATGTCGGTGATCGACGGCACTGATATCACCGATGCTGAATGGTTCTATGTGATGTCATTGACTCGATCTTTCTCTGCTGGAGATGGGATTCCAGGCAAGTCTCTTACTACTGGCTCTTTGGTTTGGTTAACCGGTGCTCATGAGTTGCAATTTTACAATTGTGAAAGAGCTAGAGAAGCACAAATGCACGGCATTGAAACGCTGGTCTGTATACCAACTTCTTGTGGGGTTCTTGAACTAGGATCCTCAGAAATGATCAGGGAAAATTGGGGTTTAGTCCAGCAAGTGAAGTCGCTATTCGGCTCCGATCTCACTGGCCTGGTGCCAAAACAATCAAATCCAAACCCAAATCTGGCCCCAGGTCCAATCCAGTTCCTGGACAGAAACATTTCTTTTGCAGACATTGGCATAATCGCCGGTGTCCAAGAGGAAGATGCAACCCCTGATAATAGAGCCAAGCAAGAAGACCACAACAACCAAACCAAGAAAGATTCCACAAAACCTGGGCAGTCTTCTTATGTGGACTCAGAGCATTCAGATTCTGATTGTCCGCTACTTGCCATGAAAAATTTAGAGAAGAGAACCCCAAAGAAACGTGGGAGAAAACCGGGGCTCGGACGAGAGACACCGTTGAACCACGTGGAAGCTGAAAGGCAACGCCGTGAGAAGCTGAACCACAGGTTCTACGCTCTCCGAGCCGTAGTCCCGAACGTGTCGCGCATGGACAAAGCATCACTCTTATCTGACGCTGTTTCATACATCAATGAGCTAAAGGCGAAGATCGAAGATTTGGAATCACAGCTTCAGAGAGAGTGTAAGAAAGTGAAGGTAGAAATGGTTGATGCTATGGACAACCAAAGCACTACCACTTCAGTGGACCAGACAGCCAGGCCTAGTAATTCATCATCTGGAACTGCTGGGTTTGGTGGCCTTGAACTCGATATTAAGATTATGGGAAATGGCGCAATGATTAGGGTCCAATCCGAGAATGTGAACTATCCAGGTGCTAGGTTAATGAGTGCCCTTCGTGATCTGGAGCTTCAGGTCCAACATGCAAGCATGTCGTGTGTTAACGAGCTCATGCTCCAGGATATTGTCGTCGGGGTTCCTGATGGATTAAAAACCGAAGAAGGCCTCAAATCTGCTCTTCACAGGAGGCTAGAGCAGTAAGGTTATTTTTGTAAGAGTGTGGAATATCTGTTTTTAATGCTTTATTTTTCTTTCATCTCCAGGTTCTTTTTGGTTATTTTCCGTTTGTGATGTAATTAAGGAGTTAAAATCATGCAGCTTTTTCCTTTTTCCTTTCAGTTTATGTACCACTTTCCTTTATCTGAATTTTTCTATATATTTTTCTTCTGCCTGTTCCCCATACCTATGACAAGCTTCAGCTTGAAAGGAAACCAAACCTAACCAGAGAACCAACAACAATTTTTTTCAAAAAGCTATAAATGAAATGGGAAATAAGGCATTTATTATATACCTGCAACTTTATGAACTACCAATATAATCCATATCGTAAAAGGGCAGTCGAAATTTAAAATATGAAAAAAAAAATAGCATCCATCGTGCCCAAAAATATCCAACAATATCTCCACCTTTTTTGGATAAAAAAAATTAAAATGAGGTTCGGTTTCTCATAAAAAAACAAAAGCAGACTGGGAATCTCCGAACCAAACACCTTCACCACTATTTAAGTTGAAGGTTCTTGAGCGTTTAGCCTTCAAATTTTAAACTTGTTTGATAGCAGTGAAAAACAAAACACAGAACCGTACTAGTACTACTTCTTTGCAGGCTTGTAGTTATCCTTTCTGGCAGTTTTTTTTTTGTTGGCAGTGATAAATAAATTTCATAATTTTCGACACGACACGACACGATGAAATTATTTTGTAACGAAAGCTATCGATAGATATACTTGACAATCGTTGATGAGGATTGAGAAAGGTGAAGGAAAGGGGAGGAACAGATTGTAGCATTCTGCATCTACCACGAAAAAAGTTGTGGCCAGGGGACCAGGAAAAGTAGCGTCCAGAATTTGGCACGTCAGTAAAAGTGTAAAACCCAATCTAATCTGAATTATTGAGAATGCAAAACTTCCGAAATGTGTGTTAACATTTTCTAAGGTTACACCTCCTCGGATCTCGGGAAAGTCATCAACGACGATGATGTTTCGTCCACTTAATTGCTTTAGCTTTACAGTTTTTAGCTATTACCGTGTACGAAATGATTTCTGAAACACAGATTTTAACTGCGGTAACTTCAAAGGATTTTTATGCACAAGAAAGGTCAAAGAGGAAGAAAGTTGAATTATTGATCTAATTTTTATAAAAAAAATTAAAGTTATTAAATCAATTTTTTTGATATAACAACAGGTGTTTTTAATTATTTTACAGTTTAAAATTAAATTTTTTCATGTTGAGAAGGTTAAACAAAAAAACTCTCTCAATAATAATAATTTTAAGATTTAAATTATATCCAAATATTTGATAAAAAAATTTACTTTCATTTCTTTTAATTATATATTGATTAGTTTTAAAGATCTCTTCTTGCATGGTGCGGCGATAACTGATAATGTCACGGACATTTTTTGAAATGCTTGATTACCAATATTATGGCCTGTAGGCACTCGCCAGTTACTTTTACCGCTTATCACAAAAAAAAAAAAAAAACTGTTTGGGTTTTTCAAATTGTTCCTTAATTGTTTGCTTTAAATTTTATAATATATATTTTCAATTACTTATTAAAAGATTATTTGCATAAAAAACTTAATTATTCTTGCTCAAACAACTTTTAATTGTCGATATTTCCAGAATCCATACAACGTACCGAAAAGAACGCGGCTAAAGAAAATGGTTGTTTTATTTCAAAATAGCACTCAGGGCAATATAGACTAATTCTTCCAGCTAAAAACAGAGAACTTTCTTCATTATTGAAAAGGTCTGAACACAACTCGATCATGTGGGAACGTTGTATTCAATGAAAATAACTCAAAAAGTACAAATTTACTGTAAACGACGTCACTCTGGCCATTCCACCGGCAGGACGACTAAAACGGCCCACCATGGCATCTGCCAGCATGCAAAACCCAACCAAAAACTACCAATCATTTGATAATTGGAAAAAGAAAAAAAAAAGTTAGAGAAAAAATATTAAATGAATTGATGAAGAGATTGAAATCAAACACGAGAGCCACCTAGACAGGACTAGGAGCAGAGAAGTTCGATGTTCCGATGGAGTCCAGACTTTAGATTCCAGCATGTTTATTTCGAGGGTTGAAGCTTTCCGTAGTCACGGAAAATGGGATAAGCTTTTTTTTTTTTTTTTTACTTTCCTTTTGTACGTTGAAATATTTGTCCTTTACGAATCATTTTTTTTAATGATCTTAACGGAGTTTAAGAAATGGGTTTGAGTTCAGTGCACGAACGTCGTTTTAGGCACGTGGTGCATACTTCTTACCCAAGGATAAAATGTTGCCACGTGAAATAATTGGCATTTTGTGTTATGGGCCCACGCGATCACTTACAACACAAAGAAACATCGAATCTAGCCTGAGAATATTACTAACGTGGTCCACTACTGTTCCTTTCCCACGTAATGCTACCCAAATTTTATTTGCGTCTGGTTTCCAAATGCTACTGAAATTTATCTTTTTTTTTAATTGAATTTATTTATGATGTACTGATAATATATAATTTAATTATGAGATGATATTTTATTAATGAATAAAGTCTAAAAATGTATATACCCTTAAAAATAAATTTAAAAACTTTATTAATATTTATTTTTAAAGACTTTCATATGACGTGTCATTCTATAATTAATTGATAGTGAATAAAAGTTATATACTGTTAGTGCATTATATATAAACTTTTTCTAATTTAGTTTTTTTATTGTTTATTAATATATAAAAAGATATAAAATAATTTATTTTATACTTTTTTATAATTAGATTTAATAATCTACTTATATAAATTTTTGAGTTAATTTAATATTCTTATTATTTCAATCGGATATAGTATTTTTTAATATATATTAATAATTAAAATTTTATTATTATTGAACGTATAGTTTGACATTTTCAATTAATTTAAAATTTAACATGTATGATCTATATGAATAGAATATAAAATTTAACAGCAATATTAAAAATATAGATCATATAAAAGATATGAAAGTGTTTAATACTAAATTAATTTTACATAAATATAAATTAATCCATTCTATCTATATAAAATCAAAATATATCTATGTAAAAAAAACCCCAAACATATTGATGAGGTGGAATGTTAAGTCTACTAACACCCTTTCTTGTAAATGTCAATTTAATGTAAAACAATTTAAATAAATATACTCTTCGACAATTATAAAAGCAAAAAAGTCAATCAACATAAAATCAGATTTAATTACAAAAAATATGACACATTTTAATTTAAATCAGAGCATAAATGAAAGTTTAAATAAAGATACAAATGATTAAATGTAAATTTAGAATTATTACACATAAAATATGTTAGAAGTATCATGAAAATATGATTATTAATGTAAACTTTAGTGTCAATATATTTAAACATACAATAATTTTTCTATAATGTATATTTATGTTAATTATTATATGTTTATATATTTCAAACATATTTTACATTTAATAACTTTAGATTTATGCTTAATAATGTATTGTTTACATTAACCTTAAGTTAGTTATTAAGTGTTTATGATACTTCTAAAATATTTTACTTCTAATAACTTTAAATTTACTCTTAATCATGTACTTTTTACATTCACACTATAATAAGGTTAAAGTTTATTACTTTATTGTAGATCTCTATGAAACAAAGAATAATAGTGAAAAAGAAAATATAAGGAAATAGATGCATGAGAGATAGAGTAAGGAAAAATTCTAAATCCATCTGCTTTTTTACTCTTCTTACCATATTTTTTATAATAAATAACTGATCATTGCTCAAAATTATGGTATGAATAGTAAAAAAAAAAAAGGGTAAGTTTAGAATTTTTCTCGAGTAAGAATGTATTACTTGAGGAGAAAGCTAAGAAAAGACGATCTTATCCCTCTCTCTAGTATTTTATGCTTTTTATATCTTTATCTTCGGATGACAGACACAAGGAGCTTTGGTTGTTCTTCACTTTGTGTTCTACCTAAAATCATATAAAACAACCTAAACTTAGTTTGTAAATCTAATGAATGAATCATTTTAAAGAAAGCTTAATTCAATTATGAAAGGAAAATAAAGAAAAAAACAATATTACTCTATTTACCTTAAGGAAATTTTTAACACCTATTACATCATGATTGCTTTAATTTTTTTTTTAAACTACATGCATTTTCATCCGATTTACCATCTAAGAATAATTTTGTTCAGGTTAGAGTTGTAAACGATAAAATCCTCTTAATAGTGACGACTCTAAAATTTAAATTATATCTAATTGCATGAAGAAAATAATCTATTTTTACTGCTTTTAACCATTTATCCGCACTTTAAATATTTTCTTTACTCTGCATTAACTCTTCATTTTTTAAAAAATATTTTTTCGTATTCAACGTAATTGCACGGTTCATGAACATTAATTAGAATTAATATTTTAATATTTTAAAATAAAATCAAAGCATTCTTTCTGCATCGTCTCTTTGTCAAGTCAAAAGTGAATATATAATTTTGATATATAGAGAGGAGAGATGATGCATTTTTCTTATTCGTTGTTTATAAATGATATAAAATAATATCTGGTACTCAATGGTACTTTGGTTTTGTTAGGTAATGAAAATGAAAGTATAAGAAAAGGTTTAAATTAATATTTAACGTGACATAGAGTTTATCATCTCTATATTAATTACAGAAATGTAGACAACAATTACTTCAATGATGTAATTCGCCACAATAATTGGAAAACAAATAATTGAAAATAACCTAAAAAAATAATTGGTTGAGAAAATTGTAAGAGAAAACCAAGTAAAAAGTACACAATATATTGCATGTAAACACAAATAATCAAGATTAGACAAATCTTTTTCATGTAATAAATAAAGGTAAAATTTTAATAAGTAGCAACAGCTTTGGTATTTTTATTTCCTCGTTTTCCTAATGTCTACTCAGTTTTTTTTTTTTTACACAGTCTCCACCTCTTACCAGTTATTTTTTGTTCGAAAAGGTTGCAATATTTATTCTTCGCTCAAGTATGCTAATGTTAATTAATTATAAGGCTGGTTTATGTTAAATATCAGTAAATACTCGACAATTCGTCAAATTAAAGTTTGTAAAAAGTCTAATGCTTTTATGGTCCATCCCTTCCATTGTACTGGTAATTAAGTATTAAAATATATTCATGGCTAATTATTGATTAGGCAGGCTAGGAATTTATTTATTTATTTATTAAGATAGCTAAAAATTTTTTCTAGCATATATTAAATAAACAGATTTATTGAATTTCTAGAATACACAACGAAAATTAGTCGTCTTCTATTTCCTAAATCTCACATTTCATACCCCATATTTGAATTTCAGACCATTAATTACATGTTTCAAGATTTAATTTTCAAGTTACAATTACCTTACAGTTTTTCTGCCAAAGGTGATGGTTTTCATTGGTATAGAAATTAAGCCCATTAAACTTTGGTTAAAGTGAATCACTTCTCCTTGTTGGATTCAGGGCCAAACCCTAAACATCAACCAACCTAGAACACTAAAACTGACCGAGCAAATAAGCAAAAGCTTCGTGGACGAAACACATCAGCCACATGCATGCATGAATACATGGATACAAACATACAATTAAGCTAAAAAGGGGTAAATTATATATATATCAGCCACATGCATGCATGAATACATGGATACAAACATACAATTAAGCTAAAAAGGGGTAAATTATGGGTAAATTTTATATATATATATATATATATATATATATATATATATTAAGCACGTTGAACAGCTTGTGATGTACAATCAAATGGAACAAAATTCCACGTTGATTATATGGGCGTTGACCATTGGTGCCGGGGCCTTTAAACTAATTTTAAGGGTCAAAGAGGAGGGCGCTTGAGCACACAAGGCACTTGAGTTATTGATCTTTGAATTACCATTTTTTAAACTTTTTACAGAAAATGTTTTTTTTAATTAAAACGTTTTTAATTTTAAACTGTTACAACAATTTTGCAAAATGAACGGTTGCTATTTTAAATAAAATTACAAGTATTTATTTGTGACTCTTAATGTTCTATATAAGAAGGACAGAATTTTAATATTGTTTAACTCTATTTTTTCAATTTTCTCAAAAAGAAAATCTTGATACTTTATTATTTCCTGTCGTAACTTGTTTCTATATGAAATAGTATTGTACTAAAAAAATGTAATCCTCCACGCCTCAAAGTTAGTATTATCATATGTATGTTTAAGTTGGAATATTGCATGGGGTCAACATTGCTAACCACACAACCTTCATGAACTCTAACTTGCATCGTCGAAGAGCTTAGGCTTCAATGGATAGTAAAGTGTTATTTTTATGTTGACTTGTCTTCGGCCCGAGAATCAATTGTGGACCTTATGGTTCAAGAGGCTGATGCCTAAGATGTATAAATATAACCGAACGATGCGAGTAGATGGAAATCTTGTTAGGTTTTGTTATTATAAAGATGTCTCAATATGTAGTGGACCAACCCATGGGTGAATTGGAAGCCCCATCAAATGCATATATAGGCTTTAAGCATAGTTGGGCCCTAAGCCTAGGTCTCTTAGGTGATTATAGGGGCGGGCCGGGCTGCCCTCGTTGACGAGTTAGTGTCTTAGTGATGCTGCTCGATTGCCTCGGAAGGCAGGAACTACGGACGTGAGTGTCCCATGAGCTTCAATGTTCCGAGTCTAAAGCTTTGAACTTGAGAAAGAACAAAACATTTACAAATGACATTACTTTGTCCAACAGGATCGAGAGAAATCTATGAACTTTGGCAGCTTCCAACTAGCAAGCAGCAACCACTAACAACAAAAATATAGGTCTGGGTTTGGACGTCAAGGTTTTCTATCAAGAGAGACCAAATCTTAACTAAACTGTAAGGAAAGACTTCCAACAATTCCAAGGATGCTCCAACAACCAATGTGAAAACAAAAGGTCACTGTCCAAAATCTAATTTCTTTTTCTTCTGTTAATCTTTCTTTAATTACAATTATATCTGGAAAATTAATGCCATTATTACAGAAGTAACTAAACCCCCAAAGCAAAGAACTATATTTTGCTATCAAATCTGTGTTGATGAAGCAGTATCGATGACCCAGTGTTGACCATCTGTTTGGATCTTGAGATTGTTCATTTGAGCGAATAAATTTACTGCTCTTCTGACACCACGGTTATCAGCCGCGGTAAAATAATCGTGCCCAAAAATTATCCCACCGGGTCTCAAGATCCGGTACGCCCGGTTTATATCTCCCCAAGCGGATATGAAATCATGACCCGCATCGATCTCTATTAAATCAGCGGTAATTCCCCATTCACATAACTTCTCAAGACCCGACCCCGTTGAGAATGGCACGGGTAAAACCGACTCGGTGGCGTTGAAATAAACCACATTTTGCATAAATTGTTGAAGCAATAAAACGTCGCCGTTTATCATTCTAATGTCCTTGAAGCGGTCTCTGAAACCAGGCCATCCACGAAAGTCGTCGAGGCAGAGAATCTGAGTTTCGAGGCGGAGTTTACGAGAAACGTTGACCATGTGGAGAGCTGACGCACCCAAGAAGGTGCCTACTTCGATGATTACTTGGGGCTTGACTCGTTTGATCAAGTTTTCGAAAACGGCACCATCGGAGCCCCAGCCTTTGATTCTTTTTTGCTTGAGGAAGGAGCGAAGGTAGGGTGGCGGGAAATTGGTGTAAGGAGAGGAGCCGTTGAAGACGCGGTCAAGAACCGTCGGGAAGACGAGGTGGGGAGGGAGAGGCGAGTTGGAGCAGTGAGCGGTGACCCGGAAGTTGTCGAGTTGGGTTGGTAACTTGGCGAGCTGGAAAACTGAAGGGGGAGGAGTTAGTTGGGACAGCTGTTGTTGTTGTTGTTGTTGTTGGGTAGGAGAAGAGTGGGAGAGATAACCTAAGGTGTAGCTGAGCAAGACGAGGATAACGTACGCAGTGGTTTGAGTGAAGAGTTTGGCGACGGAAAGCTTGTTTCTTTGGTGGGTATGAAGGTGAAGAGGGCGTTGATCTTCTTTCATGGCGATTTTGGTTTTTCTTTTCTTGGTTGCGTTTTGAAGAGAAAAAACAGAGCAAGTTATGGTTTGGTTTAATTTCAATTATGATTGAATAAACAGGCAATTGTCGGTAAAGAAAGGGAATTAAATCACCAATATATATACATCCAGAAAAAAAAAATTAAAAAAAACCCTCTTTTATCAAACTGCGAGATAAAAGAGAAGATATTTGGTAAAGGATGAGATAAGTTGCGTGTTTACTACACGAACGGGGAATTCGGAAAAGACCGGAAAAAATCGTGCGTTTGAAGGATCAAAGTTCAAAGTATTGAAGAGTGAAAAAAGGATAAAGAAAAACAGTGAAAGAAAGGCCTTGGGTTGGGATGGGAGGTCTGCTTCTGGCATTTCCTTTTCGTACTTTTCTGTGGTGCCAAAGATTGAGAGAGACTTTTGTAATGTTTATTGAGTAATTTACTAACTTTTAATTGTTGATATTAACTTTCAACGATTGAGGGTGAGATCTAAGAAAATGTTTAAATTTCATCACGTCATTTCGTTTTTGAAATTAATTTTGATTCTAATCTTATAGGTTGAAGTGACAACATCCATAACATCAAATCATGGAATAAACTGGTTGAAGAAATGTCTAAGTTTTTTTTTTATTATCAATTACATCAAAGATTGAATTCAAGGAATTAAAAAATTCATATTTGATCATGGCATGGTGGTTGGATTTGAATTAGTTTGGACAATCCCCATAGCAGCTAGCTTGAAGATGACGAATTCAATTAGTCAACATCTTCAAACAGATTTAAAATTATTATTGTGTTGAAACTTTTAAGTAATTAAAATAGCTTCAGATGGATCTCCAAACTTTATAGTTCATAGAGAACTTTCACCAATGATTCTGTAAAAGATTCCAAGATGATCATGATCATTCCTAGCTCACGCAGGACTTTCACCGGTGATTCTGCAGAGGCTTCCACGAAAATCATGATTATTGCTCTTGACGACGTCCATACTCTTTAAACCTACTGTTATTTACATATTCATATTCTATTAATTTTTGTCCTGAATATTTACAAACTTAAGATCAAAACCCGATTAATTAAACATCGTAAAACGTTTCTAAATACAAATTTCAAAACCATCATTATGATCTTTTTAATGAATCTGGTCCAACGACCCCCGCCTCGAATTAGCCTATGTCCCAAAAAAAAAAAATTGATTGTGGTTATTTTCCTTTTCCTTTTCCTCTTCTTTTTAGGTGCTTAGGAAGTCATATTCTTTCTTTTCCTCCGAGCCCTTCTTGTTATTAGTTTCCTGTCACCTTCCCTTCCTCAAAGTTCGGCTCCATTTATTTGTTCTTTTTTTTGGTCTAAACCATCCGATATCCCCATACCTTTGGTATAAGACTAATCCGGATTCGAGCCGGGCAGGACCCAAAGGGCGGCTAAACTCTCCCTCAAGAGTTTTTAACACAGCTGCATACCCAGGGACTCGAACTCGAGACCTCTGGTTAAGCTAGAACAGCCCCCTACCAGCTGATCTACGTGCTCTTGGGTTGGCTCCATTTATTTGTTCTACTAATAGATATTTCATTTTCTAGATGATTAAAAGGCACGTAGAGGTACACGGTTCTTCCACATGCCCTTCACCTTGAAACAATAGAGATTAGTATCATCTTCGCCCTTCCACAGCCTTAGCCTCCTCTCATGGACCCCTGCTGTAAATGAGAAGCCGACTGCTTCCAGCCCCTTCAACATGACCGCCAAGTGCTTGACCGCTCATTTTAACACGCAGAGCTTTCATGGTAGGTTCCACTTCGCCCCACAACCTGATCTTACACAATCACCAATAACAACCAAGGAAATTTCGGTTGGATAACAACTCAGATGCATGCTGCAAGCTTTTATAGGCTACTACAAAATGACAGCCCTGGAGGTAGTAACCACATGTTCAACCCTCCTTTTACAACTAAACTGTCGTCTCTATCCACCAGTTCTTTAATTCATTTGGCACGACAAGAACCTCAACAAAAGTTAACTTCCTAAACTGTTAAAAGAGAAATGAGAAAATTAAAATTCTAACACCATCTAACAAAGATCACCACAGTAATACAACTATTTTAAAAGGCAACTACTATCAACAGCCACAAGTATCACAGCGAAACAACTGATTGGGGTGTCACTTTGCCTCCTCTGCTCTGGGGTGTCACTTTGCCTCCTCTGCTCCATCACCGCCACCATGCCCATCAGCACCAGCTTCAGAGCCCTCTTGCTTGCTTCCACCACGTCCATCATTTAGGCCTGAAGTTGGCGGGGGACCACCACTGCTGCCACCTCCAAGAGTAGCTTCAGCATGCATGGGATGCATGCCATTGTTGGGCCCCCCAGGCCTCATTCCCATTTGACCTTGCATGGTCTGTTGGTGCTGCTGGTGCAGTTGCTGCTGTGGATCCTGCATTTGATGTGGGTTATTGAATTGCAATGGCACCTTCTGGGGGAAAATACCTGGTTGCTGTGCCATTGCAGCAGCCTGAGGATGTTGCATGAAATATCCTGGTTGCATTGCAGGATGTGGTGCCATCTGCAATTGTGGCTAAACAGGTGAGCAATCAGTGTACAGCAGATAGACTAGACGGAATACTAGACGGAAGCATTTATCTTAAACACTCACCTGAGGAGGCATTGTTGGTGTTGTTTGTGGTTGTGCATCGGCAATTGCAGCTAAGTACATCAGATTCTTTTGCAGTTGAGCTTGATACCTAAATCATCAAAATCTTATATGTAAGCTGCCCAAATGTCACACATGTAAGCAGACGTGCATGTGTGAATGTGCAAAACGAAAGAAATGTTTATAAAGAATAACTGACAGAGTAGGTTTATGAGAATAAAACGAAATTGCAACAATTCAATATCAACATTCAAATACTTCTATTGTATCAATTTACAAGCTTCACAGGTTGATAACTAGGACTGTAAATTGAGTGTTTGGAAAGCAGCTCATCAACAAGCTCAGTTTATGCTCATTTTAAGCTAACAATCAATTTTGAACAAAATTTCAGAACTTATATAATAAACGAACTGATCTTGAACAAAGTTGTCCGGTTCGTTTATGTTCATCAACAAGCTCATTTATGATTCATTTATAAGATCATTTCTAGATTTGATCAAAAGCTCATTTATTATTCAACAATAATAGAATAATAATAATATTACTTATTTTATTACTATCACTATTTCATTGATATGTTCATTAATATTTTTCAATTTTTATTTTTTTAGAGGTATTACTTTAGAAATGATACATAGATTTTTTTGAACTTCTATGATTATGTAGTTTTTAATTGCTGTTGCCTATTTGTTACTATATGTCTGTTATAATTTGTTTCATTGTTTGGATCTCACATGTTTATTGCTTATAAATAGGTTTTGAATGTTTGGTTATATGTCATAAATATGTTTGTACAAATGTTCATGAACAAGTTCATTTAACTTAAATGATCACGAACGTGAACACAAGCTTGAACCCCATGCCTAAAATTCCTATCGAACACAAACCAATCACGAAAAGTCCTAAAAAATGAACAATCATGAACAGAGCCAAGCTTGTTCAAGATCATCCAGCTCTATTGTAACCTCCTCTGTGGCTACTAAAATTCACCTACTTGTACAATCTATGATTAAAAACCCACTAAGATCATTGACTACATTTAAGAGGAGTGGAAAGTAGGGAAGGAAAACCCCAATGCATTATCGGCGACACCATACCATATGCTAATGATCAACAAACAATAGACATGCTGATACAATAAACTTGGTTTCTATCATGAATCCCTGATAGCAAATTCTGAAGAAAAACCAAGATAAAACAACTGAAAGCCGTAGCTTCTGCTAACCAAAAGAATGCACTTATCCTGCCTTCTCCAGATATTCAATGTTAGAATTATGCAAGGACCAAAAACATACAAGTACACCACAAGACTCATTATCACAAGCTGATCATATCAATGATGATAAAATAATAGATCACGGTCAGCTATCTATACCTCTGACGCCAGTAAGCATGGGATTGAAGCACTAAATTAGTTTCTCAAATTAGGTTAGGAGTAAAGATTGTGCCATCTGTATATGCACTTGGAAGCCCCAAAAGATATCCATGAAATGAAAGATTTATCTCGCTTTGGATATAAATACTCCTCAATTCTGGTCCCAGTTTCAGGTAGAAAGACATACAATTATATGCCACTTAACAAACCCCAACATATCCAAGCAATGAAAGACTTATCTCACTTTGGAACTAGAGACTGATCAATTCAGGTCCCAGTTTCAATGAGAAAGACATACAATTATCTAGGATGAAGGAACTATTTTAATTAATAGAAAGTAACATTAGATACTTCAATATGAGCTCCACGCACCACATTCTCACAGCATCAACGGCTGTTACCTGATACAAATGTTTGGCAACAGTTCTGACATGACAATGTGTCTAGCAGTTTAGACTAGCCACTTCCCACTTAAAGCAAACATATATTTAAAACCTTGAATGTTAATTTAAAATGCTACATGAACCATTAAAGTAGATAAAAGAAAAAGAGAAACTTATGAGTTACTTACTGGGCGCATTCAGCAAGTTTTCCAAGATTCTGATTGTCCAAAATTGCCAATATCAACTTCTTGTTCTCATCAAGGTACTGCAATAAGAATGAAAAAAGAAAACAACAATTAAGTGACAAGCTGCGACCTTGCACAACAGATAGAGAGAGGGGCAAAGATTTATACCCAATTCTTTTAAAACATGTATCCTAGAATCAGGAGCAAAAGAAACACTAAAGCCATATATAACAAAATCTAAGGTACACACTTCACTCAAAGATTGTCCTTTACCTAAAATCTATCAAAAACTTTTGCATTTAAGCACTTCTTAAATTCTTCTTGAGTTATACTCAATCGATAGGACGTTGCTAGACAAAAAGGATAGTATCATTTCAAGTATATAGAGTTAATTAGAAAAAATCCTTCAAATGCATTTCCTTTAATAGAATAAACAAGAGCCATTGAGCTTTCAGCTTAGTTCAAAACAGAAGTAGCAATCATCCATGACAAGGAGCACATAAAGCCCACATCTTATACTTAGAACCTTCTAAAAATCTACCAACAGTTTTACTAAATCAACTACAGTTCTTGCATCTCACATGCTCACACCTATTAGACTTTCTGGGAACATGAAGCAATATCATTAAATTCCTTATTTAAATTGACGTTTCATATTTACAGCATAAACTAACTAATACTTTTCCTCTAAAAGGAATATCACTCTTTCAAAGAAAAGAACAAATGATCTAAAGTGAAACAGGAAGATCTCATCTCTCACCGTGTATCTAAAAGAAAGAATTTCCATAAGCAAGGTAAAAATAAATCATAATTGGTGATGCATACAAGGACTTTCTCTTCTTCTTGCTTGAATTAATTAACTCAAGCAATGATCTGATGAAGAGCCACTAGGACTGCTTTAGGAAATCAGCCTCATAGGCCCCTTAATAGGAAACTACGTTTCAAGGTTTCAGCCGCTAATTAGGTGATTATAGATATTGGGTATGTTCTGAAAGTCTATCTCCTACCAGAAAGAATAATATGTTCCATAAAATCTGCAACACCACAATATGGATCTAGGATATATATGCCAGAAAAAATTCAAACAGGTCTATTGATTTTTCTTTTCCTATCAATATTCCAAATATTTCAGTGCATTAATGAATTAGAGCCCAGAAAAAAAAATCTAATTGAAATTTCCCTGGTGGTGCCCAGAAGAATAATAGCAAAAATAGGACAGACAATCAAATTGACACAGGTAATCAAATGTTGATTCTCCCCAATATGAAGCACAATCACTCGATGCGCCCGGTATACCTCACCATTCAAGATGGCACAAGTCTCTTGCTTTCAATAAAAGAATAAAATGACAGACAAGAACCAATTTAATCAACCACATTGCATCTAACAAAGAGAATACTTAGATCCCCTGCATTACCAATAACTTCATTCATCTGTCTATTTTATCCATCACTGTTAAAATAATTTCTTAAAACCAACTTCGACCTACCATTATCTTTTCAGCATCATTGTTTTATTCCAAAGAACTATCAATACAGGTGCAACCAAATCAAAGAAAGCACAATCTTCCATCTCAAAAACGTTATGTTCATAAACATCCATAAAAAGTGCTCGCTTCTTGTTCTTGTTCTTTATTTTCTTTTGGAACGAATAAAGCAGGCTTCTTCTTTCTCATGAAAAATGAATAAAAATAATTTCAGACAAAATTACCACAAAAATGAAAAGTTCCAGGTTAGCATCTCCTCCCAGTAACACCATAACTTCAAACTACTACCATTAAACACAATATAAATGGATGCTAAACGAAAATAAAAGGAAAAAAATTAATATACATATACCTTCTGAATCTGCTCAGTAGTGATATTAGTAGGTGGAAACGAAGACATGACAGGAATCATTTGCGGTGGCTGCTGCATCTTGTTTGAGCTTTACTTTACTCCAAGAAGAAACCCTAAACCTAATCACCCTCTTAGAATTTTCCCCAAAAAGCCAAGGAAAAAAAAAGAAAGTCTAAATCCAATATCCACAAATATTAAAAAATATGGAAAGAAATAAAGCTTATGTACTATTTGTACCCTGGTTTGAGCAGGTGAGTGTGGACGATTATCCTTTTTCAATTTTCTTAAATTTTGAAGTGGCTTTTTTTTTTTTTTTTCAGATAGTGACGATGACTCTGGAATTTAAGACTAGGCATGTAAACATAATAATAAACAGCGTAAGTGGGGAACTGGGGATTCTTAAAATAAAATTAAAAAATAATAATAACGGATCAATATACGTTGAATTGAGATGAAAGGAATTTAATATTTTTAATTTAAGTGTGAATAAAAAAATAATATTGTGAAAATTTTTTTTTTCGAGTTCGACTCGATATTAATTAAAACTTAAAGTAATTTTTAAATACCGAAAATCTTATAAAAAAAATAATAATAATAACGGAACAGAAGGGGCAAGATTTGGTCTGCCCTGTATTGTTGTGAAGACAAAACTCACGCGAATAATTTATTGATTTTTTGCACGGTTGCTTACGTCACTTTGGTTTTTCCTTGTTTGTTTGGGCTTGGCTTTGCTTCGGTTTGGTATCTCTTAACCGACATGAACGTATTTTTCTTGGAACTGTTGATTGGTTTAAGACTTTAGATGTGAAGTTGTGAACTCTGTTCTTTAACTAGTAAAATTCTTATTCGATAATTAATTAATTTTAAATAATTCAATAGATCAATTCAATTAAAATTTAAATATAATTTTTTTATAAACTATTCTCATCTGTTTAATATCAATTAAATTTAAATTAAATAATATTAAAATCTTTATACCTTTTAAAAATTTTTGTTAATATAAGTATTTCATTTTCTTACTCAAGCATAAACAAGTAAAACATCCTAGTACAGAATAACACTGTCACAACGGAAGACCTTCACTTTCTCACATTCGGTATAAAGAAAGATGCAATGAACTTGTAAACAGGAGTACATTCTTACATTGATTGAAATTCCAAGAATACAAATACGGAGATCGAACGATAGTGGTCAGTTGTGATCCGATGGCCCATCTTTATCAATATACAAGCAAAGTGGATGGATTTGATTCATGTTTATCCACTACAGAAAATTGTACGGATGAAAATCTGACATGATTTCATAGGCAGCGCAGCTTACACGCGTTGTTTTGAAAGTGGGCTTGATTTATTTATTCCTTTACTCTTCCAGTCCTTCTTTGCCAGTAGCCCAGTACTCTACCTATTGGCCATCGGCTCCTGCTGGATATGTTGGCTGCCAGGGCGCAGGAATGTTGCGGTCCAGGCCTTTACGTAATTACATTCATTCTCGATTTTCCTTTTGAGTGAGAAAAAGACATTCGGGTATGTTATAGCTGTTGTGAAAGATTAAAAATGCTCGACGCCTCGCCGACTGCCTTGCCAGTCGACGGACAAAATGCTTCGCATCGGATGAACAGGTTGAGACCCTACGTCTACAAAACATTCTGTAGCCGGAGCACGATTGTATGCCGGTGTACCAACGTAGCCACACTTATTTCGGAACATGTTTGGACACAGGAAATAAATATATAAATAAAAAGTATTTTTGAATTAAGGAATGAAAGAAAACTATGTAAAATCATCCATTTTTTTAAAAATTTTTATTATCATCTTATAAAAATAAAACTAAAGAAAACTAAAAAATAAATGAAAAAAATAAATATTTTTTTATAAGTTTATGTTTGATCACATATAAAATAAATCATTTATATACAATTAGAAACCAACAAAATATCAATTCTTTGTGGAGCAAAAATAAAAACTCTTCAAATCTTTAAATATAAATTAAAAATTTTATTTATATTTTATTTTTAATGATCTATATATTTTTTAATTTTTTTAAACTTCGTATATTAATGAATAATGACATGACATTTGTTATTGACTGATCTATATACAACAATGCATCAAATATAAAAAACAATGATCTACTTATACGAATATAAAATTATTTTTATTCTTTTTCATGTGTATTTTTATATGAGTTATATTTTTTAATTGAGTCGTTAAGTTTTATACCTTTATTCATATAGATAATGCATGTAAAATTTTAAGTTGGTTAAAAAATATTTAATATTTATTTGACAACAATAAAATTTGAGTAATCAATATTTATATTAAAAATATGATATTCGTAATCAACATAATATTATTGAATCGATTAAAAAATTACATATTATCCGTATGATCAATACGAATAAACGGAATTTATAAAATATAATATCATCCTCAAATTAAATTACCGTTTGTCTAATTTTTTTTAATGTTTTAAATTGATTAATCATTGAATTGAAGAGTAATAAAACACAACGAAAATGAGCTTCGACTCGCACCGAGTCAAGCCATGTGGAAGTTATCTATCCGAGTTCCAGGCAACCGCCGACTATACAACGACCTGATTCCACTTCCTAATCAATCCCTTTCCCGCTACTAAAGTTTCCGCTTCACTCCGCCGCAGACGTCACCGATTCCTAGAATACCAAAATCCCCATCCCAAACACCAACCAACCCAACACTGAACTCTGGCTCCTCACACCTGGAAACGTCAATTCCTGGCGGGAACCCGAAGGCCTCTTCCAATCATTCCATGAATCGGGATAAACTACCGCTAGTCCCCGAATGGAAATAAACCTATTCAAGCTTTGCTCTGGTCTCAGAGTCCTCGGCTACTACATGTTCATCCTCGTTAACGCAATTATGGGCGTCTCATCCTACGCCGTCGTTTTCTCACCAGTGGCCCACGGTTACTCTGCTTTGAGTTCCGGTCCTTGTTATCCGTCACCATCATCATTATATTCCATGTTCCCGTAAATTAGTTAGCTAGTTAGTTAGTTTTACTGTTCGTTTAGCAACTTTAATTTTTTTTTTCAGCTTATACTATTATTATGGAGTTATGTTAAAGTAGTGTTTAAAGACCCTGGCTTCTGTACCTGAAAACGGGAGAGCGGTATCCGCGGAGGAAAGTTCAAAGATTGGTAGTTCTTTGGCAGCGGAGGATGATGGATTTGGTGGAAGATCACTTGGTGGTGGTGGCCATCGCATCCATTGCCAGAATGGGAAGCCGCCGCGGTGCCGTCATTGTTCTGTTTGTAGTGTAAAATTTTTAAATATCTTTCAGTTTTCTTTTAGGTTTGTTATATCCATTTATTTTGAAGAAACATAATTTTGTACCGTGAAATTTCAACAAAAGAATGGGAATGGTAGAAAGGAATAAGATTTAAACTTAAGGACGATTTAGATTAAAAAAATGCTAATATCTAACTGTTAACGAAGGATGGATTTTAGAAAGTAGGGAGTAGTTAGTAAGAAAATATGAAGCAAATAACTGTGGACTTTGGTTGGATTGGTTGACATTGGAAAAGAATTGCTCATTCCTTGCTTCAAAGAGAAGAATGAGGATTTTAACGTATGGAGGGAAGTGGTGATTCTACTTTTCTTGACCATCTTTCTCTTGTAGAGTCTCAAAATCGTCCTTTACTTTTTACATCTCTGGAATATTGCTACGGATTTTAGTTGGCATAATTGTAAGTATGAGAATGAGTCAAGTCGATAGAATGAAACATGATTTCTTTTACATTGTGTTTCTGTAGGTCAAAGATGTGTTCTCAAGATGGACCACCACTGTGTCTGGGTGGTGAATTGTGTTGGAGCATGCAACTACAAGTTTTTTCTTCTTTTCTTGGTAACATGCCATTCCTCTCTACTTAGTGAATTTGTAGTTATATTATATGGAACAATACTTTAAGAAGTATTCCGTAATCCCTTTTCTATTATTGTTTTTCAATTTATGGCTAGCATGGAGTTGAGCTTTTAAGTAGTCACTTCATTTTAAATCAGACCGGAGGTCTTGCCACCATGGTGTCTTACGAAATAACAGTGCTTTGGTTGCATTCACCATAACTGGATTTTGACTGGACAAGATCTGTTAGACTCAATTGGATGTTACTTATTGCTTTTGTGTTTGAAAAAGATACCTCATGATTTGCAAGTATGACTGTGATTAAATAAAACTTTCTCATTTAACTCCAAATAAGCCGAAGGAGGGATGGCTTGTACTGTTATTTGAAGTTTGGATCAATTAATTTATAGATTGGGCTTGCTGCTGATTCACGTCATCCTCCTTGGGCAAAACTAAATACATTTACCTAGAGTTACTTGCATATTTCAGAATATGCATGTACAATGTACATCGATTTAACTGCCTTATTCCTTTCTTTCTCTTTCTCTTTTTTTTTTTAAAGCTCCGTACTTCTCAAGCCAAAGGTGGCTGGACTGAATGTTGGCATCATATCTTTCAACTTGCTTAAAAAGTATGACCTCTGCCCCTTGTCCCTTCTTTTGAACCAAAAAAGGGGGCAGGATTGACCAGCACACTTTCTTCTTTAATTCCTATATTTCCTGACATTTATTTCTCCCAATAAAAGCTATATACATTTTTGGAGACAACACTGGACACCATAGTGTCGCTGCCAAGTTTTATCAATTTCTTTGATGAAGCCAAGAATCACTCCTCCAGTCCTTCTAATTTTGCAATAATATTTGTGGCCTTTACTAAGTTGTCAACTCAAGTTGTTATATGATTTTTCAACGCAACATATTTGTTCTGCATTCTCATTGTTTTAATTTTTCTTACAGATTCTGTACCTTGATGCAGTTCTTAATTTGGCTTTTGCACGGAATCTTCTTTGTATCTTAGTCATGCATGTGTCCCTTCTATCAAGCAACACAACATCAGTATAGGTATATCCTACAAATAATATCTTTACAGCCGTTTTCAATTTGGTAACATGTCTTTGCCATCGCTGCTTGGAGATTTGGTGGAGTGGCGGAGGTTGATTTTAATGTGTTATCTTCTTGTTGTCGAGAATCCATATGAAGCTCATGCTTTTATTTTAAGCAACCACTGTTGAGTAATAATATTATCATTGGGATGGGTTGTGTCCTTTATTTTTGCCAAAGGCTTTATTTGTTTTTCAATTAATTATATTA
The DNA here is from genome assembly GCA_031772115.1 of Heritiera littoralis. NCBI lineage: Eukaryota > Viridiplantae > Streptophyta > Magnoliopsida > Malvales > Malvaceae > Heritiera > Heritiera littoralis. The sequence goes on from JAPDPK010000004.1 coordinate 4,244,907, forward strand.
CCTTTCTGAAACAACATTTTCAGGTTCATGAGAAGGAAGCAGCAGTCAGGTGGAAATATGACTTGGGCAGGAAAAGAATTTCGAGCAGGTTTACTTGCTTTACATACTCTGGTAGTTTCTTGTTTTATTTATCTATGGACATAAATATGAGGAAAGACTACTAATAAATAACATTTGAGATGTGTCTGGGGCTCATAATCTGGTATAACTATAAGCCTAAGCGAACAAAAGTCATAATGCTCGAGGAAGATGCCCCTTATATGTGCTTTTCCGCCATCTAACGAGTCATTTTAATAGCTAGTGGTGTATCATACAAAAAAATAATCATATATCGAATGGATGGCAATAGGGAGGCATTCTTCCCTCTTATGGAACACCATATTCCAATTTTTCTCATGATCCGGTCTCCCTATTTAAGGTGTTTGGCACAAAGAAAAGTTTGTGGCTCTTCCGATTGATATCAGAGGACGATTTAGGCAACATAGATAGCAGCACTTCATGGCCTAGATTGTCCAACACCTACAGATGTGGAGGCTTGAGGTTTTATTGAGGATACAACGCCTCTACTATGGCAGTCAATGTGACTTTCTGTGGCTGTGGGGATCGTATAGCATTTTAATTAGTTTATGTTTAAATGTTCAGTCTGAAATTTACACCTCACAGTTATGTTTTATTCGATATTGTCATTATAAAAAGTTCTGCATCATCTTCATTTTTACTAAAGTTACTCCTTGGAGAACAGGTACCCTGAAACTTCATTTGTCAGGGCGTAGTTCCTGGTGATGTTAGGCTCTTTGAAATGGGATATTAAAAGCAAGGTGTGACATTAACGAAGCGAATTTCCTAGTTCCTCTCGAACGGAAAGTGTTTTCGATGCAAACGATTCCTGCCAACTCTTATCCCTTAAAGCCATGCATGTTTCATGTTTTTGGTTGAACGAACTTCACATTTATAAGTCACACTATGGCCGGTCGGCTGGGCGGCCAGCAAATGATGGAAAATAAATATAGATGGCTTCTATTGGACACTAGTCAGTACTTAAAGGCCCAACACGAATAAGGCGGCTATTGCTGCTGTTGCGAGGGATGACAGAGGGACCATTGTGGATGGTGCGAATGCAGTTGTGAACTCCTGCTCAGCCTTGGTTGCCGAGGCTCTTGCAATTAGACTCGGTTGTTCTCTTGCCGCGAGAAGAAAGTGGAGTAAAGTGATCATTGAGTCTGATTGTAAAGAACTTATAGATAGATTACATGGCAACCACCACTCTGGGTGCGGGCTGACTTCTGCTGTTGAGGGTGATGTAACTGATATGAAAAACTCTTTTGCATTTTGTTCTTTCATGTTTGTTTGTAAGAAAGCCAATTGTGTTGCTGACCGGGTTGCCAGGAAAACCAGAACAAGGGAATGCCCGCTAGTCTGGTTTGCTTGTCCACCCGGTGAGCTGTTGGCCATGCTGTAATTGTTTTCGGTGCGATACAACTTTGTTTGAATCAAAAAAAAAAAAAAAAACGTAAGGGCCCAATATCAACTGTTCTTGGAAGCATTTGCTTTAGCTAATTAGAAAGAAAACGAACGAAGCGAAAAATATATTTTCTCATTATGTTCGCTATAAAAAATAAAAAAATTAAGAATAATACAAAATATTTAAATTGAATGGGTATTTTTCTACTTTTCGAAAAAAAGAGAGAAAAAATTGTTTAAATTCAAATTTTTCTCATTTTATTATTTTCCTATCTAACGAATGAAAGAATGAAAAAAAATATATCTGTTCAAACTATTTCCTTCTTTACTCCTTCGTTCCTACCAATCACAATGTAAATAAAAATGGCTGGGATCAAAAATTGTTTTCCTTTTGGTTTTCAGTATCTGAAATTGTTAAATGTTTGTTCGTGTATTTTTAAAGCCTGACATTATTTTATTGAAATCTCGCTTTCATTGAGAAGATTAATATGAAATAACCCTGAATGAAACTAGTGATTGTTAGAATTAAAACATCCACCAAAGCCATTAGCACAATAACAAGAGAGAAAACTCACCTTGGTGGGTTGTGCAAAAAACCCACCATTTTTTCCACCATTGACGCCACTGCTGAAGCTGTCATGAGGAGGAGGTGCCGCCAGTGCTCCGTCGGAGGTCCGCCGGTGCTGGTGGTGTTGCCAAGAGAAGGGATGATGATGGTGAGTGATGGTGAGAAACGGGAGAGAAGGAGAGGGAGAGCTGCCCTTGTTCACCTCTCACCAAAATGCTTCAGTATCAATGAGCTATACTGTTGCTTATATATAGGTGCTAAGGGCAGGGACCCCTTATATTTTGAATCATGTATTAATCCGTCCCATTAAGGATTAATACATGTATAATGTAAATATATTACGTATATATATGGTCACACTATATATTACACTTAATTAATCCACATTATTGAGATAATTCAACATGATTTGGGCACAGAAGGAGTAGATATTTCTCTGTATTTCTTTTTTATTATTACAACATTGGAAAGCCACGTTTGCCGATGAATGGTTAAGAATCCATAGCGGTAGATAAAATTCATGAAAAACTATACCATGGGATTAGAATAAACCATGGAAGCAGATCGACTGGGGAAGGCAACATTCTCGACTTTGTTTGCCTTTGGTTACCCCATCATATTATAATCTTGATTCTCATTGATATCTCCTTCATCACTACTTATTTAATCACATAAAACCCACCTAGGTGACACCTATCAATACCTCTTGCTTTAGGATTTAGCCTCGAATATCACCATTTAATCTAATATAATATAAGCTCTAACCAATCCAAATTGTCTCCTCAAAGAAATGCACCACCAACCAATCAATCTGAACTCTATGCTATGCTATCTGATTGCCAATTATGCTCAGTTAATTGCATCAGAAAATTGTAAACACTTCATATGAAGCAATTTTAACTGTAAAAAGGTATGGTATAGCTAGCCTGCAGTTCTTCTGATAAAAACAATCAATAGGAAGTTTAAACAACTTGCTTGATCATCTTTTCTGGGTCATGAACTGAGGCATCTGGTGGCCTTGCATCATCTGTAAAGCTGCAGACATCAGAAACGAAAACGGCGAACCAAATGACGAGTGGAGTAGCAAACAGAATAAGACCAAAGGGCACCATCCACAGCTGCCTGTTTGTTGGATGATATTCATATTCCCACCAGGCCAACATCAGACCTCCGGCCAAACTCACCAAAAACGACCATAAGCAAGCTATGTATGTCTTCACAATCTTCCTTAGTTCCCTCATCTTGGTCTCAAATCTCTGCTCTTTATCAGAACCAACCAACAAAAAGAACCTTTCTCTCTTTTGGCCCTGAATTCCCATAAAACACGAATTAAATTCTATATCTTAGCTAATTACATGAGAACAGGAAAATACGTTTGTTCAACATACCCAAGTTAAATCGACGATAGAAGAAGAAGACGTAGAAGAGCCTTTGGAAATCTAGTTGTTGTGCGCTGAAAACATGCTGAGAAGGTATGGCAGAGGAAGAACGAAAAGCTAGGAACGCAAGATTCCCATGACTTATGGCCTGTAATTAGGAGACTGATTGAAGTAGCAATCAGGCGTGCCTTTTTAACAAAGTCGTTATTTAATAGTAATAAAAAAAAATCTAAAGAAGAAAATGACTGCGTTTCAGCTTTTCTCACTACTGGTGATGCATGGATGTATCTTGGGTAGATTCGTTTTGCATTTTTAAATGGGTTTCCAGCTCGTTTGACAAATGCGTTGTTTGCTTGCAAAGAGTTTATATATTTTGCACTCATGCGGAGGAAACACCTATAACAATAAAATAAACGAGTTAATTAAATTCAAAGCAGCTACATACGTTTCAGTAATGTATTGTGGAAAATAATATTATTTCTTGGATTCTATGGATTTAGGAATCCAAAATGAAGTTTCCTTACAGGCTTGACTCTAGGAAACTTGCGACTTGAAACAGGACAAAATCAGTTTCATTGCCGGAACATACCTAATCCAAATTTACTATTCTAATTTCAGAGACAAAGTGGGCGTTCACTTTCTGATAGTTACAGATTTAAAGAATTTATATGGCAAAGGATGTGTCGTCTTGCTCTTTCCTCACGTCGACAGTTCCTTTTTTTTTTTTTCTAAACTGAAAGGCATGGCAAAGGATGTGTCGTCTTGCTCTTTCCTCAACCATGACCCATTGTCAGCGAGCGTGTTTTCAACGTTCGAGCATCCAGTGAGTTTAAATACGAGCCATGAATAGCAGAGAGAGTGGCCAGAGGCCGCATTCTATAATCTTTGAGCTTAGGCCCAACTAATATATTCATCTACCTAGATTCCGGCCTTTATGGTTGGCATTGAAGTTGAATTATGCCCAATATCTAAAAGTCGGGTATGTTTTTGACTTTTTTCTTCATGTATTGTTCAATGATTTTTTATTTTATATTTATTTCTCAAAAAGCCTATTTGTTTCCAAAATTAGTTGAAAGTCACATTTCCGAGAATCTAGTTTAAAAACATGATTTCATTCTTTAAAAAATTGTCCTTCAATTTTGATTTGAAAGTATTATTTGACTAATCTAATTTTTTTTTAAAAATCTTTTGATATTTAAAAAACATTTTGAATTTAAATCAAATTTCAGTGGGATTCTGAACATGTGAACTCTTCCAATTTTATTTTTTTATTTATAAAATTCGAACTCAAAACAGTACAAATTATTGTAACGGTCGAAACCCATCTTTGCCTCTAACCTCAAAAATTTTGGTGAAAAAAAGCAGAATATGGTAAGGTGAATGCCAACAAAATCTGTCCCACTCGATTTGTTCGTGGACAGAGTTCCATTGCTCCACGTCGACTGAAAGTTACAAGGCTTTTATGCAGAGAAGGCAATTAATTTTGGTCTCAGGAGACCCGCCCGCGCAAAGCCCTCGGAAGCCACCGAGCAACCTCCTCCATCTCGACTCCTCAACTTTTATCATTAAATTCTCCTTTTCATCCCCAACAGTAGATTTCATGCTTTGTCGTTTTGGTCTTTTGGACGTTCTCAATTATTAATATTTTTTGGATTTTTTCTGTTAGTCTTCGAATAATATGGTTATTTGCTTTTTACTAGAGATGTAAACGGGTCGGGTATCCGTTAAATTTGAGATACCCGAATCAGAACTCGATTAATTTTAATAATACCCGAACCCTATTAACTATCCGATTAATTTTATTTATATTACCCGAACCCTAATCCTATAAAATATAAAATACCCGTTTAACTACCCATTTATTAAGTCAAAATTTGACTTTTAAATTTAAATTTAAAATCAATTTTGGAATAATTTAATTAAAACATTATATTAATAAATTTAATTTAATTCATAAAAATGAATTAAAGTTAAAAATCATAATTATAATAGATAATGATTTATTTTAATTAAATAAAACATTAATAATAAATAATTTATATATTAAAAATATAAATATTATATTAATTAATTATTATTTATAATCGGATTCGGGTAGCGGGTACCCTAAGGTAACTACTCGAACCCTACCTTAACCCGTGACGGATAGTAATTTCACTACCCGAACCCTACCCGAACACGATTATACACTATCCTAACCCTTCTTAAACAGGGCGAGTAGCACCGGGTACCCGTTTATAGGGTACCCATTGCCATCCCTACTTTTTACTCATCCCTATCCTTATTTCTTGTTCAATTACTACGTTGCCCTTTTAATATTAAAGTTTTGTTGACATTTTTATCTAATTAATTTCCTTTTATTTTTTGCAATATCATCCATTATTAATTATCTTTTTACAAAAAAATTAAATAATTAAAGATAAAAATAAAATTGTGAGAATTTGAATCTAATTATTTTTTTATAAAAAATTAAAAGATGAGGAGAATTTAAACTTTAAATTTAATATTTATTAAAGGAGGGTGGTAATCACTGCAACAAATCTTGATGATCAATAATTATTAATAATTGTACTTCATTGTGCACATGTACTGATTAAGTAATCATTATAATTTTTTTTCCTCAGCAAGCATTATGAGTTATTATAACATAACTGATAATCTGATTTATAATGGTATGTAACTTTTTTTTGTTGTTAAACACTAAAATCTAAAAAAAATTTTTTTAATAGATACATTATATAAATGTTATAATTAAAATAAAGTATTACATTCATAACAATTGTAACAATATGTAAATTGTTAAACAATAAAACCTAAAAAATTTGTAACAACAATTAATTTTGTTAATATTGATATAGTTTTAATGTTTGAGCTTATGTAACCTGGATATTTTTTAAATTATTAATAAAAATGTGATTAAATGACTAATATAAAACTTCTTTAAAAGGATAAGATCCAAATTAAGCAATGCAAAAACTAAAAACTAAAGTGAAATCAGAAAAAAATGGAATTTACCGGCAAATATACGGCTGCTCTTCTCTCTGCTTGAATCTTTGTGTTTATTTATCTTTTTCTTCTTTAAAAGAAAAAAAAAAACTAAATAAGAGGGAGAGAATGGTAAATTCAATGGCAGCTATGGAGAAAACAAGGGATATTTCCATAGATGCTAATGGGTCCACATCATCATCTTGTGGACCCCACCCACGCCACCCCGCAATAATCTAGTTCAATGAGAGCCTTCCTCAGCCTCTGCTTTCATTCATATCTCCTACTTCCTCTCTGTCTCATCTTGTCCCATTTTTCCCTCTTATTTCCTACGCTTATTCTGCCATTCCTGAAATCTCAATTTACTGCCGACAAAAACAGGGAAAGAAAAAAGCCGTAGTCAACAACCAAGAAAAATCGAAACCTGTTAATCTGTTCGGACGGTTGAAGGCGGGAGAATGAGCACGAAGAAGAAGACGCTGCAGGATCAGAGGACGAGAACACGTGTAGGAAAGTACGAACTCGGAAGAACCCTGGGTGAGGGGACTTTTGCAAAGGTCAAGTTCGCTACGAATCTCGAGACCCGCGAGGGTGTGGCCATTAAAATCCTGGACCGTGACCAAGTTCTCCGTCATCGAATGGTCGAACAGGTGAAACTTCCCTCCAATCTCCTCCATGCACATTAACGTTATAATGATTGCATCGAAGAGACCTCGGCCGTCAATAAATGTGGATATCTTATTACATAGACCCACGTTTAATGTGGGGTCCACTGTTCAAAGGTTGGGATTAATGGAATTTAGTTTTATGGTGAAATTTTGTTGCAATTTCTTTAGTTAAATTTTTTCGGATAATAATTTATATTGAATAATCTAAAAAAGTGTGAGTTTTAGGCATTATTGAAATAATAATATTTCATATATTTTTAAAAATATGTAATAATTATTTTACATTTATTTTCGTCAAATCAAGTCTAATTAACTTAATTTACTAAGATTCCACTCTTATTAAATATATTTTCTTATCTATTTAACTAATTTATAAAAAAACATAATTAATAAATAGTTATTAACATCTAACAAAAAAATTAATTTAAAAAGAAAAAAAAATGATTGTAAAATACAAAAAGAATTATGTTTCACAAAATGTTTTTGAAATTATTGTCACTTTTTTTTTGTTTTGTTCATCATTATCAGTTATAAAAAAAATTCGATGTTAATAGCAAAATCTATTTTTTTGAAGTATCAAAAACAAAATTTCTAATTCATCAATTTTTTTTTTACTTTTTAAATTAATATTTTTGTTAGACGTTATTAGCCCTTTGTTAATTATGTGAGTTTTTATTTTTTTATTAATCTAAGTTAAATAGGTGGGTAAATTAATTTAATAAAAATTGACTTTTAAGTGAATTAATTTTATCAGAATTAATTTGGTATGAATGAGTGTAACATAGTTATTATATGTCTTAAAAAAATATGAGTTGTCATTATTTTATTGGTATCTAAAACTTTCGTTTTTTGAGATCATTCTATTATAAGTTATTCTATTTGTTTTAACCTTAGTGTTAACTTTTTTTTTTAATCTTTAATGGTGATTTTATATGAGGCAGATAAAAAGAGAAATATCAACAATGAAGCTTATCAAGCATCCCAATGTCATTAAAATATTTGAGGTAAATAAATAATCCCTGGCATTATGGTGTATTGTTTATTCAGTTTAGCAAGCTGCTACGATTTCTGATAACATTATTTAATTTAAATGTCTTTGCTGTGAATCATAGGTTATGGCAAGCAAGACAAAGATTTATATAGTGATCGAGTTTGTTGATGGAGGCGAGCTTTTCGACAAAATTGTAAGTATTTGTCGTTAATTTACTTATTTTTGTGGATAGTTTATGGTCTAAAGTATGTGTAAAATAAATTATGACCGGGTCGTGGGGTTTCTGTTCTATGTATGATAAAACAGTAGTAGGTAGTTTGTTGTTTACTGTCCTAAATATTTGATATTTGCAGGCCAAGCGTGGGAGACTCAAAGAGGATGAAGCTAGAAGCTATTTCCATCAGCTTATTAATGCTGTAGATTACTGCCACAGTAGAGGCGTCTACCATAGAGATTTGAAGGTTCAAACCTTCCCTTAACTGATTGATGAGTCTGCTTTAAAGTTTTTGACTTTGGAACTTGGGTTCTACTTCCTAAATCTAATTTGTATATAATTATGCATATCCCTGTTTTGCAGCCTGAGAATCTTCTTCTGGACTCGTATGGTGTTCTTAAAATTTCGGATTTTGGGTTGAGTGCTTTCTCACAGCAAGTTCGGGTAAGCATGCACTTCTTAGTCATTTAGTAGGATGGTTTTATGAAATTGAAATCTGGACTTGTAATTGTGTTTGAATCTTTTGATACCGAAATGTATAAATGTGATAGCCTATGATGCACATCTTAAGATGTCCATTAAATAGGAAGGGCACGTGGGGCTGCAAGCCACTTGTATAGGGCATTGTATTCATAACGGAAATCAACGATGCTGTGTAACAGATGGGTTTACGCTTGACCATTTAATTAAAAAAAAAATTCTTTAGCTAGATGGGGTTATCTTTTTTACAGAGATACTGTATAATCCTTAAAATTATTAGTCATAGCATGGCTGTAATTTTGCATTTGTTAAGAAAGAAAAAAGAAAGGGAAAAATTAGAATATGGTAGTTGAGATTCACAACATGTGTTATCTTTTTGGCTCAGCCATTAGATTAAAACATTTTCCTTTCTTTCCCTTATGTCTCTTCTATGATTCTATTAAACATAGTGTTAATGGAAAATGTCCATCTCAAAAAGGGTAGGGCTTTTAGTCGGTAATTGAGATCCTATACATGCTAATCATCAATAATAGAGGAAAAGCAAAAATAATCAATGCCTAGTACTGTAAATTTTTTTAATATGAATGGAAACCTTCCTAACATTCTCCCAAATGTAGGAGGATGGGCTGCTTCACACAACCTGTGGGACTCCCAATTATGTTGCTCCAGAGGTATTCAGTCATGACTTTATGAGTTGTAATGCTGCAACTTTTTCTTCACTCTGGTGTCTGACACTTTTCGTATCAGGTGCTCAAAGATCAAGGTTATGATGGTACATCATCTGATATTTGGTCTTGCGGAGTTATTCTCTTTGTACTTATGGCTGGTTATTTGCCTTTTGATGATCTAAACCTCGCAGTCTTGTATAAAAAGGTGAGTACTCCCAGATTTGGCATTTTGGCTTCTCTTTTTAGATGAGAACTTCATTAAGCATTTGGTACATTGTGATATAATCAGATATGCAGGGCTGATTTCGCTTGTCCGTCATGGTTTTCATCTGGTGCAAAGAAATTGATAAAGCGTATTCTTGATCCGAACCCTCTTACTGTAAGTTCCAAAATCTATTGATGCTTTTAAACTTACAGATTACTTGCTATCTTCGTCCTCGGCGTAGGTTAATATTCTTAAATGATAGTGAGCATATTGAACAATTAACTTCTTCCTCTTTATCTCTTTTTTGTTTTATGTTAAACTTCTTATAACAACATGCATTTAACTCTGAATGTTATTTGTTACAGCGTATAACTATTCCTGAAATTTTACAAGATGAATGGTTCAAGAAAGGGTACAAGCCACCAAAATTTGAGCAGGAAGAGGATGTAAATCTTGATGACATATATGCTGTTTTTAATGACTCAAAGGTAAGACATTTTGTATTGCATCTGTTTTGTTTCTCTGGGAAATGAGGTTATAAGAAAATTTTCTAACAATCAGTTTACAATGTTGGATGATGACCTTTTTTGTTGTCCAAAACTTTTGACGATTGACCCTGTAAAATAGTGCGCTTTGGTTTGTTTCTGTTACTTTGCAGACTATCTACTCAAAATGAAAGAATAATATGAGAATGAAATTTATCTGACACTGTTTATTGTTTGTTTATTTTGCAGGAGCATCTTGTAACAGAAACGAAAGAGAAACCCGTGTCAATGAATGCTTTTGAGCTTATCTCTAGGTCACGCAGCTTTAGTCTTGACAATTTGTTTGAGAAGCAGACGGTATGTGATTAAGATTCCTTTAGCTTTGCCTGCATTGAATACTGTGTTAATTGAAGAATAAATGTTTTTAGCCTGGATCTCCACTTTTTTTTTCTTTTTTTAATAATGTGAAAATTTTTTTGGTGCACAATTATGAGATATTCTTTCTTAGCTAAGTGTATCTTTTTTGGTTTGTTGGTTTGAAATTGAATTATAGGGTCTTGTGAAGCGAGAAACCAGTTTTGCTTCCCAATGTCCTCCTAATGAAATTATCTCTAAGATTGAGGAAACTGCAAAGCCTCTGGGTTTTAATGTTCACAAGAGAAACTACAAGGTTTGGCATATCTTCATCCATGTTGCACAAGCTAATTTGCTTGCTTGATTCTTTATGATATGATTTGGGTTTTTGCTTATGCAAAACTGCTAGCTTGTATGTTTATATATTCTGTTTCAACTCATGTGTTTGTTACGTTCATATTGTCGCAGATGAAGTTGAAAGGTGACAAAACTGGGAGAAAGGGCCAGCTTTCTGTAGCTACTGAGGTACTGAATCGGTTGCTAACCAGTCAATTGCCTTTTTTAAGTTATTAACTGTTGATTAAATGAAGACACATTTGTTACATTTCTTATTCAAAATCTACATCATTTTGAATAATTTAATGATGGGACAGGCAATGCTGGATTATGCTTACCCAAATGTGTTAGTCTGAAGCATGTTCTTGCACTAGGCTTGGCCCAAGTATTATTTTCCAACACCCTTGAAAGGATTTTCGATCTAACCTCAAGGACTGATCCCCTCGAATGTATCCTGTTCTATTTGAATATTAGGACATGGTTTTTAATCTTTAATGATACTCATGTACAAAAAGTAACCAATCCAAGGGCTCAAAATCAATAGAAATTTTCTAGATATAGCCTAGCAATACAAAATATTTTCCAATTCACAGCATCCATTCTTTTAGATTATTCTATATCAGAGAAACATGGAAAACTCATTGATCTTTGATCTCAGGTGTTTGAGGTGGCTCCCTGCTTACATATGGTGGAACTCCGGAAAACTGGCGGTGACACATTGGAGTTTCATAAGGTATACTTGCATAATAGTTGCATTTAATTTTAGCTTTGTTGTTGGTGAGAAAATGTTTTGAATCTTATTATCTTAGTAACCTACTTTAACTGAAATCTTTCTTGTCTGAGCCAAATATCCATTTGATTTCGTCCAATTGAGTTTGTGTTTAATAAGATCTCCAATGGTTTCTTTTCCTTCCCCTATTATACTAATTAATGGATTGTTGAATGATTTCTTATCTGGTAACCTGAAGCTCTTATATGTTAATTTCATGCATACTTTCTGTTTTTATGACAGTTCTACAAAAATTTTTCTTATGGATTGAAAGACATAGTCTGGAAATCTGAAGAAATTGCCGAAGAGTAAAGGTGATCACTCTTTCTCCTCGCTTGATTTACTGTTGTAACGGAAAAGTTTAATGACTGTGATTTGCTTATGCAGACCATTAAAAAACCATCTTGTTTTGGTTCATCCATGCTTTAGGGGAAGATACGTGAGGGCATGGTTCCTTTTTTATATCCTTAGGCAGCAACCAAATCCATTGAAATTTGCAAATAGCCTATGTTGGCATTTTTCTTCTCTAATTTTCGGTTACTATTGTTCCATGTTATTTTTTCTGAATTTAAGTGGGGAGAAAATAATAATGGATTTATATATGATGCACTGACAGTGTATAATTTTTATACACGGTCAATATACCAAAGATTGACACCTCATCAATAGGTCTTTATAAGCAAATTTAAAAAAAATATTTATATTTATTTTTAAGGCTTAGCATATTTTTTAATGAATTTGTATATGATGCACTCACAGTGTATAGTTTCTATACACTGTCAATGCACAAGAGATTGACACCTCATCAATAGGTCCTTATGGGCAAATTAAAAAAATGTATTTATATTTGCATATAAGGACCTATTGATGAAGTGTCAACCTCTGGTGCATTGATAGTATATAAAAACTATATATTGTCAGTGCATCATATATAAATCATTTTTTAATTTGTCAATTGATGAGGTGTAAACCTATGATGCATTGACAGTGTATAGAAATTATACACTGTCAGTGCATCATATACAAACTCAATAATAATTACATGAAATGGAAATAATGTAAAATTTAAAAGAGTTTGTATATGATGCACTGACAGTGTATAGTTTTTATATACTGTTAATGCATCAGAGATTGACACATCATCAATAGACTCTTATGGGCAAATTAAAAAAATTTATTTATATTTGCATATAAGGGCCTATTGATGAAGTGTCAACCTCTGATGCATTGACAGTGTATAGAAACTATACACTGTCAGTGCATCATATATAAATTCAATTTAAAATAGTCTTGAGTATCTGTTGATTAGATATGTGTTTGATCAAAGAAGGTGCCACGTCGAATGTCCTATGAAGAGAAATCTAAAATTCAGTTACAAGAATAGACCAGTTACAAGAATTAATATATTTTGCCGTTAATTATTGTTTAATAATCAGTTTGGGGATTTGTTACTTAAGCAAACATGTGTTTGAAGCCCTTGATATCATTCATTGATTGAATTAATTCGTAATTACGGGTTAGAAATATGAAGCATTTTCGGTCGTTTGGTTGTCGGCGGGTTTTTACAACATAAATTTAAAGATGATATAATTATATTGTATTTTTTTTAAATTATGAAGTGTTTTTATATTACATTGAATATGAGATTAATCTTTGCTTAAGTTGCTTGATTGACTATGACCTAAAAAAATTTGACTTGATTATATTGTGATATTCGAAATGTTAATTATATTGACAAACAATTATAAACATGGGGAATTCTACGGTAAGTTTATAAATTTTGACCTTATTATAAGGTCAGAGAATCATAACCCTTAGATTTGTAATATTTAATCTAAACCATTGATCATCTTTTAAAGGTTAAAAATAGTTTAAACCTGGTAACTTAGTAAACTAGTTTTCAAATTATCATTATATATTAATATTAATAAGAAAATATAGGAGTGAATTACAAATTTAACCTTCCTATAATTATTATAAAAATACAATCCCTTTAATCTATTTCCTCTTCTTCTTTATATTTAAGGCTTCTCATTTTTCTATTTATTAAAGATCCTAAACCCTAAATCTCAAATCATAAACCCTAAATCTATTGAATCTTAATTTTGATGAAATGAATCACTAAAATTAATGAGAATAATTGTAATGAATCACTAAAATATTTCAATTTAATACATGTTACCAAGAGAAATTAAATTAAAAAATTTACATTTTTTTGGAAAAAAACGTGGATGAAGACTAAAAATATTATTAAGATAAGATGAAATGTGCACCATTATTATTAAAGAATTGTAGCCTATTAAAAAAAAAAGAGCATTAATAGTGACCTCTTGTAGGGTCTATGTCAAATAATATTTTTCCATATCAAGACCATTACCTTTATTTGGAACTATCCAATCATTTAAAAATACATAAATAAATGACAGTAATATAAATTAGTCTTTGAGTTTTGGCTTCAAATGCATCTAGCAGTATCATAAAATTTATGAGATTAATCCTAAAATTTATGACATTCATCGTAAAATTTATTAAATTTGTCGTAAATTTTATGACATTCATCGTAAAATTTATGATATTAATGGTAAAATTTATTACATTCATCGTAAAATTTATTAGATTTATCATAAATTTTATTACATTCATCGTAAAATTTATTAGATTTATCTTAAATTTTATGACATCCATCGTAAAATTTATGAGATTAATCGTAAAATTTATAACATTCATCGTAAAATTTATTAGATTTATCGTAAATTTTATGACATTCATCGTAAATTTTATTAGATTTATCGTAAAATTTATGAGATTCGTCGTAAAATTTGTAAGATTCTTCATAAATTTTATTAGATTCATTGTAAAATTTGTGACATTCATCATAAAATATATTAGTGTGTTATCAATTTAACCTTTTTAAAATTCCTACAACTTTTCTTCTATTTTTTTTTTAAATATTTGTATTTTCTCCTTACATGAGTTTTTATAATAAGAGCTTAAATGTAAAATTGATCATAACTTTAATTTGTAAATTACTCATAATGATAATTATTAATAATAAAAATAAATTATTTATATCGATAAAATGTTTATGTGTTAATGTTGAAAAGCATATGTATACAAAAATAACATGGGCAGTGGACTGCTCAAAGTAGGCAGTCAACTGCCCATCGAATGAAAAAAAATTGTATTAAAAAAAAATATGGGCAGTTGAATGCCCCAAAAAAAGGTATTCGACTGCCCATGTATTTTTTTTAAACAGTAAGCTTGAACTAGATTAAGCGTTAAAATACTTAAAAAATGTAATTTACATTATATATTTATATTTAATTAAAGTAAAGTTTATTTGTTGACCTATTAAATCCTTATTTACAATTTTTTTAATTTTTATTATTTATTCAATTTTTCATGAGATATGTAATAAATTTTACGATTAATGTAATAAATTTTATGATGAATGTAATAAATTTTACGATAAATGTCATAAATTTTACGATGAATCTAATAAATTTTACGATAAATGTAATAAATTTTATTAGATTCATCGTAAAATTTGTGACATTCATCATAAAATATATTAGTGTGTTATCAATTTAACCTTTTTAAAATTCCTACAACTTTTCTTCTATTTTTTTTAATATTTGTATTTGCTCCTTACATGAGTTTTTATAATAAGAGCTTAAATGTAAAATTGATCATAACTTTAATTTGTAAATTACCCATAATTAGACCTGGCAATCCGTGTCTCCGTGTCATGACACGACACGAATTATCAAAATACGAACACGACACGAATTATAAAACGTGTCTGAATAGTAAACACGAAACACGACACTTTTTTTATACGTGTAACACGTGACACGACATGATTGATACGTGATAATTAATCGTGTCACACGACACGACACGACACGACACGACACGATTAACACGACACGACACGATTTAGATAAAATAACACGAAATTGACACGACACGAATAGACACGAATGACACAATTAAAAATAAAATATAATAAAAATGATAAAAAAAATATTTTTACATTCTTTACATCTATATTAATTAACATTCAAATATTAATAACAAATATAACAAAATAATAATATTTTCAATCCATACAATCCATAATATGACTAACATTCATCAATTCATTGTCATCATATGACTATGATTTAAGATTAAGTATATAAAATAAATCAATAAATCATTAATAAGTATATTAATATTATTCTTACTATAATAATTTGTATGTTAATATTATGTTATTTTATTTTCTATAATGTGATAATTGATATAGTGTAAATTAATAAACTATAAAATCTCTTAGTATACTGAATAATGTAATTTTGTAAAGTGTAAACTCTTAATTTCTTATGAATATTATGTGATACAGTTAGTGTCCGTGACATAAAATAATTAATTAATTATACAATCTTTTATTAATATAATACAATATTTATATTTTATACATTATAATAAAAAATATCATGTATATTTATACATTATAGTATTGTATTTAAGTTCTTAACTTAAGTTCTTAATACTTTATTTTCAAAATTTATAAAATTTTATTATCTTAACCATAAATTAATTTTCATAACACATTATACTAATATATTACAATTGTTCATTTGGTAAAACACTTATGTATTTTACTTTTGGTCAAGGTTCAATTCCCACTAAAAACATATATAATTATCGTGTCTTATACGTGTATCCGTGTATTCGTGTATCCGTGTAACACGATTTTCTTTAAACGTGTTTTCGTGTCGTGTACGTGTTAATCATGTATTCGTGTAACACGAAATTCTTAAACGTGTTTCCGTGTCTTACACGTGTTTAGCCGTGTCAGACACGGCTAAACACGAAAATTGCCGTGTCTAAATTTGTGTCGACACGGATAAACACGAAACACGAATTTTCCAAACATGTACACGGTTTTTTCGTATCGTTTTCGTGTCGTGTCACCCGTGTCGTGTCTAGATTTGCCAGGTCTACCCATAATGATAATTATTAATAATAAAAATAAATTATTTATACCGATAAAATGTTTATGTGTTAATGATGAAAAGCATATGTATACAAAATTAACATGGGCAGTGGACTGCTCAAAGTAGGCAGTCAACTGCCCATCGAATGAAAGAAAATTGTATTAAAAAAAAATATGGGCAGTTGAATGCCCGAAAAAAGGCATTCGACTGCCTATGTATTTTTTTAAAACAGTAAGCTTGAACTAGAATAAGAGTTAAAATACTTTAAAAAAATGTAATTTACATTATATATTTATATTTAATTAAAGTAAAGTTTATTTGTTGACCTATTAAATCATTATTTACAAATTTTTTAATTTTTATTATTTATTCAATTTTTCATGAAATATGTAATAAATTTTACGATTAATGTAATAAATTTTATGATAAATGTCATAAATTTTACGATTAATGTAATAAATTTTACGATGAATGTAATAAATTTTACGATAAAGTCATAAATTTTATGATGAATCTAATCAATTTTACGATGAATCTAATAAATTTTACCATAAATGTCATAAATTTTACGATAAATCCAATAAATTTTACGATAAATATCATAAATTTTATAATGAATTTAATAAATTTTACAATAAATGTGATAAATTTTATTAGTTTCAACATTTCTTTGAAGGAAAATTCAAAGTTTAAATTTATTTTTAAGATAAAAAAATATATTATTGTTAAATCAAATATTTATATATGCATATTTTCTTTTAGATTTATTTTTTATTTACTTGGACATAAATTAGCCTACTAACCATCAGCGGTCAACGAAATTGAATACATTTGCTCTCTTGGAAACTGAAGTAGTGTACAGTATGTTCTTTTTTGTTAATTGCATTGATAAATTAATTAGTTAAGAACTCAAAAAGTTTGCAGATTTCAAATAAAACAATCTGTTTGATGTTCAAATGATGACTATTACAAAAGGTGCAAAGACACTGTGTGAGACATAATAAAGTTTTTAATTTTTTGTGGGGACAGTCGAATGCCTTTCATAGGTATTCAACTGCCGTAGTTTAAAATTTAAACAGAATTTATATAAGGATGATCAATTGTCTTGATATTTAATGTAAAAAAAATTAAATTTTAATAAAGTTATGAACTTATGATAATTGATCATAAAATCGATTTCAATTATTGTAAAATTGATAAGAATAAGCGTAAAAATATTATAAAAAGCATAAATTTAGAATAATTAACTATAAAATTAATATGATACATCGTAAAAATACTATAAAAGCATAAATCTTAATTTTCTCTCTCTAAATTAGCATAGACTGCCCTTATTATAATGTATGATCTAGGGTTAAAAAATATTAAAATTAAAATATTAGATAATTTGCTTTCATATCTTGAATGGATAAAAATGTAATTTTAATTGTTTTATGATTGGATAAAAATGTAATTTAAATATTTTGTTACCTTTTTAAAGGATAAAAATGTAATTTACATTACACTTCATTAAATTAAAGTTTACCTGTTGACCTGTTAAACTATTATTTATCTATTTTAATAATTTTTATTATTTATTCAATTTCTCATGAGATTTTGAAAATCTCATGAGATATCATGACCTTATAATAAGGTCGATATTTTGCGATCTTACTGTGTGACCTTATAATAAGGTTTGATAATGATATTTATTACTGTAGACCTTATTATAAGGTCATGAGATCTCATTAATAAAGACAATCCTTTTGAATCTCATTATTAAACCTTTGTTCACTTTTATTTATTATTTTAAAAATATTTTAAATTTTAATTTATAAAATCATTATCAAAACATTTTGTGATTTTTAGAAATTTTATGCATAATTCTAATTTAATTCTCCAACCTAGAGCGTAATTCACTAACAAATCTATTTCTAAATTTAAAATAAATAACACAAAACTTGATAAAACAAAATAAATAAACTAGCTAAAGAAATTAAATAAATTAAACAAATTTACCCAATTTAATAAATTAAATAAAACTAAAAAAATAAAGAACCATGATAAAAAATTCATAAATGCCTCAAAATAATTTTAGTTCATACTTTTAAACTAATAAAGCTACTGTCACAATTATGCAAATAAATCACAATTAATGATTTCGTAGCAATAGCCACAAAATAAATATTCTAAACATAATTCAAAAATTTCTTTTTACAAACCATTAACAAACACAGTTCAATCAAAATTTAAATTTCTATATACGATTATTATAATCCAAATTAATCTCTCATTCGAACATTCTTCAAAACTTTAAGCTTTCATACCTCTAATTACCAGCATCACATCAAAATCCAATGATTGCCCAATGACCACTGCCTCCTGTCGTCGTCGGTAGATTGTTGGCAGCAACTTACCTCTATAAAACATCAGAACATTTTTTTGTTTACTTTTTTATCTAATTAATTAAAAAACAAAAAAATTCTAAATCTAATGTTAAAGTTTACAACTTCAATATTAGATTTATTGTGTTTTGAATATTTTTGGAAAAAAAACAAATATTAGAAATAGAAAGAGGAGGAAACGATGAAATTTTTTTTTGGTTACAGGAAACGATGAAAATTTTACTATACTTTTTTTTGAAGCAAATTGCAAACTATTAAAACTTCAATTAATTTAATTGATGAGAATCCGATTGAGGTTCTTTCAGTTTAATTTAATTTAAGTTTTTATTCTCACAAAAAAAACTTCAATTAATTTGAATTAACTAAAAACCTAATTTCTTTAAAATCGTTTTCATTAATGAGACAAAATAATTTAATATTTTATTTATTTGTTTACTTCAATTTTATAATTTCCCATTGCTAATCCATATTATATTCTTGTCAATCTTTCCTTTCCTCGGAACTACCCAGTACCCACCATTAATTCAAGGCTCTCCTTCTAGCTTTCCTATCTTCTTCTCCTTGGTAGTTATTGTTAATTTGTTTATTAACTCTAGTGGTCTACATTCCCCCTTCCTTTCTCCGGCGCCTTTTCATGCTCAAACCAACTCTTTCCTGTTTCTAGGCCTGTTGCTTTTTATTTAAGCAAATTTCATTTGAGGAGCTTTAGTTCAGCTTCTTATGGACAAGAGCACAACAATTAATCCCATATTCCTTGAGACCCCCAAAAGTTGAGCAATTAGAGAGTCAATATGGATAGCGAATTAGCGATAGCGTAGAGATGGATAAAGAAAGGCTGACAGTGGAAATGTCATTCAAAGACTCCTCCGCCGTCATCAAAATCCGGGAAAGGTTGCCTGATTTCCTGCAATATGTGAAGCTTAAGTGTGTGAAGTTAGGCTATGGTTATTCATGTAACCCCGCCACCATACTCATGTCTGTTCTGATTCTGCCACTCTTCACGTTGGTTCAGTTCACTAGTCTAAAACTGGGTCAGATCACCGAGTTATGGACCAACCTTGGCCTTCGACTTGAGAGCCTTGGTGATGCTACAAGATTAGCTGTTTCACTAATCCTATTCTTCCTCATTGGACTCTACAATGCGAAGCGGTCCAGGCCGGTTTATCTAGTCGACTTCGCTTGTTACAAACCTGGAGATGATCGTAAAATGTCAGTTGAGTCGTTCCTGAAGATATCTGAAGGTGGCGGAGCTTTCACGGAGGACACGCTTCAATTTCAAAGAGGATATTAACCCGGTCTGGTTTAGGCGATGAGACGTATTTCGCAAGAGGGATAACATCTAAGCCACCAAATCTGTGCATGGAAGAGGCTCGATCTGAAGCTGAAGCTGTCATGTTCGGAGCACTCGGCTCATTTTTTAAGAAAATCGGTGTCAAACCAGTGGATATTGGCATCATTATCGTGAATTGCAGCTTATTTAATCCAACCCCATCTCTCTCAGCCATGATAATCAACCATTACAAGTTACGCACAGATAACAAGAGCTACAATCTTGGAGGAATGGGCTGCAGCGCTGGCCTTACATCAATCGAGCTTGCTAGAAACCTCCTTCAAGCCAATCCTAACACCCATTGTTTTAAATTACGGTCGCGGCCGCATTTTCGGTCGCATTGTATTTATCGCAGTTGCGGATATAGCGACGATAATTACGGCCATTACGGTCATCGCGGTCGTGAATTTTTTTAATTTCGCACAATTTTATATAAAGTATAGTAATTGTAATTATAATCACGTAAAGTCTTATTTTATAATTTTTAAAGTAATTTTGTGATGCATTTAGTCTATTATTTACGTGAAAAAAAAGTTATTCATATTTTTTTGAATTATAATAGAACATTCATATTTAAAATATTACTTATGATAATTGAAAAATAATAAAGATTGAAAATAGAGATAAATAATTATGTATTAATAAAAAATAATGTACTAATTATTTAGCCTTAATTATTTTTTATCTAAATTATTAAGGAATTTTTTTCATCTAAATTTTGTCAAATCTTTTTTCATCTATATTTAATAACATATATTTAATTACTCTACAAAGTTTACTATAAAAAATCAAATTCATAATCTAAATTAAACATTAATTAATAATTTTTTAATTCAGATTACCTAATATTTTTTATCATGATTTATAAGATTAACTAATATTAATTCTTCAAAATTAATATGTTGTTAGTTGTTACAAAAAAAATTCTTAAACATTAAAACCCATTAGTGAAAAAAAAATTACCACATTTTTTTATTAGAGTAATCTGTAAAATACCAATTATCAAATATTAAATCATTATTTAATTTAATCAACCTTTGGCAACAAAAAAAATTAAATCAACATTTTTAACTAATTAATCTTTATTCTTTACCCAAATGCCAAAACCGACTTCCCAATTCTCCCCATCACCCTCGCGACCCTCGTCCCTCTCCCTCCCTCGACTCTCTGATCCGAAAAGCCCACCGGCCACGGCCTCATGTGCTCGCCTCCGACACAAGCCCTCACCAGCTCACCCACTGTCGACCCCTTACGCCCTCACCCTCACCCCTCGGGTCTCAATCAGCTAGCCAATCCTCACTCAGCCTTGCCAATCTCACCCGCCACCGCCCTCTGCGCAACCTGTCCAGAGCAACGTCAGCCCTCAAATCCCAATCTCTTTTCTCTTCAATTCATCTCTTATGTCTAACCCAGACGAGAAATTCTCCATTTTCAGAAGCTATTTTCATTTTAAAACAAAATTAACGCACGCAAGAATCAGAGTTGCCCACGGCCATGCCGCCCACGGCCACGGCCAGTCACCCACGGCCACGGCCAGTCACCCACGCCTGTGTGTCACTGCCTACGGCCTACCAACGCTCGCCGCACATTGACTCTGCCTCAACATCAAGCACTAACTCTGCCGCAACTCAAGCCCTCAACCTCACTCACTCTTCACAATTCACAATTAGTCACTCACACTGACAGATCTGTCTTGCTTCGACCAGATCTACTAATTTCAAAGGTAAAACATTTTAAATTTGCTTTTTCCTTTCAAACGTGAGTCACTGGGTTGTTGATTTTTGAGTTGTTTGTTGGCTGCTGTTGCTTGCTTGTGTCTGACTGCGCTGAGACTCTGAGTTGTGTGATCTGATTTTTTGTTTATTTTGATATGGTGAAGGCATGAAGCTTTTCGGTCTGTGACTTTGAATATGTGACTGTGAATCGATTGCCTGAGTCTTGGAATTTTTTTTTTTACAGAATGGAGATAGCGGCGATAACGGCGATAACGGTCCCGTTTTGTAACGGCCGATATTGACCGTTACGGTTGTGATTCTTAATCACAATCGTTTTTTCCGTGATAGCGGTGGCGGCCACCGCCGCTACCGCGAGATAGCGGCCGCTATTTGAAACACTGTAACGCCTATGCCGTATTGGTAAGCACCGAAAACATTACTTTGAATTGGTATTTCGGGAATGACAGGTCGATGTTGCTATGCAATTGCATATTCCGCATGGGAGGAGATGCTGTGCTCTTGTCAAACAAGGCAGGAGACCAGGCTCGTTCAAAGTACCAGCTCGTTCACTTGGTTCGAACCCATGAAGGCCCGGATGATAGAAATTACAGCTGCGTTTACCAAAGAGAGGATGACAAATTCATTGGCTCGTGAATTAACGGCTGTGGCTGGAGACGCATTGAAAACCAATATCACCAGTCTTGTTCCCCTTGTTTTACCATTCACAGAGCAGTTCAAGTTCTTTGTTACCCTTGTTGGAAAGAAGTTTTTTAAAGCCAAAGTTAAGCCTTATATACCTGATTTCAAGCTTGCTTTTGAGCATTTTTGTATCCATGCTGGTGGAAGGGCGGTTTTGGATGGAGTGCAGAAGAATTTGCGGCTAACAGATTGGCATATGGAGCCTTCAAGGATGACTCTACATAGATTTGGAAACACTTCAAGTAGCTCACTGTGGTAAGAGTTGGCTCATACGGAGGCTAAGGGTCGGGTCGGGGGTGGTGACGGCTGTGGCAGATTGCATTCGGGGCGGGTTTCAAGTGTAACAGTGCTGTTTGGAGAGCTCTTAGGTCGATTCCCACGAGTGAGTCAAGGGGTAACCCGTGGAAGGATGAACTTGAGAAGTACCCAGTGAAGGTTCCTCTTGCTGTTAGTATATCTCCTCATTTATGGAAATAAATATTTGGTTGACCAATTCCGGATATGGTCCATAATTTCACGGTGAATCTCAACTCAATATTTGGCTATTAAAACACGATTTTATGATGGTTAAAACGTGATTTTATTGCCATAATTAGCACGCTCTCATTACTATTTAAGGAGGGCTCCTTCCGGTCCCCAAGTACGTTAACCTAAAAACACAAAAACACCATCTAGTGAGGTTTTGAGTGCTTGGAAGACTTGGAAGGCCTGTGATCGACACAGAGTAGACTGTCAGATTCGGCAATTGCTTCAACAGCAGAGTTATCAGAGTGCAATGGCTGGAGGTTAGATCCTATCGCTTCCGCATTTTATTTGTTTAACATGTTTCATATTGTGTAGAAGCATGTTAGGCTTGTTTGATGTACTTACATTTGGTATCAGAGCCGTAGTTTAACCTCTGTCTTGCTAGAGATCTGTAGAAAAAAGCCATAAAAACCCATATTTTGAAACTTTAAGTCTCGGATTTCATAAAACTCATTCTGTTTTCCTGTGATTTTGGTTCAAATACTTTAGATCTATTGTTGTAAAGCTCTAGGGATGAAAAATACATGAAAAACGAGACTGTTTGAAGGGTTTTGTGCCGGGTCGGGTCAAAAGACCCAAAATTCTGCAAAACACCCATTCGGGTGAAGAAGAAGCCTCGGGCGCGTGAGTCACACGCGCCCGACAAGGGAAGAAAATGCAGGCGCGTGAGTCTCACGCGCCCGACAGGAGAGGAAATGCGGGCGCGTGAGTCTCACGCGCCCGATAGAGATAATGCGGGCGCGTGAGTCTCACGCGCCCGCCTGTTGTACAGTGCAGTGACACTGTGCAAAAAAAAAAAAACCTTTGGGCTTCGGGTTTTGGGCCACTGTTTGGGTCCTTATTTGGTTAGTTTTGGGCCATTTATTTTGGGCTCTTTTGGTTGATTATTTGGGCCATATGGATTAAATAAAAGGGTCATTTGGTTTATTTTAGACATTAAGGATTTATTTAATTTAAGTAAATTTAAATTATTTAATTTAGGCCAAATAATTATATTTTTTGATAGTTTTATATCAGATTTTCAATTCTGTAATTTTCATAATTTTATGAATAATTAGATTATTTTCACAAAATTAATATAATTATGAAAACTTCTCATTATTTGGATTTTATGAGGATTTTTCATAAATTTGGAATTTTTATTAATGCTATAATTTTAAATTGAATAATTTTGTGAAAATTATCATAAAATTATGATTAAATTATGAAAATTTGATTTTGAATGTGCATATGTGCTTATTTTGAATATGTATAATTTTGTTATTTTTTATACTAAAAGCACATGTAGCTAAGTTATTCATATTATTTGGAATTAAAATTGCCTTGTGTTAATTGCAATTTTTAAAATATGAATAAACTTAGAATTTTACCAATGTGTCTAAGTGATTTATAGTTTATTTAATTAGGGCTTAGCCACAGCAACCTTAATTAAGTAAAATTATTTTGTAAAATCACATAATGATATTAGACATAAATTGTGATTAGTTATAAGGTTATAGTAAATTTTATCCCACAGGAATTTTTATTATAATTTTATAACTAATTAGGATAAAATATCAAATTAGTTTCTTAATTTACCCACAGGAATTAGGAAATGATATAATTTGATAGTTTTATCATTATGAAATGAATCTATTAGAATTAGAACTTTAGCCCACAGGCAAGTTTTATGTCTGAGATTCATTAATAAAATATGTTTACATTGGTAGACATAATTAAGTTTGCCTCAAAATTCTAGATACATAAGCATGTGTTTTTCTTTAAGCAATGTTTCCTCGAACTAATATTTACCTAGAAGTTCCCAAACTAGATTGAGAGAACTATAAGGTTTGGAAGGAGAGAGTTCTCCTCCAATTATGGTGCATGGATATAGACTATGCTATAAGGAAAGACGAGCCCGTATTGACTGAGACCAGCACTCCTGCTCAAGTAGCTTTACATGAACGTTGGGAGCGATCCAATCGCCTTAGTGTCATGTATATTAAGACAAAGATATCTGCTGGGATACGTGGTTCAGTCGAACAGCATACCAACGTTAGGACCTTACTGAAGGCCATAGATGATCAATTTGTCACTTCAGACAAAGCGTTGGCCAGCACCCTGATAATGAAGTTCTCATCGATGAGGCTCACCAGTGTCAAAGGAGTGCGTGAGCACATAATGACCATGAGAGATATAGCGGCCCAACTCAAGAAGCTAGAGGTGGAGATGTCTGAGTCTTTTCTTGTGCACTACATATTGAACACTCTACCAAAGCAGTACGGACCATTCAAGATATCCTATAACACACATAAGGATAAGTGGACCATCAATGAATTGATGACCATGTGTGTTCAAGAGGAGGGAAGACTGCTTATGGAATCGGGTGAGAGTGCATTTTTTGCAAGCCAAGGAAAGACCAAGGATCGAGCCAAGAACAAGGGAAAAGGTAAAATCCCTGCCCAAGCTGATATTAAGAAAGAGTCCAAGTGTTTCTTCTGTAAAAAGAAGGGACACATGAAGAAGGACTGTGCCAAGCTTCAGCAGTGGCTCGTTAAGAAAGGTAATCCACTCTCATATGTTTGTTTTGAATCAAATATGGTTGAGGTTAATCATAACACATGGTGGATTGATTCTGGATCTACAATTCACATTTCGACTTCCTTACAGGGTATGACAAACCTAAGGAAGCCAGTGGGAAATGAGGAGAGCATCTATTCAGGAAACAAGATGCGCTCGCGTGTTGAAGGCGTTGGAACATGCACTTTAGTTCTTAGGAGTGGTTTTGTTTTGCAATTGGAAAAGACCTTTTATATTCCTAGTTTTTCGAGAAATTTAATCTCTGTTTCTAGGCTGGTACCTTATGGATATTCATTTCAATTTTCAAATAAATCAGTATTGATATATTTTAAGTGTGATATTGTTGGGAATGGTACCTTATGTGATGGTCTTTTCTCTATTGATTTGCAAAATGACACTGCTCATAACGCCTTGCATGTTCAAACTGGTACTAAAAGATGTGTTATGAATGAGGACTCCTCTACGTTATGGCACCGGAGATTAGGTCATATCTCCATAAATAGAATTAAGAGATTGGTAAATGACGGAATACTTAGTACTCTCGATTTTACTGATTTCGACACTTGTGTGGATTGCATTAAGGGTAAGCAAACCAACAAGTCTAAGAAAGGTGCCAATAGGAGTTCAACCATATTAGAGATCATACATTCTGACATATGTTGTCCAGACATTGATGCATATGGTCAGAAATACTTCATCACCTTTATTGATGATTACTCGAGGTTTATGTATCTCTACATGCTTCATAACAAGAGCGAAGCATTAGATGCCTTTAAAATCTTTAAGGCTGAAGTAGAGAAACAATGTGGAAAACCCATAAAGATAGTAAGAACTGATAGAGGTGGGGAGTATTACGGTAGATACACTGAAGATGGACAAGCACCTGGACCATTTGCGAAGTTCCTTCAAGAAAATGGGATTGTTGCCCAATATACCATGCCTGGTTCACCGGATCAGAATGGTGTTGCAGAAAGAAGGAACCGAACTTTGATGGAAATGGTGCGTAGTATGCTTAGCAACTCGAAGTTGCCTAAGTCCTTGTGGATTGAAGCTCTTAAAACGGCAGCGTATATATTGAACCGGGTTCCAACCAAGGCTGTTCCAAAGACGCCTTTTGAATTATTCAAAGGTTGGAAACCGAGTTTGCGTCATATGCGCGTTTGGGGATGCCCTTCTGAGATAAGAGTTTACAACCCACAGGAAAAGAAACTGGATCCTAGGACCATAAGTGGGTATTTCATTGGATATGCCGAACGGTCCAAAGGCTACAGATTCTATTGTCCATCTCATAGCACTAGATTTGTGGAATCAAGGAACGCCAAGTTTCTTGAAAATGACTTAGTTAGTGGGAGCGATCAATCTCAAGACCTAGTTTCTGTGAGAGATCAACCCTCTACCTCGAGTCAAGGATTGGTTATCATGAACAATGTCCCTTCAGTACAACTGGACATTGAACAACCAATCGTTGAAGATCCACAAGTAGTTGATAACTTACCAGTAGACGAGGCTCCTCTGGATACACCAGAATTGAGTGAGCAACCAGTTGAACAACATGATCCTTCGGAGAATGTTGAACCAACATTAAGAAGGTCTACTAGGGAAAGGAAATCAGCTATTCCTAGCGATTATATTGTGTATCTACAAGAGTATGATTTCAATATTGGGCCCGTTAATGATCTAGAGACGTTTTCACAAGCCATGAACAGCAAAGAATCAAAACTTTGGTTTGATGCTATGAAGGATGAGATGGATTCGATGGCATCTAATGGAGTATGGGATCTTGTCGAGTTGCCTAATGGGGCCAGGGCTATAGGCTGTAAATGGGTCTTTAAGACCAAGACTGACTCATTAGGCAACATTGAACGTTATAAGGCAAGACTCGTAGCCAAAGGATTCACTCAAAAGGAGGGAATCGATTACAAGGAGACCTTCTCTCCTGTATCTAAGAAAGATTCTCTTCGCATCATAATGGCGCTTGTTGCACATTTTGACTTAGAGTTGCAACAAATGGATGTGAAAACGGCATTTCTCAATGGTGATCTAGAGGAAGAGGTTTACATGAAACAACCTGAAGGTTTTTCCTCTAGTAATGGTGAGCATTTGGTCTGTAAGCTCAAGAAATCCATATATGGGTTGAAACAAGCTTCCCGCCAATGGTATCTAAAATTCCATGAAGTCATCTCTTCATTTGGTTTCGTTGAGAACATCATGGATCAATGCATATACCAGAAGGTCAGTGGGAGCAAGATTTGTTTCCTTGTGCTATATGTGGATGATATTCTGCTTGCAACCAATGATAAGGGGATGCTACGTGAGGTGAAACAATTTCTTTCTGAGAACTTTGATATGAAGGATATGGGCGATGCATCTTATGTCATTGGCATTAAGATCCATAGAGACAGACATAGAGGTATATTAGGTCTGTCACAAGAAGCCTATATCAATAAAGTCTTGGAAAGATTCAGAATGAAAGATTGTTCACCAAGCCCAGCTCCCATTGTGAAGGGTGACAGGTTCAATTTGAGCCAGTGCCCGAAAAATGATCTTGAGCGGGAACAGATGAAGAACATTCCATATGCCTCAGCTGTTGGAAGCATTATGTATGCACAGGTCTGTACCAGGCCTGATATTGCTTTTGCTGTGGGAGTGTTGGGTAGATACCAAAGTGACCCGGGGATGGACCACTGGAGAGCTGCGAAGAAGGTGCTTAGATATTTTCAAGGCACTAAGGATTACATGCTTATGTATAGACGGACTGATGAGTTGGAGGTGATTGGCTACTCAGACTCAGACTTTGCTGGCTGTGTTGATACCCGGAAATCAACATCCGGTTACATCTTCATGCTTGCCGGTGGAGCTGTTTCATGGAAGAGTGCTAAGCAGACACTGACTGCCACTTCCACTATGGAGGCCGAGTTCGTTTCCTGTTTTGAGGCTACCTCACATGGTGTATGGCTTAAGAGTTTCATTGGTGGGCTTAGAGTTGTTGACTCCATATCTAAGCCATTGAGGATATATTGTGACAATTCAGCTGCGGTATTCATGGCTAAGAACAATAAGAGTGGAAGTCGAAGTAAGCATATCGACATTAAGTACTTAGCCATTAGAGAACGTGTTAGAGATAAAAGAGTGGTCATTGAACACGTTAGCACTGAATTGATGTTAGCTGATCCTTTGACTAAGGGCATGCCACCGTTTAAATTTAAGGATCATGTAGAGAGAATGGGACTTGGTCCCACATTTTGATTGTAATTGAAACTCTTATTAATAATATGATGTTTCTCATTTTGATTTGTATACACTAAAGTTTTATTTGAGAAATATCCTTGTTGTTTGGACCGAGAATAAACATAAGGTTTATTCATTAAGTAAAAATGGGTTGATTTAGAAACATTTTACATAGTAATACATGGAAGATAATACTCGCCACTTGAGGAACTGTCGCCATGATTCATGTGATTTGTTTCTTCTATAAGTGAAATATATGGACCAAGTGGGAGAATGTTAGTATATCTCCTCATTTATGGAAATAAATATTTGGTTGACCAATTCCGGATATGGTCCATAATTTCACGGTGAATCTCAACTCAATATTTGGCTATTAAAACACGATTTTATGATGGTTAAAACGTGATTTTATTGCCATAATTAGCACGCTCTCATTACTATTTAAGGAGGGCTCCTTCCGGTCCCCAAGTACGTTAACCTAAAAACACAAAAACACCATCTAGTGAGGTTTTGAGTGCTTGGAAGACTTGGAAGGCCTGTGATCGACACAGAGTAGACTGTCAGATTCGGCAATTGCTTCAACAGCAGAGTTATCAGAGTGCAATGGCTGGAGGTTAGATCCTATCGCTTCCGCATTTTATTTGTTTAACATGTTTCATATTGTGTAGAAGCATGTTAGGCTTGTTTGATGTACTTACACTTGCTTGATATCAGAGTACTGTGACGAAGCAGATAAACGGTGACTGGTTTTTTTTTTGTTTTTTTCTATCTCTGTCTCAGACTAATTTAAATAGGCGATAAGATAGACTCCCATAAAAAATATATATTTTAATTAAATAATAAAAATAAAAGATGAAACATAAATTTTCCCTTCTATTATTCTGTCCTTTTTCCTAATATTTCACTGCACCGGAAATTTAATGGAGTTCAAACATATCATCAGTCTTATTCTTAAACATCTGTCTCATTCTTGAACGTTTGCTTAATTATATCAAACAAAAATGCAAAAGAATAATTTGGTAAAATCCTCATATACTAGCATTAAAATTTGAATCTAACCTTCATTATAGGAAACACAAAGATATTTTTTTGAACTTATTTATTTTAGTAATTTGCTTTGCCATTGTTTTAATGAAAAATATCAGTTACATGATTTGAATCCTACTATTTTCTTCATATAAATGAAATATGGACAATTCATGTAAGTTATATTTGGTGAATGGAATAAAAAAGGAAAGTTGTTTCATTTAATCAGTGACTATAAATATCTTAATTATAATTACAACAATAATAAAGAATGGGAGTGTTATTAACAACCATTAATGCTTTGAAATTATGGGTATTTTTCGCACACTTCATTTCTTTCTAATTACTCAAAAAGTATAGGTAATTATGAAAGGATGATATAAACAAAGAAGAGGTTCGGTCCGGTTCCCTAAAGATTAGAAAAGCCTAAAGAAGCATGTGGGCTACGTCTCTAACTCCGGTTGGACCCTACTTCGGCGCTCCTATACCCATTCCCAAACCCGCCAAACATCAGCCTCCCACCCATTTTCCCATCAAATTCTCAGCCAATTCCCGTTTGCCTCATCAACCCGCAGCCGACTCCACCGGGGGCAACAACCACAAGCAAGAACAGGGAAAGGAGATAAGTGGGTCAGACGTGCTTTGGGCTCTGCAGAAGGCGGCCGCCGAGAAGAAGAAAGCCAAGAGAAAGAAGAAGGGATTAGAATCATCTGTTGCCGGTCATAGAGATAAGGATGTGATTGATTACAGTAATGTTAGGCCCTTGGAAATAAAGAGTGAGTGGAGTCGTAAGTTGGATGAGCTGGAAAAGCGTCTCCAGGAGCTGGAAGAGACCACTTGAATCGAGCTTCTTTCTTCTTTCCTCTTCTTTTAATCTTTGTATAATTCGATTTTTAATTTCTCTGCGAGCTGTTATCACGGCCTAAACATTCAATCGGGTCCTAAAATCTTGGACGTGAAACTTGAATTTCAAGATGCAGAATTGCGAAATTTTCTTGTGTTATCTTTTTCTTTGTTAGCCGTATTTCTATTTCAAGCATGATACATATGATATGACTCTTCAACTTTTCTTCCTGTATTCAGTCTGCTGGATTATCCACGTTGGATTGACGAAAATAGGACAAATGACATACAGTTCATCCTGTTAGCTCACTGCTTGCTACACTTGTTTTTGTTTTTTCTTGTGTGCAGAGAAGCTCCTGTTTATAGTACTTGTGAACTTTTCAATCCGTAAAATAAACACCTTCTGGGATTTTAATCAGGTAATATAAAGCTACTCGTGATTGTCTTTAGCTGCTGACCTTTTTCCTTTAAGATCTAAAAGAGAAGACAAGCCAGCAAAAAAGTAAAGCGGTAAAGAAGAAGTCAAGAGAAACAAAGATGAAGCCTGCTCCAAAAAACTTTGTTTAAGTTTACCCAAACCATGCCGGGCATACTGAGAAAACTACAAGGAATCGACTTTAACTTGTATTATGGACTGGATCCTCTACAGCCCTTAAAAACAAGAGCCAACTTTTGTTTCCTGCTATGTGCCAATAAAACAATACCATGAAGTACAACTAAACTTGTCAAACAATACTTCAACAGCCTCTCCTAAGACATTTAAGTTATATATGATTCTTCAATTTCCCGATTCCAACACTGTTCACTCTTTCTAGATTTTAGGCGGGGGCAGAATTAGGAGGAGAGAGTGAAAGAGAGAGGCGAAGAGTGGCTTAAGAGTTTGTTGTTTTTCGTCGCATAACCAGTCATCCAACTAAAATGTCTCCTGTTCTGAAAAGCTACAACATGTCTCTACACTTCTACACTAATAGGGTCGATACCTTCTACTGCGGTTGCCATCATCGCCACCACTACTTCCACCTCGCCCTGCTGGTCCGCCTGGACCATTGCCCCGATCAACTCTTCGAGGACGAGGGGTTGGCATCTGCACACCAGGCTGCTGGCTGCCAAATTCCAGAGAAGCAAAGGCAATTGTTAAAGCTGTGTTGTCATCCAAGCAAAATATTCTAACTTCAACAAATAACTTACAGGACGTATCCTATTCGGCCATCTGGTAGAACCATGGGTACCATAGCCATCCCTGCTGGCATTGGCCCTCTTCCATATATTAGTGGCTGTTCATGTGCATGATTATGCATTACTTTACCAATAAAGGAAATATACAGAAGAAGAAAATACAAATCAACCAAATTACCTGCTGGAAACTAGTAGCAACACCAAATCCAGCACTTACAGAACCGTATGAGGCTCCAGTAAAACCACCATAGCCAGGATGCGCAAGATGAGTTGGATGAAGCCCAGCACTGTAAGGGTATGCTGCATCAGTTTTCTTGTCAGTCTGTGGTTTGGCAAGGACAACCTCCAAGACTTGGCCTAGAGTCAGGTCAGTCAAAACAATTTTAGGGGAAAGGCAACAATTATAGCATAAAAAATAAACTTCAAAGCCAAAACTCGGATAACCAAACAAAGGGGTGACTTTATATGTCAAAGTTAGAAATAAGTTGATTGAAGAAACCTACTCCATACAAATCCTGATATCAATAGAAAGTACTTTTTTCAGATATATTTCATAAGGCAATGTATTTACAAGGAACTTCCTCCGATTTTATTGGATCATTCATTTCTTATTTTATTATTATTTTGGTCAACAATTTCTTATCTTAATTAGAATCCTCAAATTTTCAAACTGATGGCTATCTCAGCAGTCTCAAAATCAGTTCACCTGAAGTTGATTACACACAGTAAAGAGTGTATATCTGTAAGTGCACTGCACCTTGTTTTCCTTAAATAATTTGAAAACAGCCTGAATGATAAGAGGCAGCCAGACCAATCAAAACTAAAACTTTGTCTTCAAAAGGAGTATGATACAATGCATGAGACAAATTACCATCTATTTCATACTTCTCCGTATCTTTGACAGCCTTTAAAGCACTGGACCTTTCAGCATAATGTATAAACCCAAAATCCCGCTTCCCAGCCTTGCCAGGTGGCATAACCACTTTTGTTACTTCTCCATGGCGCTGAAATACTTCCTTAAGTTTCTCTGTAGAAGTGTTATCAGGAATGTTTTTGACATACAGAGCCTTCACCTGGTAATTCCAAAACATGTAACATAGTCAGCCCAAGGGCTCACGAAGCTTTCCCCCCCTGCCTAAACAAAAAAAAAGGGGAGGGTGTAGAGATGGATAGAGAAGAAACCCAATGATGGTTCCTCAAGAAGAGGATTAAAAATATATCTCAACTTCTACGTTGCTCTAATTCCATTAGACTCTACCTGCAAAGCAGCAGAATGATCAGGTGTACTTTTTGGATCAGCCCAGGTGACAGTAGGGGCATTGCCATCAAGCTTAAAATTTGCACTGGACATTTTCTGTCTAGAATAATCAGCACAGGCATTGTTGTAGTACAAGATAAAAGCAAAACCTCGATTACGGCTTGTGTTTTGAGGATCCTGTAATTCACAAATTAAAATGGTAAAGCGATTTCGTGATACTCACACTTAGTATAATCTAAAATTATCATCTAGTTCAAAATTCCACCTTTATGAGTTCAATATTTTCAACTCCAGGACCAATACCATCAATGACTTTTCTGAATTCATCCTCAGTCCAGCTCTTTGGAACATTACCAACAAATAATCTGTTCTTAGTTTCAGAGAGAGAACACCTTATGGTTTTACCCTGCAAATAATTTTATGCATATTAAAAGGAAATACCAAACTGCATTGTTACAAAAAAAAATGGAGAAGAATTTCTTGCATCAGAAAGCCATCTAAAGCAAATGCAAGAGGCCACTAAATTACCCTGAACTCTTTACTGTGCAACTCATCAATCGCTTTTTGTGCAACCTCTTTTGATTTAAATGCCACAAAAGCATAACCCTTGCTTTCACCAGATTCCTTATCTTTCATTAACCGTATCTGCAAACAATATACTGTTAAACAGTGAAAATCCTAAATTACCAAAAGAATAAAGATTGAAGAACACGAGCACAAAGTTGCAACCTCAAAAATTTCTCCTATTGGTTCACAAAGTTCTCTCAAGTCCTCTTCTGCGGCATCCTTGGGAAGCCCTCCAATGAAAACCTCAGAACCATGGGGAGGCAAGGCGAGAAGTTCAGCGTGCTTCTCTTTTTCTTCTTCACTTATAGAGGCCACGGGCTTTTCTTCATCTTCCACATGCTCTGTTTCAATGTGGTTTCTTTCTACTTCGGATGATTGATCCTTTCCATCCACCCCAGATTTTGAGTCCCCGTACTCCTCTTCATCATTTTCTTCTCCATTTCCATCACCACCATCAGCCCCTCCATCCTCATCTAGATGTTCTTCAACATCATCATCCTCTTCCTCCATGTAATTGTCATCAAGATCCACCCTCTCATCAACTTCTGCATTCTCAGCCATTTCTGCTTCTTGTCCCAGTTCAGCACATCAAATAACTGCATAAGAAACCACATTATATGTGTATACTTTACAAGAACATGTTCCAGCGTGTAGCAGTAATAAATGAAATATCATAACATTTTACATATTTCAGTCCATAAAATCAAAAGAAAGTAAGAAAATATGGACTACTGAAGAGCTGAAAAAACCGCCCGAAAGAAGGAACCAAAAAAAAGTGAAATTTCTTTTCTTTAATTTAACAGCAACCAAACAGAGTTGTACAGACACTAAATAAAACCGAAGAGTGAAAAGGAAATCAAATTCTGAAATTTTGAAATAAAATAAACAAATTAAGATAAAGAAGCGTACCAGGTATCAATTCGTCTCAAATTGAACTAAATTGAAACAAGGGCTAGAAAGTGGGTCAACAGAAAAACGAATCCCCAAATCACATAAACCCTAAAAACCCAGCAACAATTTGAAGAAAGTTGAAAACATTTCAATGCCAGAAACGCGAAACCCTTAACAGGCAAAAGCTTATGACTTTAC
The DNA here is from genome assembly GCA_031772115.1 of Heritiera littoralis. Taxonomy (NCBI): domain Eukaryota; kingdom Viridiplantae; phylum Streptophyta; class Magnoliopsida; order Malvales; family Malvaceae; genus Heritiera; species Heritiera littoralis. The sequence goes on from JAPDPK010000004.1 coordinate 4,279,854, forward strand.
ATATTCCCTTAAATCCCCATGCAAAATAACTAAACCATAAGCAAACAGATGTCAGCTAAAAATAGATGTAAATGCGACAAAATCTAATCAAAATGAGGCAAAAAGAATAAGATTTCAGGGCAGTTTAAGACTAGAAAAGAAAAGAACAATTAGCTCAAGAAAAAAAAATAAAGGAGGGCGAAATTTGGGCTTACCAATTGATAATTTATTGGCGTTCTGACCTTAGATTTGATGGATTTGAGAAATTTCTAGGGAGGGAGGTTTGTAAAATATGTTTTGGTGGATTTTTTTTTCTCTCCGTTGTTTATTCATCCAACGAGCTAAATGAGTGTGATTCTTCGTTCCAGAACCACCCTAATCGGGAAAGTGTAAGGATACGCTGCGGTCTAGGTCTACTGGTATGATGGGAATGACGAATCAAGCTTAGCCACGTATTTGACATGTTGGTTTTTGTTTATTGGTCCACTGTTGAGCCGGATCAAATAAAAATTGAATTAAAAAAAATGGTCTAAATGAAACATTAAATAGAAAAGAAATGTTATACTTGAACTATCAGTTATGCTACACTTGGAAAGTTTGGAAGGGATGCAATTAAGGATGATATCAGGTTAGATCGGATCGAGTATTTGCAAAATTCGATCAGATTCAAATTAGGTAAATTTTTTTTATCATGATCCATATTCAATTTGAATAAAAAATATTTGATCTGATTCGAATTTACGCGGATCGGCTCAGATCAATAATTCAAGTTTTTTGTTTGAGTAATTATAAGATTTATTTCAAAATATTTGTGGGCATTTAAGTAATTTTGGGCTTTATTTAAAAAATTTTAAAGCTTTTTAATTAAATATAAAACTTGAAATTTTGATTTAACTAGTAAAAATTACAAAATATTAAATAATAAAGTATTTGAATGCAATTCGAATTAAATTAATTCGGTTTAATGATATCACTTTTCAAATCCAAATCGATTCGATCCGAAACCAAGTTAGAGAAGATTTTTTGATTTTTTCAATTTTTTTCTCAACCCTAATGCTATCAATGTAAATCAAATAATTAAGAAAGATGTAAATAGTTTCTGAATGGTGGTTTAAATTCGCGTAGAGTAATATTCAGAGAATGATAATTATACTCACTGAAGTTCCAGTTTAGACAGTTAGAAGAAATGCAAATATGACTATAGATTGAATGGCTGCCGATGAAAAAAAAAGGAAAGCAAATATTCAAAGAATCACCCTTCTCTTTGGTTGGAATTTTGAATAAAAATGGACTTTTTGTTCCACTAGATGAATAAAGAAAAATTTGAGGACGAACATGAGAGCTTTTGTAAGTATGCGTTGGTATATAAGCCCTTCCTTTTTTACTTAAAAAGATGTAATGTGCTGTTTTTATGAAATAAAATGTTTTGATTGGCAAAAAAAAATGTTAAAAGTGTAATTAGTGAAGGGGTAAAAATTATTCAATGTTGTTAATCTAAGAGTTTAATGGGCTTCCTATCAATAAAAATTTAGAGGCATTGAGCCCAGCCCAATGTTCAAAAAGCTATAAATCTCAGCCTCATTCCATGCAAAACTGTTGCTCTGCTAATGCTAAACTAGCATTAGTCGACATACCATCAACATTATGCCACGACTCTTACACTATATCTTTATCTTATTGATAATTTCACTAAGAATAACTAGGATGAATTACTTTTAGAGTTTGTATATGATACACTGACAGTGTATAGTTTTTATATACTGTCAATGCATCAGATATTGACACCTCATCAATAAGCCATTATGGACAAATTAACGTAACGCATGAGGATTCCATTGTAAAGTTCTAGCCCACATAATGCTTTAGGCTCCAGCTCTACTAGTTTCTGAACGTCTTCGATGAAGCTTTTCACTGCAGACAAACCGATGCTGAATGTAGTTTGGTGAAAGAACTCACCCTTGATTCTTGGATCCCAAGCGCACGCCGTGATCAGCGAGTCATTAAGACTATCCAGGCAGGTCCCCGATGATTGGAGACGGTTATGAAATCCAATCACTGGATAGCCCGTAAAAATTATACCTAAGAAAAAAAAAGACTAGAAATTTTAATAAAAATTACACAAAATAAATATAGCTTGAGTGAACGCTGCTTTTAGAATTTAATGGGAATATATACCGTTGTTTGTCAGTCCATAGGCAGCGGTTTGCAGAGTGGAAGAAACTAGCTTTGCACCAAGGCACTTGCCATCAGCGTCTTTCAAGGATTCTTGGGTTTCCTCTGATTCATTTGGAGTAGTTATAAACAAATAAATTAGCCATGATGAAGGAGCTATAGGAGAGTTAATTTTGTATGAAGTGCATTCTGATCATCAACTAACCTGAAGATCTGAGAAGTGCCAAAACCAGTGTAGGAGTGGGGCGAAATGGAGTAAAATCATAGAGACCATTTCCGGATGCATTACGGGGGACCCGATCGTCAACTCTGTAGACCGCCTTGCGTTGGCTAGGATACCAAAATATGTCTGCGAACTCGTGCAGTTTGCCGAAGTTCACTGCTTCTTCTCCCAAATCTGTGTCATCCTTCGTCACGTAAGTAATGGATCGTTTGAAGAGGGGTTGAAGTTTGAGAGTCACCTATATGGAAGAACGACAAAAGTGAAGATTCTTTTAAAGAAAATGGGAAATAAGAAGATTTTTTATTCCAACCAATGGCCCAGCGTCCTGTAATGTATTGTCTTGTCAAGTTTTGCAAGGTTGGTGGTTTTCTCTTGAAATTACCATGTAACCTCTCCATTTAGAAGTCTTTTTTCTAAAAAGTTATAACCATAAAATAATTGTGTGAAAAAAGGTTTAATTTAACGATTATTATTTTTATTTAAGAGAGATTAAATTTAAGATTCGATTTTTTTATTTTTTTCTTGTATTTCTTACTAACCAAAAAAATAAAATAAAATAATTGTGTAATGTAACAAATAACCATTAAATTGATCCCAAGGATTTTATAATTTGAAAATTTAAGTTGAAAATTCCCAATTTCAATACTTGAATGAGAGTGGTAAATATAATATAATATATATATATATTAAATTATAGGATTGAGGAGATTAAAATTTATAGATAAACATTTTATATGTAAATAAGAAATTAGCAAATTTGTCTATTAATAATTTTTTAATAAAAATTGATGACTAATTGCCTAAGGACTAGTTTAGATATACAATAAAATTGATTCTGATGATATTAAAAATAATGAAAAAAATGCTCAAAGATATAGTTTTTAATAAATTAATTAAAATAATAAAAAGTAGGGATAAGAAAATTACCCTTTGCATTTTGGTTTTTTAGTAGCCTACTGCCCGCACCGGAGCTAACCGGACAACCAAACCCACCCTAAATAAGCAATAAGCATTAAGCAATAATGTGTCTTGTATCTCATGCCTAATTTGTTTGTTTCTAGGTTTAATTATATAATGCATTTTTTCTGGAGTTGGACAATGCAGAAGGAAATTGCTATATATCATGTCAAGTGGATAAGCTTTGCATTTTGTAGCTTATTCTCAGTAACGGTTTCAGAGAACAAAAATTAGATTTGATATGTAACAAAAAAATAGATTTGATAATTTAAAGAACAATATAATTACACGATATTAAAATTAAAAATTAAGAAAAAAAAGTAACACAAATTAAAATTTAATAAAACCTACATATAAATTTGACAAAACTTAAAAATTTATTTTATTTTTGACATTTTACTACGATAATTGTCATATTTTATATGATATGAACATGATTTAACGTAACATAAACATAAAATATATATACAAATTACTAGACCTACTTAATACAATAAATTAAGCTAAAAATGGAAAGTTGTGATTCGTGATGACCCTTTTTTTTTTTTGGTACAAATGATTGAAAAGGAAGAAAATTAACTTGGGCAGACTCTAGTTAAGCCTATCCCCATAACATCAAATTAAAGATAATAACTCATGCCATCAGGCGGAAGATCAAGGAGACATAGCTTGTGAGAGCTCTCATGCGCCTTCTTTGCTAGGAAATCTACACACGTATTAGCCTCCCTATAGATATGATGCATTGTGCGATTCTAGTCCTTTTTGAGTAGCTCTTTACATGCACTCAATATAGGAAACAGGGGCTCACTATTACTAATTGGATGCACCACTTTTTGAACAGTAATGGCAGAATCTGACTCAAGGATGATGTTTCTAAACCCCATGTTCCATGCTAATGTCAGTCCCGAGTAGATAGCATAGACTTCAGCTCTTAAAATGGAGCCCCAACCCAGTTGTCGCTTGAAGCCTGCTACCCAATTTCCTATACTATCTCTTCCCAGGCCACCTACTGCAGACAATCCCGTATTAGAGAAAACTGAAGCATCCATGTTGAACTTGATAAACCCCATAGGAGGGGGTTCCCAAGTGATGGTTCGTTGATGTCGTCCAGTATGCTGTGATTTTGAATTCATAATTTGCTCAAATTCATCTAGATAATGATAAACAACCTAATTAGTGATAGTTGGCCAAATAAAATGGTTGTCAAAAAGCTTCTGATTACGCCATCTCCATAGCAGCCAGCATCCACAAGTAAAAACAATAGGCCATGTATACTTGCCAGCTACTATCGGTGAATGTTTAGATAAGTTAATCTGCAAACAATCTAGTAAGGGTGGCTGATTAAATTTAACCAACTCCGAGTCTTTCAACCATGCAGACTAGAAACGTTGAGAAGACTCGCAGTCTCGTAGTGTATGGATGATGTCTTCCTCGTGATTCCCACATCTACGACATACACCAGAAGATAGGATTCCTTTTTTGACACATGCTTCTCCTGTTAGCAGTCTCTGTTTTGCCACTAACCACAGGAAACTTTTTATTTTCGGATGTGTCGCCAACTTCCATATGCTGTTCCAAGGAAAGAGAGAATGAGCATTGCCAATTAACAGAGAGTGTGCAAACTTGACTGAGAATTCCCCATTAGTCGAGCCGTTCGAGAATAGTTTATCCTTTTCATTTTTTAAGAGTGGCATAAGAATAAGCAAGTTCCTTAACTCAGTTGGAAGAAACTGAAGCTTCTCCCAATCCCATGCATCATTAGAAGTAACATAATTGCTTACCACATCATTGCAATTATCAGGAGATAAGCTTTCGGGGCAAGTCTCAGCTAGCGGTAAGTTGCCAAGCCATTTATCAAACCAAAATGTGGTGGACATGCCATTGCCAATCATGCGAGAACACCCTTTTGCAACTGTTTCTCTGCTTGAAACAATACTTCTCATTTTGCGCGAAATATCCGGTTTCGCTTTATAATTTAGAAAAGAATCCCCCTTTATTTACTTGGCTCTTAGAATCCTCGCCCATAAACCCATGTCTCCAGATTCCAGTTTCTAGCCTAGTTTAGATAGCAAGGCTGAGTTCATGTTTCTTGACTCCCGAAACCCTAGTCCTCCAACTTGCTTAGGAGTGCATACTTCTTTCCAGCTTATAAGTGGGATCTTCCTCTTTTAAGGCATGGAGCCCCACAAAAAGTTCTTGTTCAATCTGTTAATTTCTTTGGTTACACCAACTGGGAGGCGAGTCACCTGCATAGTATATGTAGCGATGGTGCTAGACACTGCTTGTACTAATGTCGCTCTACCCGCCAATGAAAATTGATGAGCTTGCCATGAAGCTAGCCTGCCTTTGACCTTGTCAAGGAAATATTGGTAGTCAGCTTTCTTCAGTTATTTGTCAGAGATGGACACCCCTAGATACTTGCCAAAATTTAAACTATGTTTTATTCCTGTTAGATTCTATATGCTCCTGATCAAGCCTGGGTCTATATTTCTGGATGTGATGAATTTAGACTTAGAGAAATTAACTTTTTGGCCCAAGACAGCACAAAAATCTTTGAGGCATCGCATAATTACTCTGCACTGTTGCAATGAAGCCTTGCCAAATAGCACTAGATCGTCCGCGAAAAAGACATGAGATATCTAGGGACCCCCTCGAGTTATAGAGATTGGCTTCCACTCTCCCATCTATACCGAATTCTCAATCATATTTGACAATTTTTGCAAGCATAAAACAAACGAATAGGGGGACAATGGGTCTCCTTGTCTAAGGCCCTTGGAAGGCCTGAAATTAGAGGTAAGCTCCCCATTCCACAATATGTTCATTTCTGTCGACTTGATGCAAAACATGATTAATTGGATAAGAGACTCAGGCAATCCCAGATCAGTTAGTACCCACTCAACAAAGTTCCAACTAACTCGGTCATATGCTTTTTCTAAATCGATCTTCACAATTAGGTCCCTTTCTTTGCCTTCTTCTTGCTCATTGAGTGAATTACCTCCTGTACAATCACAATGTTGTCTGCACTACTATGACCCGGGATGAAGCTACTTTGTGTTGGAGCCACTAACTGTTGCAAAAAGGGTCTGAGTCTACTCACAATGATCTTAGTAACCAATTTCACTGTGACATTGCAAAGACTTATAGGACGAAAGTGGTTGACAGACTTTGGATGATCCAACTTTGGAATTAGAACCACTAGTACCCTGCCCAATTCTTCATTGAAACGCCCATCCCTGAATGCATCACGTACAAATTGCACCACCGAGTCTTTCACAATCTCCCAATTGTTCCGGTAAAAACTCACTGGGAAGCCATCCAGACCCGAAGCTTTAAAGAGTGGCATGACACACAAGTTTCTGAAAATCTCCTCAGGCTATGGAATGCTTGCTAAACTGTCCTATTGTGAGTTAGAAAACTTGAATAAAGAACGTGGACAAACATTCTCAACTGTACTCGTACCTGCTTTCTCCATATATAAGTTGTGAAAGAAATGCAAAATCATTGATTTAAGTTCCGTTGGCTCCATGCACCATGTTTCATCTTCCTTTTTCAGTGCATTGATTCAGTTTCTGGTCCTCCTAGCAATTGCCGTTGTATTAAAAAATTTGGTGTTGTGATCATCGAATTTAATCCAATCCGATCTGGACTTCTGGAACCAAAGCACCTCCTCCCGAAACAAGACTTTATTATATTCAGTCAACAGTTCCTCTTCTAATGCCCGTAAGGTGTGGCTCGATCTAGACTCCAGTGCTCTTTGTACGCCACCGATTCTTGCAGTTAACATTCTTTTCTTTTTGTGGATATTTTCGAACACCCGAACTTTCCAATCTGTAAATGCCTTCCAACAATGTTCCAAATTAAAATGTAACAATCCCCCTGCATTCCACTGCTCACTAAGAAAGCTCTTGAAGTTTTCATGAGATTGCCACATCGCCTCATATCTAAATGGTCTATGAGTATGATTCAGTGTATGAAAACCATTCAGCTTTAGCAAAACGGGACAGTGGTCTCCATGTGTCCTTGGTAGGTTGTAGACACCCGCTTCACTAAACATATTCCTTCAAGCCACGTTACACAGAACTCTGTCAAGTTTTTTATTTATTAAAACCCCTGTATCTCTCTTGTTAGTCCAAGTATACTGACAACCCGAAGCCTCAAGATCGACTAAGTTTCTGGCTGAAATTACTCTGTGGAATTCTAACATTCTGGATAGACTTTCTCGTGCGCCCCCTTGTTGCTCAGAATAGTAGAGGATTTGATTGAAGTCACCAAGAATAGCCCACAGAATGTTGTCAAGTTCCTCTAGATTCTCTAAATAATTCCATAGAGTTCTCCTTATCGAAGGCGTGGGACTTGTATAGAATGATGTAAGAATCTAGCTTTTACCATCACCATTTGTTATGAGAGCTGTTATGAATTGCTCTCCTCTGTTAAGAATCTCAACTTTGTCGAAAGAAGATTTCCAAAGAAGCCAAATACCGCCTGAAAAAACTCTTACTTCAACTCTAGTGGAAAATTCAAAAGGAAGTCTGCAAACCACCTTGTCTGCCTGTAGACACCAATTTTGTCCGGGATTGTGAATCTCGAATCACTCGACGTGTATTTTAAAAATAAAAAGTGAATTAAACCCATGTTTGAATAATTGATTTTTATTTTATTTTGTTTTAATTTTAATTTTAATTTATTTTTATTTTTATTTTTTGTGTGTTTTGTATTTTTATCTTTTTTTCTTTTCTCTTCTTTTCTTTTTCATTATTATTCATTTTATTATTATTTCTTTTTCTATTTTTATTTCTCTTTTTATTCTTATTTTTATTTGTTATTTTATTTTATTTTTTTATTTTATTTGATATGAATTTTATTATTTCATTTTTTATTATTTATTCATTTATTTATTTTGATAAAAAAATAAAAAAATAAAAAAAATAAAAAATAAAACAAAACAAAACAAAAATGAAACCCTACCGAACCCTAACCCTGAACCCTCACCGAAACCCCAAACCCTAAAGAGAGCCCCAAGCCCTAATATGAAACCCTAACCTTAAATCCAACCTAGCCGCCGGAAACACAAAAAGGAAAGAATTGGCAAGTCACATAAATCTCGAATCTGCATGAAAATCAAGACCAAAAACAGAATCAAGCATTAAAGACCATATCACAATCAGATCTGAGATCCGATTTCGGACCTTCCAAAACACTAAGATCTAACATTAATAAAAGGAGAGACAAACACACAACGGAGAGGGGGGGAGAACCACAACGCAGAGGCACAACCAAAAAACAGAGCCAACAGAAAAAAAAGGGATCTGTTTAGGGTTTCGTAGTCTAGGCAGTGAAAAGGGTTCTAACTTTCGGAGTGAGAACTGGAGGTTTCTCTAAGGATTTAAGGACTCTAGTTTCCAGATTTGGTTCAAGGAAGGAGAGAGGAGTATTTCTGGAGTTTTTTTTTTAGGCTTAGGGATCGCCGGAATCTGGAAATCCTCAATTTTCCGGCTACCGCTTGTGTTTTTCGGTGACCAGTTGAAGTTTCCGGCCACCAGAAATTGCTTGGGTTCAGAGGTTTTCTTGGTTTTTTTTTTCTTTTTTTTTGAAAGCGGAAGACTGTCTGAAAAAATCGGAAGGAAAGCTTAAATTCCCAACTCGAAACGACGCCGTTTTAGGCAGCCCAGATTCGCGTCCAGACCCGCTTGGACCCGCGTGCCGACCCGCAACCGACCCGACCTGATCCCAAGGTTTTTCTTTTCTATTTTCCGAGGATTTTCCTTTTTTTCATTTTTTTAATTTGTTTTATTTATTTATTTTATTTTATTTATTTATTGATTTGTTTATTTTCTCTTGATGATTTGTTTTTTTGTGTGCATTTGTAATTAATACAGTATTTTAATTAACAAAATTATACAATAAAATGATTTAAGTAATTAATTTGATAGATTTAATTTGATGCATGATATTTAATTAATGTAGTTTGTGAATATAAATTGACATATTTGTTTTATTTTATTTTATTTTATTATTTATTGATTTGATTATGTAAAGTTTCAATTTAACCAGCATGATTTAATTTAATTAACATGATTTGATATAATTGGTACGATTTTTTTTATTTATTGTTTACTATTTGTATTTTTTTTATCATTATTTGTATTTATTTTTTTTCTTTATTTTTATTTTTATTTTTTTTATTTCAAGACTTCGAATAGAATTTGTATGATATGCTTAATTTAGTGTATGGTTAAAACATTGTCAAAATTTGATTATGTAGTTTAGAATTGCAATGTCTTAGAGGAACATAATAATAAACATTTTAAATATAAAATAATATAATTACAAATTATCCGACGATGGATCTCCAAGAGGATTGCGAATGAGTAATACTCTCGGAGATCTTGAGGTGAGGAGGTCTTTTTTAAATCTTACCAGCTTGATGGAAGATTTAAAAACTTATTTCCGATATTTAAAACTTAAAAATCTTTAAAAAATTGAAATAAGAATTAATGAAAAGTAAGCGCAATTAAAAAAATTAGTAATCAAATTAGGAATTAAAAGTCAAAAAAAATTTCAATATATATTTAGAAATAGAATAAGATAATATAACTATAAACATTCCGATGAAGGAATTCTAAAGGGACTGCGCTTGAGTAGTACTTTTAGATGTCTTGAGGTGAGGAGATTCTTTTAAGTCTTGCCAGCTTGATGGAAGATTTAAAAGATATTTCCAAGATTTAATAAATTTAATTATAAAAATAAAAATTAAATTAGATAAAAGAATAGTAAATTAAAATTAAGTTTATTATAATAAAGAATAAAATCAAATTAATAAATTAGAATTAAAATTAGAAAAGAATTAAAACAAATAGAAATTAAATTAAATTAAATATTTTAATAAATGAGAATTATTCCGAGGATGGAATTTAAAAGGAATTGCGCTTGAGTAATTTCTTTAGAAATTCCTAAGGTGAGAAAGCTTCTTTAAGGTCTTACCAGCTTGATGGAAGGTCTTTAAGAAAATCTTCAATATCAAATAATTCATAAAAATATATGAAATAATAATTTATATAAGAAAATAATAACAATAGAATAAAACAAGATAAAATAATAAATAGCAATTCGGGTAGGAGTCTAGATAGAGATTGCATAAAATATTTAAACAATCCGACGACGGAGCCTCTTCAAGAAAGGCGATTAGTCCTACTTGAATACTCTTGAGGTGAGAAAAACTTTTAAGTTGTCCAACCAGCTTGATGGAGGAGACTTAAAAGATTTTTCAATATTTAATTATATCGAAATTAAAGTAAAGAGGCAAAATTAGGATAACCTTAGATTTATTTGGTACCATTTTAGGATGGGCGTTGTGAGGGTGCTAATCCTTCCTCACACGTAACCGTACTCCCGAACTTAGAACTTTCAACGTAGACCAAGCCTTATCCTTAGTTTGAATAGGTGACCAATCACACCTAGGTTAGAATGGTTGGTGGCGACTCCATAGTTTTGTGTCTAGCTATTAGGTTTCCCGAAACTTAATACGTTATGACACTGCCATCGCTCCACTTACTCTGGGTTCTGCTATGACCAGATAATCAACATTATGAAGATGAAGTAGTTCCTTAACATTCCTCATGAAACTCTTACTCCTAGCTCCCTGACAATTCCAAAAAAGCACAGACATATTTAAAATGTAGAGAGATAGAAGTAAACTTTGGAGGTGGTGCCTCAAGAAATTGACTTAATTTTCGCCTCAATCTGCATTGTGCTTGGCACGACCGTCTTTTTTGATTCTCCATCCTGACATGCAAGAAGCCTCTTGTCTAGATTCACGTCAACCATGCATACTTCATTACCAGATAAAGGTAGCTTGGGTTGTGGTAGTGAAGTTGGGCTTATATTAAGGTCCAACAGTTGGGGGTTGTTGGTTGGTGTACATGAAGGAAACCGAAACAACACGCAGCGGAATTTAAATCATTCGGCCTCCACCAAGATCGATTCGGAGAGTTGCCTGATTAGGGTTTCGAGATTTTACCTGACGTTTTCTCTGAATTTTCTGTCGTTGGTTGAGTCACAAGCAGCAACTTTTCGTTCCTGCCTCTACGGTATCCACACGAACGGATCTCACGACTCTTGAACGTCTCACGATCAGAAGCCTTAAAGAGCTTTTAAATTCCTTATAACCGAATTGCTAGCTTCGATTAAAAGGATTGTTTTGTTTTCTGTTTTAAAAGGTGCGGCTATGTTTTAGAAAAACATCCCTTTTATAGGCAGTAAATTTTACCCTAAAATTTACTGCCAAACAGAACTCTAATCCTACTTAGAATAGGATTAGTTATATCCCTAATCCAATTCAGAATAGGATTAGTTATATCCTTAATCCAATTCAGAATAGGATTAATTAAGCTCCTCATTGATCCGTTCTAAGTGTGCGACCCAATAGGTTCTCAAAACAATGGCAATGACAAAATTGTCACAGGTAATGAGCGGTATCTAGCAACACATCATTGCTACCCATGTAACGAGAATGTCAATGACTCGACATAACCTTACTCGTGATAGATGTTACCGTGTAGTTTAATCCCTTTATCCTATGATGTCTTGATTAGACACAAGTCATGGAATGTGTCACACTTGTATAGTCTAATCAGCGTTTCTTGATTCCTGAGTAGACTAATTAAACAAATAAAATCAATATCTCATATTGACTTATTCGAGCACGGCCATGCATTTCTTAGTCTCACTCTATCAAAGGGCCCAAGACATCACTCTTGTTATATAAGAGGGATAAATCCTATCTTGATCACTCAACATCCCTCTACATAGATCAAGGCATACCCAATTACTACCTTTATAGTCCATCCTGTTACGAATGACATCTAGCAGCATTAAAGTATGCAATTCTCTATGTTGGGATCTCTGATGATCTCAAGTCAAAGGATCACATACACCATCATCACTATGAGAATCGCTTATGACATTCATATAACAATCCATGTAGCGTTCTCATGGAGGGTCGATCCAGTACATAGTTCTCTAACATGTACCTATGTGATGACTTGATATCCTATATCCATGACAATGGTCATCAGTCAACCACATACTAGTCTTATCGTATCATTGTTATCCTTGTTCACAATAATACTTGACTAGGGATATTTTAAGAATAGTGTGTTATTACTATTCTAAGGACATTATTATATAAGATTATATTACGCAGTTATAAGACAAATATAATAATGAACTATGATAAATAAAATGTCATGATACATAAAAAAAATGCCAAAGTCAATCATCTAATTAATGGTTCTAAGGGCATAATCCAACAATCTCCCACTTGCACTAAGACCATTCACTCATGTATCTAATACCTAGTGACCTAGTGTGACGATCATGTCTCTGCTGCGTCAAAGGCTTCGTCAGTGGGTCGGCGATGTTATCGTCAGTTGGTACTTTGCATATCCTCACATCTCCTCTCTCGATGATATCTCGAATGAGATGGAAGCGCCGTAGTATATGTTTGGATCGTTGGTGAGATCTAGGTTCCTTAGCTTGTGCGATGGCTCCATTGTTGTCACAATAGAGCTCAATCGGATCTACAATGCTAGGAACAACTTCAAGCTCAGTAATGAACTTCCTGATCCAAACAGCCTCCTTAGCAGCTTCAGAGGCAGCTATATACTCAGCCTCTGTTGTAGAATCGGCCACTGTCGCCTGCTTTGAACTCTTCCAGCTCACAGCACCACCATTAAGGCAAAACACATAACCAGACTGCGATCTATAGTCATCTTTATCAGTTTGGAAGCTAGCATCAGTGTAACCTGTTACAATGAGCTCTTCCTCACCTCCATATATCAAGAATGTATCCTTAGTCTTTCTCAAGTACTTAAGAATATTCTTGACAGTGATCCAGTGACGTTCACCAGGATCAACTTGATATCTACTCGTCATGCTCAAGGCATACGAGACATCGGGACGTGTGCATAACATGGCATACATAATGGATCCAATAGCAGATGCATATGGAACTTTACTCATACGTTCTCTCTCTTCTTGTGTTGTAGGACACTGTTCTTTTGAGAGAGTAATGCCATGTGTCATAGGCAAGAATCCTTTCTTGGAATCCTGCATGCTAAACCTCTTTAGCACTTTATCTATGTATGCACTTTGACTTAGGCCAATTAATTTCCTTGATCTATCTCTATAGATCCTTATACCCAGTACATAGGTAGCTTCGCCCAAGTCCTTCATTGAAAAGCAATTCCCTAACCAAGTCTTTACAGACTGAAGGGTAGGGATGTCATTCCCAATGAGTAGTATGTCATCTACATACAACACTAGGAAGACAATAGTGCTCCCACTGACCTTCTTGTAGACACAAGGTTCATCTTCGTTCTTGATGAAACCAAACTCTTTGATTGCATCATCAAAACGAAGATTCCAACTTCGAGAAGCTTGCTTTAATCCATAAATAGAACGTTGTAGCTTACAAACCTTTCCAGCATTTTTTGGATCAACAAAACCCTCAGGTTGTGTCATGTACACATCCTCGAGTAGCTTTCCATTAAGAAAAGCAGTCTTGACGTCCATTTGCCAGATTTCATAATCATGGTATGCAGCTATCGCAAGCAAGATCCTAATGGATTTGATCATCGCGACTGGTGAAAAAGTTTCATCATAGTCAATACCATGAATTTGTTTAAAACCTTTAGCAACCAATCGCCCTTTATAGGTATGAACATTTCCTTCCATGTCGGTTTTCTTCTTAAAAACCCATTTACACCCTATAGGTTTTACCCTTTCGGGTAAGTCAACCAAGGTCCAAACTTGGTTGGCATCCATGGATTCCATCTCAGATCTCATGGCTTCAAGCCATTTCTCACAGTCTGGCCCTGTTATAGCCTCTTGATAGGTAGTAGGCTCATCTTGGTCCATGAGCAAAACATCACCGTTCTGAGTCATTAGAAATCCATATTTCTGTGGCTCACGATGTGTTCTAACTGATCTACGCAAGGCTTGTGTCTCTTGAGCAGGCGGTTGCTCCACAACATCTTGTGGTTCTGGTTCCACAACAACTTGTGGTGCTTGCTCAGGCTCCATCTCAACATCGGGTGCGCTATCTTGTAGCTCTTGAATTTCTTCAAGTTCTACTTTTCTCCCACTAGTTCTTCTAGAAATGAATTCTCTTTCTAGAAAGACACCTGTTCGAGCTACAAACACTTTGCGCTCAGTGGGATTGTAAAAATAATATCCTTTAGTTTGTTTAGGATATCCCACAAAATAGCACTTATCAGATTTAGGTGCAAGTTTGTTAGAGACTTGACGTCTTACATAAGCCTCACAACCCCAAATCTTCATAAAAGACATACTGGGACGTTTACCAGTCCATATCTCATATGGTGTCTTTGGAACCGATTTAGATGGAACACGGTTCAGTGTAAAAGCAGCTGTTTCTAATGCATGTCCCCAAAAGGATTCTGGAAGATCTGTATGACTCATCATTAATCGAACCATATCTAATAAAGTTCGGTTTCTCCTTTCAGATACACCATTCCATTGTGGTGTATTTGGAGGAGTGAGTTGTGAGACAATCCCACACTCTTTAAGATAGTCATAAAATTCTTGGCTTAAGTATTCACCACCTCGATCTGATCGAAGTGCCTTAATGCTCTTGCGAAGTTGGTTTTGTACTTCATTCTTGAATTCTTTGAACTTTTCAAAAGATTCTGACTTGTGTCTCATAAGATACACATAGCCATATCTACTGAAATCATCAGTAAATGTAATAAAGTACATAAACCCACCTCTGGCCTGTGTGTTTAAAGGTCCACATACATCTGTATGTACTAAGCCCAATAAATCACTTGCCCTTTCACTATGTCCTTTGAAAGGGGCTTTAGTCATCTTACCCATCAAACAAGATTCACATGTCTCATACGATTCAAAATCAAATGAGTCCAAAAGTCCATCTTTATGGAGTTTGGAAATGCGATTCTCATTTATGTGTCCCAAGCAACAATGCCAGAGATATGTTGGATTTTGATCATTAGATTTAATCCTTTTAGCATTTATGTTATAAATGGGCATATCAAGATTTAGAGTGTAAAGACCATTAATTAGTTGTGCACTACCATAAAAGATATCATTTATATAAATGGAGCAACAGTTGTCCTTTATTATAAATGAAAAACCCTTCTTGTCCAAACAAGAAATAGAAATAATGTTTTTAGTGATGGAAGGCACATAATAACAATCATCTAATTCTAAAACAAGCCCTGTGGGCAATGTCAAAATATAAGTTCCTACAGCTAATGCAGCAACCCTTGCTCCATTTCCCACTCGCAGGTCGACCTCGCCCTTAGTCAACGATCTACTCCTTTTGAGTTCCTGCACATTTACACAAATGTGAGAACCACATCCAGTATCTAATACCCATGATGAAGAAGTAGATAGATTAACTTCTATAACATAAATACCTGAAGTGGAAGTCTCACTTCCTTTCTTCTTCTTTAGCTCTTCCAAGTATTTGTTGCAATTCCTCTTCCAATGTCCGGTCTCACCGCAATGGAAGCATTTCCCTTCTTTGGCAACCCCACCTTTAGGCTTCAGTGCAGTATCATTGGGCTTGAACTTGCCATTGGTTTTATTACTCTTTTTCTTGCCCTTTGCATTAGCCCTGCCCTTAGCTTTCTTAACTATTAAGACATCTTTGCGCTTGGCCTTTTTCATGTTGGATTCAGCTGTTTTCAACATGCTAAGTAACTGTGGCAGAGTCTTGTCAATTTCATTCATGTTGTAATTAACAACAAACTGACTGTAGCTGTCTGGCAACGATTGCAGAATCACATCAGTGGCCAACTCTTGGCCCAAAGGAAATCCCAATCTTTCAAGGTTTTCAGTGTACCCAATCATCTTGAGCACATGAGTACCAACGGGAGTCCCCTCTGCCATCCTACACTGAAACAATGCCTTAGAGACATTGTACCTTTCTTGCCTAGCTTCCTCTTCATAGAGTTGCTTGAGATGCTCGATCATATCGAACGCATCCATTTCCTCATGTTGCTTTTGAAGCTCAGGATTCATGGAGGCAAGCATAAGGCAACTAACATCCAATGCATCATCTTGATGCTTCTTATAAGCATCTCTTTCTGCCCTTGGAGCATTAGAGGGTGGTTCCTCAGGTAAGGGAATTTCAAGGACATACAACTTCTTTTCATGCTTGAGGACTATCCTCAGGTTCCTGTACCAATCCAGGAAGTTTGTCCCATTCAACTTGTCCTTCTCAAGGACAGATCGCAGTGAAAGTGTGTTATTTGTGTTTGATGCCATGGTAATCTACAACAAAAATATGCAAAATATAAGTATCATGAATGCATTCATTTAATTAAATATTTATTAAATGATGCTCCCACTATTTTTATCGAATCAACAACCCTCACTATTAATTCGAAAAAATTATCACATAATTTCTCTAGTGGGCCAAGATCCATATTTCACCTTATCTAGAGTTAGCTTTGGCTAATCGCACAAGATTTGGCTATTTAGGTAGGCAACACTTACCAATTACATCTCATGTAACTCTTGGATAGTTGGGTGAACAAAACTTGTTCTAATTCATCTCATGAATGGAAGCCCAACTTTATGCCTCTAAATTCCCAATCCTATTGATGAAATTTAGTTAAGTCAACCCAATTTATAGCCTTTGGATATCACTATTATCCCATCGCGTCTTACTAAGATAGATATGATATTTTGCTTTGGCAAACATAACAAAATCGATTCTAGTCTTGACGAGTGCTATTCATTGGTAGGCATCTATTATTGACTTAATTTAATTTGAGGGATTTTCTTAGTTTATTGAATAAGATCTCACCAATTTTACTTTTTTTTTTTAAATTATCATATGATTTTCATATCATAAACGTACAAAATAAACCATTCATCTCATGCAATTAAGCAATAAAATAAACGTGACATAGTTATAGCCCAAACTAAATGGATTTCCCAAGCCAATGAGAAACCCTAAGGGTTAACCTAAGGGTAATAGCATCTTCTCCAAGTGCCTCTTTGGTCATCCTTTGCATGGTTGTCAGCTCCAATTACATAGTTTAAGAGAAACCTCGAGTTACATTCGAGGGGAGTAAGATGAGAAAAGAATGTACAACAAGAATTTCAAGAACAAGGCACGACACGCAGGTCGTATTTATTAAAATTTACAACCACGAAAATACAATCATATTGGGCTAGGGCTATAACTATGCACCATGCTCAAACAACAACCACCGTGTTATACAAACAAGTGTAATGCAATTTTTAATTTTTAGTTTTATTAATGAGGCACATTTGAAACGAATTATAACCCTGACTGCAGGGTTCCCAGGGGCGGAGGGGCAGCGCCCCTTGCGGGGGTTTGGGGGCGGAGCCCCCGAAAAAAAAAAAAAAGGTCAACAGTATTGACATTGCCAACGCCCCTTATCCGAAAGTGTCCTAATCTTATCAGGATGTTCCAGCCAGTATCTCATACTGACTATAATTTTAGTCGCATTAGAACTCTTATCTAAAAGTGTTTCAATCTTTATACACTTTCGACATTATTCTGTTTCTTCCATAACGTTTATGCAGAACAGAAACCACCATTAATAATTCGCATCACATATTATACATAACGTTTATGTAGAACAGAAACGCCATTAATAATTCGCATCACAGATTATACATAACGTTTATGCAAAACAGAAACGCCATTATTAATTCGCATCACAGATTATATCTCACATATAAGTTGAATCGAAATTGATATACATCATATATATATTTTCAACAATTCGATTTCTAGCCTCTGAATATATCATATACATTCTAATCCGTATTAATCTCATTAAAACGATTGCATGTAATCATAAACAGAAAGTAACCAGAGATCATGCTTTTATCAAAACAAATCAGGGACTCCGAACCTGGCTCGGATACCAGTGAAGGAAACCGAAACAACACGCAGCGGAATTTAAATCATTCGGCCTCCACCAAGATCGATTCGGAGAGTTGCCTGATTAGGGTTTCGAGATTTTACCTGACGTTTTCTCTGAATTTTCTGTCGTTGGTTGAGTCACAAGCAGCAACTTTTCGTTCCTGCCTCTACGGTATCCACACGAACGGATCTCACGACTCTTGAACATCTCACGATCAGAAGCCTTAAAGAGCTTTTAAATTCCTTATAACCGAATTGCTAGCTTCGATTAAAAGGATTGTTTTGTTTTCTGTTTTAAAAGGTGCGGCTATGTTTTAGAAAAACATCCCTTTTATAGGCAGTAAATTTTACCCTAAAATTTACTGCCAAACAGAACTCTAATCCTACTTAGAATAGGATTAGTTATATCCCTAATCCAATTCAGAATAGGATTAGTTATATCCTTAATCCAATTCAGAATAGGATTAATTAAGCTCCTCATTGATCCGTTCTAAGTGTGCGACCCAATAGGTTCTCAAAACAATGGCAATGACAAAATTGTCATAGGCAATGAGCGGTATCTAGCAACACATCATTGCTACCCATGTAACGAGAATGTCAATGACTCGACATAACCTTACTCGTGATAGATGTTACCGTGTAGTTTAATCCCTTTATCCTATGATGTCTTGATTAGACACAAGTCATGGAATGTGTCACACTTGTATAGTCTAATCAGCGTTTCTTGATTCCTGAGTAGACTAATTAAACAAATAAAATCAATATCTCATATTGACTTATTCGAGCACGGCCATGCATTTCTTAGTCTCACTCTATCAAAGGGCCCAAGACATCACTCTTGTTATATAAGAGGGATAAATCCTATCTTGATCACTCAACATCCCTCTACATAGATCAAGGCATACCCAATTACTACCTTTATAGTCCATCCTGTTACGAATGACATCTAGCAGCATTAAAGTATGCAATTCTCTATGTTGGGATCTCTGATGATCTCAAGTCAAAGGATCACATACACCATCATCACTATGAGAATCGCTTATGACATTCATATAACAATCCATGTAGCGTTCTCATGGAGGGTCGATCCAGTACATAGTTCTCTAACATGTACCTATGTGATGACTTGATATCCTATATCCATGACAATGGTCATCAGTCAACCACATACTAGTCTTATCGTATCATTGTTATCCTTGTTCACAATAATACTTGACTAGGGATATTTTAAGAATAGTGTGTTATTACTATTCTAAGGACATTATTATATAAGATTATATTACGCAGTTATAAGACAAATATAATAATGAACTATGATAAATAAAATGTCATGATACATAAAAAAAATGCCAAAGTCAATCATCTAATGAATGGTTCTAAGGGCATAATCCAACAGTACAGCCCATATTAGTGGTCTCGATGGGAATAGGTTTAGAGGAGGTAGGCTTGTTGGTTATGTCAGAAATGGGTGAACTTCTCATGGATGATGGACCCTTGGATGATGAGCCTGCTTGGAATACAAACTTTGATAGCCCACTTGGATCAAAATTTATGGAGTTAAAGGAGGATTTTGGGAAACTCACTGCTGATACAGATTGTGGTGCATTTGAATCCTTGGGATCCTTATTCCCTGCCTTGCTTGCTGCCTTTTTCTGAGGAATTTTAGTCTTCAGCTCAGATTTGCTTCCTCCCTTATTCAGAGTAGGAGGACATTTGGAAAGAGGAGCTACATTAGGCTAGGTATTGAATGCAGATTCCAAAACTGTGAACCGATTTCCTTGAATCTTGGGTTGACCTTGCTGGACTTTAGCCTTTCCTTTTCTAGCATCGTCCCTAACCTGACTCTTCCTGTTTCTTCTTTGCACCATCATCCAAGGACCATAATCTGCCGTTTCTCTACTAGTCTCCTTGGCCCCAGTAGGTTGTGCTTCACCTTCCTATGTAGGACTAGAAGATTGCATTACTAAAGCACATTGATCCACCTTGTGACCGAACTTCTCACAGTTAAAACATATTAAGTGGAACCCCTCAAACTCTACGTGTTGGATCCTTTTGGCCCACATAAAATTTAGATACCAATGGTTGGGTGAGATCCACCTCGATGCACAATCTAGCGAATTTACCCCGAATGGCTCCTTCTATGTTCCTATCCATCAGTACAACTCTCCCAATGCAAGATCCCATACGCAGGAGGGCTATAGAATTATAGTATTCCAGCGGCAGACCAGGTAGCTGTATCCAAACTAACACCTTTTCAATCTTGTCTGTTTCTGGCATGAAATTTGGGGACCATTGTCTGACAATAAGATAATGTCCTCCAATCACCCATGGACCACCCTCCAATACATGAGCATAGTCCACACTTTTTTCAAACTTGAATAGGAAATAGTCAAAGCCTAAGTCCACCACTTTATATCACCCTTCAAGTTGCCACAGATGTTTGATTTTCGCCATAAGGGTCTGGAAACCAAGCACTTTACCCACAAGTTTGACAATGATTGCTCTTCTCCATGGTTTACGGAACTCCGCTTTCTCTTCCTTAGAAAATAGGATTCTGGACAGCTTGCAGTCCATGGCATCTTCATCATCTGAGTTTTGATCATCGAACAACATTTCCTCATCAGGAGAAGAATTTTGCCAATCCTCCCATCCACTGGGTTCCTGCGTGTTTGTTCTGGTCAGCGTATCTCTGTAGGATTGCTTATCCTGTGTCTTGCTTAAAGTTTCCACGCTCGGAGTTGCTGAGGATTCCACCATGGGAGTATTTCCTTCACTATCATCCTCATTCGGGGAACATTGTCTCTTAAACTTTTTCTTCGTGTGCATGCGAATGTCATTGGTGATCGATTCTCCATCGTGTTTATGCCGGGTTGTGGGAGCCTTGAGAGAATTCATCGTGTTCCGTGATGACCCTTTAACTATTATATAATAATATTAAAAGAAAATTTTTGTTTTATCATAGCTGAAAACCAATCACGCTTTTTCTTGAGCGCCTGAAGATAAAATTACTATTATAAAAACTTTGAGCCGAATTTCCCAATTGCAAAATTAAAATGGAAAATAATAATAATAATCTTCTCATTAAGCTGTGGTTAATACGTGTAAAACTTGAAGAAATGAAAAAGCAGTGTTCATGGACAATAAAATTTTTAATATTAAAAAATAATTATAAATTGGGATGCAGTAATTTTGATTGGGATTAATTTGAAGAAAAGGGTCCTGATTATTAATTAAGGAATCTTAGGGCTACATTGTTCCTATGAAATGCTTTGCATGTTGGCTTTTAACTTCAACTAATAAAGACATAAGGAAGGAATTTGATGACATTAAATTTTTAGACTATATTTTTTTATTTAAACAATATATATATATATATATATATATATATATTTGAAAGACTGTAGTTGAAACTTTAAAATTAAGATTTATTATTTATTATTTAGAGTATATTTTTTTATTTAAACATTTTTCTGTCTTTGATAAGAAATTAATTACCTAGGGGTTATTAAGCCTTTCATCTCAAATACAAATTAATTACTTAGGGGTCGTCCAGACAATTTGTTGGTGGGGGGATTTTTTTTTTAGGTTCCATAAAAAATAATAATAACTTTGCTGTAATTCAATTAATTCATAGTTAAGATTGAATTAATTTATAATTATAAGATTACTGTAGTTCATATGTTATAATTTGATACCCAAAATTTTTTTTTTCACCTTTAATGTTGAAAAAAGAAAGAATAGACATTGCTTCTTTGCTTTTCACATGGCGTGTTTTTATATATAGTACATTAACGTTATAAACCAGCCATAATTTTTGTTGTTTAATTCATACATAAGTAATCTCTCTTTTTTGGTTTTTTTTTTTTTTTTTTGCCTTTTCATCTGAATCAGGTGCATTGGGAAACTGAACCCAAATGGCTCTTAAATCTTCCCCGTGGTTCCATAATATTGAAGCTTTTGGGTTATTACTTGAAGAATAAACTAAACAGGGTTTTAACCCCACATGTATTAACCTAACACAGCAATTCGTAGAAAGATGGGTAATTCCATTGGCTACAGCATGGAGGCATAAGCAGCTCGCAGAACTGCACAAGATCTATACGACTAATCAAGAATACAAGCTGGAAAGTTTTGTCTTGTTACAGATAAAGGAAGTGAAGGTAGAATCGATGGGGGCCTTGGTAAATTGTAGAAACAAGTTCTGAAACCAAGGGAGCGAGGGTGGAGGAATTCATGAATCCTTGAACCGCAAGTGTCGTCCTACACTCGATGCCTCATCATCGTCTGATTTTATTTATTGTTCTTAATTTGTAGCTATTGTCAATTTAGTGATATTCTAGCTTTCAAAGAAAAAAAATGTGCAAAGCCGAACACTTTATACAGCGAATGACTATATTGTGATTTTAAATAACTAATAAATGATGATGATAGCTGTAGTAGGTATCAAAATTCTAAGATTTCACCCAAAGGTTGTGATTTAATTGGCAACGTAGGTTGAGTTTGTATGAAAAGCTCTCGGGTTCGACTCTCACTAAATACATTTTTTGGGAGAAGTGAAAAGCTTTAACTGTGACTAAACCTTGAACAGAATTAGTCTCAGACCGTTAAAATAGACGAGTATACTTATGGTCTATACCAAGAAAAAAAAGTCCTAAGATCTCATATTTAAGGTTTAGCTAGGCAAACTATTTATGTTAGGTTTTTGTAATAATAATGGCTCTCTCGACAGCTGTTTGTAGTATTTATTAAACTTAAATTTTTATTTAAAAAGGCATTTTTATTTAATGCAGTATGTCACTGTATTCAAGCAAAATGATACTATTAATTACTTTTTTTTTTGTATATATCATCTTAAATAATGTTCATAGACGCTCTTTAACATTTTTCTGTCTTTGATAAGAAAATGTAAAACACAACATTATAGAAAAAATAAAGCAGCTCGTATTTGATACAAGAGATTGTCACGTCTTACATTTTTTAATTAACTTTTTTTATTTTAAAATACTGTATAAGATATATGTACATATATTTTAAAGTCATTTATGAAATTTAAAACATTGTATCCAATAATTTCTCAAAAAAAAATATTGGCATTTCGGATTTAGTAGCATGTCCATAATTCTTGGGTGTTTGAAGTAGCCTTGGGTTTTTATATTAAGCCCGCCCTGCAGTGAGGCTATGGGGAATCCAATGATCATAAGAGAGCCTGAGCTGATCCATATTCACTTGCAAGTTGAAGTATTGGACTTGGAGGGAGGGAGAACCGAACATAATTATAGATTACAAGAATGTTAGAATTATGATACATATTTTATTTTTTTATTTTTATTTTTTTAATATTTTTATAAGATATGTATCATGATCTTAACATCGTTTGTAACAAAAGATAATTATTCCATACATAGTCGGTGGAGTTTTTTTTACTCCATAAACAGAGTTAGAATCATAACACATATTATTTTATTTATTATCTATTTTTTAAATATTTTATAGGACATGTGTTATGATCCTAACACTTCTTCTGGAGTGAAAATACTCCATCGATGGTATATGGAATAATTATCCCTAAACAAAGGACAATTATTGTAGACATCAAATTTTGTCCAAATCAATAGGACCGCATTCGATTAGGCTTTTAAAGTCCGAATTGAGATATTGGGCATCCAAGCCCAGTAAAGTGGGTCGGATTTGATTTTGTTGTATATTATTATTATTTTTTATTTTTATTTTTATTATAAATATTGTTTTATATATTTTGTTTATCTTTATTATTTTTACTATTATTATTATTAGTTTTATTTTTATTGATATTTTATTATTATTGTGGTTACTTTTATGTTAATATTGTTATTTATTTTTACTTTTTATTATTATTATTATTATTATTATTATTATATTTTATTTGTTTTATTATTAACTGTTTTTATTATTATTGTTATGTTTTTATCTTATTATTATTATTATTATTATTATTATTATTATTATTATTATTATTATTATTATTATTATTATTATTTCCCATCACATTAAATGTTACAGATCTGCCAGATTTGCCGACAGACCCATTGTCTCAGCCGCCGGCGACCAACTCTTCTCCCCTGTCTCGAGCCTCACCCAGTGTTCACCTTCCCCATGCAGTAAATCCCGCTCCAACAGTAACCTATTGATTCTATGACTCTGAAAGGCTAAAAGGAGGTTCCAAAACTGGTTTAAGAAGAGAACCAAGCAGAGGGAACGAGACTTCTTGGCAGAGAGAAAAAGAGCAGAGATCCCGAAACCACAGAAACACCAACCCTCAACCATTCGACCACCGCCATACAGCCACGCACGACCGTCATCACCAAGCTATCGTCATCGCCATACCATTGCCAACTTCCCACTACCCAAAAGCCATCCCAGACCCTCAACCGCTTGCCACCAAAGCCACCATTCCACATTATCGAGACTTAAACCACCATCATCGATCATCAACCATCACCCAAATCATCATCATCACCATCAACGAAACCAACCCCCCTAACCCAGTGTCGTAACTGCTTCGCGCTCGACAAATTTCTGAAAAACATTTTAAAAACAAAAGGGAGTCACCACCAATCTTTTTTTATTAGGTGTGATTAGCCACCTGAAAACGTTTATCTTTTCAACAAAATCTCAAAATTAATTAAGTTTTATTAAAAAGATAATCTTTGGTCTGCGAAAACAAAATCGGGTCCGGGAGTACGGTTACTCATGAGGAAGGATTAGCACCCCCACGACGCCCGTTAAAAAACGGTACCATAATAATCATGTGTTATCCTTTTTGTTTTAATAAAATAGTCTCAATTTAGTATTTAAAAACAATTCCTATTTTATTGCAATCAATTTTATTCAAGATCATTTTTTATTTGTAAATTTATTTTGGTTTATTTTAAAAGGTTAAACTTTATTTTTCGAAAGTAAATGTGAACCTTTTTGTATTGAATAATTAAATCAAATACTCCAATACTTTTGGCAGCATTCGAAATAATTTTTCTCACCTAGAGATTTCTTAAGAATCACTACTTGTGACTTCTATAGAATCTCATCCTCTGAAAATTCACACTTGCTTCAAAAATTATTATGAATGCACATGATGCAAATAAATAAAAATGATGCAAATGAATTTTTAATTTTGAATTTCATTATTTATTTGTTTATTTATTTATTTATATTTCTTTGTTTTTTTTTAAAAAAAACTTATTCATTTTCTTTTTTTAATAAAATTTAAATTATTGAAAAATCATACTAAATATTCCAATACTTTTGGCAACATTTAGTACGACTCTTCTCACCTAGGGATCAGCTAGGAATCACTACTTGTGACTTCCGTAGCATCCCATCATCGAAAAATTTATTATTAATTTCCCTTTTTCTTTCTAAAAAAAATTTATTTTTTTATTTTTTATTTATATATTTTTTGTTTGATTGCCATGAAAATATTTTAAAAGCACACATAATAATAAAAAGTTTTTATTTTTAACTTTTTAATTTTTTTAATTTTTTAATTTTTAATTTTTTTAATTAACAAAATAAATAAATACTAAATAAATAAATAACAAATGAGAAAAGAAAAAAAAATTTACCAAAATGGATTTGGGTTTGGAACCCAAAGGAAAACAAGGAGGCCCACAAACAACAGCCCAAATTGAAGGGCCCAATGCAGGTAGGCGGGACCGGGTCGCGCGGACGGGCCGGACGTGGGTGGCACGGACGGATTCGGGTCGGGTGCTGGCTGGCAGGGTCGGCTGGTTGCGGGTCGAGTGCGCGGATCCCGGGTCGGATCCCGGGTCTATGCCCGGGATCCACGCGCGGGTCAGCCCTCTTCTATAAAAACCCCTTTTTTTTTTCTTTCTTCACTTTTCCTTCTTTTCTCTCAAAAAAACCAGAGCCTTTGAGAGGCTCTCGATTGAGCGATTTTCGGCCGCCATCTACGCCACCGCCGGCCGCCGTCGACCGCCGTCTCCGGTGGTCGAAAACCAAAAAGGAAACCCTTTTCCGATTCCTCTTCACTCGCTCTTTACGATTCTGACCGCCATTTTACCAAAAGAAATTCCTAGCCCCTCAGATATGAACGAAACCAAAACTACTTTTCTATTTTTTTTGTTTTGTTGTTTTTTTTTTGATCTGGTTGTGGGTTCTCTTGTGGTTTGTGTTTTTGCAGGTAGGGATTTCAGATCTAGGTTTTGGGGTCTCGAATTTGGGGTTTCATTTGGGTCTCGGGTGGTTTGTAGATTTGGAATCGGTGGTGATGGTGGTTTGTGGGTGGGCAATGGTGATGAAAATGGGGTTGATTAGGAATCGGCTACGGGCTTGGAATGGCGATGGCAGTGGCGTGCTGGGGCTAAGGGTGTTCGGGTGAGGCTCGATGGTCCAGAGAGTGGTCAAGGGGTCTCGGTTTGGGTGACCGAAAATGGTGATTGTTAGGGGTTTCTGTGGTGAATGGTGGGCAGAAGATGATGCTGGTAAGCCGAAGATAGTGAAGCCCTCCCCTTTGATGTTGGCTGTAGATGGGGTTTTTAGAGGGAGTCTGATATGGAGTAGGGTTGGTGGAGAAGCAGTTGGGGGAGGCAGAGATGGGTGACAAGAATTGGTGCCGTGCACGGCACCAGTTCTTTCTCCCTTTTTTCCTTTTTTTTTTAAAAATTTAATTGAATATTAATTAAATTTATAAAAATCAAACTAAAAATAAATAAATAAATAAAAAGATAAAAAATAAAAAATAAAAATATTTAAACTTTCACAAGGTTTAAGTCCGGACAAGATTGGGTGTCTACAGCTGCCCCTCTTTGCACATTGCTGAGAATCAGGAATAGAGCAAAGACAGTAGACAACAATTTTGTCCGGCTCAAAACCTAATCTTTCTTTTTCTCTCTCTTTTTTTTTGAAACATGCTCCTCTTACTACAGAGGCAATGAAACTTTAAATGTTCTTCCTAGAAATGCGCTCCTCTTGCAACAGAGGCGATGAAACTTTAAATTCATTTTTGGAATGTGCTCCTCTTGCAGCAGAGACAATGAAACTTTAAATTCCTTTTAGGAAAGCTCCTCTTGCAGCAGAGGCAATGAAACTTTAAATTCCTTTCTTGAAAAGTCCTCCTTTTGCAGCAGAGGCAATGAAACTTTAAATTCCTTCTAGGAAAAGCGCTCCTCTTGCAGCAGAGGCAATGAAATTTTAAATTCCTTTCTTGAAAAGTGCTCCTCTTGCAGCAGAGGCAATGAAACTTTAAATTCTTTCCTTGAAAAGTGCTCCTCTTGCAGCAGAGGCAATGAAACTTTAAATTCCTTTCTTGAAAAGTGCTCCTCTTGCAGCAGAGGCAATGAAACTTTAAATTCTTTCCTTGAAAAGTGCTCCTCTTGCAGCAGAGGCAATGAAACTTTAAATTCCTTTCTTGAAAAGTGCTCCACTTGCAGTAGAGGCAATGAAACTTTAAATTCTTTCCTTGAAAAGTGCTCCTCTTGCAGCAGAGGCAATGAAACTTTAAATTCCTTTCTTGAAAAGTGCTTCTCTTGCAGCAGAGGCAATGAAACTTTAAATTCTTTCCTTGAAAAGTGCTCCTCTTGCAGCAGAGGCCATGAAGCTTTAAATTTCTTTTTTGGAATGTGCTCCTCTTGCAGCAGAGGCCATTAAACTTTAAAAATGAAAGATTTCACATTCAAAGATCTAGGAATTCACATCTAGAAATTTTGTCTCAGGAATTCACATCCGAGTGTTTGTTTCGGGAATTCACATCCGAAAATTTGTTCGGGAATTCACATCTGAAAATTTCATTTCATGGATTCACACCTGAAAGCCCAGGTATTCACATCTGGATAATTTGTTTCGGGATTCACGTCCGAACATCTAGAAATTTCTCGTCCGATTGTTGGTTTCGGGAATTCACATCCGAAAATTTGTCTTGGGGATTCACACCCAAAAATTTGACTTGGGGATTCACACCCAAACGTCCAGGAATTCTTGTTTGGATAATTTATATCGGGAATTTCTCATCCGATTATTGGTTTCGGGAATTCACATCTGAAAATTTTGACTTAGGGATTCACACCCAAACATCCAGGAATTCTCATCTGGATAATATATATCGGGAATTTCTCGTCCGATTGTTGGTTTCGGGAATTCACATCCGAAAATTTTGACTTAGGGATTCACACC
Source organism: Heritiera littoralis (assembly GCA_031772115.1). Classification (NCBI taxonomy): domain Eukaryota; kingdom Viridiplantae; phylum Streptophyta; class Magnoliopsida; order Malvales; family Malvaceae; genus Heritiera; species Heritiera littoralis. The sequence goes on from JAPDPK010000004.1 coordinate 4,308,302, forward strand.
CAAACATCCAGGAATTCTCATCTGGATAATTTATATTGGGAATTTCTCGTCCGATTGTTGATTTCAGGAATTCACATCCGAAAATTTTGACTTGGGGATTCACACCCAAAAATTTGACTTAGGGATTCACACCCAAACTTCCAGGAATTCTCGTCTGGATAATTTATATCGGGAATTTCTCGTCCGATTGTTGGTTTCGGGAATTCACATCCGAAAATTTTGACTTGGGGATTCGCACTCAAACGTTTGACTTGGGGATTCACACCCAAAGATTTGACTTTTGTTTGAAAATTTTCATCACATAATGTGCCGATTTTGTTGGACTTAATACCATACAACGGTGCCAACTACATCGGGCTTAACCTCATCTAAGTGCCAGCTTCTTTGGGCTTAAGTTTTCATTTTGGGTGCCAACTTTACTGGGCTCAACAATTTCATCTCATAATGTGCTGATTTCGCTGGGCTTAATACCACACAATGGTGCCAACTACATCGGGCTTAAATTTTCATCTCATGCTCACAAAAACCCCTTTTTTTTTCTTTTTTAAGAATATTGCTCCTTTGTATTTGATATTTTCTTTTTCTCAAAACTCAAACTCAAGAATCATTGACTTGTTCATTCATCTCAAAGGCTCTCAATTTATGGTATTTTTCAAATGTTCCAAATGTGGAAACTCTCTTAATTATTTTTCATCTTCTCAAGCATTCTATTTATCTTTTCTCATTTTTTCCTTCTTCTTCGTTTGACTTTCCCATTTTCCAAAAACCCTTCTTTTTTTCTTTTTCTTTTTTTTATATACCTTTTATTTTATGTGTTTGAAATAAATCTCTCATTTTCTTTTCAAACTACATTTTCGTCACCTTATTATTTTCAACAAGAAATTTTCTTTTATCTCTTCCATCCCTTTTCTTTCTTTTTTTTTTTAACTTTTTCATATTTTTCCTTTTCTTTTGTAATTTTCCTTTTCAATTCATAAAACTCCTATCTTCACTTTTTTTCAATGTTTGGCAAATGCAATGATCACTGATGCAAATGCTATATCAACAATGTCAATGCAAATTTCTTTATCAATGATGCTAATGAATAGCCAATTATTATGATGCAAATACAGACAACTTCTATCATGATGCAAATGCAAATGAATGCTATCAAGATGCAAATTCAAATGAGTTCTATCAAGATGCAAATGCATATGTTTCATGCAAATGTGCATTGTAAAGATGCAAATGCATTTATCCAAAATTTCTTTTCAAAACTTTTTATTTCCAATTTCTGATCTTACCTTACCTTAAAGTATTTGTCTCGCCACTTGAATCCATTGTTTACTTGTGCAACAAAGGTTGCCTCCAGACAATTATCACATTTTCATTTACAATTACATTTCGAAACACTATAAGAATTCATTTTACAATCAAAATTTTTCTAACAAGAATTGGCCCAAAATGACATAAGAAATTCTTTGCCCCACAATAATTGTCAAATTTTCCTATTTAATCAGCAATAAAAAAAATTAGAACAAATTTGCCCCTCAATGGCATAAAAATCCTTGGCCCACAATAATTGTCAAATTCTCTCTCATTCTTGCTTAAGACATTATCAAAATTTGATTGGCAATAAAATTTTCAAACAAAATTGCCCCAAGCATCCTTCCCATTTTCATATTCAAAAGACAAATGGTTTTCATTTTTGAATAATATCTGTCTAGCCAAAACTTTTTAATTTTACAAGATTGCCCCACACAACAATAATCAAAGAAAGTTAAACACAAATGCACCAAAGAATTATCATTTGAGTTTCTTGAAGATTGGTGATCACTATTTAGGTGGGTGTGGGGGGGAAGGTAATTTGTTCTCATCAAATGGATCAGGTGGTTTCACACATCAATATCCAGTTCATCAAGAAAAAACTCACAACTCAGTGAAGAAGTGTTCTTTTATTTGGGCTCACAAATGAAACACAAGTTTTTCAGAAAATGATGAATTCCTTGCAAATCATGGTTTTGCAAAAAGGTTTATCTTGAAACGCAGCCAAAATTTGACACACTTTTAATTTTCAATTTATGTATTTTGATAGTTGTCAAGACTAGCCAAAATGGGCTCAAGCTTTTGCTGAGTTATTTGGGAATGGAGAGAAGGTTCAAAATTTTATATCAATCCCATTAATGGATCATCAAAATGGACATTCTTGGTTCTCTTAAGGGTTATGGATGGTCATGGGTCTCTTTGAAATTATTTCATAAAGTCACTTCTTGTTAGACCTTGACAATACCATGAATGACCTCAAAAGGTTTTCACTTTTGCTATAGACTGTCCCTTTTGGGGTTTTCACCCTAAAGCCTCATTTATATATTTTTTTTCTTTTTTTGTGTGTAATCATTCCATCATGCACTTAAGAATTCAAAATTCATCCAAAATTGGGTATGTGGGTTTCCAAAAGGCAATATTGGTGAAGGAAAATGGTAAATATATCAGTGGTTATAATGGTTCCTCAGGTAATAATTTCCTCAATTTAAGTTTTCACATTTTGATCGAAATGGACTTTTCATGGTACGTAATGTAGGCCATGGTTTAAGGTTCTGAAAGAATGGGTAAAAGGCTCAAAATGTGTTTAAGGGTGATTAACCAAGGATCATTTGGTAAAATGCGAAGACTTATTTAATTCATTTATCCTCTTATTTCTTATTTTGCCACTCCTTCATTTCATTTTCTCTTTTTTCTTTTTCTTTCTTGCAATCTCTTTTTTTTTATTTATTTTTCTCTTTTTTTTTTACTTTATGGAGTGAAATCAAAATCTTGTAAAGCTAATTCACCTCACATTTGCCCCTTAGCATGATAAACCATTTTGACTTAGAATTGGGGCTGGTCATTCGTACTCTTGGAGAAGGTTTTTATATATGTGCCCCCCAATGTGGAGGGTGATCCTTGGTTAAGGTTTCTTTAGAAAGAATAAGGCTCAAAGAAGGTAGCAAAAGGATAAATTTCAGATTTGTGAAAAGGATGATGAAAGATGGTCATTTGTCATTTCAAACATGGTCACTTAAATTGACGAAAATTTCCTTTAGCCAAAAGGGTCAAACATTGTCTTTCTGGCTTTTTTTTTTCTGAATTGAATTTCTTGGATATTTTCATATTTTAGCATCTTCTTCTTCTTCTTCTTCTCTCTCTCTCTCTCTCTCTCTTTTTGTTGTTTGAAATCATTCGAATATCCTGAGTGCATGATGTCACCATTGATTTTTCTTTTTCATTTTTTCTTTTCTTCTTTTTTTTTGTTTTTTTTGTTTTTTTTGCCTTTTTTTTAACAACTCATGCGGCAGCAAAACATTGCTACAAAATGCCCACAAGCTAGTGAAAACTATTGGAATTGGCATATTTAACTTTGGGTTGCCCATGGTATTTTTACTGAGAGAGGAAAAAGGTATTACCTCATTTGGGCAAGTTGAGGGTATGATATTTTGTCTTCCTCAATCTTGGTTTCAGTCACATGAATGAATCAAAGATTCAAAAATAGCCTAAGGAATCTCATGGTTTGTGATTTTTCAAACAAATTTGGGCAATTCTGACAAGTAATGAATTTCTGGCATAGTTTTGACACATATTAAATTACCAAAATTCAAATTTAAAAGAGTGTCATGCTTGATTATTCAAGGAATTCAAAAATGAATTTTATCAAATTGATTGTTTCATTGTTCATTGCCTAGGTGAAGGTCATTACACTTTAATGACATATTGTGATCTGATGAAAATGGATCGTTTGAGTTCAAGCTTTTGCCCCTCAAATGCCTGAAGGCCTTTTAAGAATTTTGGGGCATGGAAATGATTGGAGAGGGTAGTTGATGGGATGAATTTTTTTTATAATGATCACCAATTTTTCAAAACTCTCTTCAATCTTTCTTTATTTTGTCATTTTGTTCAACTTCTTTGATCATTCGGTTTAGTCATGTGAGGCTTTATTTGAATCATTATATATATTTAAAAAATGTGATTTCTTTACAAAAAGAATCAATCAATGCCATTTATATATATCAAATACAATGACAAATTAAAATAAAAAATGTACATAAAAAATTTTCAAATATATTTTCAAAAAATCTATTTACAACAATTAATGACATAGCAAAGTAAAATACACCAAAATTTTTGTTGAAAATTCCCTCCTGTTTGACAACTTTTCATATCAACTTGGAGAACCAAGACTGAGACATATAAAAATAACAAGTTAGAAAATCAAAGAATCATTTTATGCCCCACAAAATGTTCCAAAGAGTTTTTTTTTAGTAAAAATCAGAAAGAATTTCTTTATCTTTGAAATGCAATGTAAAAATGCATGAGATATGATACAACAATGATGCATTGGTGAAAGACATGTATATACGCAATACAATCTATGCAAAATCCAATTATAAATGAAAATCAAATTCTGTTTTATTTCACTTGTATGATCCTAAAATGCACCTAACATGATCTTCAATACATGTAGACACGATAATGTCAAAATGATATGAAATTATATGATGCTAACATGCTTAAAAAATGAATGATTGTATATACAGTACTTAGACACAAATTCTATTGTTGCTGAGTCTGTATGCAAGGAGGAAAGAAGAAAAACATAATTTTTAACTAAAACTAAACACTCTTCACACATTTTTTCATCCTTTTTTCTCCTTTTTTTTTCTTTTTCTTTTCTTTTTGTGTACCAGACAAAGTTTTTTTTTTATTCTTTTTTAAAAAATTCACATTTTCTAGTAGATTTTTTTCAAGAATTAATTTTATTTCATTTTTATTCCCAATCAAATTATTCTTTAAATTCTTTACCAAATAAATTCAAGGACAATTTTTGTTGACATCTTTTTATTCAAGAAAAACTCAAATGTTTTTATATTTTTGTTAAATTTCCTATACAACCCAAAAATAAAATAAAAAATATTTTTTTCTTTATTTTTTTCTTGTCAACTTATTCTTTAAATTATACAGAAAAAGGGATAAAAAATCAAGGAAAGATTTTGTTGACTCTATTTTACCTTTATTTAGAAAAACGTCAACTCTCTTTTTTATTGCTTTATAAAGCGCATTTTTCTATTTATTCCCATTTTTATGTCTATATCTTTGAAAGAAATCCCTCTTCTCTTTTTCTTCCAAGAAAAATTATTCCCATTGTTTTGAAAGAAAAGTTTGTTTTATTGTATTTCACACACTTTTTTTTTATAAAAAATTTAGATTTCTTTCTTTTATTTTACAAAATTTTTTTTCACAATTTTATTATTTTAAAAAAAATCCCTTTTTTGAAAAACAAGAAAAATTTTAAAGACTTAAATCATGGACAATTCAAACCAAAATTCATAGTACCTTTATTATTGATACGAGAAATAAGGTCAAATAATGTTCCCTCTTGTGTCTTAATTTCAAAAATCGAGTATGGCTCTACCTAAGATTGGACTTAAGATTCTCTATATGCTGATTTAGGTCTCTAAAAGGTCAAAAGGTTCCCAAATTATACACTGGACTAGTAAGATTTAATTTGAGTGGGAGTATTTTGCTTGCCATTGTAGAGGTGATTGCCTCACGAGAGCATAGGTACTTTACTCCCTCCTAAGGAGGACGGAACCCGGGAATAGAGCTCATGTTATGCAAATGCATGTGCAAGTGTGTGTATGAGGGAACCTGTCAAATATTCATCAAATCAAAACCCCTATCCTAGATGCCCCACAATTTATTAGCAATAACATATATACAAAATAAAGAATGACATAAAATAAACAAAATAGCTAAAACACAAATGCAACAAATTATTTAAAATTAAAGAAATTAAATTTAAATATTAATTAAGACCATTAAACTAAAACTTAGGATAACACATGACTAATAAATGGCTCGACTCTCGAAAATTCCCCAGTGGAGTCGCCAAGCTGTCGTAACTGCTTCGCGCTCGACGAATTTCTGAAAAACATTTTAAAAACAAAAGGGAGTTGCCACCAATCTTTTTTTATTAAGTGTGATTGGCCACCCGAAAACGTTTATCTTTTCAACAAAATCTCAAAATTAATTAAGTTTTATTAAAAAGATAATCTTTGGTATGCGAAAACAAAATCGGGTCCGGGAGTACGGTTACGCATGGGGAAGGATTAGCACCCCCACGACGCCCGTTAAAAAACGGTACCATAATAATCATGTGTTATCCTTTTTGTTTTAATAAAATAGTCTCAATTTAATATTTAAAAACAATTCCTATTTTATTGCAATCAATTTTATTCAAGATCATTTTTTATTTGTAAATTTATTTTGGTTTATTTTAAAATGTTAAACTTTATTTTTCGAAAGTAAATGTGAACCTTTTTGTATTGAATAATTAAATCAAATACTCCAATACTTTTGGCAGCATTCGAAATAATTTTTCTCACCTAAAGATTTTTTAAGAATCACTACTTGTGACTTCTATAGAATCTCATCCTCTGAAAATTCACACTTGCTTCGAAAATTATTATGAATACACATGATGCAAACAAATAAAAATGATGCAAACGAATTTTTAATTTCGAATTTCATTATTTATTTGTTTATTTATTTATTTATATTTCTTTGTTTTTTTTAAAAAAACTTATTCATTTTCTTTTTTTAATAAAATTTAAATTATTGAAAAATCATACTAAATATTCTAATACTTTTGGCAACATTTAGTACGACTCTTCTCACCTAGGGATCAGCTAGGAATCACTACTTGTGACTTCCGTAGCATCCCATCATCGGGAAATTTATTATTAATTTCCCTTTTTCTTTCTAAATTTTTTTTTTATTTTTTATTTATATATTTTTTGTTTGATTGCCATGAAAATATTTTAAAAGCACACATAATAATAAAAAGTTTTTATTTTTAACTTTTTATTTTTTTTTTAATTTTTAATTTTTTTAATTAACAAAATAAATAAATACTAAATAAATAAATAACAAATGAGAAAAGAAAGAAAAAAAAATTACCAAAATGGATTTGGGTTTGGAACCCAAAGGAAAACAAGGAGGCCCACAAACAACAGCCCAAATTGAAGGGCCCAATGCAGGTAGGCGGGACCGGGTCGCGCGGACAGGCCGGACGCTGGTGGCATGGAAGGATTCGGGTCGGGTGCTGGCTGGCAAGGTCGGCTGGCTGCGGGTCGGGCGCGCGGATCCTGGGTCGGATCACGGGTCCACGCGCGGGTCAGCCCTCTTCTATAAAAACCCTTTTTTTTTCTTTCTTCACTTTTCCTTCTTTTCTCTCAAAAAAACCAGAGCCTTTGAGAGGCTCTCGCTCGGGCGATTTCTGGTCGCCATCTACGCCACCGCCGGCCGCCGTCGACCGCCGTCTCCGGTGGTCGATGTCATAACGTATCAAGTTTCGGAAAACCTAATAGCTAGACACAAAACTACGGAGTCGCCACCAACCATTCTAACCTAGGTGTGATTGGTCACCTATTCAAACTAAGGATAAGGCTTGATCTGCGTTCAGAATCCTAGGGTTCGGGAGTACGGTTACGTGTGAGGAAGGATTAGCACCCTCACAACGCCCATCTTAAGATGGTACCAAGTGATCTAAGGTTATCTTAATTTTGCCTTTTACTTTAATTTCGATATAATTAAATATTGAAAAATCTTTTAAGTCTCCTCCATCAAGCTGGTTGGACAACTTAAAAGTTATTCTCACCTCAAGAGTATTCAAGTAGGACCAATCGCCTTTCTTGAAGAGGCTCCGTCGTCGGATTGTTTAAATAAATTATGCAATCCCTATTTAGACTCCTATCCAATTTCTGTTGATTTTAAACTATTTATTTTATCTTATTTTATTCTATTATTATTATTTCCTTATATAAATTATTATTTCATATATTTTTATATCTTTAAATAAAGATGAATTATTTGATATTGAAGATTTTCTTAAAGACCTTCCATCAAGCTGGTAAGACCTTAAAGAAACTTTCTCACCTTAGGAATTTTTAAAGAAATTACTCAAGCGCAATTCCATTTAAATTCCATCCTCAGAATAATTCACATTTATTAAAATATTTAATTTAATTTCTATTTATTTTAATTATTTTCTAATTTTAATTCTAATTTATTAATTTGATCTTTATTCTTTAATATAATAAACTTAGTTTTAATATACTATTTTTTTATCTAATTTAATTTTTATTTTTATAATTTAATTTACTAAATCTTGGAAATGTCCTATAAATCTTCCATCAAGCTGGCAAGATTTAAAAGAACTCTCCTCACCTCAAGATATCCAAAAGTACTACTCAAGCGCAGTCCCTTTAGAATTCCGTCGTCGGTTTAATTTGTATTTTTATTATTTTATTCTATCTTGTTTCTAAATATATTAATTTTTATAATTCTTTATTTCTAATTTGATTTTTTATTCTTTTAATTGCAATTAATTTTAATCGATTCTTATTTTAATTTTAATAATAAATTTGAATTTTAAATATCGAAAATATCTTTTTAAATCTTCCATCAAGCTGGTAAGATTTAAAAAGAACCTCCTCACCTCAAGATATTTAAAAGTACTACTCAAGCGCAGTACCTTTAAAATTCCATCGTCGGAAAATTAGTTTGCTTTAATTTTTAATATTGTAATTAATTTTTACTAAACATATTTATTATTTTTTTGTAATTAACTATAAACTTAATAGCGTAAGATCTTTGGCATTATTTAAAATAATTCAACCATATGAACTAAGCAAGTTATTTTTATTAGTCAATCATTCACTTTTATTACCCCACTTTAATTAGTCCAATAAATCTAATATTTAATTTAATTACATCCTACAAGTTAATTAGCTAAACTAATCAATTTAATATACCCTAACAACTATAAGTGATTAAATTTACTAACATCCTAGTAACAAAGACATGAAATACATATTAGCAAATAAAAAATACAAAAGCCAAAAAAAATAGAAAGACAATAAAATAAGTGATAACATATAAAAAACAAAAATTACTTTACCTGTTTAGTAAATCGGCATGTACAGAAGCCAAGGAATAAAATAGAAAATGATAACACTTAAAAAAAAAGTTACTTTACCTGTACAGTGAATGGCACCTGCTTTCTCTTTATCCACTACGTTTCTAGCCTTTTATTTGTTCTTTGTTTTAGCTCACGTTTCTTGTCTTCTTTTGTTCCTTAATTTCACGTGGCTTGTGAAGGTGGCGTTAGCAGCATGCAGCACTAGAGATGAAGCTGGACAGGAACGCAGCAACAGCAGCAGCGTGAGGCAGCTGCTTGAGGGTAGTAAATGGAGCTACAAGCTTAGGCTTCACGAACAGGGATGAACTGTACAGGAGCAAAGTGCTGCAGGTGATGGTGATGCAGCAATGGAGGTGAAGATGATGATGTTGTGAGCTGGTTTGATGCAGAAACGAAGTGCAGATGATTGGCAAGGTGTGCGAGACAGCAGCTAGGTTTTTTTCTGATGAAGACGCAGTGAAGATGATAGTTGGTGAGCTGTGCAGGATGGCTTGGCAGTGCAGGGAAGTCAGCGGGGGACGAGACGCAGCAAGGGCACAGCAGAAGCCAACGTAGCAGTAGCTAGGCGTGGTCAGTTGCAGCAAAGACGTGGCGGATGGATGCAAAGCAGGGTACGATGATGATGGACAGGGGTGACTTCAAGCAAGGTTGCAGTAGTAGGGGGTTGGCGATGTACAAGAGCTAAGCAGCGATCGCAGTGGTGCTGTGAAGATGGTATTGTGTAGCTCACAGCAAGCAACAATGGAGAATGATGCAGGCGCAGCGGTGAAGTTAAAATAGACCAGTAGAGGTGGTGACAAAGGTGGCGGGGGAACGGCGGTCTGGGTATGATATGGCTATGCCCATCGCCAAGCCAGACAGCCTGCCCTCTCTAGGTTTTTTTTCACGTTTTCTTAGGATTTCTTCTCTTTTCTCCTAGGTTTTTTTTTTCTAGGGTTTATTCTCTCCGCCCCCCAGGTTTTTTTTGTGTTGTTCTCCTCTTTAGGTTTTTTTTCTAGGGTTTCTCCAAGGTTTCTCTAGGGTTCTCCAAGGTTTCTCTAGGGTTCTCCAAGGTTTCTCTAGGGTTCTCCCCCTTTAGGTGTATTATGCTCTCTCCTTTTATAGACCTAGGGTTTTTTCCTTTTTTATTTTTTATTTTTTATTTTTGGTAATAATTAGAAATCAAGAATCAATTTTTTTAGGAAATTTTATATTCTAAAAATCGAATCTTAAATTTGATATCAATTCCAAATCCAAATTAATTTTCAATCTTTTAATGGTTTCATTTAATTCTACTTTCCTATCAAAATTAATTCTGATTTCCTTCTTTTTTTATTTTCTTTATTTTATTCTATAAAAATCAAAATCAAAATCCCAAAATTTATTTCTAAATCTAAAAAATAAAAATTAAAAATTAAAAATCAAATATAAAAAACTAATTAATTAAAAATGTTTGAAAAAGAACCGGACAAAAATGGTGTCTACAGTTGCCCCTCTTTGCACTTTGCTGTGAAACAGTAATGGTGCAAAGACATAGATAACCATTTTGTCCAAATGCAATTCCTATCAAAATTTTTTTTGGGATATTTTCTAGCCATCTCTCTCATAAGGCTAAGGAAATGAATGTTAGATGAAGTTTTCCTAGTCTCTCCTATCATAAGACTAAGGAAATGAAAGTAGAATGGGATTTCCTAATCCTTTCTATCACAAGATTAAGGAATACAAAATGAAGTTCCTAGTCTCTCCTATCATAAGACTAAGGAATGCAGGATGAAGTTTTCCTGGTCTTTCCTATCATAAGACTAAGGAATGCAAAAATGAATGGGATTTCCTAATCTTTTCTATCACAAGATTAAGGAATGCAAAGTGAAATTCCTAGTCTCTCCTATCATAAGACTAAGGAATACAAAAATGAATGGGATTTCCTAATCTTTTCTATCACAAGATTAAGGAATGCAAAGTGAAATTCCTAGTCTCTCCTATCATAAGACTAAGGAATGCAAGATGATCATGAAATAAAAGCCCCTTTCACTAGAGGTTATGAGACTTTTGAAAACAAAAAGCTCCTCTCAACAGAGGCCACGAGACTTTTTGAAAAATAAAGAGCTCCTCTCAACAGAGGCATTGAGACTTTTTGAAAAATAACCTTGTGCTCCTCTCACCAGAGGCATTGAGACTTTTGAAAAATAACCTTGTGCTCCTCTCACCAGAGGCATTGGAACTTTGAAAAATAACTTTGTGCTCCTCTCACCAGAGGCATTGAGACTTTTGAAAAATAACCTTGTGCTCCTCTCACCAGAGGCATTGGAACTTTTAACATAAAAATTTCATTTCAGGATACCAGTTAACATGGTTTGACTAGGCTTAACTTTCATTTTGATGCCAACAATATTAGGCTTTATTCTTCTTTAAGGTGCCAGCTAAACTGGACTTTACTCTTATCTAAGGTTTTTTCAAAAAGTATTTTTCTCATCATCTTCTCATACATCATCATTTTTTCCAAATTACCATCTCTTATATTTTCTCTTTTCCTCAAAATTCTGATCATTCAAAACTTCTTATCCTAATGTCTTAACATATAGTTCAATGTCCAAAATGCACTAGTGAAATGTCATGCATGTCATGAATATAATGAATGCCATGAATGTTATGCACATGTCAATGTCATGCTTCTTGAATTATTCCATGAATGTATGCAAATGCATTCTCAATTGTGGTAACAAGATTCTCAAGCTCATCTTGCCTTTCTCAAGTCTCACATATCTGCTGAATTCTTTAAACCTCCTTTCATTTAACATCCCATCTTTTATTGGGTCCTAGCCCAGTTATGCCCGAAGACTAGCCATCATGTTTTCAGATTTGTATATTCATCATTCACATTTGTTTCCTTCTCTCTCTTAGTAATGCAAGATTTCTCAAAAGAAATTTTTTTTTTTCAAAAATTTACCCAAAAAGGTTACCAACATTTATTTATTTTCCTTTCAACTTGACCACCAATATAATGCACTCATACATCTTCTCAATTTATTATAGGGGTGGAATAAATGATCATGAGAGGTATAGCTATTCATTCTTAGAAAAGGAACATGAAATCCAGAAAAACCAATGGGACAATCTGTTTGGAATAAGGTTTTTAGTATCCATTTAATGAACATTCTGACAATTTCAATCAAGTCAATCTAAAATTCTTTTCCAAAAGCCCACTCTTAGGTTGATATGTTCTTTCATGTAGTGTCTGCCAATCTTGCCCTCGTATCAAAACTTTTTGATGTTGATATTTTCCTAAGTCGCCTTATTCGGTTTTCAACTTAGGTGCCCCCCTCAACTGATTCAAACCGCCCTTTTCGAGTTTTCAATTTGAATCCTCCTTTTTTTTTCTTTTTTCCTTTTTTTCTTTTTTTTTTCTTTTTTTCTTTATATATATATTTTTCTTTTTTCTTCATCTTCAACTTCATTGGCTTTGACAAACTTCAACCTTCAGTGCTCAATCCAAATTCATGCCCCTAATAGGCGTTCTTGATTTCGATCCAAGATATCTTCTAAAGCTTATGTTTTCTTCATTCAACTTGATCTACTTCCTTCAAAGGATCATTATCTCATTGTACAAGTATATTCTCATTCAACGCATGATTTTTCAATTCAAGCATTTACATTTGATCAAAATGGGCTTTTAAAGGCACGTAATGCAGGCTCGGGTGAGGGTTTATGAAAGAAAAGGATATAGTAGGCCCAAAATGTGTTTCAAGGTTTATAAACCAAGGGATCACTTTCTTTATCAAGTAAAACATTCATGCATTTTGCCCCTTCTTGCTTTTTTTGGGGTTTTCTTTTTGAATAGAAACCCTTTTTTTTTCTCTTCTTCCTTTTTTTTTTCACAAAATTGGGCTATTTTTCTTTTCTTTTCTTTTCTTTTTTTTTTTGCCCCTTGATTCATCATGAACACTTTCATTTTTGCCCTTAAAATTTCTTTATTTCATCTTCCTTGCCCCCAATGTGGAGGGTGATCCTTGGTGGGTTATATTACAAAATATAATAGGCTCAAAAGGGGTAATCAAAGGATAATTTTACTCATGCTTGAAGGATAGTGAAAGAAGGCCATTTATCATTTCAAATGCAAGTGCTCTCATTAAAGATCATTTATTGAACAATGACAAACTTGTTGGAAGCTTCCGTAAGAGATTCACCTTTCTCGTACTGTCTATCAAATGCGGATGGTGAGCAACCTTTCCTTCATTTTCTTGCTTTCGCAACATTGGCATACTATTAATTCATCAACAATAGTGGTTCTTTCAAAATTGAATCCCAGATCTATTGACATCATTATCATCATGTTCATTATTTGGATACTTGTGAGTGAAAGATATGGTGAATATGTTGAGAAATGGCAAATGAATGGAATGAGAAATTGACAGTGCATCACACTAGTCGCTTTATTGAAAGGGAAGTAAATAAAAGTTAACCCATACATAAAATTTATTTCGTGCTTATGGGCTTAAGCACTTTCAAAAAATATCTTGCATTACTTAATAAAGGAAAGCAAAAACAAAACTAGAATTTATAGATCTTCAAAATTGTCAGGCTCGAACCCTTCATGCCCCCACAAAACTCATCCCTCATTAGTATGGTTAGGCAATGGGTTTGCATTCGTAGTCGGTTCCCCTTTTGCTTCAAAACTCAACATACCAGCTTTTATCAATCCTTGCACTCTATACTTTAGTGCAGTGCAATTCTCCAAAGAGTGACCCACGTTCCCGAAGTGATACTCGCATCGAGCATTCTCATCATACCACTTTGGATATGGGGGCTTGAGAGGTTCCACATAAATGGGTGCAATGAGTTGTCCTTTGATCAATTTTGGGTATAACTCAGTGTAGGTCATGGGGATTGGGTCAATGGGAGTCCTTTCTCTTTTTGGCCATGATGCATTATGATTGCCCTCTTGTTTATTGAACTGCTTAGTTGGTTGAATATTTGGGGCAAGTGTCTGGGGATTAGGTTGAACATTAACCTTGGGGTAAGAATGGTAAGGATTCTGAGCAGGATAATAAGGTTGTGGCATGTGATAAGGGTGTTGTGGGACATAGCCTCCATATTGCCTTCCATATGCCACAGCATGGACTTCTTCTTCCTTTCTTTTGTTGGCTCCTCCTTTCTTCTCAATATTGTTGGGAGCTTCAATCTTTCCACTCTTGATTGCATTCTCAATTATCTCACCAGACAATACCATATCAGCAAAATTCTTAGTGGCATTACCGATCATCCTATCGTAGTAGGGAGCCTTCAAAGTATTAACGAACATAATGGTAAGCTCCTTCTCCGAAAGTGGAGGTTGCACTTCCGCAGCCATATCACGCCACCTTTGGGCATATTGCTTGAAACTCTCATTAGCCTTCTTTTCCATACTTTGGAGCGACAGACGATCAGGGGCCATATCAGCAACATGTCGATATTGAGCCATAAATGCTCTCGCCAAGTCATTCCAAGTGATGATTCGAGTTCCATCTAATTGATTGTACCACTTGGCAGCAGATCCAGTGAGACTTTCTTGAAAAATGTGAATAAGGAGCTTATCATCTTGAGCGAAAGCAGCCATCTTCCGACAATACATAATAAGATGAGACCTAGGGCAGGAAGTTCCATTGTACTTCTCAAACTCTGGTGCTTTAAACTTAGGTGGAATAACCAAGTCTGACACCAAACATAACCCAGTAGCATCCATGGAACCATAAAAGTCTAAGCCTTCAATAACTCGAATCCTTTCCTCTAACATATTAATCTTTTGTTGCGACTTCGCCTCATCTTTCTCTTCTGCTTGTTTGGCTTTCAACTTCTCAATTTCCCTTGGGTCATCTAAGTCGGGCACCTCAATGGGATCAGTAGATTTTGCGCCTTGGGAAGGATAGGCGGGTCCTTGGAATTGAGCTTGTCCAAACGCTTGGGGTATAGCAGTGTAAGCAGGTGGATATCTTCTTTCTTGGGATGTTTGACTTGGAAATGGACCAAATCCGGGAGGATAGACAGGGTCTTCCATACTGCGTTGTTGAACCCCTTCTTGGACTACAACTTCCTCTACCACTCCTTTACCCTTGCTTAAATTTTTCAACAGCTCTGTAATTTGGGCCAATTGTCCCCTCATTTCCTCTTGAGCTTTTTCCATCTTCTCCATGCGCATGCTTGATTCTTCTTCCATGATCTTAGCTTGATAACGAGTGTTGTGTGAATGAACCTTTGGTCGAGCTATCTTCGAATCTTTTGCCACAATTAAGAATTTTATCATTTCACATGTGGTGATGCTTCAAAAATTTTGGAAATGCTTTGTTTAAAAACAATGAATCAAAACAAGATGATCTGTATGAATGGAATGGTGTGGTCATGTAACAATAATGGATGAGTAATACATGAAATGTTTGGGTCAAGAACTCATGGTACCCTCTTAGTGTCTCATGTATAAATCAAAATCAAACAAACTTGATCAAACATGTGTCCTAAATAATTGGTATTTTCTATAGCATGGGTTGATATAGTTCTATATTATAGTTGGTCTTCTAAATTTCACTATATGCATAGCTTTAGATAAAAGGGGTAAAGGTTCCCAAATTGTTCCTTACTGTCGTCCACACAAGACTAGTAAGGCACCCAATCCTCACCCATTACAGGCTACAAACGGAAAGGTTCAATTTGAGTGGGAGTATTTCACTGGCCTGTGTGGAGGTTATCACCTCACGAAGGCAAAGGTACTATACTCCCTCCTATGAAGGATAAGCCCAGGTCGAGGGTTAATGCATGCACATGAATGTGAAGTGTGTGCATTAAATATTTTATGAAATTTAAAGTTTTAGGCAAAATCTTGATAACCTTAAATTACCTAATGGCCTGACTCTCTAATGTCCCCAGTGGAGTCGCCAAACTGTCATAACGTATCAAGTTTCGGAAAACCTAATAGCTAGACACAAAACTACGGAGTCGCCACCAACCATTCTAACCTAGGTGTGATTGGTCACCTATTCAAACTAAGGATAAGGCTTGATCTGCGTTCAGAATCCTAGGGTTCGGGAGTACGGTTACGTGTGAGGAAGGATTAGCACCCTCACAACGCCCATCTTAAGATGGTACCAAGTGATCTAAGGTTATCTTAATTTTGCCTTTTACTTTAATTTCGATATAATTAAATATTGAAAAATCTTTTAAGTCTCCTCCATCAAGCTGGTTGGACAACTTAAAAGTTATTCTCACCTCAAGAGTATTCAAGTAGGACCAATCGCCTTTCTTGAAGAGGCTCCGTCGTCGGATTGTTTAAATAAATTATGCAATCCCTATTTAGACTCCTATCCAATTTCTGTTGATTTTAAACTATTTATTTTATCTTATTTTATTCTATTATTATTATTTCCTTATATAAATTATTATTTCATATATTTTTATATCTTTAAATAAAGATGAATTATTTGATATTGAAGATTTTCTTAAAGACCTTCCATCAAGCTGGTAAGACCTTAAAGAAACTTTCTCACCTTAGGAATTTTTAAAGAAATTACTCAAGCGCAATTCCATTTAAATTCCATCCTCAGAATAATTCACATTTATTAAAATATTTAATTTAATTTCTATTTATTTTAATTATTTTCTAATTTTAATTCTAATTTATTAATTTGATCTTTATTCTTTAATATAATAAACTTAGTTTTAATATACTATTTTTTTATCTAATTTAATTTTTATTTTTATAATTTAATTTACTAAATCTTGGAAATGTCCTATAAATCTTCCATCAAGCTGGCAAGATTTAAAAGAACTCTCCTCACCTCAAGATATCCAAAAGTACTACTCAAGCGCAGTCCCTTTAGAATTCCGTCGTCGGTTTAATTTGTATTTTTATTATTTTATTCTATCTTGTTTCTAAATATATTAATTTTTATAATTCTTTATTTCTAATTTGATTTTTTATTCTTTTAATTGCAATTAATTTTAATCGATTCTTATTTTAATTTTAATAATAAATTTGAATTTTAAATATCGAAAATATCTTTTTAAATCTTCCATCAAGCTGGTAAGATTTAAAAAGAACCTCCTCACCTCAAGATATTTAAAAGTACTACTCAAGCGCAGTACCTTTAAAATTCCATCGTCGGAAAATTAGTTTGCTTTAATTTTTAATATTGTAATTAATTTTTACTAAACATATTTATTATTTTTTTGTAATTAACTATAAACTTAATAGCGTAAGATCTTTGGCATTATTTAAAATAATTCAACCATATGAACTAAGCAAGTTATTTTTATTAGTCAATCATTCACTTTTATTACCCCACTTTAATTAGTCCAATAAATCTAATATTTAATTTAATTACATCCTACAAGTTAATTAGCTAAACTAATCAATTTAATATACCCTAACAACTATAAGTGATTAAATTTACTAACATCCTAGTAACAAAGACATGAAATACATATTAGCAAATAAAAAATACAAAAGCCAAAAAAAATAGAAAGACAATAAAATAAGTGATAACATATAAAAAACAAAAATTACTTTACCTGTTTAGTAAATCGGCATGTACAGAAGCCAAGGAATAAAATAGAAAATGATAACACTTAAAAAAAAAGTTACTTTACCTGTACAGTGAATGGCACCTGCTTTCTCTTTATCCACTACGTTTCTAGCCTTTTATTTGTTCTTTGTTTTAGCTCACGTTTCTTGTCTTCTTTTGTTCCTTAATTTCACGTGGCTTGTGAAGGTGGCGTTAGCAGCATGCAGCACTAGAGATGAAGCTGGACAGGAACGCAGCAACAGCAGCAGCGTGAGGCAGCTGCCTGAGGGTAGTAAATGGAGCTACAAGCTTAGGCTTCACGAACAGGGATGAACTGTACAGGAGCAAAGTGCTGCAGGTGATGGTGATGCAGCAATGGAGGTGAAGATGATGATGTTGTGAGCTGGTTTGATGCAGAAACGAAGTGCAGATGATTGGCAAGGTGTGCGAGACAGCAGCTAGGTTTTTTTCTGATGAAGACGCAGTGAAGATGATAGTTGGTGAGCTGTGCAGGATGGCTTGGCAGTGCAGGGAAGTCAGCGGGGGACGAGACGCAGCAAGGGCACAGCAGAAGCCAACGTAGCAGTAGCTAGGCGTGGTTAGTTGCAGCAAAGACGTGGCGGATGGATGCAAAACAGGGTACGATGATGATGGACAGGGGTGACTTCAAGCAAGGTTGCAGTAGTAGGGGGTTGGCGATGTACAAGAGCTAAGCAGCGATCGCAGTGGTGCTGTGAAGATGGTATTGTGTAGCTCACAGCAAGCAACAATGGAGAATGATGCAGGCGCAGCGGTGAAGTTAAAATAGACCAGTAGAGGTGGTGACAAAGGTGGCGGGGAACGGCGGTCTGGGTATGATATGGCTATGCCCATCGCCAAGCCAGACAGCCTGCCCTCTCTAGGTTTTTTTTTCACGTTTTCTTAGGATTTCTTCTCTTTTCTCCTAGGTTTTTTTTTTCTAGGGTTTATTCTCTCCGCCCCCCAGGTTTTTTTTGTGTTGTTCTCCTCTTTAGGTTTTTTTTCTAGGGTTTCTCCAAGGTTTCTCTAGGGTTCTCCAAGGTTTCTCTAGGGTTCTCCAAGGTTTCTCTAGGGTTCTCCCCCTTTAGGTGTATTATGCTCTCTCCTTTTATAGACCTAGGGTTTTTTCCTTTTTTATTTTTTATTTTTTATTTTTGGTAATAATTAGAAATCAAGAATCAATTTTTTTAGGAAATTTTATATTCTAAAAATCGAATCTTAAATTTGATATCAATTCCAAATCCAAATTAATTTTCAATCTTTTAATGGTTTCATTTAATTCTACTTTCCTATCAAAATTAATTCTGATTTCCTTCTTTTTTTATTTTCTTTATTTTATTCTATAAAAATCAAAATCAAAATCCCAAAATTTATTTCTAAATCTAAAAAATAAAAATTAAAAATTAAAAATCAAATATAAAAAACTAATTAATTAAAAATGTTTGAAAAAGAACCGGACAAAAATGGTGTCTACAGTCGAAAACCAAAAAGGAAACCCTTTTCCGATTCCTCTTCACTCGCTCTTTACGATTCTGACCACCATTTTACCAAAAGAAATTCCTAGCCCCTCAGATCTGAACGAAACCAAAACTACTTTTCTGTTTTTTTTTTGTTTTGTTTTTTTTTTTGGATCTGGTTGTGGGTTCTCTTGTGATTTGTGTTTTTGTTGTTGTTTTTATGTTTTTCCAGGTAGGGATTTCAGATCTAGGTTTTGGGGTCTCGGATTTGGGGTTTCATTTGGGTCTCGGGTGGTTTGTAGATTTGGAATCGGTTGTGTGGTGCTTTGTGGGTGGGCAATGGTGATGAAAATGGGGTTGATTAGGAATCGGCTGCGGGCTTGGAATGGCGATGGCAGTGGCGTGCTGGGGCTGAGGGTGTTCGGGTGAGGCTCGATGGTCCAGAGAGTGGTCAAGGGGTCTCGGTTTGGGTGACCGAAAATGGTGATTGTTAGGGGTTTCTGTGGTGAATGGTGGGCAGAGGATAATGCTGGTAAGTCGAAGATAGTGAAGCCCTCCCCTTTGATGTTGGCTGTAGATGGGGTTTTTAGAAGGAGTCTGATATGGACTAGGGTTGGTGGAGAAGCTGTTGGGGGAGGCAGAGATGGGTGACAAGAATTGGTGCCGTGCACAGCACCAGTTCTTTCTCCCTTTTTTCCTTTTTTTTTTAAAAAAAATTAATTGAATATTAATTAAATTTATAAAAATCAAACTAAAAATAAATAAGTAAATAAATAAAAAGATAAAAATAAAAATATTTAAACTTTCAAAAGGTTTAAGTCCGGACAAGATTGGGTGTCTACAGGATGCGTTAGAGGAAGACCCGATCGTCAATTCTGTAGATCGCCTTGCGTTGGTTAGGATACCAAAATATGTTTGCGAACTCGTGCAGTTTGCCAAAGTTCACTGCTTCCTCTCCCAAATTTGAGTAATCTTTCGCCACGTGAGTAATGGATCGTTTAAAGAGGGGTTGAAGTTTGAAAGTCACCTACATGGAAGAGCGATAAAAGTGAATATTTTTTTAAAGAAAAAAGGAAATAAGATCTTTTATAAAAATTGGTAATATTAGACATGATATGATACGAAAATGATACACATAAAAAATATGAAAGTGACATAGGCTAAAACTAAGTAAAAATTATATATGAATATGTTAAATGTTAAAAATAAATTTTTTGATTTTTCGCATCAACACAAATTTAATATGAAAATTTTGTATTTTATATGACACAAATATGATTTTTTATAATAAAAAACGAATTATAATCATGAATTCCAATTCTTTACTTTTATTCCAACCAATGCCCTAGCTTCCTGTTTATAGGAATGTATTGTCCTGTCAAGTTTTGCGTGTCTGAATGGTGGTTACGGGCTGGACCGGGCCGGTTTTCACCGGTTCCGGCCCTAACCAAATTGAAATCGGTTCGAACCAGTAGAAAATCGGTCCGGTTCGGACCGGTTCTATTAATTATAAGAGGCGAACCCGCCCGGTTCGTTGGACCGGTTCGGTCCATTTTTTTTCTTTTTAAAATTTTTATTTTTAAAAAATTTATATTAATTTATTTTAATATATATTAATATATTTTAATAATTTAATGTAGTAAATTTATTTTTATAATAAATAATGTTAATAGTTTAATTTAGCAATAATTTATTATAAAGTTATATTATAATTTATTTAATTAATGTAACAATAATGTAAAAATAAACTATTATAAAATTATCTAATAAAATTATTGTTATAATAAATTAAAGTTATATTATGAATATAATATTATGATAAAATGATATTTGATTCAAAATACAAATAATGATATTATGAATATTATTTTATATTCATTTTGCATATCTTTATTTATATTCATTTATTATATTCATTTTGCATTTAAAATAATTTATTATATTTGAAATATCATTTACTTAATATTTATTCATTTATTTATTTATTCATTTATTTAATATGTTTTTAAAATATTAATTCATTTTGTATTTTAAATATTTATTTATTTTAAACAAATATAAGTATAACATTAATTAATTTGGTATGTAATAATAATAATAATAACAACAACAACAACAAAGGACAAAAAGGAGAGAGT
This sequence comes from Heritiera littoralis, assembly GCA_031772115.1. Taxonomy (NCBI): domain Eukaryota; kingdom Viridiplantae; phylum Streptophyta; class Magnoliopsida; order Malvales; family Malvaceae; genus Heritiera; species Heritiera littoralis. The sequence continues at coordinate 4,329,417 of JAPDPK010000004.1, forward strand.
AGGAGACCAAAGATTTTTTACGTGAAAAACCCCTTCAAAAGTTAGAAGGGTAAAAACCACGGGACCGTAATCCATAAAAATATTCACTATGACTAAACTTATTTACAATTTTACATACAATTTAAAAAAAAAAGATTATTCTCTACTTTTCATAATTTATACGGATTGCCTTGGAAATTTCTTCCTCCTCTTCTGAATTATTATCAGCAAATTCATTGGCCATTCCAAGTTCGACATTGCGCGATTCCGCATCAAACCAATCTTTAAGGCATGTTAACATGCACAATGAATCCGGATTAAGAGTGGTTCGATGGTCTCTGTTGACACCTAATTTTGTCCCTTTTTGTTATTATTACTATTATTATTATTATTATTTATTTATTTTTATTATTTGTATTATTATCATTATTATTTTCTTTATTATTATTATTATTATTATTATTATTATTATTATTATTATTTTCTTTTTATTTTTATTACTTTTATTATTATTATTTATATTTTTATTATTTATATTTATATTTTCTTTTTTTTTGGTCTAATCAGTCCATCAACCCTGTCACCCATCCATCACCGCCGGCCACCAGCTACTCCTGCCAGCCATCCCTTCTACACCAAACCCCAATACCAGTCCCTCTAAAAAGACCCCTATTCAACCCTCACCAGGACCCAAGCTTGAAGCTACCCAAACCCCACGAGCCTCGCCACAACCAAGCCCTCGCACAGATCACCCTTACAGCCACATTCCCACCACCGTGAACCCAATCGACACCTCCTCTGCTTCTGTCAAGGACACCATCACCGAACCAACAACCCCACAAACCACAACCACCCGAAAAATCCCAGATCTAAGAACCCCAAATCTCATATCTGAAACCTAAACCCATATTGAAACCTGCAAACAAAACCAAAAAAGAACAACATAACACAAACCCAGAGCATCCAAACATCAACAACCAAAAAAACCAGATTTGAAAAGCAAAAAAACCAAAAATAAAAAAGAGAGGCCGAAGGTTTCGACCTCAGATCCGTGGGGTTGGGGGCATTCTCGAGTGAATCGGAGGCCGAAATCGAGCTCAGGGGGTGGAGAGCTTCCGGAAAGTGGTTTCCTTTTTGATTTTCGGCCACCGGAGACAGCGGCCGGTGGTGGCGGATGGCGACCGGGAATCGCCCCCGGCAGAGAGCCTCAGAGGCTCTGGAATTTTTTTTAGGTGAAAGAGAAAAAATGAGTTAAAAAAAAAAAATTGGTTTATATAGCAAAAAAATTTGACTGACCCGCGCGCGACCCAGATCCGACCCGGCTCCACCTTCTTCCCGCGACCCGCGTGTCGCCCCCGACCTGAGACCCGCTCCGCACCGACCCGCTTTAGAGGCAGAGGGATCCGCGCTTGACCCGACCCGGCTCCACGACCCGCGCGTCCGACCCGGAAGCATCCCAGCTACCCGCGTGCCCAGCGCTCCGAACCAACCCGTGCCGCGTCCGACCCGGTCCAACCTGCTTGGCCCAGCAGAATCCGGCCCAATCCAGCTTGTATTTGGGCTTCATTTTGGGCTGCCTTCTGGGTTGTTTTGAAGGGCTCTTTTTGGGGTTTTGAAACCCAAATCCTTTTGGTATATTTACTCTAACTTTAGCCTTTTTTAATGTTTAATATTATTATTATTATTACATTATTATTATTATTATTATTATTATTATTATTATTATTATTATTTGTGTTTTATTATTATGATTATGATTATTATTATTATTATTATTAGTGCATGGCATAAAACAAAAGTTTTGGAAAAAATTTTCTTTTATTCATATTTTCCTTAATTATTATTATTGATTAGAAAATGTTTTTAAAAAAATAATGAAATTTAAATTTGAATAAATGATAAAATATTAAATTTAAACAAAGTCCCGATGATGGGATGCTACGGAAGTCACAAGTAGTGATTCCTAGCTGATCCCTAGGTGAGAAAAGTCATACTAATTGTTGCCAGAAGTATTGGAATATTTAGTATGATTTTTTAATAATTTAAATTTTTATATAAAAAAGAAAATGAATAAGTTTTTAAAAAAAAACAAAGAAAAATAAATAAATAAATAATAACAAAATAAAAACAAATAAGTTTTTTTAAAAAAACAAAGAAAAATAAATAAATAAATAATGAAATTAAAAATTAAAAATTCATTTGTATCATATATTATCTGTTTGCATCATATGCATTCATAATAATTTTCGAAATAGGTGTGAGTCCTTCCGAGGATGAGATTCTGTAGAAGTCACAAGTAGTGATTCTTAAGAAATCTCTAGGTGAGGAAATTATTTCAAATGCTGCCAAAAGTATTAGAGTATTTGATTTAATTATTCAATACAAAAGGGTTCACACTCACTTTCGATAAACAAAATCTAACATTTTTCTTTAAAAATGAAAGATAATTTTGATAAATAATAAAATGCTTCAAAAATGGAATAAAAAGGAATTAATTTTAAATATTAAATTGAGACCATTTCATTAAAATTAAAGGATAACATATGATTATTATGGTACCATTTTTTAACGGGCGTCGTGGGGGTGCTAATCCTTCCCTACGCGTAACCGTACTCCCGAACCCGATTTTTATTTTCGCAGACCAAAAATTGTCTTTTTAATAAAACTTAATTAATTTTGAGATTTTGTTAAAAAGATAAATATTTTAGGTGGCCAATCACACCTAGTCAAAAAAGATTGGTGGCGACTCCCTTTTTTTGTTTTTAAATGTGTTTCAAAACGTCGAGCGCGAAGTCGTTACGACAGTCTCCAATAATTCTTCCACACGTCGAGAATGCGGATTCCGAAGCAACAGAAGAAACTTGCACCGCAAAAACATCTCGGGCCATGGAAGCTAAAACTGGAAATTGTTTTTGGTTTTCTTTCCACCATTGGAGAAGATCAAAGTTATCATCTACAGAAAAATCTTGACTTAAGAAAAATCCTAGCTCATTGAAGCTAGAACTTCGTCGAGTTGTTGATCCCGATCCCGATCCGCTTGCTTTTCCTTTTAGCTTCATTCTCTTCTTTGCTGCTTCCTTAATTGCGTTTAAAATTCCTTTTCCTTTTTTGCTACTTTCGGTTTCTTCGTATGAATCTTCTTCTTCTCGATTAAAGTTGAAATGCTCCCTTTCTGTTTCATAAACATTAAACAATTCTCGAAAAGGATTGTTAATTGAGGACTTTTGATCCTCAATAGAATCAAGACCAAGAAATTCTTTATAACAATAAAAAAAATTTTATATATTTACCTCACCTTGACTAGGATCTAGTAAAGTTGCAATACAATAAATAGGAGGTATTATTTCCCAATATTTTTTAAATTTTTCCTCCATATCATATACAAAAGAACTTAAAGTTTCATGATTCCTAAATTTTACAAATTTGTCAAACATTGTGTAGATAATAGGAACAAAATACGGTGTAGTTGGATAAAATTGAGTTGAAAATCTTTCGGTTGCATCTTTAAAAGTAGATAATAAATCAACACAATATTCAATAAAAGTCCAATCTTCTTCAAAAAGTACTAAATGTGTGCTACTTGTATAATTGTTATAAAAAGGAGTAACAAGTTCTTTATAAGGTAAAATAGAAGAAAGCAAACGATGAAGTGAATTCCATCTTGTTTCCACGAGAAGTGGAAATGCTTTAACAGGTATATTATTTGTTATACAAATTTGCTTCCATTCATGTTTATTACTTGGTGTGCGAATCCATTTTGCTAAAATTTTAATTTTATCAATTAGACCTATGCCAGTACCAGTACCACTAGAACTAAAACCACTTTGAACACATAAATTTATAATATGACATGCACATCTTGCATGAAAAAATATGTCTTGCATAACAGGGTTTAAACTTTTAATTAAATGAGGAATAGTTGCAGTATTACTTGAAGCATTATCAAAAGTAATAGCAAAAACTTTATTATTTTCTAGTCCATATAATTTACAAACTTTAGTAATATATTTATGAATAGTATATGAATTATGTGCTTCTTCTATTATATCTAAAGATAAAATTCGTTTTTGCATAGACCAATCTTCATCTATCCAATGACAAGTTATAACAAGATAACTTATACCATTAGTACTAGTCCATATATCACTAGTTAAACTAACCCTAGATGAAATATTACTAAGTTTATCAATTAAAGCTTGTCTATATTCTTTAAACATATCCATGCAATCTCTTTTTAATGTATGTCTAGAAACATATTTATATGCGGGTTGTAAATATTTATAAACAAATTCTAAATATCCTGTTTTTTCACAAATTGTGAATGGTTGTTCAGTCCTAACTACAAATCTAACTAAACCACGTCTAGCTTGAACATTATCAAAATTAAAATTTTTTCCACCATCATGCGTATTAATTTGAGATTGTTTACCTTCTAAAATTTCATTTTCTTCGGCATCAGGATTAATTTTATGTATAGTAATTAAATGCCTTTTATACGTACCTGTACCGCCACCACCTCCACCGGAGTTATAAGAGTAAACGCCTTTGCACAATTTATAGATGGCACAATATTTATTCGTCTCAACTTCTTTTGCTACAATATCGAAATTCTCCCATACCCTGCTTGTTTTTTTTCGACTAAACTTCGGTCTTGATGATGTAGCAGCAGTGGTGGCAGCTGATGATTGTGTTTGAGCATGACTTCCTCCACGACCGCGACCACGACCAAACGATGGTGCCAAAGGAAGCTCCTCCTCCGGATGAATATCGGGTTCGATTTCATTAAATGATTCGTCACCCAAATTAGGAATTTCAGTAGAACCAAAAGGTCGAGAAACAGAGCATGAACGACGAAAGAAATTTGACATTTTTATATTTTTTTTGAAAATAAATATATGTTAAAAATTAAAAAAATAGATGTATGATATATATAATATATTGGAATTTGAAAATTGAAACTTGAAAATTAAAAGTAAAATTTGCAAAATTATAAAATAAAAAGAAAAATGAAATTTATAAAGAAAATGATGATATTATAAATTGGAATAAGGAATATATAAAATATATTAGAATTTGAAAATTAAAAGTAAAATTTGTAAAATTATAAAATAAAAAGAAAAATGAAATTTAGAAAGGAAATGATGATATTATAAATTTGGAATAAGGGAATTTAAGTGAATTTGAGAGAGGTTGAGTGAATATTGAGAGAGTATGTGAGTGAAGAGAATAAGAGTAGATGAATATAGAAGAAATGTAAATGAAAATAGAAGATTATAGAGGTATTTATAGGAAAAAAATTAGAATAAAAAAATAAAAAAAATTAAAAAAAAGATTGATGGGCAACGGCCAAAGTTTAAACACAGAGCAGAGGCTTGCCTCTGCTCTGCACATACTGCAGTTGCACTACAGTGCAACTGCAGTGCAGCCCGCAGTGGCAGCAAAGGTTTTTATTTTTTTTATTTAATTAAAAAAATTTTAAAAAAAAGTTGGGCAACGGCCAAATGCCGTTGCCCATCAAAATGAGTAAAAATGACTGCAGTTGCACTGCAGTGCAGCAGTGCAACTGCAATCAAAAAGTTTTATTTCTTTTAATTTTTTTTTAACCGGACCGGTTCGAACCGGGCCCAGTTTTTAAGTTTTAAAACCGGCCCAGCCCGGTAACATACCGGGCTGGACCGGTTCCGAACCGGTACAGTACCGGTTCGGATTTTGGGCCGAATTGACCCGATCCGGTTGCGAACCGAGTCGGGCCAATCCGGCCCAATAATCACCTCCATGTCTGATGGCTTTGTCTGTGAAATATCATGTAACCTGTACATTTAGAGGTCTTTTGTCTATAGAGTTGGTAGCCAAAAAACTAGAAGAACCGTGTAATGTAACAAAAACTAAGAGATCAATAAATTGATACCAAGGATTTTATAATTTGAAAATTTAAGTTGAAAATTGCCAATTTCAGTACTTGAATGAGAGTGGTAAACATAATATAAATATATATATTAAATTATAGGATTGAGGAGATTAAAATTTATAGATACGGTTTTTATATGTAAATAAGATATTAACAAATTTGTCTATTTATAATTTTTTTAATAAACTTAATGAATAATTGCCAAAATAAGTAATAATGTCAATGTGTCTCGTATCTCATGCTTAATTTTTTTTGTTTCTAGGTTTAATTATATAATGCAATTTTTTTTGGAGTTGGGCAATGTAGCAGGAAATTACTATTTATTATGTCATGCGGATAAGATTTGCATTTTATGGGCTCATTTTCAGTAACGGTTCCATATAATTAAAACTAGATTCGAAAATTTTAAATATAATATAATGACACGACATTAAAATTTAAAAAAAATAAAGTCAAATCTAAAAAAAGACATTAAAATTAAAATTTAAGAAAAAAATAACACAGGTTAAAATTTAATAAAAATAATATATAAATTTTACAAAACTTAAAAATTTATTTTATTTTATTTACGTGGATATGATAATTTTCATATTTTATTCGATATGAACAAGATTTAACATAATATAAGCATAATGTATATATAATATTAGACCTACTTAAAACAGTAAATCAAGCTAAAAACGGAAAGATGTGATGAGTGATGTCCCTTTAACTATTATATAATAATATTAAATGAAAATTTTTGTTTATCATATTTGAAAACCAATCTCGCTTTTTCTTGAGAGCCAGAGGCTAAAATTACTATTATAAAAACTTGGAGCCGAATTTCTCAATTGCAGAATGAAAAAGGATAATAATAATAATAATAATAATAATAATAATAATAATAATAATAATAATAATCTTCTCATAAAGCTTTGGTTAATACGTGTAAAACTTTAAGAAATGAAAAACTAGTGTTCATGGACAATAAAATTTTTAATATTATAAAAATAATTATAAATTGGGATGTAGTAATTTTGATTGGGATTAATTTCCTGATCATTAATTAAGGAATCTTAGGTCTACACTATTCCTATGAAATGCTTTGCATGTTGGCTTTTTAACTTCAACTGCTAAAGACATAACGAAGGAACTGGATGGCCTATTATTTTTTCGGTGGAAAGATGGTTTTTTTTTTGTAATCACAGATATTCTCATTCATTTTACAATCTAAGATTAATTTTATTCGGATCAGGAATGATAAACGGTAAAACCCTCTCAATAGTGATTACTTCAAGATTCGAAGCATGTCTTAATGCATGGAGAAGAAATTTATTTTCACTTCTTCCAATCATTTATTGGTAAAAATAGCTTATTATTATTACTATAAAAACTATTGCTATATCATATTTGTGTATGTCAAAATAGAGGAGATCGATAATGTTTGCTTTGTCAACATATTTAGAGAGGCTAATGGGTTGGCTGTTGCCCTTGCTAAGGCTGGAGTTGCTCGAGATGGCTTCTTTTTTGCTTAATGGTAGGCTTGTTCTGTCTGCTGTTGTTTTCGATTTTGCTGGTGTTGAGGCTCTATTTTTGCTTTCAGGCTCTCATAGGTTTTATTTTGTTTACCGATCTTTTGTTAGAAGTTTGTGTTGAATTGTGCTGCTTGTTATTGTTTTCATGTGATAACTGTACTTTCTAGTTATCTCTTAATAAATTTCTCTAATTATTAAAAAAAAAGTATAATTTGTATTCCCTTGTGGGACTCCCTTTCTGGTTTATTAGTTTGGTTTCATATGATTGCTAGTAATATGTTTTGCTTGCAATCAATTCTATTGGATGAGAAGGTCGATCCGGTAATTAAACTAACAGTCGGGACTAAAATACTTCAAGATGGTACAAAAAGATTTTATGATACTCTTATTTTATGTCGCCATATTTCTTTTATTCAAATAATCATTCATTATATATTATATTTGATAATTAAATGATAAATACTTATTTCAAAACATTTATTAATAATTCTAATAATAAATGATTGAATTTTTTAATAATATAATTACATAACATAATTGAAATAAAAATATATATTCTAACATGAAATTATTATTTCACAATACAATCTTTTCTCACGATGACATACAGTAATAATAGTAGGTCATGGTTATTATTTCAATTTAAAATCATTGGGTTTCGTTGCTTTGCAAACATTGAGCTTTCAACCATAAGTTGACTCGCCCACGCGTGAGAAAACATAGAAAGAGCGGTTTATTCCTTTGTCTCTCTCCGCGCTATTGCAGCCTTCGGTAAACTTTTTGTCAAAGCATGTATGATACGAGAGAGAGAGAGAGAGAGAGATGAATAGTGGAGTGATCAGTGATGAGAATTGAATTGTGTTGGAGATTATTTCACATTCAAGACCGATGATCAGTGTGTACCATGTGTGGACTTTGGAGCCAACACGCTTCCACAACCCAGAAAACCTAAATTTTCCCTGTCGGAGTGCTGCCAATTATGCCACATGACAAGAATTAAAGTCAGTGGAGATGACTGATGACATAATGGGATTGTTGTGGCAAAGTCTAAACAAAACTCCATCGTGCTTTTGTGGAACTTTGGTGGATTCCCGATATTTCATTTTAAATTTTTAATTCCCCAGTTTTTTCTCGCCTTCCTGCACGTTTTTTTCGTTAAAATCCTACTCTGATAATATTATTAGACTGGCATTAAGGTAGGTAAGAAGCAATAACCTTAGATCAATTCCATTCGTAAAAACTCTTTGAAATATAGCTCTTGATTCTTTCTTTAGAGTGACGCAATAACTTCTTCACAGGCCTCAAATTTGTAAATTTTCACACATACAAACTTTTTTTAATAATTCGAACATTATATTTAATTATACAGATCAAAATCCGCTATTTGTTGAATATTTTTCACACCTAGTTGTCTGTTCTTATCAAATTCTTCAATATTGGCCCTACGATATTATAGCAATCTATATGATTACTTTTTCACTATTACTATTATTATTTCTTTGGTTCATAGGGAAAAGGTAACAACTACTAGATTCTTGGTTTTTTTTTCCTTAATTATTTCATTTGACTTAATAATTAAGTATACTTTCAAACTTTTACATAAAATTGATATAAGATATCAATGTTTTATTACGTAAAAATCGATTTATAAATTTTTATTTTTTGGTAAATAAACTCTCAATTTTTCAAAATTATGTAATTAAGTCCAAATATGTTAAATGACACTAACTGCCATTGGGACATATTGTGTAGAAACTAAAGTGAATAGTTTAGTTGGTTGTCATGTGACATGTCACGTGTACAATAATAAAGAAAGTTAGTATTATTTAACAGTTTTGAACTTAATTACATGATTTTGAAATATTGAAAGTTTATTTTCAGTAAAATAAAAATTAATGAATTGATTTTTACGTAATAAAATATTGAGAGTTTATATCTATTTTGTGTAAAAGTTTAAAGGTATATGTGGTTATTGCCTTTCATCTCAAATACAAATTAATTACCTAGGTGTCGTCTAGACAATTTGTCAGTGTGGAGATTTTTTTTAGGTTCCATAAAAAATAATAATAACTTTGCTGTAATTTAATTAATTCATAGTTAAGATTGAAGTAATTATAATTATAAGATTACTGTAGTTCATATATTGATAATTTGATACTCAAAAAAAATATTCACCTTTGATGTGGAAAAAAGAAAGAATAGATATTGCTTCTTTGCTTTTCACATGGCGTGTTTTTATATATAGTATATCCACGTTATAAACCAGCCACAATTTTTGTTGTTTTAATTCATACATAAGTAATCTCTTTTTTTTTTCTTTTTGTCTTTTCATCTGTATCAAGTGCGTTGGGAAACTGAACCCAAATGGCTCTTAAATCTTCCCCGTAGTTCCATAATATTGAAGCTTTTGGATCATTACTTGAAGAATAAACTAAACAGGGTTTTAACCCCACATGTATCAACCTAATACAGCAATTCGTTGAAAGATGGGTAAGTCCATTGGCTACAGCTTGGAGGCAGAAGCAGCTGGCAGAACTGCACAAGATCTATACGACTAATCAAGAATACAAGCTGGAAAGTTTTGTCTTGTTACAGACAAAGGAAGTGAAGGTAGAATCGATGGGGGCCTTGGTAAATTGTAGAAACAAGCTTTGAAACCAAGGGAGTGAAGGTGGAGGAATTCATGAATCCTTGAACTGCAAGTGTCATCCTACACTCAATGCCTCATCATCATCTGATTTTATTTATTTTTCTTAATTTGTAGCTTTTGTCAATTTAGTGATATTCAATAATAAATAACATTCATATCTAGCTTTCAAAGTGTAGCTATGACTAAATTGTGATTTTAAATAACTAATAAATGATGATGATAGCTGTGGTAGGTATCTAAGTCCCAAGACTTCATATTTAAGGTTTAGCTAGGCAAACTATTTATGTTAGGTTTTTGTAATAATAATGGCTTACTCGACAGCTGTTTGTGGTATTTATTAAACTTAAATTTTTATTTTTATTTTTTTGATAAGCAAACCTTTCATTGATAAGGATGGATCCTAGAAGTGGGAGAAATACATTTAGACTAAAGACATAAAAAGCTACCAACCCTCTAAGACCCAAGCCTCAATTCATTACACCAGTAAAATCATACACCAACTAAGAAGGATTTACCAGTGAAGTCCTATTCCCACAAAAAGATCACACACAATATAAACAAGCGAATTTTAGTAGGAAAACTACCTGGAAAAATTAAAAGCAAAGGACTAAGCACCAATTATCAAAAACAGGGGAAGTGAGTAACGTCGTTTGAGGAGAACTCTACCAACATGCAGAGAAGAACTCAGCTTTGGTGACTCCTGCCTTAGCAAGAGAGTCCGCCGTGCCATTCGCCTCGCAAAATATTTTGGATACAGACACACTACCAATTTATGTCACCCTTTTGTCAATATCCCCCAGGATGTGCAAAGCTTCCATGATCTTTTCTCTACGTTCTTGCACCAACACAATGCAACTTCAGAATCTGATTCAATGATGAGACTTGTACACCCTATCCAATTTGAATTGCAGAACTGGTCCAATCCATGCTTCATAGCAACAGGTTCAGCCTCGTTGGATTCCTGTAGACCTAACTGGCCTTGGAAAAGACCGAGAACATGGCTGTAACAATTCCTAGGAACCCCGCCAGAGCCGGCCAATCCCGGTTTGCCTAACGCCGAGCAACCACATTCAGCTTCAACACACCTTGGTCAGGAGTAGACCAAACAATCCCTTTCCTCTTGGTCTTCCTTGTGGATGAAAGAAATAAGTTGAAGGATTTATCCACCATAAAGAATCATTTATATATTGACCATCAGAGGAGGCTTTGAACCAATGAAGAGCTCGCCACTTTACCAAGAATAAAATTTCACCCATACACCAAATTTTGTTGTTAAACACTGCTTCATTTCTAGCCAGCCAGATAGACCATAAAGCCGCCGAAATCGAAGAAAGCCACCGTGATTTGAATAAACCCGTGAACTTAATGTCAAAACGGCAATGAACGTAGAGTAAGAAATTGTCATCATGACATTCCCAATTTTCAATGAATGCTTCCTGACCCATCATTCTACCTCTCAACGTGCAAAGAACGTGCTCAAAATATTTATTACAAGGTACGTGTTTTTATTTTAATCTTACTTATGAAATATACAAATTTTATTGATTATATATTGAATGTTAATTAAAAATAAAATAAATAAATAAAATTTATCAAACTAAGTATGAATTTCCTGTTTGATAGAAAAGAAAAAGTGTGAATTTCCTCTCTTATTATTCAAATACCCAATTCAAAAAAGACTATTTGAAATAGGATTCCAAAATGTGGGACAACGCCATAACGGTAACAAGCAGAAGCCTTTTAGCTCCCACAGATTTTAGGGTTTGACGGAGCTTGGTGTCCAATAAATGTTGTGCTAGTGCCACTGTCAATGCATTCCCATAAGTCATGGGAGAGGGAGACTCCAGTGACCAATCTCAAGGTCAGAACCTGTTAAAATCCTGTGGGATTTAGGGTTTTATTTCTATTGGTGAAATAATGTAGCTGGGAAATTTCATTGCCAAAAAATTTTTTATTGAATGTCTGACTATGTAAAGCACATTTCAGATAACCAACATATAAACAGTAGAGTATTTTTTTCATAGACATGTTAAATGAGAAACTAGATCTCCTAGTTTCGATGTCGTCATAAATTAGAACCAACAAAATGTCATGAAATTCCCAATTTTTAATGTATGCTTCCCGACCCATCATCCTACATCTCAACGTGCGATGAACCCGCTCAAAACATCCAGGGGCTGGGGTATCTTTTCTTAAAACCCAAAACCCCAAGAATTTATATCAAAAAGAAAAACCCAAGAATCATTACGAATTTCTGTGAAAGATAAGACTAGCAATGTGCAGTGGCATAAAGTATACTCATTGAAGTTCGAGTTTAGACAGTTAGAAGAAATGCAAATGTGACTATAGATTAAATGGCTACCGATGCAAAAAAGAAATGCAAATATTCAAAGAATCGCCCTTCTTTTTGGTTGAAATTTTGAATAAAAATGGACTTTTTGTTCCACTAGATGAATAAAGAAAATTTTGAGGACGAACATTTTCGTTGGTATATAAGCCCTTTCTTTTTTACTTAAAAAGATGTAATGTGTTGTTTTTATGAAAAAAAATGTTTTGATTGGCAAAAAAAAATGTTAGCAGTGTAATTAGTGGAGTAGAAATTATTCAATGTTGTTAATCTAAGAGTTCAATGGGCTTCCTATCAATAAAAATTTACAGGCATTGAGCCCAGCCTCATTCCATGCAAAACTGTTGTTGTGCTAATGCTAAATTAGCATTGCTCGACATACCATCAACACTATGCCACGACTCTTACACTATATCTTTATCTTATCGATAATTTCACTCAGAAAAACAAGGATGAATTATTTTTATTATACGCTTGTTTAAGTTAATAAATAATCAATGCCCAAGCAGCAGACTTCTGTGCCTCACGATCAGGGTCCTGTCCTGTCACGACTAGTTCTTAGTATTTATACGAGTACAAACTCTTGCATTTTGGAAAACTTTTCCTGGTCTACACGAGTAGCCTTCGCTTGGAGCACAGTGAATGTCCTGTGAGCAAATGCACAATCCTTCCAAAGCACACCCTTCCTCCATTCTTGTGACCCCATTTCTCAATCCAAGAATCTGTTCAATCCACTCACTGGAAAAGAGCCCTGATGGATCGTACTTGTTCTTAACCTTCAAGAATTCTCCAGCATTTTTGTATTTCTTGATAGCCCCATCGAATGCCAGGTTCCGATTCTTACCCCAATGTGGCAAAGCTCCATATTTGAATAAGGCGATTTGTTCGATTTCTTCAAAAATATCTTGGTAAAGCCTTGGAGCCATGGGATCCTTGCTCCTGTAATAGCTGATATCGAAATCTATGGCGTCTTCTTGTTTGCCTAAGTAAGCACTTGAAGCCTTAACGTAACGCATGAGGATTCCATTGTAAAGTTCTAGACCACATAATGCTTTAGGCTCCAGCACTACTAGTTTCTGAACGTCTTCGATGAAGCTTTTCACTGCAGACAAACCGATGCTGAATGTAGTTTGGTGAAAGAACTCACCCTTGATTCTTGGATCCCAAGCGCACGCGGTGATCAGCGAGTCATTAAGACTATCCAGGCAGGTCCCCGATGACTGGAGACGGTTGTGAAATCCAATCACTGGATAGCCCGAAAAAATTATACCTAAGAGAAAAAAAAAGACAACAAATTTTAATAAAAATTACACAAAATAAATATAGCTCGAGTGAACGCTGCTTTTAGAATGTAATGGGAATATTTACCGTTGTTTGTCAGTCCATAGGCAGCGGTTTGCAGAGTGGAAGTAACTAGCTTTGCACCAAGGCACTTGCCATCAGCGTCTTTCAAGGATTCTTGGGTTTCCTCTGATTCATTTGGAGTAGTTATAAACAAATAAATTAGCCATGATGAAGGAGCTATAGGAGAGTTAATTTTGTATGAAGTGAATTCTGATCATCAACTAACCTGAAGATCTGAGAAGTGCCAAAACCAGTGTAGGAGTGGGGCGAAATGGAGTAAAATCATAGAGACCATTTCCGGATGCATTACGGGGGACCCGATCGTCAACTCTGTAGACCGCCTTGCGTTGGCTAGGATACCAAAATATGTCTGCGAACTCGTGCAGTTTGCCGAAGTTCACTGCTTCTTCTCCCAAATCTGTGTCATCCTTCGTCACGTAAGTAATGGATCGTTTGAAGAGGGGTTGAAGTTTGAAAGTCACCTATATGGAAGAACGACAAAAGTGAAGATTCTTTTAAAGAAAATGGGAAATAAGAAGATTTTTTATTCCAACCAATGCCCCAGCTTCCTGTAATGTATTTTCTTGTCAAGTTTTGCATGTTTAGTGATTTTCTCTGCAAAATACCATGTAACCTCTCCATTTAGAAGTCTTTTTTCTAAAGAGTTATAACCATAAAATAATTGTGTAAAATATCAAGATTTAATTTAACGATTGTTATTTTTATTTAAGAGAAATTAAATCTAAGATTTGATTTTTTTATTCTTTTCATGTAATTCTTATGAACCAAAAAAATAAAATAAAATAATTGTGTAATGTAACAAATAACCATTAAATTGATCTCAAGGATTTTATTATTTGAAATTTAAGGTGAAAATTCCCAATTTCAATACTTGAATGAGAGTGGTAAATATAATACATATATATTAAATTATAGGATTGAGGAGATTAAAATTTAAAGATAAGCATTTTATATGTAAATAAGAAATTAGCAAATTTGTCTATTTATAATTTTTTAATAAAAATTGATGACTAATTGCCTAAGGACTAGTTTAAATGGATAGTAGAATTGATTCCCTTGATATTAAAAATAATGAAAAAAATACTTAAAGATATAGTTTTTAATAAATTAATTAAAACAATAAAAAGTAGGGACAAGAAAATTTCTTTTTGCATTTTTGTTTTTTAGTGGCCTACTGCCCCGCACCGGAGCTAACCAGACAACCAAACCCACCCTAAATAAGCAAAAGCATTAAGCAATAATGTGTCTTGTATCTCATGCTTACTTTGTTTGTTTCTAGGTTTGATTATATAATGTATTTTTTCTGGAGTTGGACAATGCAGAAGGAAATTGCTATATATCATGTCATGTGGATAAGGTTTGCATTTTGTAGGCTTATTCTCAGTAACGGTTCCATAGAACAAAAATTAGATTTGATAAGTAACAAAAAAATGGATTTGATAATTTAAAGAACAATATAATTACATGATATTAAAATTAAAAATTAAGAAAAAAAAATAACACAGATTAAAATTTAATACAAACTATATATAAATTTGACAAAACTTAAAAATTTATTTTATTTTTGACATGTTACCATAATAATTTTCATATTTTATACAATATGAACATGATTTAATATAACATAAACATAAAATATATATATACAAATTACTAGACCTACTTAATACAGTAAATTAAGCTAAAAATGGAAAGATGTGATGAGTGATGACCCTTTAACTATTTTATAATAATATTAAAAGAAAATTTTTGTTTATCATAGTTGAAAACCAATCACGCTTTTTCTTGAGCGCTTGAAGCTAAAATTACTATTATAAAAACTTTGAGCTGAATTTCCCAGTTGCAATATTTAAAAAATATTTATAAATTGGGGTGTGGTAATTTTGATTGGGATTAATTTGAAGAAAAGGGTCCTGATCATTAATCAAGGAATCTTAGGTCTACGCTGTTCCTATGAAATGCTTTGCATGTTGGCTTTTTAACTTCAACTGATAAAGACGCAAGGAAGGAATTTGATGACTTGTTTTTTTTGTTTCTTTTTGGTGGAAAGATGGCCTATTATTGTTTCTATAATAACTATTGCTTTATCATATTTATGTTTGTCAAAATAGAGTAACTATACAGTTAAGAAGAGAAAGGGATGGAAAATTGGAAAGAGGCTTCGTCTACTGAAGAGCGGGATTTGCTTGATCGGTCTGCGAAGAAAATTAAGGCTACTGCTTGTGAAGAAGCAGTGCATCAGGATGAGGTGATGGCCTATTATCGTTACCATAAAAACTTTTGCTATATAAAGATGGCACATTATTGTTACTATAAAAAACTACTGCTTTATCCCTTTCTCCATCCTTTTTTATATTTGCTTTTATTGTTTTTTGTAATTGAAATAAAGTATTTTTTATATAAAAAATATAAATTATAAATTTTAAATATATTATAAATCATCTTTCAGAAAAAATACATAAATCAATTGGTTTAAAATCGAATTTAATGACATGTTCTCTATATCTTTTACACTTCCATTTTAAAAAAAAAAAAAAAAAAACTGAGAAGGAGCCAGTTAGGCTAATTAGTTTTCATTAATGTTTTTGCGTCCTATATATCTGTCAGGAACAAGTCGGTGAAATTAAATTAGCAAGGAACGGAAAAATTCTCGTGGAAAATTTTGTTAAAATTTTGCAAACAAAATTTTCTTTTCTTTTTCATCGAATAGCTTAATCTCATGATGAAATTACGAATTCATATCATCCAAAAGAGAAAATGCCTAGAGTTGGTGATCGAAAACGCTTTTGTCGATCAGATTAAGTTAATATTTGTTTGTGGTGTCAATGAATGCGTAACAACTTGCCTTCGGTCTGGCCCCGACTGGGAGAAAGCAGCAACAGCGTGAAGCCAAAACAATCTCCAAAAGGAAAGGGAAAAAAAAACAGTAAGGGAATCCGAGATTATAGTTACCTGCGAAATTACCCCAAGGACTCCGAGTGAAACCTTAGCCGCATCAAAATCTTTGTCCCTCTCAGTCAGCACCCTGACCTTAGCATACCCTTCTTCAGGTCCTGCCGGGCTTACAATTCTCATCTCCACAACATAATCATGAACTGAACTTCCTTTCCCCCACAACGAGCTCCCATGAGCCCCCGTGCCTAAAAGGCCTCCAATGGTTAGCCCCCACCAATACGGCGCATAGGGTAATGCTAGGCCAGCCTTGGCGGCATCACTAATCAGTTGCCTCAACGTGACACCGCTCTCCACAGTCATCGTCATTGCCTCCGCATCGATTTTTAATGCATGGTTAAGGTTTTTCGTGCTAATAAGCAACCCGTCTTGGCCGTCGGGGCACACCAATTTGGGAATGCTGTGGGAGAAACGTGTTACCACTTTCATTTTTCTTTTAGCTTTGGTTGCCGCTGATACAATCGAAACAAGCTCTTGCTCCGTGGTTGGGTAAGCCACGTTTCCCGCCCGGCAAACGGCTCGATCGGCGAAAGTGCCATAAGAGTTTGTGATGGTGCAGTTGGAATTTTTTGAGTAACAATTGATAGGCTCCCCTGGAGGGCTACAACTCACCATAACAACCAATAGGAAGAGGCATTTCCATCGGAGAAACTCGGGAAACTTGTTTCTCTCTTTAGAATACAACATTGGTAATGGTTGGAAACGTTGATGGAATTTTGCTTGGTTGTATAATTATTAATTTGTCAACTGTAAAATAGTTGATATGCAATGCAACTGCATTCACACCTCATAGAGTTGTGTAGCGTAGAAGGGGCTTAAAATGGAAATAAATACAACAAAAAGGTTTAAATGCTTTGAAGTTAAGGATTTTTGAAAACGTTAGTTCTTAATATATAATTTGCTTTGGTATTTTATAATACTTTTAATCTTTGTTTTTTTTTATATTACTATTAAAAGTATAATTTGTATGCTCCTTTTCTAGTTTATTAGTTTGGTTTCATATGATTGCTAATAATATGTTTTGCTTGCATTGCAATCAATTCCATTGGATGAGAAGGTCAATCCAGTAATTCAACTAACAGTCGGGAGTAAAATACTTCAAAATGGTAAAAATAAATTCTGTGATACTGTTATTTTATGTCACCATATTTCTTTTATTCAAATAATCATTCATTATATATTATATTTGATAATTAAAAGAAAAATACTTATTCCAAAACATTTATTAAAAATTCTAATAATCAATGATTAAATTTTTTAATAATATAATTACATAACATAATTAAAATAAAAATATATAACCTAATGTGAAATAATTATTTCATAATACAATCTTCTCTCACGATGAAATACAGTAATAATGGTAGGTCGTGGTTATATTTTTTCAATTTAAAATCAGCGGGTTTCGTTGCTTTGCAAACATTGAGTTTTCACTCAGCAAAAAAAAAAAAAACATTGAGTTTTCAACCATTAGTTGATTCGCCCACGCGTCAGAAAACATCGAAAGAGCGGTTTATTCCTTTGTCTCTCTCCGCGCTATTGCAGCCTTCGGGTAGACTTTTTGTCAAAGCATATATGATACTTATGAGAGAGAGAGAGAGAGATGAATAGTTGAGTGATAGTGATGAGACTTGAATTATGTTGGAGATTAGTTCACCATGAATTGATTATCAATATTCCATGCTTATTATCAGTGTGTACCATGTGTCGACTTTCGAGCCAACACGCTTTCACAACTCAGAAAACTTAAATTTTCCCTGTCGAAGTCAGTGGAGATGACTGATGGCATAATGAGATTGTTGTGGCAAAGTCTAAACAAAACTCCATCGTGCTTTTGTGGAACTTTGGTGGGTTTCCGATACTTCATTTTTAATTCCCCAGTTTTTTCTCGCTTTTCTGCTCGTTTTTTACATTAAATTCCTGCTCTTACAATATTATTTGACTGGCATTCAGTTAGGTGAGAAGCAATAACCTTAGATCAATTCCATTCGTAACAACTCTTTGAAACAGCTCTTGATTCTTTCTTTAGAGTGACGCAATAACTTCTTCACAAGCCTCAGATTTGTAAATTTTCACACATACAAACTTTTTTTAATAATTCGAACATTGTATTTATATAGATCAAAATCCGCTATTTGTTGAATATTTTCCACCCCTAGTCGTCTCTTCTAATCAAATTCTTCAATATTGGCCCTACGATATTATGACAATCTTTATGATTACTTTTCCACTATTATTTTTATAATTACTACTACTTTGATTCATAGAGAAAAGGTGATAACTAGGTTCTTGGTTATTTTTTTCATAATTATTTTATTTAAATGATCTAAATGTGCTCTCAATTTATTGCATAAAATTAATATAAGTCTTCAATATTTGTGTGTAAATCAGTTCATAAATTTTTATTTTATTATAAATAAACTCTCAATCTTTTAAAATCATGCAATTAAGTCAAGATCTATTAGATGACACTAACTACTATTGAAACATTTTGAGTAGAAACTAACGTGAATAGTTTAGTTGGTTGTCGCGTGCCATGCCACACGTGCAATATGAATGGAAGTTAGTGTCATTTAACATATTTGAATTTAATTACATAATTTTAAAAGGTTAGAAGTTTATTTACAGTAAAATAAAAGTTTATGGATTGATTTTCGTACAATAAAATATTGAGTGTTTATATTTATTTTGTGCAAAAAATTAAAAGTATATTTGACTATTAAACCTTTCATCCCAAATGCAAATTGATTACTTAAGGGTTCTAGACTATTCGTGCGTGTGGGGATCCTTTTGTTAGGTTCAATAAAATAATAATAATTTCGGTGTAATTCAATTAATTCATAGTTAAGATTGAATTAATTTATAATTATAAGATTACTAATAGTTCATATATTGATAATTTGATACCCGAAAAAAAAATTTCATCTTTGATGTTGAAAAAAGAAAGAATTGACATTGCTTCTTTGCTTTTCACATGGCGTGTTTTTATATATAGTATATCAACGTTATAAACCAGCCATAATTTTTGTTGGTTTAATTCATATAATCTCTTTTTTTTTCTTTTGCTTTTTCATCTGAATCAAGTGCATTGAGAAACTGAACCCAAGTGGCTCTTAAATCTTCCCCGTGGTTCCATAATATTGAAGCTTTTGGATCATTACTTGAAGAATAAACTAAACAGGGTTTTAACCCCACATGTATTAACCTAATACAGCAATTCGTTGAAAGATGGGTAATTCCATTGGCTACAGCTTGGAGGCAGAAGCAGCTGGCAGAACTGCACAAGATATATACGACTAATCAAGAATACAAGCTGGAAAGTTTTGTCTTGTTACAGATAAAGGAAGTGAAGGTAGAATCGATGGGGGGCCTTGGTAAATTGTAGAAACAAGCTTTGAAACCAAGGGAGTAAGGGCGGAGGAATTCATGAATCCTTGAACTGCAAGTGTCGTCCTACACTTGATGCCTCATCATCATCTGATTTTATTTATTTTTCTTAATTCGTAGCTGTTGTCAATTTAGTGATATTCAATAATAAATAACATTCATATCTAGCTTTCAAAGAAAAAAAAATGTGCAAAGCCGAACACTTTAAATAGCTATGACTAAATTGTGATTTTAAATAACTAAAGAATGATGATGATAGCTGCATCAAAGTCCTACGACTTCATAGGTAAACTATTTATGTTAGGTTTTTGTAATAATAATGGTTTACTCGACAGCTGCTTGTGGTATTTATTAAACTTAAATTTTTATTTAATGCATTATTTCACTGTATTTAAGAAAAAAATGATACTATTAATTTTTTTTGTATAAATCATAGGTATTTTCATCCATTTTAACGGTCTGAGTCTAATCCTGTTCAAAGTTTAGTCAATATATCATCGTAACAAATGTTCATAGACACTCTTTGACATTTTTCTGTCTTTGATCAGAAAAGTAAAACACAACATAATCAGAAAAAATAAAGCAACTCGTATTCGATACAAAAAATTGTCATGTCTTACTTTTTTTTAATTAACTTTTTTAATTTTAAAATACTGTAAAAGATATATATATATATAATATTTTTAAAGTCATTTATGAAATTTAAAACATTGTATCAAATAATTTCTCAAAATAAAAATATTGTCATTTCGGATTTAGTGGCATGTCCATAATCTTGGGTCTTTGAAATAGCCTTGGGTTTTTATATTAAGCCTGCTCAGCAGTGAGGCTAGAGCTAATCCAATGATCATAAGAGAGCCTGGGCTGATCCATATTCACTTGCAACTTGAAGTATTGGACTTGGAGGGAGAGAGAACCAAACATAATTATAGGTGGCAAGCAAGCCATTAAACAAAAGCGATTGGCAGGCTGAGGTTTTGCAATTACTCGTTACTATTCTTTTTTTTTTGAACAAGCCTAGAATAACATAAAAATCTAAATGGGTTGTTTTTATCCATACTAATTATAATTTTTTTATTAAATTAGTGTCACGATTTAATTACTTATATTTTAAATAACTATAAAATATTTTATTTTTAATATTTTTCTAAATAATTTTTTTTATCTATTTCATTCACTTAGTGGGTAAATGTAGAGCTAGTACTTTTAAAAGTGGCTGGCTGTGGATGCTTGGCTAAAACACAATTGTCTTATTTTTTGTTTCAATTTTATTAATTTGTGAATTTTACTTGAATGCGTCTTTGTTTGCATATATATCATAGACATGTAGTTATTAGGTATATACAAACAAAGACATATTCATTGTTCAAGTAAAATATACGGAGTTGCTGGGGTTTGGTTCGACCAAACGGTTGATGTTTTTATATTACTTGGGTATCAGTGGCGAAACTAAAAAATTTATTTATTGGGGTTTCATTTAAATATATTAAATTTAAAAAATAATAACAAGAATAATGATAATAATAATAATTAAAAAATTAAAATTTTTGCATCTAGTAATAATTATGAAAAAAAATTTAATTGTCTTTGATACGATCTTATATTTTGAAAATGATGTATAATAATTTTGTCTTCAATGCTTTGGAACACATATTTGTTTAAAAAAATTATTTATCTTAAATATATTAAATTTAAAAAATAATAACAAGAATAATGATAATAGTAATAATTAAAAAATTAAAAATTTTGCATCTAGTCATAATTATGAAAAAAAATTTAATTGTCTTTGATACGATTTTATATTTTGAAAATAATGTACAATAATTTTATCTTCAATGCTTTGGAACACATATTTGTTTAAGGTATATAACTAATGTATCATTCAATCATTAATCTCTCATTTCGTTACACAAATAAGTTTTTAACATATTCATTATTAAAAATATATTTTATGTTGTTATAGTGATTGATAGAATCAATTTTAGCATCTATAACAAACAAACTAACGAATACACTTTATTCTTTTCAATCTCCATTATTCTTACAGTAAAATCATAAATTTTTTTCAATTTTAAAAACTAAATGCTAGCATAGAGAAACTTAAACTTTTATCTACTAAAATTTTCACTTAAGAATGAATTTTGAATAATTTATTAAAATATATAACTATTTTTATATAATATAAATTTTTTTGGGGGGGAGTGGGGGCCCCACTATGGGGCTCCGCCTCTATTGGGTATAAATCTATTATTAGTAATAAAATAAAATTAATATCTCATATATTATTAACAGAATTTTTAAATTTTACAAAAAAATTAAAATAGTGACACATACTTTTATTTTATTTTTATTTTTTAATATTTTTTAAAAAAGTATATGTCACAATATTAATTACACTTGTTTTTTTTGACTAAGTATTAATTACACTTATTAAATCTAAAAATTTTACTAACAATGTATTGAAAAATAATTTATAAAATAAAATAAATTATACCATATTAGGTATGAATTTCCTATTTGATAGAAAATAAAAAGTGTGAATTTCCTCTTTTATTATTCAAAAAGAAAAAAAAATTCAAATACTCGTTTAAAAAAGAAGAACTAAATTAGGATTCCAAGATGTGGGGTAACTGTAACAAGCAAAAGCATTTTAACTCAAATTGTAAGTTCAATGGCGTAAAACTCGATTGAATTTTTGAACAAAAATGGTTCATAATTAAAAATTTTGTATTTAAATTTTCATCAAAATAATGCAAGTAAAAATTAATTTTGTATTCAATGTATAAAGTATGGACACACGTTGGGATTGAAAAAAAAAACCAGAAGCATTTTATCTACCACAGATTTTGGGGTCTCGTCTAATAAGTGTTGTGCCAGTGCTACTGTCAATGCATTTCCACAAGTCATGGGAGTCTTCAATTACCAATCTCACGGTCAGAATATGTTAAAATCCTGCGGGATATTCGCTAACAAAAAAAAAATTCCTGTGAGATATTGCGTTATATTTCTGTAGCTTAATACTCAAAAATATATTTTTTATGTTTATCACAAAATAGAATTAAATTCTTAACGTTTAATTACATGAAAAATAATCTTAAACATTTCAAAATAATAGAATTAAAAACATTTATGTTAACTCCCTCTAACGCCGTTAAGTTTTATTAGTGTGTAATTATAATGAAAATCAAAGAATTTAACAGAAATATCTTTAATTTTATTAATTTGAAACGTTTAGGATTAATTTTCATGCAATTGAACGTTAAATACTTAATTTTATTTTATGACAAACGTGAAAAACATATTTAAATAGTAAACCTATTTTTATTGGTGAAATAATGTAGTTCGGAAATTTCATTAGAAAAAATAAAAAGTCGAATGTCTGACAATATAAGCACATAGTATATTTTTTTGGTGGACATGTGAAAGAAGCTAGATCTCAAGTTTCAATGTCATCATAAATTAGAACGTAGAGTAAGAAATTGTCATCATGATATTCCCAATTTTCAATGAATGCTTCCCGACCCATGAACGTGCAAAGAACGTGCTCAAAATATTTGTCACAAGGGACATGTTTTTATCTTAATTTTACTTATGAAATATATAAAATTTATTGATTATATATTGAATATTAATTAAAAATAAAATAAAATAAATAAAATTTTTCATACTAAGTATGAATTTCCTGTTTGATAGAAAAGAAAAAGTGTGAATTTCCTCTCTTATTATTCAAATACCCAATTCAAAAAAGAATATTTGAAATAGGATTCCAATATGTTGGACAGCGCCATAATGGTAACAAGCAGAAGCATTTTAGCTACCACAGATTTTAGGGTCTGACGCAGCTTGGTGTCCAATAAATGTTGTGCCAGTGCTACTGTCAATGCATTCCATAAGTCATGGGAGACTCCAATGACCAATCTCAGGGTCAGAACCTGTTAAAATCCTGTGGGATTTAGGGTTTTATTTCTATTGATGAAATAAGGTAGCTCGGAAATTTCATTGCCAAAAAAATAATTTTGAATGTCTGACGATATAAAGCACATTTGAGATAACCAACATATAAACAGTAGAGTATGTTTTTCATGGACATGTTGAATGAGACACTGGATCTCCAAGTTTCAATGTCATCATAAATTAGAACCAAGAAAATGTCATGAAATTTCCAATTTTCAATGAATACTTCCTGACCCAGCATTCTACTTCTCGGCATGCAATGAGCCCGCTCAAAACATCCACAGGGTGGGTTATCTTTTCTTAAAACCGAAAACCCAAGAATTTATACCAAAAAAAAAAAACCTAAGAATCATTTTGAATTTCTGTGAAAGATAAGACTGGCAATGTGCAATGGCATAAATCATAGCACATGCTCTGTTTCAGCTCCGCTTCATTATTGTGTTCAGGCTGCTTCTTTTTGTGGACACGACAAAAGATCAGCTGCTGATTTTTCTGTGATGACATGTCAGGAAAGGAGCTTACCTAGCCCACCAAAAGCATCACTATATCTTCTGTGGTAGCATTATGTTAGGATATTTCCACGTCGGTTGTGGAAGGGCTTAAGTGTGTGTTTATAAGTGTGAGGGAAAGCCTTACCTCTTGAGCTAGCTTTTGGGATGAGAAAGCCCAATAGCACCTAACATTGGTATCATATTGTTGGGATATTCCCACATCGGTTGTGAAAGGTGCTAGAGGTGTGTTTATAAGTGTGAGGGAAAGCCTCACCTCTTGAGCTAGCTTTTGGGATGAGAAGGCCCAATAGCACCTAACATTGGTACCAGAGCCTGGGTTGCCAACATCTTTTCCTCTGTTTCGGGTAATAAAAAATGCTCCCCCTGCTCTCCCAAGGCCCGATCATTGAAGGAAGTGATTGTTGGAGTTCCCAAAATCTCACAGTGTTCACGGTTCCGGGCAGAAAAGTGCTCAGGCCCGATTTGTGAAGAGGGAGATTGTTGGGATATTCCCACATCGGTTGTGGAAGGGGCTAGGTGTGTGTTTATAAACGTGAGGAAAAACCTCACCTCTTGAGCTAGCTTTTGAGGTGAGAAGGCCCAATAGCACCTAACACATTACTGATTTATAAAGCGATGTAGATGAGAAAGAGAACTCCGACTTCCAATAATGGAGTGCTGGGGTCCATTCATTACATGCAAGCTAGATTCCACTGTTGCAGCAGATCCACACATGATATTTCCGCTGGCGGGGATGAAAAGAAATTGAAAATTCTCCTAGGATTAACAGAGCTGTTAAGTGGATATAATTTTGGCCCTACTCACCTGAAGCCAAATTAAGTTCCTTATCAGTTACTGATCATACGAAGGAAAGAGCAGCGGAAATGTGAAGAATCAGAACTGAAAGTTTGCCAATCACTTTCAATTGATTTAATCCACAATTTCTACTCAAGAGGGAGATGATGGATTCGAGACAGGACCAAACTTGAATACTGTACATGGAAAGATCATAGGCTTTTATATAAGTAGAGGCAACAGGAGAACAAAATTACAGAGTTACTTTATAGTATTAGATGGTCAAAAGAGTCGCTCAATTTGGTTATGAATCTCCTTTAATAAGATGGCAGTGAGAGGGGTCATCACATTTGCCTCACTTATAGCTTCAATTAAAACAAATAAAATAAAATCAACAACAAACACACTTTGATCACCCAATAACCTAGCCGAATAGCCACCCACTACCCTCTATAGAACAGATAAAAGCAAACTAGGCAAAGAAGCTACACAATTACCGAACTGTTTTTCAAGTTTTACCAAGGATCACATTCACCTCAACCACCTTCTAAGATCACTAGTTGAAGACGGGGAGATCTCACCGCCAAGGCTCTCAGTGCAGCATGAAGAATAGTTAGACTGTTGTTCCAATCCAAAATGTGATCCACTTACACTCTTAAAACTTGGGCTCCTCAAATTATGACCATAACCTCCATATCCCATCCCAACACCATAAGGTTCTGGGACCGGAAATGATAGCCGTTTCCTTGCTGAACCCATTCTGTCCCTCTCTGGTGTAGATGGCCTCTGTCTTGGTGCACTTTGAGACCTGATTCTAGCCTTTGCAGACTCAGTTGCCGCCATGTAATTAGGCAATGTATCAGCATTATTGCCAATACCACTAGTGTGAGTAGCAACCCTACCAGTGTAATAGTAATTGGACCTTAAGCTCGGTGTTTGAGATGAAATTGAGCTTCTATCTTCTCGAACACAACGAGGGCTCGCAGACCGAACTTGAATAGGCCGGGTTTTGGATGGAGAGGGTGTAATAGGAGGATGGTGGAGGTATGCATTCTGTTGAGCTCTATGCCGAGGTGAACTAGGCCTATGGTTTTGGGGTTGGTGCTGGTGTTGGTGATATTGGTTTGAATTTGCTCTTGGGTAATTAGGTGCTAAATATGAGTAAGGTTGGGAAGTGTCCATCTCAACAGTTTTGACAGGATCTTTTTGATCTGTTGAAGCTCTTCCCCTGTTCTCCCATGGCTTAGCAGGCATCCAACGATCAAGCCATTTTGGTCTACCTTCAAGCTCCTCTTCATCACCCATTGATGGGCTCCTACGAGCTCTCCGCATCTATTTGGGAACGATGGACTAATTAGCTTGCGCGAACCAGTATAATAAAACAGAGGAGGTATTTAAGATATGGGTTAAGACTTAAGAGCAAAAAGATGAACCTGCTGAGACAATGCCTGGGATAAGTTCTTTTCACGCTTCAAAGCAGCTTCTTTTCTGTGTTGTAGCATAGCTTTCACTTCCTCAACTGTGTGCGGCCTTTCATCCCAATCATCAGCAATGCTACTTCCTTCTCTTGACTGAAATACACACATGCCATGGAAACACAATAAGAATCTGAATCTTTAAAGTCAAAAAACAAAAGAGTTAAACTTGCTTAACTTACAATTAACTGTTGCTTTTCAAACCATGATTTGTTTTCTTTTCATTTCACTATTAATTTTCACAACATGCGCTCCTTCCTTTTCAATATCATTATTGCTTAGAAAGGACAGCAAAAAAGTACTTTCAGACTTTAAGTAACTGACTAAAACAACTTACTAGTGATTTTCTATCCGAAATGTCTTGAAGATACCGTGATTCCCATACGCTATTTGTGTCGCTGAATGCTGATTTTCTGCTTCCATCATGCGAGAGCCTCATTCTTTGATCAAGAACTCGAGCCTGTACTCTAACCAGAGCTTGCATGCACCGCAGTGTCATCTTGGCTTGCTTTCTCACATTGTGACCTCTTACTAAAGCTTGCAACTTCACCAATCCTTTTAGAGCACGAAGAGCTCTCCTTGCCTTCACAATCACCGCAAAACAATAATTCTATTCTTCTCATGAGTGCAAAAAGCAATAGATGAGATCCTAATAATTCCACAAATTTCTTACCAGGTAGCCTCGAAAGGAGGTCTGAATAACAACGGCAGCATTGTGGTGTCCTCTAGCATAATTAGAAGGTCTAGTCAACCGAGCCGCCTTTACAGCCGCCTGCGCCGTAGCCACTGCAGCCTCCGCTGCCGCAGCCTTAGTCACCGCCACAGCAATAGGATGCCTTGGCTCTGCCGCTGCAGTTGCACTGTCCGTTGCTACACCTGCACCATTACCTGTAGCCTTCTCCGGTGCTTGTTGCGTCACCGTTTCTTGACTCGTGGGTTTCCTAAAGATCCACCTTCGCTTATCTCTCTTCTATCAAAACCAGATCAAGAACTTATTTATTTTGCAGCCATTCAAAAAGATTCAACTTCATTTACTTTGATTATTCTGTTTTCCTGCAACATAATTTAATGAAGAATTAATACAACCACAAACCTTTTCTTCATCTTCTTCTTGCTGGTCGGATTCTTCCCTTCTTCTGTTACTTCTCTTGTCATGACTCTCTTTAGTAGGAGATCTAAATGCCCTTTTCACAGCAGTCAACCATGAAGTCCCTCCCTTCTTCCCCATCAAAAAGAAATGGTTAAACCAGGCTGCATTTACAGCAAATACAGCTGAAAAAGATAAGTAGAAAGAGCCAGAGCCGTAAGGTAAAGATATGATGGAATATGGACTTTTCTTTGTTTTAATGCCAGTGCCCACCTCTGTTAACCGCCAGAGGAATACAGTAAGGCACAGATAATTTAATGATTTTTTTCCCAACAGAGAGAGAGAGAGAAACAAACAAACCAAACCCAACCCAACAGTTTAGATTGAAAATATTTACAGTGATAGATGTCTATCTAATCTAAGCTTGTTGTACTTCAAAAAAAAAAATCTAAGCTTGTTGTAGTTTTTTTTTTGGTGGCATGGGAAGACAACAAGGGTGGTGGTGTCAGAAAGTGTTACGTCAACTGCTTTTGCATGTAGATAAATTTATAAAAACAAGTAAAAAAACTGGGTGTTTTCATGTTTTGAGGGTTTTTGTGTACTAAAAAAAATAAATAATTTAAAGAGAACGTGAGAAACAGAGTCTAGTGGACGTGGTGCGAGTGCTATCGAGAACCGTTGACAGCCACGAGCCAGAGAATAGAGAAGCAAAAGTAAAAAAGAACGGAAACCACGTTGAGTTTGCACTTTGCACTTCAACCAATGGCTTATTTTCTTTTAATTTATCTATTCTTTACTATTTAAAAAGAGAAAGCTTTTCATAAAAAAAGAAAAAGCTTTCAGTTCTTAACTTTTCTTTTTTGTTTTAAAAAATAAAAACTATTAACAATTGGACGCCTCTCGTGGTGGCACGTGATAGGAGCTGATGAGGAAGTGAAAAATCAGGTGGACGATAGAGCACGGTGATCCTTTGATTGATTAATCGAGGAGAGGAATGCGGTGGTCCAAAGACTACGATATGATTACGACAGTAGCGAGGTTTTGGAGATGCCCTGCTGCACCTCGTTGGGTCTTCAATATATGTATCAACATTTTTTCCCTTTAGACATTGAGTCAAACTCCACAGACTCCTTACAGAAAACAGCAGAAAGTAAACATTACCCATGCAAAAACAGATTCATACAGCTAATGAGAAATTGACAAGCAATTTCATGCACCATGGCTGGAAACTGGAGCTAGTGGATCCGTGAAGGGAAATCGTTGCATCAATGTTGGACCATGGGCTCTGGCAATTACTTGCTTTGCCTTCCTCAACTGCGCAAGAGAGGGGCTTAGTTTGGTTTTCGCTTTTTTACATTTACATGCTATGTGGGATTTCATAATGACAATTTTATGTAAAGCCCAAAACTATTTACCGGAAATTACTACCTACCACAACTCAGTGTTCATACGTCGAAGCTCAAAAAGTTTTGGGCTTTTAAGGATGAACTAAACGCTACACAGACCAAAGTACAATTAAACATTAATGGTCAGTTGAACCCAACTAGGCCCAAATGAAGTACGCTGGGTAGGAAATACTTTACTTCTTTACTTTGTGACTGACATTATCGATCCATGAAAGGGTTTTTTTTTTAATTACATGTATTTTTATTTATTTTAACAATTTAAAATTAATTTTATTTGAAATTTAGTTATTGTTAAAGCTTTTCACTTTTTTTCAAAAGTGTGTTTAGTGAGAATCAAACTAAAAAATTTTTCTCATAAACTTAACTTGCATTGCTAATTGAGTCACAACTTATGAATGTGTTTTTTTTTCTCTTTTTGGTCAAAGAAATAAAAAAAAAAAGTCCATCAAGATTTTAATTATGGCAAATGAAAGATTTTCCTTTTGGAAAGGCAGTGTGGGAGTGGGGCTGGGGCGGGGGCGGGGCTCCATACAGAAAAAGAAAAGTCGCACGAGCAAAAAGTATACCTTATGATATAAAATAATTGGCTGAAAAACTATACAAAATTAGTAGTTGAAAGGTTTTTTGGTGGGATGAACGAGAACAAAAAACACAAATAAAAGAAAAAATCAAAATTCAGTTAAAAATTTACAGATGATACAATATTCAAGTGACAACACCACCATTTTGGACTCCTTGTGGTGGTTAAACCCTACTGCATGTGCCCCACTACCACATGGAAAGAGATAAGACATAATGTATCCTGCATACCAGGCCACCTGAGCCAGGGGTTTTGAAAATGAATGTTGATGGATTTGCATTAGGCAAATCTGGTCCGGTTGGTTGTGGAGGGTTTCTTCAAAATTGTAACAGCCATTCTCAGCCTGGTGGTAGTTTTTATTTTTGGTGCCCATCTCTTCTGGCGGTGTAATGCTGTCGGGCTTCCTTTGTTCCTTACAATTCATGTCTTTTTCCTCGCTTTTCTAGTCAGCTGGTTTTGATGTATTATTTCAATTGTCATCTTCTCTGAAGCCATTTTTAATCATTAATGAAAGCCACTACTAAAAAAAAATCAAAATTTATCATATAAGATTTACTATTTACAATCAATTAATTTAAAGGAAAAAAAACCTATTACGAACAATATCATTGAAATTTTAAATTTTAATATGCGGTTAGTACAGCAACACATTTCCCATAAGTTTTAGTAAAGTGACATTTTTAATTAGAATAAAGTTTCTTTATTTCTAAAAAAAAAGAGAGTAAAAATAGGAGTTTAATAAAAAAAATTATATATTTGGTTACTTACTCATTTTTCTCCTTTTTATTTGAGAGAATGTCGACACAAATTGCATGCGGTCGGTAGATACCAAGTTAAACCATCGAAAAGAGCGCAAAAAAATAAAGGGTGTAAGAGAAATTGAAGAATCCAGCAATGGAAAAGTAATCCCATGGATCAAGTAACAACAGGCAGTAAAGATACTAACCTTTTGGATCCTATAATTTGGTCCATTTTCTACCTCAGCAGTCACGCTTAAGATGCTTAAATGCAGTAAACATTTCCATTTCACTTTCTTTTATTATGCTGTCTGCTTCTTAGGGTACAAATTTGAGTGCTCTAGTCTATTGTCTTCTATTCCCTAACCACCTTATTTATGATGGATCTCATTAACCACCTTATTATTATTATTATTACTCACGTGACTTCTTATATGTATGTATATATGTATGTATGTATAGCCTATTCCAGCCTCTGATCAATAACAGAAGAGGGTACGTACTACCAAAAAAAAACTAATAGAAGAGGGATGTATGCCCCTGTGAATAACTCTAACGAAAGTCCAAGTATATTGGATATGTTGGATATAGAACCAAGATTTAAAGACTCTATCACTTAATTAATAATCTCTTTCAAAAGATTCAAATATAGAAGCATGCAGTGCTTGAGAATCCAGCTGCTTATTTGAATATTGGATGTTTGCCGGGGTTGTTCATTTGTAAGCATCCGCTTGACTTCATGTGGCCACATGCAACTGAAAAAAAAAGGGAAGAAAACAAAGTACTTTTAAATTATCCAACACCAGAATGTTTGCCGAAACTGGCAGTACTGGTGGTTGAACTCATACATCGATAACGTATCAAGGGTCACATGCATGCATTGCAATAATGGAAATAAAAAGAAAAAACGCTACAGTTTTGAGCATGGATTGATAATTATAAATCCACTCCCAAGCTTTGCCATAGGTTAGAAATCGAGAATAAAGTAATTAAATTAATATTTTATAACTCATGTTAAAAAAAAAAAGTCAAGGACACTTACAAATGCAGTAAAATTAAAAGAGTTAATTTTAACTTACAGCATAGGTTAGACAACCCAAAGCTACAGTTTTCTTTTCTCCTTGCAATTTCATGTGAGAGAATCGATAGATAGAATTAATAATAGCATTTTCATTTCAAAGGAGAATCAGGCACCAATCACATGTGGAATGTAGGGCAGTGTATGCCACTTCTTTGAATTAAGCCTCATGTTTTCTTGTTGCCTGGAAGTTAGCGAAAAGAGCATAAAATTGTCTGATAAAGATTAAGTATTTTAGAGAAAAAAAACATGTCGTAAAAATTAAAGAAAGGCATTAGTCTCTTCCACCTTTTTATCACATCAAATATCCTTCGAGATTTGATTCTCCGGCCTTGTTTTTCAAAAGAGATGGTCTTCCAAAGCTAACCCTTTAATCCATCCACATATTAAAATTATTCTCTGCCCCCATTTTGATCTAAGATGTAACACCTTGCCTGCATGGTCCGGCCCCACCCGTACCTAACATGATTAAATCTCCAATTTTCATCTCCAATAGATAATTAGCTGTGTCCCAACTATGATTATACCCATCAGAAGAAGAATTATGACCGATCGACGGCGATCCTGCAGGCTTTCCAATGATCTTTACCAACAACCAGTTTTTGCCTGGAGAGCGTGATATTGGCTTCTATGCCGACTAGCAAAAACAGTCGTTGATAAAGCCTGTCGGCAGATCCTTTATCGTCGTTAGGCTTCACTTTTCATTTGTGGTTTGTGACGTAATTAAAGGTTAATATTTTTCTGTGACTTAGGATTTGCTTAATTGACAAATCGAATTCATTTTAAGTGTAATAACAGCTTTGGTCCCTTTTTTCCTTGTCATATTTGACGAACATCGAGTAGTCGATTTGGTAACAAACCTGGCAAGTTAGAAGGGAAAATGAACACAATTTCTTTTATCATACTGACAATGGACGACACAACATGACTATGGGTTGTGGTTATGGTTATGGTTGAGATGTCAGAGACAATGGTGTAGGCCTTTTGGTGGTATTATTTCCCAGGAAAAAAAAGGGTTGATGGGAGGATACCACCAGAATTCTCACCATCGATAGTAGAAGAACAGTTTGGAGGAGTCGCTGGCGACAAAGGACCTAAATTCTTATCAGGCTTTCTCCTTTATCCTATGCATTACCCTCCTCGTTCTTTTGATTTTGTAAAGATGGAATCTGTTTTTTCTTAATTGCCGCGTAGGGAAAAGACATAGTAATCAAAGCAAGAAGAATCTGTTAAAGAACCTGTTGGATATTGACTTTAACTAGTATGTCGCTTGAACTGTTAATGGATATTATTAGCTTCATTTTTAAACCTTCCCTTTTTGCACCGAATTGGCATTCTTGATTTCAGTGCCGGCAGCTGTTGAGATTGTAGTAAACAGTGATCTCGAAAAGAATCAATTGTTAAAAGGAGGAGAGAATTTCGTAAAGGTACAATTGCATTTTGACTTAAACTAGTTTTTCACTGATGATTATAGTTTCTTCATATCATGACAAAACTCAACAGCTAAAGGCAATAGAAAGTATTACACGGTTTTGAAATTATGATTATGATTAAGGTAAAGAAATTAACAAAGATTAAGCTATGCAGATGTTAACCAGTTTCTAGAATAACAAGGCTACTTGATTGAAATTACAATAGGCAATTGATCCTCTAATCAAATAGTGCAGCATTCCTTATGGAGCTAATGATCAATATCTCCCCATTTTTCAAACTTATTATTGTAAAGTAAATAATACAATTAATTAATCAAAACCTAGCTAGTCAGTCAACCAGGCACATTAGTGTTCGTAAATTTCTCATTTCTTCATCTAAGATGAGCAGGACACCTACGAGCAGAAAGTGTAACATCTTTGTACAGTAATATTGAATCATTTAAGCGAGACAGTTCCGTACACGCCACAGATAGTTGGACACCATACTAGAAGAAAAGTGTAACATCTTTTCTAACGCAAAAAAGATTCTTTGTTATAAAAAGATGTCGAGATATAAGCATAGGGGAAACAATTTGAAGAAGCCCGAGGCCAAATCCATGATTAAGGAATACTGTCTTTTCCTTTTCTATTCTCGTGTCTTCTGTCTTCATCTTCTTCAAGATGTTTGAGAGGGAATGGAATTCAAAGGCACAGTGAACACATTCATTTAGCCTTTTGGTATCCAGTCAAAGAAAAGAAGATTCAAATCAAACAGGGAAAATTTCTTTCTGAAAATGTCAGAAAAAAATTGATTAAAAAATTGAAGAAAAGCGATGAAACTTTTGAGACTTTGTACGATATATTGGACGTTGTCGGATCGGAGATGGCGAGGGGGGTATTTACGTAGTTGTTAAGCCTTTTTCGTATCCCTTGGGCTTGGTTGGTGGCATGGCCTAGAATCTCGCTACTTGTTTGCATTCAGCGCCTTAATTTATTCCATTTTAAACACGCAATACCGTTTTGAAACAGCATTTGGTTCGTCGGATGAATACCAATGGGGAGTGGGGACCACTTGTTTCACAAATTAAACATGAGGGTCCCATTTCTACGAGAACCAATGCTGGTCTGGGAATGAAACGATGAGGAATAATTCTTCTTTTTTCGACTTTCAACAAGTTCATTTAGAACATTCTCCTTTCTCTCTGCAACAAAATGGGTTTTAAACCTACCATGTAATCATACTCAAATACACTGGTCAAGATCGAATCGACGACTTCATAGTTTTGCTAAGGAGGGTATGCCCTTGCCAAGCCCCGGCCAAGTTAATTCAATAAGTACTAGTTGCTATCTAGTACCTATTATCTTAAATAATTTAAGTATTAAATTCGTATAATATAAGACAATGGCCTGTGTACTATCAGTCTTCCTTAAAATAGTAATTCATGCTTTGTTGCCTTGAGAAATCTCTTCCTTTGTCTCTCCAAGTCTTTTGAATGTTAGAAAAAGCTCATGTAGCACATCATCTGAGAAAATGCAGATGGACCAGTACTCGAACCAATTTCCTCGAACACCTAAAACAAACCGACAAACCATGTGGCTCAGGAGATAATTAGAGCTTGAGAAGGGAGAGAAAAAAGAGGATAATTATTGTTATTATTATTGCGTTTAGAAAGAGATATATGTTACCAAATCAGCTAGAGTTTGCTAGGCTTCTAGAGAGCAAATTTATGAAAACGGTAGACATCTTGATTAAATAAAGATAATGGTTGACAATGCCACTCCATCTAAGAATAATTCACTTTTATTCATATTCATAACATTTATATATTCATCAACATAACTGATGTAATAATAACCTTCTGACTTTAGGAACTAAGGTATGATTATATTATATATAGGGTTATTCTGTTATACACTAGCATTCACCACGTGGCAGAGTGGGTCGGATGATGACGATGACCTGGTGAAACTCCAGGGGTCAATAATTTCGGTATTGTAATCCTGAGTTCCGTAGTAAGACCTGTTGGAGGATATCGATGATGATCGAAGGGCTGGTAATTGGAGATCATGATGATCGTTACTGGGGTTGCAAAAGGCCATGGTGTGGTCATTGAAGCAGGATACTTGCCTAGACGTCTCCGTTTGGCCATTGAGTTGAGAGGCTACAAGCCGGTCAAGTGCTGCCCAGTTGGTGAGCCCTGTGTCGTTGTGATAAACCGAGTTGGGATCACCACTCACCTGCTGGTTGGTGATTGTGCCTTCATTGTCTGTCATCATGGGTTGGTAACAGTACGTTTGGCTGCTGGTGGAGTTTGGGCTCTCTAGGCTTGGGAGTTTCATGAATGAGTCCCGGTAGCCATTGTTGATGGCCGTCTCGATGGGCCTGAGGAATCTAGCACTGTTGTTTGCTTGACCGTCTTCCTTGCAATTCCTTTCCATGTATTCAAGTATCTGCTCCAAGGCTCCTTCATTGCCTCCACTGAACATATGGCTTCTGGCTTCCTCAGTGAGAGATGATTTCATAGGGCTGTCTAGGGTTTTGTGGTGATTTTTCTTCTTGAAGATACGACATACCACCCATCCCTCTTCTTGTGTCCCCTCCCCCATAGCATTGGAGACCTTGATTAAAAATAAATGTACTATTAATATTATTTTAATGGCAAAAAAATAGTACGAAAGCTATACATACGTGGGTATATTTTTTCTTTTAAGAGCCTAACATTATCTTTTTTCTTTGTCCCTTTATGGTAAAGTTGTATACAATAAGACGTAATACGTCCAAGTTAAAAGTCTTACATTGGTTTCAACAATGTTATCGTCTAGTCTGTATTCATGCATGATCCAATCAGATTTTTGACCATGAGGGGCTCGCCCTTTGTAGAACACCAAAGTCTTCCTCATTCCGATCCGCAGGCAGTTGCTATATATGACCTTGTCTCGGCCGGTCGCTTTCCAAAAGCCAGCAGCTGTGGCTCGGTTCGTGCGAGTCCCAGTAGGGTACTTCTTGTCTTTGTGGCTAAAAAAGTACCAATCATTCTGAGGAGTGGTTCCAATCTTGCACATCCCTGCAAGAGACCCGGAGAACATAGAAATTAAAATCTTGATATAGTGAAAGGATATGGAACACATAATCTCAGGGAGCTTATAACTTTAGAATTCTATAAATACCTTGAATATCCCATGGCTCGAGCTTGTTAAGATCAACATCCCGAATCACATCTAAATCGATCTTCTCGAATGAAACCTTCTTTCTCAGATAGTATTGCAAGAGCTCCTCTTCGGTGGGATGAAATCGGAAACCGGGGGGCACTTGAGATTGCCCATTTACAGATATGCTCATGTTTTCCGGCATTTAAGAAGAAGAAAGAGTGGGGGAGGATTGATGAGATGAGAAAGAGACGAAAAAGAAAATAGAAAGGGAGATGAGAGAAGCAACTGATGACAAAGGTGGTGTACCAAATGGAGTATGTAGAGAAGTCTATATATATGCGTTGCAGGACAAAAACGGCCAAAGATACAACGGAAAATAAAATGAAAAATAAAAATAAAAAAAGAAAGAGTTGTGAGTTTTTGATGGGAAGTGGCCCTGGCTAAAGGCTTGAGAGGAAGTGGGGTTTAGTTTTACTGTGCCTCGAGAAGAGCCAGCTACCTCTCTGGATGGCGAAACGACTGTTTGGCAAGATGTTGAAGTGGGGTCCAAATTGTGGGTATCAAAAGGAGGTGTAGGACCCATACGGACGTTGTGGGCAACTAAAGTGTGGGGGGTATGCCTCCATCACAAGTGTGACCTTCGACCTTAAAATCCCCCCAGAAAAGCACCTCTTAAACTACCCATCCATCAGCTGACTCATTTCGCCCTCTCTCCCCTCAGCCTGCTGCAACCACTCCCCAACAAGAAAGAGATCAGAAGCTGGGGTATGCTTTGAATTTGAACGGGGAAGGCAAAGGGCAAAAAACAATGATGAGAGTGGTGGCCATACTGCATGTTTATAGTACTAGTAAATGGCTTTTTCTTGAAAAACTCCAAGAGGCGGGATTATTTCATGGCTGATTTGCAGTTCCAGTTGCATTTACTTCGACTTCATGATTATTGTGTCTTCACTTAACCTTTTGTTTCCGTCTTTTTAGAGGGTTTTTTTTTTGACTTCAACCTAGCTAACATGTACTTGTAAATGCAAAAGGCTGAAGAATGTCTCTTGCTATTTTCATTTTGGATCGACTAGCTGGTAAATAGTAATGTTTTGAATGGTAAAAAGAGTGGAAATTTGTTAATTAAATCATTAAATTTCATAATTACTTTTTTAATTTATAATCTAACTATTGAGTTAATAAATTTTTTATTAATTTTCTTCCTTTGTACCTTTGAGATTGTGAACTGTACTTTTCGATGGTCAAAATACTATGAATGTTGGCACTTACGCGTTTGAACACTTTTTGGATATTTATAAGTGAGTCATCCTTTTTAACAGAACAAACCAAATTATTTCCTTTGGGTGCTTATGTTTATGTTTCTAAAATTAACGGTGGGATGTATATTCATCGGTCATCATCAATTCGATCAAACTGATATACTTGGTACTTACACATTCCCTTAATTAAGGCCTGTTTACAAGAAATTTGACAATTAATCATCTCCTGAATTATTTGTCTTTAAAAGAAAAACTCAAATCGATGAGCAATCTTTTATTGAAGTTAGCCTTGAAAGACATTCAAATATTTTTTTACTCATCTTACCAAATTAGGGATGACTAACAATAGTTTTGTGAATATTTTATTATGAATTATCAAATTTTAGTCATTTCGATATTAATTAGTTAGGTTATTGATTTTTACATGTTTGGCTCTCATTGCATATAGCATGATATTTATTACTTGACGTGTATTTATATGTAGAGAGAATAGAAATCAATTTATACTAGTATAAAATTAATTTAGTTTTACACTTTTTAATTTACTTTTATAAGATTTTTTCAATCCGATAGTTGAATTTTATATTATATTCATGGAGATTATGTGTATCAAAGTTAAAATTAATCGAAAATGATTAACTATATGTTCAATAATAATACAATTCTAACCGATAATTAATATATATGGTTATCATTCAATACTACACTGTTAGGCGTGTTTTTGAACTCTATAAGCGGAGTTAATATTTTGACACATATCTCGCTTTATTTATTTTTATTTTTTAAATATTTTTATGGGTATGTGTTATCATATTATTTTTGTTTGTGAAGTCTAAAAATTTAGCTGATAATGTATTAAATTATAATCCTAATAAAAATAAAAAAAAGATGTTATTGTCTATTGAAATGATAAAGATATCGAATTGACCTAAAATTTTATGTGTTTTATAAATATAAGTAAATTGTTAAATCTAATAATTTTGTAAAAAAAATTATTTTACGCTGATATAATTTAATCACTCATACGTGTATGTATGTATATATATATATGTATGTATGTGTATGTATGTATATGTATTATCTCACTTTATCCGCAACGTCACAAGCCGTGGCACGTATTTGTATTTCAGTTAAAAAACTTTTAAAGGTCGCCATTCTAATCATTCAACTTATGCTCTGAATTCCTTGCCGCTAATCATTATTTGTGGTTGATAAAATGACGGAGCAACCACTTTATACTTTTGTTACTAACCGCCATTATTTTTCATACCTTAGTGATCTTTAATTTTCAATTTTATCTATATGTTTAACATATGGCATTGGTGTTTGATATTGTTTTCATTTACTTGTAGACTATACATATTATGGTTGTTGTTAGGAAAATGAGTAATTCATAAGATAATTATACGGTTTATTTTTGTCAATGAGGCTTTTGATTTTGTTATTATTACAGAAAAGGACCCAATCCCATTGTCTCTGTTTAGACAATCTAGAATTTAGTTTCGTACATAGCTTAGGGTAGAAAAAAAAAAGAAAATAATTAATTTTTTTGCCTAAAAAATTTGACTTGGGGTTTCAAGCATGTAAATTAATTAAGTAATACCAAACAATCATGTCCTTAACTATATTAAATTGGAGCATGTTACACGCACGTCAGAATATGCATACATATGCACGCGACTGATTTCTTTTTCAGATCATTAAGTTAATAAAAAATCATTTTATTTTTTTATCTTCAAAAATATTATCACAAAATAATTACGTGTACATGCATACGTAATATTGTCTGAATTAAATTATATATGGATAGCTGAAAATTTTAGCATGATATCGGAACTGTCAGGTATGGACCAATTACAAGACTGAATTACAAAAGAAGTTATGCTTCGATCACGGTAAAACTTGTCATTTGTTGCAATGATTGAATTACAAAATGAGACTTGGCTGTTTGTTATCCAAGCAGACGGATGACCCCATAATTTTCAAATATATCTCAATCCTCGACGCAAATATCCCAATCAATGGGGTTTGTATATAAGATTGAGATTTGGCGCAAAGTCATGCACTCTGAACGTCCAAAAACCTAACAATCAATTGCTATACGCTAAACCACAACTTCATGGCATGTGAACACTCAGTAGCATCACGATTTTTGCATTTCAGATTCCACCCTAGAAATGTTGCACGAAGTGACAGTAGTGTCCACAACCATGGATCGTTAGGGTATTAATCAGTAGCATGTAATATATCCTCACAATATTTTCGATGAGAGATATATTTAATTTTGCTAGGCTCTTAAATACACTAAATTCAAAATACAAAAGATCAAGTTTTAGATCCATCTCCTTAACTGCTCGTATATCTCTCCACCATTCTGCTATCTGATTGTCATGCTAACCAACT
Organism: Heritiera littoralis; assembly: GCA_031772115.1. Classification (NCBI taxonomy): domain Eukaryota; kingdom Viridiplantae; phylum Streptophyta; class Magnoliopsida; order Malvales; family Malvaceae; genus Heritiera; species Heritiera littoralis. The sequence continues at coordinate 4,369,349 of JAPDPK010000004.1, forward strand.
TGACACATAAAGTAACATGTTTAGTAAGTTGATGAGATTGAATACTGACAAACAAGTGATTTAATAAGATTTGAGAACACTCATGAGGCAAGAACTCTTTGACTCTATCAGTCTTTGAGCTCTCTTTTTTTTTTTTTAATCTTAAGCTCTTTTTTTCTTATTTTATCACATACTCACAAAAATACTAATTTGAGCATCGGAGTATGCATCTGATACCTTTTGATCTTGCTTTCTTTTTTGCAAGAACCAGTGGCATAGCCACATAAGCTTGACCCCACTCAAATTTTGGACGTATATAATGTATGTATGAAATTATTGTTGGGGTTTGTCTTGAATCTCACATCGAAAGTATAAGAGAAGTTATAAGTGTTGGGCCTCAAACGACAAATACGCGGAAGCAATGTCACAATAACAATACCCACAACAATCAACAGCAATATCCCAAGCCAATAATAATAATAAATCAAGCTACCAAGCCACAAATAATACGCAGACAATAAAACGTAAATAAAACGACACCAAAGTTTAACGTGGAAAACTCTCCAGTGTAGAGAGAAAAACCACGGGGCAAACCGAATAAAAATCCACTATGAGAAATAAGCAAATTACAAAGTTTCAATACCCTAGGCTTTTTGCCCAAAGCTCAGGATTCCAACAATTGGCCTAAAAACAATAAAGTTTACCTCTTTGGATTCACCAAGATAATCTACCCAAAGAATACCCAATTGTTGTACAAGCTTATCTCTCCCCTTGCTCTCTTTATGGAACAAGAAAAATATCACAAAGCCTAAAGCTTACTTTTTCTCCTTTGTGTCGCCTCTCACCAAAATAGACTTCTCACTCTGTCTTTACAAATTGTTTATGCAACACTTTATATGGAGAAAAAAACAAATCCCTAACTGACTCCAAGTAGGACTCTAATAATTAATGTGGGCTGGACCCCACACATCTAACAATCTCCCCCTCCAGCCCCATTAGAAGGAGATCCATCACCACGACCTATCATTTAGAGTTCACCTTGGCCAAAGTGTTCATCCCGGCCAAGTCACTACACAACTCAAGTTTATCTCTGGGAAGTGTCTTCGTTAACATATCAGCTGTATTCTTATCTGTGTGAATCTTCTTCAACTGCATCTGTTGCTCGTCAATCACTGAGCGCAACCAATGGTACCGAACATCAATGTGCTTTGTCCTGGCATGGTACATGGTGTTCTTACTCAAATCCAAAGCACTCTGGCTGTCACAAAATACCACATACTCTTTCTGACTTAACCCCAATTCAAGAAGAAATCTCTCATCCAAAGCATTTCTTTGCCTGCTTCGGTTGCTGCAATATACTCAGCCTCTGTAGTAGACAAGGCAACACACTTTTGTAGTTTAGACTGCCAAGATACAGCTCCCCCTGCAAAAGTAAATATGTACCCTGAAGTAGATTTCCTACCGTCAAGATCACCTGCCATGTCTGCATCAGTAAACCCTTCAAGAACTGGTTCTGTAGTCCCAAAACTCAAACACATCTTAGAAGTACCTCTCAATATCTGAAGATCCACTTCACCGCTTCCCAATGAGCCTTTCCTGGATTGGAAAGAAATCTGCTCACTACACCAACTGCATGAGCAATATCAGGTCGTGTGCAAACCATAAGATACATCAAAGAACCAACTGCAGAGGAGTAAGGAACAGTAGACATAGCATCCTTTTCTTCCTTAGTCACTGGACAAGACTTCTTACTCAAGTGAAAATGATTAGCAAGAGGCGTGCTAATTGACTTAGCATTCTGCATGTTGAATCTTGCTAGCACCTGTTCAACATACTTTTCCTGTGACAACCACAGCTTTCCAGCTTTCCTATCACGAATGATATCCATACCCAAAATCTGCTTTGCTGGACCTAAATCCTTCATGTCAAAGGACTTAGATAATGCCTCTTTCAACCTGCAAATCATACGAGCATCTTGCCCTATAATCAGCATATCATCAACATATAATAAGAGAATAATGATGTCACCATCTGGGAATTTTCTCACATACACACAAGGGTCTGCTACCGTTCTTTTATAGTTTTGGCTTACCATAAAAGAATCAAATTTCTTGTACCATTGCCTAGGAGCTTGCTTCAAGCCATACAAGCTCTTCTTCAATTTGCAAACCATGTGCTCCTTCCCTTTCACTTCAAAACCCTCGGGCTGATCCATATAAATCTCCTCTTGCAAATCACCATGCAAGAATGCAGTCTTAACATCAAGTTGCTCAAGCTCAAGATTCAAACTAGCTACTAATCCCAATACCACTCGAATGGAACTCATCTTCACAACAGGAGAAAAAATCTCATCAAAATCAATGCCTGGTTTTTGACCAAAGCCTTTTACCACCAATCGAGCTTTGTATCTCACTAGCTTGTCACCATCCTTTTTCAACTTGAACACCCATTTGTTCTTCAATGGTCTTCTTCCTTTCGGAAGCTCAACAAGGTCATAAGTGCTATTTTTCTGCAATGAATCCATTTCCTCTTTCATTGCCTTTAACCAATACTCCCTATCTGGAGTATCATGCACATCTTGGAAACTCTCTGGCTCCCCGTCACTTGTGACCAAAATATATTCTGAACTGGGATACTTGGTAGATGGTCGATGCTCCCTAGTAGATCTTCTGACTTGAGACTCCACACTCCTCTGTATTGGGGCTGGCTCCCCCCGCTCAACACTCCCTGGTTGAGAGGGTTGCGGCCCCTGCTCAAAACCCACTGCATCTGGTTGTGCAATGTCATTATTAGCATCTATCCCATCACCAACTATGGCTGGCTCATATGTATCCCCAAGTTCTACATCTTGTGCATTTCCACCATTTGTGGCACCTCTAAGTGGAATCCCTGCAGGTGTTGAGTCATCATACTCAACCGTAACCCGTGTAGCCTTTCCATTTTTATCAAAGTCTGTGATGAACTCATTTTCATGAAAAACCACATCCCTGCTTCTAATTGTCTTTTTCTTCTCTAGGTCCCATAGCCTGTAACCATATTCTTCATCACCATACCCAACAAACACACATGGAGTAGCCTTGCTATCTAGCTTTGACCTCTGCTCCTTTGGCACATGCACGAATGCTGCACAGCCAAAGACCTTCAAATGTGAGTATGAAGCTTTCTTCCCTGTCCATACCCTTTCAGGAATGTCAAAGCCCAATGGCACTGATGGTGATCTATTAAGCAAATAGCAGGCTGTATTAACTACTTCACCCCAGAATGCTTTAGGCAATTTTGCCATCCTCAGCATGCATCTGACTCTCTCTATAATGGTGCGATTCATCCTTTCAGCAACACCATTATGTTGTGGTGTCCCAGGTTCTGTCCTTTCATGCCTGATCCCATGCTTTGAACAGTAGGCTTTAAAGTCTTTTGATGTGTATTCACCACCATTATCTGTACGAATACACTTTAAGGATAATCCTGTCATCCTTTCCACCATGGCATGAAATTTCTGAAAATACTGCAATACCTGGCTTTTGTTTCTCAACATATACACCCAAGTTTTTCGTGAAGCATCATCAATAAAAGTAACAAAATATCTATTACCACCTGATGACTCTACTTCTATGGGACCACATACATCAGAATGAATTAATTCAAGTTTATTTTTCTTTCTTTTAGAAATCTTCCTAAAAGAAACTCTACAATGCTTACCAAATAAACAATAATCACATGAGTTAAGAGAAATACCTTTGGCTGAGGGAATGAGGGACTGCCTCGCCAAAATCTTTAACCCTTTCTCAGTCATGTGTGCCAGCCTCCTGTGCCACAAATTTGCTGAAGCATCATCCTCAACTGTATTTACCTGACTGCCTGTCAACTTCATCCAAGTCTTGTACATAGTGCAACACAATTTTCCTCTTGCCACTATCAAAGACCCTTTGAGAAGCTTCCACCGCCCATTTTTCTGCTGACTCTCATATCCTTCCTTATCAAGGACATTCACTGCAAGCAAGTTCATCCTCAGATCTGGAATGTGTCTGACATCCCTCAAAGTCAATGTACAACCAGTGCTTGTTTGTACCACTATATCACCAATCCCAGCAATCCGCGACATACTCTTGTTTCCCATCTTGGTATAACCAAAATCACCTACTTTGTAGGTTGTAAATAATTCCTTATTGGGAACACAATGATATGACGCTCCAATGTCAACTATCCACTCTATGCCAGAATCCCCTACATGATTACACTCACCATGTGTACAAACCAACGAAACCATTTCACTATCAGAATTCACCGTTGTAACATTTTCATCATCTGAGTTATTCTTACTTTTTTCATCTTTTTGCTCTTGCTTCAAGATCCTGCAGTTTCGCTTTATGTGACCAAGTTTGCCACAATGAAAGCACTTCACCCTATTTTTGGACTTATGTCTGTTCTTGGACTTACTACGACCTCTAGAATCCTGACCTCTGTCTTTAGTTCTGCCCCTGTTCTCTGTGACAAGAGCTTCATTCCTAGAGTTTGTCTCCTTTCGCCTTGCTTCTTCATTAAACATACTGTCTTTTACCATTTCCAAAGTCACCGTGCCGTTAGGAGCTGAATTAAGAACAGTCACAACTAGTGTCTCCCAGCTGTCTGGCAATGAGCCCAGAAGAAACAATGCTTTCATCTCATCATCCATTTGTAGTTTCATAGTGGTCATCCGATTGAACAGATCTTGAAAGTCACTCAAATGCTCAGAGATAGATCTTCCCTCCTTATACTGTAGAGTAGCAAGCTTCTTAACAAGCATAACTTTATTCAAGGCAGTCTTTCTCTCATATAGTGATGCTAATTTTTCCCAAACACGAGAAGCACTTGTCTCCTGCGCAACATGATGAAAAACACTAATGTCTACCCATCTTCTAATGGTTCCCAAAGTCTTCCTATCTAACTTTTTCCATTCATCATCTTTCATATCTGTTGGCTTACCAGAATCACCTAATACTGGCTCATACAGATCTTTACAGTATAGATGATCTTCCATCATTGGCTTCCAAATTGAATAATTTGAAGCTGTCAATTTTATCATGGATCCTGTATCTCCTTCCATGATCCCAAAGCTCTAACCCGAGCTCTGATACCAGTTGTTGGGCCTCAAACGACAAATACGCGGAAGCAATGTCACAATAACAATACCCACAACAATCAACAGCAATATCCCAAGCCAATAATAATAATAAATCAAGCTACCAAGCCACAAATAATACGCAGACAATAAAACGTAAATAAAACGACACCAAAGTTTAACGTGGAAAACTCTCCAGTGTAGAGAGAAAAACCACGGGGCAAACCGAATAAAAATTCACTATGAGAAATAAGCAAATTACAAAGTTTCAATACCCTAGGCTTTTTGCCCAAAGCTCAGGATTCCAACAATTGGCCTAAAAACAATAAAGTTTACCTCTTTGGATTCACCAAGATAATCTACCCAAAGAATACCCAATTGTTGTACAAGCTTATCTCTCCCCTTGCTCTCTCTATGGAACAAGAAAAATATCACAAAGCCTAAAGCTTAATTTTTCTCCTTTGTGTCGCCTCTCACCAAAATAGACTTCTCACTCTGTCTTTACAAATTGTTTATGCAACACTTTATATGGAGAAAAAAACAAATCCCTAACTGACTCCAAGTAGGACTCTAATAATTAATGTGGGCTGGACCCCACACATCTAACAATAAGGACTCTTCCCTTATAAATGATGTGTCAGGCTTGGTTTGTAAAGTGTCCCAAAGAGTTGTAGACACCGATAGAATAGCTAGGGTTTGGGCTATTAAAGGGTGTAGTTGGGCTTTGGGATCTTTGTTAGGAGTTTGCAATTTTTCTCTCTAAAAATTGCACGGTTGGGTTTGTAAGGAGTTTGCAATTTTTCTCTCTAAAAATTGCACGATTGTAATTGTTTGATTGGTTATTGATTGATTGGGTGGTTGTAGGCCAATTTGGTTGGGCCAAACCACATTAAAAATGATTGAGTTTGTTTTTTGCTTTCTTCCTTTTGTGGGTGTTTGGTTTGAGAGATATTTTTCTCAACAAGTGGTATCAAAGCTAAAAGTTCGTGATCTTGTGAGAGGAGGAAAGCTATGAAGATAAAGATGAAAGTTATGAAGATAAAGATGAAAGCTATGTTTGAAGAAGATGAAGATGAAGATGATGATGATGATGATGATGATGACGACGATGACGATGACGATGACGATGAAGATGAAGATGATAACCATGATGATTTGGAAGAAGATGACCATTATGAGTTTGATGATGATGATTGGAGGAAGATGATGAGGATGATGGTGATGATGATGGTGGAGTTATTCCTCAGTTTGAGAATGGTTTGTATGTTGTCGAACAGTTTGTGGAGTTTGAGGATTCAAGTCAAGGGAGGATTTGTTGGGGTTTGCCTTGAATCTCACATCGAAAGTATAGGAAAAGTTATAAGGGCTCTTCCCTTATAAATGATGTGTCAGTCTTGGTTTATAAAGTGTCCCAAAGAGTTGTAGACATCGATAAAATAGCTAGGGTTTAGGGTATTAAAGGGTGTAGTTGGGCTTTGGGATCTTTGTTAGGAGTTTGCGATTTTTCTATCTAAAAATTACATGGTTGGGCTTTGTTAGGAGTTTGCAATTTTTCTCTCTAAAAATTGCATGGTCGGGTTTTGTTAGGAGTTTGCAATTTTTCTGTTTAAAAATTGCATGGTTGGGCTTGTAAGGTGTTTGCAATTTTTCTCTTCTAAAAATTACATGATTATAATTGTTTGATTGTTTATTAGATTGGTTGGATGGTTGTAGGCCAAATTGGTTGGGCCAAACCACATTAAAATTATTGTGTTTGTTTTTTGCTTTCCTCTGTTTTAGTGGGTGTTTGGTTTGAAGGATATTTTTCCCAACAATTATATATAATTACTATAGAAAAATTAATAACTTTTGTATATTGACAACACTAAAATTTGTTAAAATAAATTTCATCTTTAATTATGCATTCATTTTAATTTCAATAATTTGTTTCGTTACAAGAATGAGTTTAACTCATGAGTTTGAAAAAAAATAGTATGTATTTCTATGATTTTTCATTAATTATATTCTTAGCTCTATTTTAATTTTTTTAATTTTGATTTGTTTCTTATTGAAATTATTTTTTTCACTTTAATATCATCACACTTTTCATATAGTTTTTATTTTCAGTTACCTCTATATTACATAATATATATAAATTTGATTTAATTTATAAATGATTGGTTTGTTATACCTTATTTAATAATTATTTTGCATTTGTGTCAAATAAAATATGAAAATTGTTGTATTCAAATTCGTGTCTACACGTCAAATAAATTAAAATGATTTTTTTGTTTTTTCTAAATTCATATACATTTTTTGCCAAATTTTAACCTGCACCGCATTCGTGTCTTTTTTTGTGTTGTTTTCATATTATATAATCATATTGTATCTAAGATTAACAGGCTTAAGTTGATAATACAAATATAATCTCATTATAAAAAAAAAGAGATTATTTATATAATTGATCTACTTGTGTTACTTTTTAACATTTTTGTCAATGCAGGAGAAAAAAATTTATGTAATACCGTTAATGTAATAATTGAGATAAATTTTTATTATGAATAAATTGTAAAAAATATTTATCTTTTTAATAAAAGCTTATGTTATACTATGAAATTTTCTTTTATAATTAATTTTGTCCATAATGCATTAAGTAACAAAATATTATATAAAAACATAATATTATAATATTGACCCCATTGACATAATCACTGGGAGCATGATCCTTCCAACCTACTTGCTCGTCTCGAGATTCTGAAGAACTACAGATGAGACAAAAAAACTGACCTCAATGAACATGATCGGGGTTCCAGGGAGGCGATCTCTGTTATTAGTCAACCATGAAAATTCTTAGAGTACTACTGCAAATACCCTACATGAAATGAAAATCTTGAATTAATGTAAGGATACTGGGGGGAACTGTTATTAATCGCAGGGGTACTCTATTTTTTCACCAGCCAAAATTAGGATTTATTAATATCTGTAGACAGATCCAAATACAAGACTGATAATCCCTCAAGAACATACAGATTTTAAACTCAAAAAACAAACAGACCAGTTCTGCCCATACCCATCATTGCTAAAGAGTTCGCACCCTGAGATATGAACAACTCAACTATATCAATCTTCTTCCTTTTCAAAGCCAAAATATTGATTTGCTAGCAGATCCATACATCAGGGAGACTATCAAAAAACAGCAGACCTCATCAAGGATAGCAAATGAAGCAGGAGAACATACAGCCCGAGACAGCAACTTCCTAACATTAAAAGCAGGGTTAATAATTTTATATCATAGTGAGAAGCCAGGCTCCTAGACAGCTTCCCTACAATGTTTAATGATTACAAATTTTTCTTGTTTCTTTCTGCATTTTTCTTCGATGGTTAGTTTCTTTTTCAGTTTCAGACTTCTAATCATTAACTGCAGCAGCTTTCTGATGAAAACTAAAATGTAAAGACAAAACAGTTGATTAGTTAAAGAAAAATCTTAAAATCATGAAGGTTCTACACCGTCATCGCTTCAGGTTCGTTTTAGCAAACATGCTGATAACCAGCTACCCATGAATCTGTTCTAATGCTGAAATAAAAACCCAAAAAGGTAAATTATGACTGGTTTAATGCAAACACGACACGCCGGCTGAAATAAAAGCAAAGATGGCTTAAACTTTTTTAGCTATAATTTTTGTACCCCAAACTATATAGATAGATTCAATTTCATTGAAGCAATTAACTAAGAGGGTTTGCGGATGCAGAAAGCAAGCGAAAACGGCCAAGTACTGAACAGTTAACCATATTTTTTTCATTGGTAAATAGATTTTAGTAATCAAATTGTCAATATCAACGCTACAAAAGTCAGCAAGCTGTGACATCTTGATATTGTCATGGATTTATCTCATCTAGATCAGAAGATTCCTCAGAGCTCTGTTTGTTTGGTAAGTTTTTGTGATGTCTGCAACTTATTATTGATGTTAATAGAAGCATTACGTAGTCAAATAGTAGTGTGGAAAGGAATATAGACATACGGCACCAAATTTGCTGCTTTTCTATAGAAATACCATAAAACAAGCCCATGTTTTCAACGAGGCAGTTTGTTCGGCTTGTTGATCTTATGGCTAATAAAATAATGGACTCATGCATCCTTGAGCTGAATTGTACTTTTATTATATAAAAACTAGGAAAGGAACTGTGTCTTAACTTTTGGAATAAAAGCCAGTGATGCAGGGCATCTTTAAGGAATTATTAGTTCAATTATTAAGTTAGATTATTGTGAATGATTCAAGGGATTGATTGAGCGATTCTGGGTGTTGGTCGATTCCATGACAAACGCTCCCCGGTAGAATTCTAAATTTTTATATCTTAAAGGAGAAAAACTTAAGCAGATTTATTCTGTTTTTGAGATCAATCGATACACCAGAGAGGACCCTCAGAAATATTGTTTTTTCCAGTCTTAATTTTTTGCTGATCGTAAAATCTACTGTTTATTAGTATAAAATTCCAAGAGAATATTGTCAAAGCATCTTTCAAGAAAAAGGGGTTTATCAGTCGACCCGACAATTGTTTAAAACTAATTCATTTCTTTAGAAAATCAAGCAAGTGGAGAATATTTCTCGATTCAAGGGACCACTGCGGGAAAAAAAGGAGTTGAAATGAGAGAAGATGCCTTCGGGATTGGCAATAAAGCTCTCTCAAAGCTGGAAAAATGAAAAATATTTGGCACTTTCAAGGAGTTCAAACCCCGTAAACGAGCATTAAGAACACTATAAATAATCAAAACCTCTGCAGCTAACTTCACTGATTATAAACAAATTAAAAGTGGACTGAGTTTTGTCTTTTCCCTGTACAAATCTTCAAGCCAAAAGTATATATGTTATTGGCATAGGGGGAATTTTTGTTTAATGTAATGCCTTTTATTTTACTATATTAATTGATTCTTGTGTTCAGTGGTGGTGATCTAATCATTTGCTAATTAATTAGGGAGCAAAAATGAGTGAGTAGAGGAAAAGAGAGAATCACGTACGATTTCACTTTGGTTAGGAGTTTTAAGGGCGTGCAGCTTACTTTAGTTTTCATGAATGCTGGTTGTGACACAAACCATCTTTTTGTTTGATCAAAGATTGTTTGTTCTAAAACAATTCTATTGTCGTTATCGTTCCATTACAAGGTCTTTACTGGTTTCTTTCTGGCTGCTATATTCCAGGCTGTGATCAAGTGAAGTTTGTTTGATTTGGTCACTTTACAATTCCCCCTCATGCTTTGCAAAAAAGTCTTGGTGAGAGCAACATGAGTTAAATATGAATTATTGATACATCAATCGATATTGACGCAAATGATAAGAGAGTTCGTAGTTTTCTTGACAATTTTTAACTTGAATTTATTAAAAAACCAAGAGAAAATAGTTTATTATGAATTATTCAAATTCGACACAAATAAATCAATTTAAACAAACAAAAGATATATTATCCAATTCGAGTAGAGTAAGAATATCCTTATCCCAAATCAAACAAAAACATAAATTATACAAAAAATTCAACGAAAAACACTACAAAGCAAGGGGAAATTCAGGTCATGTTTCCTTGTTCCTTTAATTATCAATAGGGGTTTCAATCTAAGGTGTTCAATTCCTTTTCTATCGAGCTGTATACTTAGAATTTATAAATTAATTAAAATGAAAAGAAAAATTTTCTTTTCTTTAGCATGTTCTGTGTCTTTTCTTCCGAGCGGGACCAGAGCAACCAAAGGTCCCCAGATGGCACATTGTAGCTAGCTAGCTATAAACATCATTGCATGATATCAATCATGTTTTTCATCAATTATGAGAAATTTTGCATTACTACAAAGAAAGCAGCAGCAGGCAGCAAGCTGGAGATTCGCATACTTTTAAGAATATGAAGTCTGTCGACTAATGATAATAGGACTAAGATTCTCATGGATGGGGTCACTTATGCTGTCTTTCAATCAACAATTCATTCTCCATTCTCATTACACAGAACCACAGTTCACCTTCACTCACAACTACCACTTTGTTCTTTAGAATATAACCTGGAGTTTAACACTGTATATATTTTTATATACTGCACGTGAGTATTGTGGCAATGTACCTCTCTCTACTGTCACTTTGACAATGCCATAATAACTACAGAGTTTCGTATTATTGTTTTTAATTTAACATATGTTCACCTCAATCACAATCACCTCCTCCTCAAGTATAATTGTGGAAAATCAAAGATGAAAATGAAAATTTTCATTAATTAATTAAGATCCTTAATAGCATTTGCAATTTTTTCACCAACTATGTAATAGTGTTCACGAAATAATCATATTTCACCTACGGTTTTGCATTTCTTGCATCTGTTGGTATTTTCTGGTAGCACTGACGTAAATGGTTGAGCAACAACTATCTAGCCTAGCTAGTTCATTCTGCAATGCATGCTATCTTTTTTTGAAAGGCAAATGGAAAATTTTCTATTAAGACCAAGACAAGCTCAGGGGAACAGGGCCCGAAAGACATGCCGGGAAAAAAAATAAGACAATCGATAAGTTACAATTCAGAAATTAGGACACAAAAAGCAACAAAAAAAGAACAAAGCCAGCGCAATGCATCCTATATAATTATATTAGATCATGTTTGGTGCAAAAAATTAAGATAAAATAAAAGACAACATATTATAAGATTATAGATTTGATTGGATTTAGATTATATGATTATATTTAATGTTTGGTGTGTCTAAGGATCAAGAGTAATATCAGATTAATATAATACATTTTAAATCATTTATGTTATGTGTAAAATTAAAAGTATGATAAAATGATCTTTTCATTATCAAAAGTTTTCTTTTTTAAAGTAGATATAATTTAAATTTATAATTTTATAATAAATATAATTTAAAGATTTTTTTAACTAAAAAATATATTATTATAATTTCTATAGTTAAAAGTTAAATTTTTTTAAAGAAAAAGTTAATTGTTTAATAAATTACTATTTTTTTAAATAAATATTTTCAAAAAATTGATTTTTTTAAATATTTTTATTACAAATATTTCTCTGTATTTTTTTCTATTTTTATTTTCTTACCTTTTCTTTTTTTTTTCTTTTTATGATTTAAATTTAAAATATTTTTATGATTTTAAGTTAAATATATTTATTTTGGAAAAATAAATTTTCAAATTAGATTATCATTTTAAAAAATACCTTGATTTTTCAATAAAAAATCTTATCTTTTGTATTTTAATTTTATTTTTTATTTTTTCCTTTTCTTTTCTTTTATTGCCTACAAGAGAAAAAAGAATAAAAGAATAAAAAATCTAAAAGGGAAAAAATAAAAGAGAACAAAAAGATAAAAATAAATTTTAAAAATAAGAAAAAATTATTAGCTAAATTGAAATGTTTAAATTTTATGAATTAAAAAATATTTCATAATCATTTTTTTATTTAAGAGTTAATTTTAAAAAAGTGGTTTTAAGCATTGATTATTTACAAATAATTGAACAACATTAATTTTTTAAAATTATTATTTAATCTAAAATTTATTTTTTTTCCTGTATTCAAAAGAAAAAATTAAAACAGAGAAAGTGAAAGAAAGAAATAAAGAAAAAAAATTTTTTAAAAAAAAGAAACTAAAAAAAAGTGTATAAGAAAAAGTAATTTAACTATTGTCTTTTTATTCAAAGTTTAAGTTAATTTTTAAACGTAAATTTTTAGAATAAAATATAAATATCTATAACCTAATCATATATCTTTAATTACCTTTTGGAGAAGATAGAATCATCTTATACTAAGAAGATAATTAATTCTTTTTACAATCTAATTTTTCTTTTTATTTGTACATCAAATATATGATAAAATTATAATCATATATCCTATCATTTATCGTATGCATGAAACATGATTTTTAGATCTAAAGGTTTCATATACCCTTTTATGGCACTATATTGGATTTGATTGGACTAGGCTTGATTATACTTTTAATATTTGATCAAAACTGATGATTTGATTCGTCAGTAGATTTGAATAAAGCTTGGTTTTGCTATTCAATAAATATTAAAATGTTAAAAATATTTTTTATATTAATATTTTAATAATTTTAAATGTATTTTAAACTTAAATTTAATTAAAAAATTATCTTTATTAATAAAAAAAATAGCTTGGACAATATCTAGACATTCAATTTTTTGTCCATCACCAACCCACAGGTTTGGGTGGGCAATCCGTACATAGCGTGTGAACTTATCTAATGAGCTAGATTCGATAAATTTTGTCTTGTGTCTACACGAGAATTCATTTGATGAAATTGTTGGGTAGCAATATTTATTAATCAATTGACTCAATATTTTTTTTTTCATTGGAGGTATAAAGAAAAATGAGAAAAATCAAATGAGGTAGATTCGACAAATTTTGTCTTGTGTTTACATGAGAATTCATTTGATGAAATTGTTGGGTAGCAATATTTATTAATTAATTGACTCAATATTCTTTTTTTTTTCATTGGAGGTATAAGGAAGAATGAAAAAAATCAAATATTAGATTTAATCCTTCTTAAAAAAGGATAACAACTGCTATATCAAACTTTAGTTGTTAACTCAATTTTCGTAACTTAGACTTGAGTAAAAATAATCACTATAAGAGTTTGACTTAAGGAATATATAACGTAAAAATAATATTAGTTGCCTTCCTTTGTACGTTCATTAACGAGTAACATAACAATTAAGTGGCTTTCTAAACCTACCCCGCAGACATTACACAATTAAGCTTTCTTCATTGATTGTTTCATTCCAAATATATCACAGAATTGAGGAATTTTCTTTCAAACGAAAGAGTACTTGCTATCAAACAAAATAAATTCTTACATGCAAATCTCCTAATAAATTAATACAATCACTTGCTCATTTTTTTGTAAAATGCGAATTTAATATCATAACATTGTTTAAGTAATCCATGAGCTTCAGATCATATATAATTAATGGAACAGTTGAGCAAAAAATAAAGAAAAAATAAAACTTAATAATTGACACATACATATAATATACTGCTTATCTAGAAGCAAATTTAAATGGCGAAAGTAACAAATGAAAGGTGATTCTCACTTTCATAAACACTTTAAATATCACCGTATAATAATTTTTTTTAAAAAAAAAAAGAATATATTCTCCTTAATTGGATGGTCGTGTATAACATCAAATTCATGCAACATCCTATCCTCGTTCAGATAAGAAGAAAGAAAAAGACAAAGAAGGATTACTTTTACATGGAAATTTAAATTAACACTTCGGTGAGGAAGATGGATAGTGCTTAATTTCCTGTCCATGCATGCATGGACTAGAGTTTCTTTTTTGGGGTTTTAGGATTAAGAAGAGATGTTAAGGGTATGTACACATGCTAGAAATTAAAGCCGCCCCCGAATTTTCTCACTTCCTACTTAAGTATAATTGTGAAAAATCAACGATGAAAATGAAAACTTTTCATTAATTAATTAATATCCTTAACAGCATTTGCAGTTTTCAGTTCACCAACTACATAATAACGTTCACGAAATAATCATATTTCACCGACGTTTTGCATTTCTTATATATCCTTTTTTTGTTCTTTTCTTGTAGCACTGATGTCAATGGTTGAGCAGCAACTAGCTGGCCTAGCTAGCTAGCTACTTCCTTCACCAATGCATGCATATGCTTGCACCACCTATATAATTATATTAGAAGCAGTGTTGCAGCCACCTTGGCTAGGGTGAGGTCAACTAATTCACTCAAATTTTGAAAATATATGCATGTAATTGGGGTAAAATTTGATAAAATTTTTAGTTATTTTTTAGTAATTTTTATTGAAACCACAAAAATTTGATAACATTTGATAAGAAAGGTGTAAAAAATTAAATATGCCTCTACTTTTGAGTTTATTTTTTATGAGTCTTATTAAAGGTCATTGGACCTTGATATAAGTCATGCTGAAAAACATTGGGCCTAATGGTAGTCTAAGCCCAAGAGGAAAAAGGACTAAAAAAGGTCATGAAAGATCCAGTAGGTTATCATTTAAGCTATAGGTCTTAACCGAAATTACGTGCTATATTACTCCTATAAATAGGTCACAAGTATCATTTTAAAATCCTAATCTCTATTTGCTTATTGAAACCCTACTTAGATCCTGTCTGACTTAAGCATCGGAGTGCGCACACAGGGGAAAGCCCCTGCGCCCTCTGATCATTTTCTTTATTGCAGAGTTCTCGGAGACAAGTTAAGACACAGATTGAGATTCGTACCTCATAAAAAATCATTGTTGTGAATAGGTAACAATAATTGACGTCGTTTATGGGAAACAAACAAAAAAGCCATCTATAAAAGATAGCGAGAACATGATCTGCGAAAGGGTATGGAGGCCTGTGGTAGAATGTGGAAGCTTATGGTAGATTAGGTGGTAAACCGAGGTAGGAGACCTGCGGCAGGGGTGCAATGCACGGTAGGCCTGTGGCAGGGTGCCTCAACGAGCGATAGGAGCAGTAGGCATGTGGTCGCACGCGGCAAGGTGTAACGCACATCAGGCATGCGGCAGGATGCAACGACCCAGTAGGCCTCGGCAGGTACATAGTAGGCCTGCGTCAGGGTGCCTCAGTAAGCAATAGGCGCGACAGGAATGTGGTCGGCATGCGGCAGGGTGCAACGCATGGTAGAGCTGCGGCAAGGTGCCTCAACGAGCCATAGGCGCGGCAGGCATGTGGTCGGTGTGTTGCAGGGTGTAACACACATCAGGCACGCGACAGGATGCAACTCATAGTAGGCACATAGTAAGGTGCAATGGGCGGTAGGCTAGCGGCAGGCATTTGGTAGGTGCACGATAGGCATGCAACAGAATGCCTTAGCTTGCTGCAAGGCTGCGACAGGGTACCCCTTAGTGGCAGGGTGCGAGGCTGCGGCAAGGTACCCCTAGGTGGCAGGTACACAAGCTACAGTAGGGTTCAAGATAGAGCTCGAGCAATGAGATCATAATTTTAATCACCTTGGGTTGATAAGCCTTCACTCCTAGCCTACTCGAGCGAACTAGGAAAGACCTTACAAGATTAGAAAAGTGATCGGACCAAGCACTTGCCCTTTGAAGGCCTTACAGTGCAAGAAGGTTCCAAAGACTTCGAACATTAATCACTTGAAACCGTACTAGCGGTAAGCACATGATATTTTTGTTTTAACATTTATTGCAATTATTTTGTTACTTGTTCCATTTGATTGGAAATATTACATGTTATGAAATGGAAAGTCAATTATTCATATCTTTATCTATACTATGATAATCTTCCATGTATGATAGACATGTTATAGGAATAGAAAAATCAAAAGTCTCTAAGCATAGAAGGTGCGAGACGGGCAAATCAAAAGTCCCTAAGCACAGAAGGTGCGAAACAGGCAAATAAGCACAGAAGGTGCGAAACGGGCAAATTAAAAGTCCCTAAGTGAAAAATGCGCGTGATAGGCAAAACAAAAAGTCCCTAAGCGAAAAATACGCGAGACGGACAAAACAAAAAAGTCCCTAAGCACAAAAAAGTGTGAGACAGGCAAATTCAAAAAGCCTAAAGCGAAAAATGCGCGAGGTAAGCCACGCACTCAAAGAAAAAAGCCTGAAGAGAAAAATGCCCGATGTAGGCTACGCATGAACTTGAAGCGAAAAGTGCGCGATGTAAGTCATGCATGAAGGCAAAAAAAGCAAGGGCTTGAAGCGAAAAATGCGCGAGGTAAGCCACGCACTCAAAGAAAAAAACCTGAAGCGAAAAATGCGTGATGTAGGCTACGCATGAACTGGAAGCAAAAAGTGTGCGATGTAAGTCATGCATGAAGGCAAAAAGTGAAAGGGCTTGAAGCGAAAAAATGCACGAGGTAAGCCATGCACTCAAAGGAAAAAGCCTGAAGCGAAAAGTGCGCGATATAAGTCATGCATGAAGGCAAAATGTGCAAGGGCTTGAAGCGAATAATGCGCGAGGTAAGCCATGAATGATTAAATAAAAGTCTCTAAGCGAAAAATGCGATAAATGGACAACACATGAGCTTGAAGCGAAAAATGCGCAAGGTAAGTCACGCACAAGAAGAAAAAGGCTTGAAGCGAAAAATGCGCAAGGTAAGTCACGCACAAGAAGAAAAAGGCTTGAAGCAAAAAGTGCACAAAGTAAGCTATGCATAGATATGATTTAAATAAAAAAAATTTTATATACTCTTCCACAATGTATACCTTGTGAAAGAGTGGAGAGCAATTGATGAGAGTCTTACTAAAGATTATTGAGCTTTGATATAAGTCATGCTGAAGAACATTGGGCCTAATGGTAGTCTAAGCCCAAGAGGAAAAAGGACTAAGAAGGGCAATGAAAGATCCACTAAGTTATCATTTAAGCTATGGATCTTAATCGTAATTTCGCGCTATATTACTCCTATAAATAGGTCACATGTATCAATTTAAAACCCTAATCTCTATTTGCTTATTGAAACCCTGCTTAGATCCTGTCTGACTTAAGCATCGGAATGCGCGCGCAGGGGAAAGCCCCTGCGCCCTCTGATCATTTTCTTTATTGCAGAGTTCTTGGAGATAGGTTAAGACGTAGATCGAGATTCGTACCTCATAAAAAATCATTGTTGTAAACTGGTAACATCAATTTTAATTTAAAAAATTTAATAATTTTCTTTTATTCCTCATATAAATTTAACTCATGAATTTAAAAAATAAAATATTAGCATGTACTCTTTTTTTTTTATATAGGGAGTTACAATGAGGGAAATGGATTCAAAATTTGGATTTAATCCTTATTAAGGAGAGGTTACAACTGTTAAGTTAAGTCTTATTATTTATTTTATTAATTTTTTTACTAATTATACTTTTAGTCTTATTTTAATTTTGATTTGTTTCCTATTTCTTATTGACATTTTCTCCTCTTTGTTGTACACTTTTACTTTATAGTTTTTCTCTTAATTATATCAATGTAATACATATTATATACAAGTTTGACCCAATTTATAAACCTATAATATGAGTTTAATCCAATTTATAAATGATAAATTTATTGTACTTGATGTAATAATTATTTTATACATAGTTAATATTTGATAGAACAAATGTAAAAAAAAAAATTATATCATCTATCTACTTGAAATTTGTTTTAACATTTTTATTGGCATGAGAGAAAAATAAAAAAATATATATATAATACTATTACAGTAATCATCGAGATAAATTTTTATTCTAAATAATTTGTAAGAAACTTTTTATTTTTTTAAATTACATTACATTGTGGAATTTTTTTATATTTAATTTTGTCATTATTTTATTAAACAATAAATTATTACATAAAATTATAATAATAAAAAATTAGAATTGTATTAAAAAAATAAAAGGAAAAGTTGACAAATAAAAAGAATTAATATATTTAATATATTTCTAAAATTCATTTAAAATAGTTATCACGTTTAAATATCATATTAGTCATTATAAGATACATACATGACAAGTGCCATTCAAAAAATTATCAAATTGCCTGCATCCTGTAATATAATATATATATATATATGATTTTAAATATATTATTATAAACTTAAATTTAAATAAAAATTATTTATATTAATAAAATAATAATTTGGACAATGTCTAGATTTAATTTAAAATTTCTGTCCATGACTCATCCTAATATGGTCCAACCCACAGCGTTGATTGGCAATCCGGACCTAGCCTATGGCCATATATCTAATCCAATAAATTTTGTCTTATGTTCTCCTGAAAACTCATTTGATGTGGTTTTTTTTGGTGGAAAGAGGTACTTCATAAAAATAAAACACTCCTAAGTGGTGTTACATCGGACAAGTTGCTGGCTAGCAATATTTATATCAGCGAATGAAGTGTTTTTGTTTTTTTAGTAATATAAGTCGCACTTCCATGAAATTGCTAATCAATAATTAATTCAATTTTCGTTAAATTAATTGACTTAGCTCTCATAATTACTTAGACTTGAGTTATAATAATCATTGTGTAAAAGTTTGAATTAACGGAAGTATAACGTAAAAATATAATTAGCTGCCTTGCTTTTTACTTCATTAGAGAGTAGTAACATAATAATTAAGTGGCTTTCTATACCTAACCCCGCAGACAATATTCTTCACTTTATGTTTCATTCCTAATTTACAGAATTTTTGGAATTTTCTTTCAAATAAAAGAGCAATTGCAATCAAACTTAACAAATTCTCATATGCAAATCTCCTATGTACAATACCATCACTTGTTTTTTTTTTTTTAAATGCAAAATTAATTTGATAATGTCCTTTAAATAATTCATGAGATTCAGATAAATAATTAATGGAACAATTAAGCAAAGAATAAGAAAAAATTAAAAAAAAAAACCTTAATAGTTGATACATATATTATATACTGCCTAACTAAAAACAAATTTAAATGGTGAAAGCAACACAAGAAAGGTGACGAGTGAGGAGTGACAACAAATCTCTCTGTCATAAAGACTTTAAACAATGGCGGACCGTAAGCCATCTCAGTGGGGGCTGTGGCCCCCCAAACCTTTTGCTTATATATATAATAATACGTACATACGTGCTCGCATTTATATTAAATAAATTTAAATTAAGTTTTTAAATTTAAAAGAGTTAAAATTGCAATGATATTTAGCTATCTTACTCATTAATCATTACTCACAAAGCATAAAATTAATTAATTTACCATACAGATAAAGATTTTGTTTCTTTAAAAAAAATATTGCTCACAATTTTAGATAAGATTATTAACTTGATACAATTTTTTTATTTTATATTTTTGTTTATAAACTGATAAAAATTATGATTTTATAAACTTTTTTATTTTTATTAATATATAATTACTTGAATATGTATTTTATGTTAGCAAAATACAAGGATTATATCCAAATAAGATTTGAACTTTATTAAAAAATAAAAAAATCTCTAATTGTTTAATGTATGAAATTAAGATTATGAACTTTTTATTTTATTGTAATTAATTAAAACTTGACTATGTAAAATATTTAATTAAACTTTACTAGTCGAATGATTTAATTTGTAAAAAATATTTATTTGCAATAATTTGGATGGGTTAAATGACAAATATTTGACAAAGATTTTTTTTTAATTTTGTCAATTAGACATCATTCATTTATTTTTAAGATTTAATGAATATAATCTACTAAAAATGGATATAACTAAAATGAAATAAAAGTTCATAATATTAATTTCATGTAATAAAAGATTACAAGTTTATTTACATTTTTTTGGTTAACAGTTAATTTGCATTTTTAATAAGGATTTATATATGATGCACCTATACACTGTCAATGCACCAGAGATTGACACCTCATCAATAAGTTCTTATATGCAAATATAAATAAATTTTTTTAATTTACCCATAAGGGCCTATTGATGAGGTGTCAACCTCTTATGCATTGACAGTGTATCGAAACTATACACTGTCAGTGCATCATATACAAACTTTTTAATAAAATCTGAAAACTTAATTGAATATTAAGTCTAAACCATAATGACATAATTCAAATTAATATATATATATATGGCCCCTCCAATATCAACTATCAAGATCCGCTACTGACTTTAAATACAACCGTACAATAATTAAAGAGGAATATATACTCTTCAATTGGAAAACCGCGTAGAGCATCAAACACACGCAAGACACCCATGCCAAGAAGAAGACAATGAAATATAATTTTTACATGGAAATTGAATAAACACTGCGTTGATGAAGGTGGGTACGTGGTGTTTTCCTGTCCATCTATGGTCTAGAGATTCTTTATAGGGTTTTAGGTTTAAGTAGCAACGTTAAGGGTATGCATGTATTCTAGAAATTAAAGCCGCCCCTCAATTATTTTTTCCCTTTTAATTGCTTCTTTTTTTGCTTGTATCTTTTAATTGCTTCTCACATCCTATGAAAACAAATCATCTTCTCAATCAATATCATAATTCTCGCAACGATTAGATTCTTTTTTTTTTTGAATGATTAGATTCTTAAAACTTATCGCTAAGCACGAGTTTAAAAATAAACCACCAATAATTTTAATGGTTGATCATCCATTAAAAATTAAGAATGTAAATAGATATCATACAAATGAATACGTTGCATTTCCATACCCGATTAAGTAAAATTAAGTTATTTAATAATTGAACGCAAGTAGGCTTTAAATAAAAATTTTATTACTTTTCAGCACGAGTTTAAAAATAAACCACCAATAATTTTAATGGTTGATCATCCATTAAAAATTAAGAATGTAAATAGATATCATACAAATGAATACGTTACATTTCCATACCCGATTAAGTAAAATTAAGTTATTTAATAATTGAATGCAAGTAGGCTTTAAATAATAATTTTATTACTTGTCACAAATTTAAATAGTGTTATGGTAGTAATTTAATAAGATATCATACTATTTTAATTCGATTATAAATAATTTTTAAATATTATTATATACATTTTATTTACAAATCATTTATCATTAATATAATATTTAATTTAATTAATTCATTAAGTATTTTAATTACTATTTTTAACATTAATTTATTTTTATGATTTAGTTTAAATTTATAAATTTAATTTTTCTTAATAATATGGATTATGATTGGTTTTGAATTTTAATTTGAAAGTTAAACTTTGACTTAATAAACTAATTAGGTAGTTCAAGTAGTTAACAGGTATTTCTTATATCATATATGTAGAGTTCAGGTAGTAAAAATTTAAATGTCAACCATTCGTGACACTTTGAAATTCTATCCTCGGAATATTATCTATTTACTTTTTTGATTTTTAATTCATTGAATTTTGAATAATTTGCAATTTATTTTAAATTTATTTTATAAATAATTTTGATTTACAAGACATTTTAAAATTTTATGTGTACCTTAAATTAACTTTTCTAAACTAATATTTTTTATTCTTATATTTATATATTATCAAATAATTTAAAATCTTAATCCTAAATTAACATAATTAAAATAAACAAATTAATAGAACCAAATAAACTAAAATATTAATAAGATAATAACTTAATAAAAAAATCTAATCAAATTAAATGGAATAAACAAATTAAATAAATAGATAAATAAATAAACAGATAAAACAAAAACATTAGTAATAAAATAAAATACCAAAAAATAACACGATGACAGATTTATTTACACTTTAAAAACCAAATTTATTCCATGATCAAACAAATAAAACTAATACCAAAACTTGTTTACCAGCATAATGGAAATTGCAAAGAAGAATTAAAGTCCAAATACGAATTAAAAGAAGCAAAAACAAATATAAATTTGACTATTGGGAAGCAAAAAGAATGTTAAAGTGAATGGGAAGAATAAAATAGTATAATGGATACTCAAACACGTTGCTGAGTATTACCAAAAAAAAAAAAACACGTTGCTGAGTTGATGGAGCTTTAATAGGGACTTCTGCATTAGCAGTTTAGCACCGACACTTTCAACTTTCTTGGGTTTTCCATCCAAATCCAACACTACATTATTATGTAAGCTATTATGTAGCTTACTTGCGCCAAATGCGTAACTCCTAAGATAAGCAACTTTTAAGTCTCTGGAATGATCTCTTCCACGCGTCCTCACAATAGTCCCCGCTCGTTTTTTTTATGATTTTTTAAACTACAAATATCATCATTTATTTTATAATTTAAAATTAATATTATTCGAATTTAAAGTGATAAATAGTAAATTTTTTTAGATGGTGAGGATTTTAAAATTTGAATCATGTTTAAATACACGAAGAAAATATTTAATTTTTACTTTCACAACCACTTATTAATTTTTTTTATGATTTTTATACCTTGCGCCTAACACTTCTAGTTTTCATCTCGACCCTAAATAAGATAATATTTTATCCAATTCAAATAGTTTAATCTTGAAGTAAAAATTTTTTATTTTAAGTATTTATTTTTGTGAAAATATAAAATAAGTAAACAAGACAAATGAAATAATAACAAAAACTAAAATTGAAATGGGTTAAACAATTAATTATTAAACACAAAATCCAAAAGTAAATCCGGACAAAATAAAATGTTGACAATTATTTTTATTATTATTATTATATGAAATGAAAGTTATCGTCGGCTGGCTTAGTTAAAGGTGAATTCAATGAAATTGGCATTATCATACATGTTCTTTTCTTCTGGCTAAACATTTTCTACTTGTGTTGAAAACACATTTTAAGAGCAGAAGCTTGTAAAGCTAGTAATCTTACACTCTTTACTAGTTTCACGTCGTTTCAATATCCTTGGATCGAAATACCTGGACGGATCAAGAAGGTCCACGGCCTATGATGTTGGATTGGGTTAGATTCTAGTATGGGACGAAATAACCATTAGATTGGGTTTAATCCTAGTCTCGGCCCTATTATTTATGAAATGGACGTGCTGCCATTGGGCTTTATTTGGATCGGATTCCAGCAGGGTGGTGGTTATTAGATTAGCTTAATCGAGCCAGAACCTATTCTAATGGGCCCAAACTAGTTAATTACATGTATATTTATCTAATTTTAGGTTTACTTTTATCTTGATCATCTAATTATAAAAGTTTATGTTTTAATATTTAAAATTTGAGTAAGTGGCCAATGGAGGTTGTTTGAATTGAAAATGGTTATTTACTTCGCTTATAAGGTTTAAGTTTGATTCTGTCTGCCAAAAATTCTCATTGGTGAACAATTTATATGTTCAAATAATAATGATCACATGTTCATCGCATAAAAAATGTCGGGATTGAAACAACATCACGTTAAAAAAAACAAACTTTTTTTTTTACATTAAGTTTAAGAGTGGGTAAGTTATTCATTTCAAATGTCAAAGTATATCATCAACTTATTATTAGAATTTATGAACCTATTGTACTTTTACCTGCATTTTTTTTTTAAATTTACAAATCACCTACTAGCAAAAAATAATGAGAATTCAAACTTGAGTAAATTGCACTCAGATTTCAAATCTTAAGTACTTGCGCCTACTTTCATTGAAAAAAAAAACTAATTAATTAATTTATAAAATTTTTGGATAAAAATAGAAATGTATATATACACGTGCACATATGTTTTTTTGTATATATAACACTGTTCTCCAAATATGAGAGTGCTTGTATTTCACAAATACAATTTTATAATTTGGAGGCATGTACTTAATAATAATTTTTTATAATAAAAATTTTACTTCTTATCAATGAAAGTGCTTTTTTTTTAGTTCACTCTATGGCTGAGTTCATTTGGCTTACAAGTTGCCAGAAAAATAATAGTCGTTTTTTTTTTTTCATAAAATTTAAATTAAGCATGCACGGGTGAAGCAGTATGATTTGGAAATGTTTTTTAATACGCCGGAAAAGATAAAGACAACAATCTAATTATCTTTATGGGCGGTGATTAATAATTATAAATATCCTATCTATGCTGAAAAAGGAGCTTTTTAGGATGCCTGGCATCGGCAGCTGCCACAGCTCCATCAAAACCTCAATTTGCAATTGAGCTAATTTTTTTTGGTGTAAAAAATGTTGACAAAGTTTGCAACCACTTCGAGCCGGATAAAATTTTATTGGGCGGATAAAGCTCTCCCAACAAATGCAGCTGCATTCCCAAGCCTCGAACCGAGGATCTTGATTAAGCTGAAACAGCCCCTAGCCACTGATCCACACATTTTGTTGGTGCTAATTTTATTTTTGAAAATATAAACTAATTAACACTAGTAATTATCAATACAGATAAATGGTTTGGAAAATCCACAAGAGACCAAGCATGATCAGAATTAAATCAACATCCTTAATTTAATATATATAAAATCACAAAATTAGGGAATTAACCAAGAAAAATCATGTGAAATACTAAAGAAGATCAAATATCAAAATCCAAATATTACTATGTTTTTCTACGGTAATGATGATCACCATCTATCTTCAGCAGATTTTCCCAAGGATCCCTTGCAGCTACTAGAAACACTCCATTGATCAGAATTAGCCACCGATGACACCCCATTTCCACACTTGGCCACCGTCCTCACGCTCTCTATCAACGCCTCCGTTCGAGCCTCCTGCGCCAGGATTTCCGCCAACTGTTCTGGGCTTATCACCAGCTTCACCTTCCACACTCCACTGCCATTATACCTCGGCAACACCTCCGCGTCGCTTCTCTTGAGCACCCTCTGCTGATCAAACGACATGCGATATGGAGTTTTCATGGATGAAGACTTAGATACATTATTGTTGCTGTTGCTATCGACGTCTTCAACGTCGTTGTTGTTTTGATCGTTTTGTTTTGCGAAGCCGTTGGTGCTAGGGAGGAGGTAGTAGAGCTCGCCGGCATGGAGCTCTTCGTTGTGAAGGAGAGGCTCAGAGAACAAGTCGCGCGTGCGGTAAATGGCGTGGCCTGGGAACTCGTTGGTTATGCACTCTGCGGTGATGGGTCCGAATAGCTCCATGATGCCGCCGCTGGATGTTACCACTTTGACCACTTCTTCGACTTCTCCAAATCCTTTGAACACACAATTGCCCATATCAGTTCTCCTTCTTGCCGTCGGGAAAGGCTGTGTGGTTTTATGGGATGGAATCTTGAGAACTCTTGTGGTGAAATATAAGTTGAAAAAAACCGATTAAGAGTGAGAGAGGAAAGGAGTTTCGTGAGGGTTTCCTTTCGTCGGTGCGAAGTCGACACGAGTATCCTTTATTTGGACAAGATTTAGATTTTAGATGATTTTCCTAAAGTTTTTTTAATAAAAAAATGACCACAAAAAAAATTAAAATTGATAAATTAAAAAATCTTGATACATACACCAAATGTACAAAACTTCAAAAATAATAAGTTTCTAAATAAGTTTTTTTATTAAAAATTTTGACAATTTTTTTTAAGGACAGTTAAATATGTATGATCAAATTTGAATTATAAAAGATATTTTTAACAATTTTTATGGATTAAAAATTTTGACAATTTCTCTTAAACTTTAAAAATAATAAGTATTTTTATTAAAAATTTTGACAATTTTTTTTAAAGACAGTTATTTTTTGGTACAGAAGAGTAGGAATAATCCTACTTGGGAGAAACAGACTCTAAATTTACCGAAGGCCAAGGAGTCTACACGCAATAGACTACGTACTCATACTTGCAGTATGATCAAATTTAATTATATACTATACTTTTAACATTGGATTATTATCCTATCCATTATTAATGGAGTTTTTTAATTTCATAAGCGAGATTAAGATGATGATATGTGTCTTTTAAAAATATTAAAAAAATAATAAATAAATAAAATGAGATACATGTTATCATTCTAACCCTGTTTGTGGAGTTAAAAAAATTCACTGACAGTGTATAGGATAATTTTCCTTTAACATTTTTTTATGGATTAGAAAGATTCTAAATACACATAATTTTTTCACCCACTTTTTTTTTGTTTGAATAGTGGAGCATGAAGATAATTAGGTGTAATGTAAGAGAAAAAAAGTTGGTTGATTTACAAAAATTTTATGAATTATTAAGTACATTTTTTAAACTTTACAAATTGAATTAAGGTAGTGATACATAACATTTAAAATATTAAAAAATAAAATAATAGAATAAAATATATTTTATCATTTTAACTTTAATTGTAAAATAAAAAATTCACCATCAATGAATTGGATAATAATTTTTATTTCATATTATTGATAAAATCTTACTAATTAATTTATAATTTTAATTTTTAAATAATTTTATGTGATATTTTTAATAGGAAACTTTACCGACTTTATCCAAACAACTTAAGTGTTGTTTTGCTCCGTTCATTTGTCATCCCAAAATCTAAAATCTTGTGGCTTTTATGGTGGAATGACCCACTTTTCTTTGCGATATAGGAAAATAGGCTAGCCAAAAAGCAGAAGATAATAAATTGGCATGGCACATGTATTATAATATAATCTATTCTTTTTCCACTCCCTCTTTTTCCTTTCTTTTTTCTTGTTTATCTTTTAATTATCGTATTACGTCAACGTTTGGTACTTGTCAATCAAGACTATACCTTCGTTTGAGACCAGATCATCATCAAGGGATTCATGGTCAATTGCGCCATCAAGAGTATTAATTCCTTTTTACCGTTCGCTTTTAACAAGTGGAGCCCAGTTTTCGGCGACTCCGACATGAAAAGAAGAGAAGCTTTGGATTGCTTACCCTGAGCATGATCAACCCGAGGTAGTGGTTTTGTTGACTTCCATCATGGAAATTAAACATCTTTTGATGTCGGCTTAAGTGAAGTTCATTTTCAATAAGCCGGGCAACGTTCCCTTAGTTTATATACATATAAACGTGTTGATAAAAACCACAAAAAAAAAAAAATATTGGGTATACGTCGAGAACGGGATGGGACCTGGAGAGATTCTGATTGATCTCCATGAAAATGAAAGATGATTCATTGAATGATAAGATTGCGAAACTAATTTACAATACCTAGTTAAAAATGGAACAAGGTACATGAGCTAGGCAAACATTTTCTTTGCCAAAAGAATTATGAAGATAGCTTAATTTAAGTAGCTTGGTTTATCAGGTAATGAACAAAATTAAGAAGCTAGCTCATCTTTCAGCTGGGTGAAAGGAAAGCCATGTATGGTTTAGACTTTTGAGGGATATATATATATTTCAATGTTAAAGGTGAGGGATTAATAATAGAGTAATCTGATTTTAACAACTTTGGATGACGGTTTTATAATGATTAAGGGTAAGTGTGGGAAAATCACTCAAAATTTGAAGCTAGTTAGGTAATTAGAGGCGATAACAGAGCTGCACGGATCAAGTCATTAACCTTAATCATTATCTATGCATCAAGAGGTCAAGTAGAATAATTATAACGGTTCAAGCTTTACCGTGACCAATTTTCACACATTTAATTCACCTGTCTTTGGTACGTTGATGATCACTTGAATATGTATATGGTTCGATGCATATTGGTGGTGACCGGTGATTAAGAATTGAAGGCCGTTGAGAGTCCGATAATTGCATGCTTGAAGAAGTCGCAACATTTTTGGACTATATTATTGTTATGTCCAACCGCAGCATTCAGTTAATAATTTCAAAATGTCGATTCTTCAATCGCAACATTTTTGGACTATATTATTGTTATGTCCAACCTTTGTTTTTTTTCTTTTTCCCAGCATTTCAGTTAATAATTTAGCCCAATCAAAATGTCGAAATTCTTCAATCGTACCATTTGAACTTTGATTTATGTTATCAAAGGCCATTAGGCCCCGACAGGAACTCTATTATTTTTAAGGCCCAATTGCAACTGTAACACAAAATGCATCTAAAAGTATAAATTGAGAAAAGCCCATTACGTTTTTGCATATTTAAGAGGGAATTGACTGCTGACGGCACAGCCGTTTACGAGCGAGGGTAATTCCGAACTCGGTCGCTTTGATCGTTAAGGAATGCTTGGAAGGTAGATTTGTCACCTCGTGTTGTAGTTGGACAAAGGTCATGCTTTTTTGGATTCAAGATTAAGGCGTCCGAGTTGAGTACTCTTGATGGAAATGAGATTTGTAAAAGAGAAAAAAGTTGGGTTTGTTTTTAAATTTCAATCTTGCTCATCAAACAAAATGTGAATACCGCCAATTGAATCCATAAGAACATTGCTGTTAATTGTTATGATTCGCACAAAAAGAATGTTTGGGTTGCGTGGTACATTTAGGGTGGGCTAGACTAGACTTCCCAAGCTTCACATTTCTTGGGTTGTTAACTGGCTGGCAATGTTATCCGAATCAAACAAATGGCTTTGTTGAACAATGTCTTGGGCCGAATTAATGATGCCGAATTGCTGATTCCTCACTGTTTTTTTAATCATTATTTATACAGGAACAGGAAGGTTATGAAAAGGGTTTTTCTTTTCTGTGGGTTTTACTTTTGAAGAAATGAAAAAGTAATTGGGACTTGTCTCCCACCATGGCGGCTGACGAGCCAGGGTGGCCATTGCAAAAAGCAGACGAAGTTAAACTGTTTTCATTAGACAGGGTATAAATGAATAATTCTTAGCCGGTTTCGATGGGTCCGTCCCAGTTTGGTAGAAATGCCGTGCTCTATTTTGGATGACTAAGAAACATTTTCGTTTTGGAGTCGAAATCGAAAAGCATAATTTGAAGGCCTTCCATTTTCGGTTCGCAGGTTCCAACAGCTGGGCCCATCACGTCTAATTGCTCACAGTTTTACAGGCACTTTATTGGAAGCCCTTCTGGCTTCTGCTGAATCCTTAGTCCTATTCCTTACGCCCCTACCCTTATAAGCTAAGGCCTATGGCTTACACTTTACTGTTTGTTTGCCCGCATTTAGTTTTACGGATGTAATTTCAAGAAAAAACAATTCTTAAAAAAAAATTATTTGATACATGATTTGTTATGTTTTTAAGCTTATAAATCATTTGTTAAAGTATATTAAAAAAATGGTCATATGATTTTTTTTTTTACAGTTTGTGAAATTAAATTTCTTCGATACCAAATTATCAAACACGAATTCTTTCACTATTCAAGAAATAATTCTTTATTCTTAAGGCTGATATATTTATAAATAAAAAATTATTAATCTGTGTTTTTAAAAATTCATAAGATTTTTAATTTAATAAAAATATAATATTAATTATAGTTTTTCTTCTACAAGTATTTACTTGAACAAACATCTTCTTGCACATGGATAATGGTTACACTTTTGCACTCACATTGTAAATAAATTTTTTGATTTCACAAATTAGACTAAAATAATAATATATTTTTTACTTTATTTAATATATATTATAATATTCTCTAAAAATATATCATCTTGTAATTTTGTTTGTAAAATCTAAAAATTCAAACAAGAATTTTAAATAAAAAATTAAAACTTCGTAGATGCTTGCACAAAATGAAAATAAAAACTAAAACTTTTACGAATTATTTGGTATTGTTTTTGTGTCTTGTTTTTTTTGTTTTTATTTTCATTTTTTTTAAAACAGCAGTAGATAACATGTTTGGCAACATGTTTTTGTTTTTCAGAAAATGAAAACAAAAACAAATAATTTTCAAAATTTTTTGAAACAAAAATTTCTTGTTTCGATCATTTCAGAAACATGGTTTTATTTCTCGTATTTTTCATAAGTAAATGAACAATGTTTATATATATATTAATATAATACTAATATATTTTCATAATAAAAATTTAAAATAAATTAATTGATTTTTAAAATAAAAATAATATTAAATTTTAATATAAAATATTATTTAATTAAAATATATATTTAAAATTAATATATTTATTTTAATATCGAAAAGTTGAAAACATAAAAGCAATTAAATATAATTATGTTAAACTATAATATTATAATATTATTTAATTTAAATTCGTATAATAATTTTTTGAATATATTATATATTTTAAATGATATCATTTACTATAATTTTGATATGTTAATAATTTATATTATTGCTAAGTATTATTGTATAATATATTAGTTATTATTTTACTAAACAATATTATTACTTAATTTTATATTTTTTCAATTAAATTTAAAATATATCACTACTACTATTAAATAATTTAATATTATTAAATAATTGAATACTTAATGTTAAATAATATATTTATATTAAATATAAATTTTAATAACTATATAATTTATTATAAATTAATTAGTTAAATATATATTTAATAATTTAATATTATTGCAATTAAATGAAATAATATTATTAAATATAATTTATAATTATTAATTTATATGATTATTTAATATATAAATTTAGAATTTTTCTAATCTCAATTATTTCTAATAAAAATTAATATTAAAAATTATTTAATATATTTTACTTGAATTATTTAATTTAATATTATATTTAATTACAATATTATTTAAACTATATTAAATTTTAATTTGATTAAATGAAAATATTTAATAATGTTATTAAATAGTATAAATAACATTATTTAATAAATATATTATTTTTATTTAAATTTTAAAATTTTATTTTATGAATTGAATTATTATATCTAAATCAATTTAAATATTTATTTTTAATAAGTAATAATATTAATTAAATATATTTTTGTTTTCAAAAATTAAAATAAAACAAACTAAAAAAAATTTAAGAAAAAGAAAATAATGCAAATTACCTTTGAGTAATTGCCACGTATTAAGAAATCGACAGCAATCGCACTGGTGTACAGCCTCGATTAGAACAGTGACGCGTCACGTAATTTAAAAGAGAAAGAAAACAGCTAGAAAGAATGGATAATGCAAAAGTCATAGGACAGAAGCATATCTTCCCCACGTTACAGTCTCACGCGCTCCCACTCATCACATCACATGCAAGGGGCAGGTGCCGACCACCCTTCTCACCAATCACCTACGTTTTCTCCACTTGCAAACAATGCACCATCCTTCTCTATCCACCCTCCGATCTCCCTTCACAAGCATCTTTGACGGCCATCGAACGGCCCTAAAAAAAGGAGAGCTCTGGCGAGTTGCATGTGCGAGCTCTGACAGTAGAGTGCCTGCCTGTCTGCCACGGTTGTTTTTTTTTTTTTTCAGCCTTCTTGTGGTTGGCTAGTAGGACAGTCTCCGCATTTTATCTTACGCTTTTTTTTTTCTTTTTCTTTTTCAAGTTAGTCTCAGCTCGGCTCGCTTGTCTCCAAGCCAGACTCCAACAACATCTTTCTTACACTTTTTTCTAAGACTCGAATTTTCATGCCACTTTTTTTTTTGATCTGATTCAAGCAACTTTTTTTTTTCTTTGTGCTTTGTTTTCCCACTTTTTTTCCTTCAAATTTTATTAAAAAAAGTTTAGTTCTTTTGCATTAGTCTTTCCAATATAATTTTTTTTCTTAACCTACTAAATTTTTTCATGGACCTCGTTAATTTTATGAATTTTGTTTAATAGTCATATTTTTAGATAAAAATTTTAAGCTCAAATTTGTTTTTATCAAAACTATTAAATATTTTAATACATATTTTTTAAAGTTTTGAGCTCGAGAGACATAAAGTACTAGAATTAGATTTTTAATTTAAGATGATGTAAATTTAATTTAATTTGTATCAAAAAATTAAAATTACATTAATTTCTTTATATGTTTTGGTAATTGATTGAGAATTCAAATTGGCCCGCTTGGCAAGTGGGAAGAATTCAAATGGGGCATGGACAACAAGTTGAATCAAGTGAAAGCATATAAAGCAAAGTATACTCTAAGAATATCGTCCTCCAATCATATTTTCTTAATCTTTGCAAAACTCGGGCCTAAATTTGAAATGGGACAATCATGAGCCAAATCTGTTCTCTAATCTTTATCTTATGCATATTTCAATAAAAAAAATGATATATCATTCTATTTATTCATAAACAATAACTTCCCCACCACACCATAATTCAAAGATGGAATGCAGTACGCATGATCAACAAACATGTATCATTGATTGGAAAATGAACAGGTTCCTTAAGTCCTTAACCTTCTTTTCTATTATGAAAATGTCAGGTTGACTACAACGGATAGACATCCTAGAATAATAATAATAATAATAATAATAATAATAATAATAATAATAATAATAATAATCTCCCACATGCATGCAACATACAAGAAAGTTTTATGTAATTATATATGGCGTATGTGGTTGGACCTTCCACTTTTATTGATCCTGTTCTAAACCTTTTTTAATGGCTACCTTTTTGACTTACCAATTACTTTAATACGAAATAAAAAAATTTAATTTTTATTTGATTGATAATGAAATTAAATCTTATACATGAATTAAATATTATCTCACATATATTTTTTAAGTCTAGTTTATCGCTTTTAAAGTTTAAAGTTAACAAACAACATGCATGATGGGAATAGTAATTGAGAAGATTGTGAATTTAATTTTTTGATTTAAAGATTCAATTTTAAATTTAAAAATAAAATATATGATCATTTAAGGTGTAGAAAATAATCTATTATGAATTAGAATAAATATTTGGGGGATTATAGACGTAGGATTTACGAGCTTATCCAAAGTTGGCAAAGAAAACTGAGATTCGGATCTGCTGTCATTATCAACTCTTTTGGAAGCAGGTGAAAGACCTAAGCTTTCATACCCTAAGTAAGAACACATTCCCGTTCTCCTAGGCTCACTCAGCCTCAGTGTTACAGGCGACTAGCCGCCAAGAGAGTCGACAACCCCCATCCTTAAAATAAAATAAAATAAAATATAAATCCAACAAACAAAAATGAAATCTGAAAAAGTGCCTAATAAATTAAATAAAAAAGTTAAAAAAAACAAGAGGTTTGACCGAACTCTACGACAGTCCAAAGCCGTTGGGTGTGGTAGCGACAGTAATGATTTCGGTTCCTCAAACTTTTTAAATTACTACTGGGCGTGGTATCCGGTAAAAATATAGTTACCCTTTTATCTCTCTTTCCCCATCCAATCCTTATGAATTATCCTTTCTTTTCACCACTATAAACGCCGCTTGCCACGCTTACACGCTCACCACTAATTTTGTCCTTGCCTTTTACGTCTTTATTTTTTTTGTTCCTTTTTTAATTATTAAATAAATGATGCTTAAAAATCAGAAAATGAAAAGACAAATTTATCCCATTGAGGATTAATTGCTACATTATGAACTCTTAATTTACGCATTTATTTTTCTTTTATGTGCAAAAAACAGATGATTTAAGAGGGGACCCTCGCTGTCAAAATGGGAAGCCATGTCAGTGGATAATGTTTAGAGAAGTTAGCATGGGTTTTGATTAATGGACAACGGGCAAAACACTAATAATGTAAGCTTCTCCTTCTCTCGTCTGCTTAGGGTTTGATCATTGATCAGTATTCAAGGGCAATTTGGGGTTTCCCATCGAGGTGGTTCATGGTTCAGGGTAAACTACCTTTCTTAATTTATTGTTACTGTCATTCGAAATAATTTAAAGAAAAAAAAGAGCGAATTTAGAAGGTTGTGGCAGAAAGTTTTGGCCCACCAGACATTGCCCAAGACCTGTACTTTTTCGGCTAAGGGAATAGCAGCAGCTGCAGAGGGAGGGAGTTGAACGGAGCCAAGCAAGCAGAGACATTTGCAAAGGGGGAAAGAGAAAGTGTTTGAATGAATGAATGGTATCTCAAAGACCCACAGATGGCAGAAATGGCAGAAACAGAACATGCAATACTAAGAGGGAGAAGAGAGAGGCAGAAAATGGAAGGTTGAATACAGCGAAGCAGAGGTAAAGGCGCTGATACATATATGATATTAATATATTATTAAACAATATCTGTATAGGTTTTTTTAATATGTTTTTTAAAACAGAGAGAGAAAGTGCTGATACAGCAAAAAAGTTTGCGTCTTTGGTCTTGGTTTTCCATTGGACAACCTCGCCTACTACTGGCGTGGGTGCCCACTAGCAGCTTTTGTGTCCATCTTTTTTTCTTATTTTTGCGTCTCCTTCCGTCCTTCTCTGCATCCTTTGATCATTCTTCTTTCTTTCTCTCTCTCAATTGTGCTCTAACTTGGTATACGGAAGAAGTATAGTGTATTTATATATATATTTTATACTTGTAGGAGAAGGGTTTTTTTTTTTTTCAATCTTCTCTCACATCCTATTCCATCCTCTCAACAGTAATGATTTTCTCGTTAAGGGTATCGTTTTTGAGGAATCTGAGGAGTTTAGGTTGTGAAAAAGTGGCAGTTATATTAGAAAAACAACAGCTAGAAGAAGAAGAAAACCACCAAGAAAACAAAAACAGGATACGCAAGTGCACGAGTGCCTGAGGAAGGCCAAAGAGAAAGAGAGCTTTGGGTCGCTTGATGTGATCATCCAAACAAACGACTTTATCAGATCCTGTTTTTTTTAATTTTCTCTTTTCATTTTTTAACCACTCTTTATTTGGCTTCTGGGGTGGTTGGTTTTTTTGGTTATTAGCTCTTTTAGCCTGTTTTCTTCAATCTCTTTTTCCCTGTTTTATTTGGGAGTCTGCTCTGTTTTCTGTATGTCTCACCCAAGGCAATTTCAGATGGTGGGTGGTAACAATCCGGGGCAGTACAATGACACAACTTTTACAAAAATTTTTGTTGGTGGATTGGCTTGGGAAACTCAAAGAGATACTATGAGGCGTTATTTTGAGCAATTTGGAGAGATTCTTGAGGCTGTTGTAATCACTGATAAGAACACCGGGAGATCCAAGGGTTATGGCTTTGTGAGCTTATTGATCGCTTTCTAAAAAGCTTAGTTTATTTCCTTTCTTATCCATTCTAGCTATGGTAATAAAAAATGAATCCCCTTTTGTTATTTCCAGGTTACCTTTAAGGATCCAGAGGCAGCTATGAGAGCATGTCAAAACCCTTCTCCTATCATTGATGGAAGGAGGGCAAACTGCAATCTTGCTTCATTGGGTGCACAAAAGACTCGTCCACCAACTCCTCAACATGGTTTGTCTCTTTCCTCCTTTCCCTTTTCTTTGTTAGTATTAAATCCTGTTCCATATTCTTTCTCAATATCAACTCTTTATGCATATGTTAAATGGTGATTATTTGATAATGATATTTCTAGTGTTGAAAATCCCTTTTTTCTTCATCCTGAAGATGTGTTTTTTTAACTATACTGGGAAAACATTTTCATCTGGATTTATGTGATCTGATAAAATGAAATGTGGATCTAAACACTAGAGGTATAAAATAATCTAAATTAGGAAGAAATATTAAATGCAGGGGCAGGACGGTTTAGACCAGCACCTGGATTGATGCTACCGCCTGGTTATCATGGTTCCTCATCACCTTATATCCAACAACCTACTGGTCAATATTCAATCCCTTACTCAGCTTATGGGTGAGTTAAAGTATTGTAGAAATGAAATCCAATGGCATTTCTTCTTAACCTGCATAGTAGCACTCTTGATTTCATTTGTTGATCTCTTTCATCACCCTCACTCTCTCTTTGTTTACTTTCAGCTATACTGGATATTCACAAGACAGCATTTATCCTTTGGTTAGTGTTTACAAACAGAGACTGAAAATGAGAAATAATATGCTACATCAATTCTTTGACACTTAATTTTAGCTGAATTTATTGGTGTTTTGCAGAACTATTATAGCATCTATGGAGGACAACAATTTTCTCCTTACTACGCTGCTGGGGCATCAATGACACCAGGGATGTTTCATAATTTTTATCCATTTTATGCTCAATACGCACAAAACAGCCAGTCCCCTGGTTTTGGAGTTCAGTATCCCCAAATGGTACAATATCCTTATTTGCCTCAGCAGTATAGCTCGACAGGAATCCTATCACTTCCATCTTCAATGCCTACGGCAGCAGCTACCTCATCAGGTGTCATTTTACAAAACCTCTATGTACTTTCTGAGTATTTTTACAACAGTTTTCATTCAGTTAATCTTTTGGTGTATAATACCCTTTGCAAGAGAACTTTTATACAAAATGCAGCAAGTGTTAATTATCAAAGAAAATATGCAGCAGGTATTGCAGCAACCACTACGGCAACTGCGGTGGCAGCATCAGCATCAGCAACAACAGCAATGTCATCAGCAGCAACAATGAAAACACCACCACCACTAACAACAGCACCACTACCCTCAGCAGCAGCAGCAGCAGCAGTAGCAACAACAACAACAACAATTGAGGTGATGGGAACGGGGCCAGCTCCTTCACGAGCTTCTGGGACACCTACTGAAAAGAAACCATCAAGTTAATCCGTGTTCAGGGGCTACAGTGTCTTTTACAAGATAACCAAGATATTTTGAAAGGGACGTAAAGGTCAGCAAAAAGGAAACATTTGAATAAAAGAATACAAGAAGTTATTGATTCAAAAGGAGGATGCTTCATTACAAGATATGGAACTCAAGAATGTCAGCAGGGGATTGTTCATTCATGGAATGGGCGTTTTAGATGTAAAGCTCGCTCCGCTAGCTGTCTACAATTCATTCTCCATTCATGCCCACCAATAGGATTGTCTTATTACCATCATCTTCAGTCACCAATTCATCATACATGTTTGGTCTAGGAGAGTAGGGAGTCTTAATTAGTTGTTAGCATTAGGATTAGAAATCATACTCATTCATGTATTTGCATAAGGTGGAAACTAAATATTGGCTTTGGATTCTACCTTGACACTAATTACTAGATGATTTTGTCTCGGTTGCAGAGAGCATCCGATGACAGTCTTGTTCATATTTGTAGCAAGTGGTTCAGAAGATTGATTTTATATCTTTGAACCCAAATTTGATTGATTGGTCAAGAAAAAGGGCAAGCTCGGATAGCTAACCCCCATTAACTTGTAATTTTTTTTGTTTGTTCATCATTCATGGTTGATACTTTTCAAAGATAGGATTAGTTGGGATAATAAGATGGTGTTTATTTCTTTCTTTCTTTCTTTCTTTTTTTTTACAGATAATCATCTCTTTTGTCTTTCATCTTTCGCTTTCAATGACTATTCTTTTTATTTAATCGATCAAATCCTTCCTTTCCATGATCATCACTTTTTGGGTTCGATGCATGTGTGTTTGGAATCCAAGGGTATCCCATCTCACAAAAAGAGGTCAATGGCTGGAGCCCTGGAGTTGGAGGGTGTACCTTTTCTTGTTTCCCACTCGACAATGCTTCTGATCCTTCCAACTCAATGAAAGCCTGGAAAAGTTTCCCAGAATATTGTTTTGCAACAAATCTTCCCAACCGTGTCCAAAGGCAACCCAGGAAAAACAGTGAACACACTGTGCTATGGCTCTCGCATGCTCCACCGCTTAATAAACTACTGTAAAGGGATGCCTTTATTTTTTTTTTGCTTCTCTTCCTCAGCAACTGTTCCAACAAAGAAGTTGGTCGGTTCAAAAACATTTAAAAAGGGTAATTGTTCAACGTGTCGATCAAAGTCATTGCTGTTGAGGAGTGAGTAGGAAAGGGTCTTGCACAGATATTAATTTATTCATCAATTTTCTTTCAAGCGGCGTTTGGTTTCAGGGATTCTTAATGCTGGGTCGATATCTATTTACTTTTCTTACAACACCAGCCACTAGGATTTTGCAACAGTCCAAGATGGCCCAGCTGGGATGTTGCATGGCAGAAGGGGGTCATAGTCTCAATTGGTCTGAAATCCACTTCTCTTTGCTACAGATGGTTTGGTCAGATTTCGATCTGATAAAAGAATCTCAGCAACGTTCTAAATTAATGTTGTCCTTATTTTTGGTACAAAGTTGTCCCTTGCCCAATAACTTCTCAAAAGGTTAGTCTTATTTAATGAAACGAAACAATATGGTAGCACTTGGACTTGTTAATATTAATAATCAACATATTGGAAAACTCGCTGGGTGAGTGGCGGTGAGTGAGAATTTATTTGAGTTGAGTCGATGTATCCAGAAGTTTTTGTTCAGATTGATTTTTAAATGCAATTCGAATTAGATCTAATTTTATTTTTAATTTGATTTTGATTTGAAATAAAAATCAAGTTTAAGATTTTTTATTAATCTCTTTTATCAAATAAGGAATGAGCTTGATTTCTATATTCAAGCTTAAAAACGATTATTTGTGCTTAAATTCAAATTTGATTTATAAAAAAAAATACTTTATAAATATTAGGAATAATAGTCAAATAAGCCCTCCACCTTGAGTCCAAAATGGAATTAAGCCCTCAACGTTTTATTTCGTGACAATCAGTCCATAAACTTTTATTTCAGTGGAAATAAACCCTCAACCTTCTAAAATTCTACAATTAAGTTCAAATCTGTTAAATGACACTGACTGCCGTTAATGAAAGCTGACGTGGATAGCTTACTTGGCTGCCACGTGTGCAATACTAACGGCAGTTAGTGTCATTTAACAGATTTGGACTTAATTGCATAATTTTATAAGGTTAAGGGTTTATTTCCACTGAAATAAAAGTTTATGGACTGATTTCCACGAAATAAAAGATTGAGGGCTTAATTTCATTTTGGTCTCAAGGTCGAGGGCTTATTTGGCTATTTTGCCTAAATATTAAGAGTAAAATTATAAATAATAAGTAAAAAAATAAAGATATATATATTAAGGTAAAACAATTCAAATAAATTTACAGATTATTTGAATAGAGCATTAAGATATTTAAACTCGATCAATTCCAATATTCTGTAATTCTAATCCAAATCGATTCATTTGATAATTTAAGTTATTTATACTCGAACTCGATAATAACAAGTTGAGTTTCAGTCCTATTTACATCTAACTTGAGTAATTTTATAAATAAAGATGTCTCAACACACTCTAACTTCGAGTAAGAATATTTTAAAAACAATTTTATTCGCCATTTAGGTAAATCAGTTCTAAATCTGTAGTTGCTGTTTATGGTTAACAACTAATTAGAATGCTCATGGAATGACAAATAAAGGTGAGGCCATTGGGGAAATCAATAAAAGAAAATTATTAAAAGATAAACATACCAGGATAACGGGAAACATAATGGGAATAACTAAACGGCAATTATAACTTGGTAGTGATTTTGAAAGAGTTTAAACATTGTAAGAGCCTTAAATAATATATATATATATTATTTTTTAAAACATTTAGTAATAAAACCTTTGCACTAGTCGAACCCAAGTTTAGAAATTTTTATTTAGGACTCGACTCAAGTTAGAGTAGGCATCAATGAACCAATTTGTTGTGAAAGTTACAATAATATTTATCGAAAGATTTATGCAAGGATTTAATGACTAAAAATGCTTGTTTTTAGAAAAAATTCACTTAAATATTGTAAAATAAATGACAAATATAAATGATATATTGTGTGACAAAGTATAATAAAATTATAAAAATGAATTTAATTATAACTATATTTAAACCAGTGCGATGCACGGTGAAAATTTTAATTTTAAATTTTTTTTTAAAAAATAGAATAGAATTGTAAAAATTTATTTTGAAATACATGTTGAATAATATATTAAAAAACTTGATGCAAATATAGAATATACAAATTAAAAAATAATTAGAAATCAAATACTTATTTAAAAAGTTATTGAAATATTAAGTATCATAAATCTTAAATATTAAAAAATAGGTTATTGATTAATGTTGCATATTTGAAACTGATTTATTTTTAAATTTTGAATTTAAATGATTCCAAATTAATCTTATAAAATAAATTAGTGTCAAAAACTCAAATTTTTAGGGTTTTTTTTAAATATTTATAATAGTCTTACACATAAAAAGTCAGTAAAGTAAAATGTAAATAGCATAAAAATGATTTATTATTTAAGTTTTTTAAAATTTAAATTAATTCAAAATAATTAAATATAATATTTAAGATAATATATATTTCAAAAGAATAGATAATTCATATGGATATTTTCTTCTTTTTTTCCAATCAAAGAAAATGATTGAACAAATAAATAAATAAAATGATTGAACAAATAAATCTAAAAAAGGAATGGAATGAAATTTAAAAAAAAAAGGCATGAAAGTTTTATTCAATACAAAAATATATAGATTTAAATATCTAGTTTTAATTTTTTTTTATAAAATTTTAAAACCTTAATATAATTCCGATCAAAATATATGAATTTTTTAATTTAAAAATAACACAATAAGTGATAAAAGAAATTTTAAATTCTAAGATAAATTTTATTTGATTTAAATGAATAATATAGTCGAAATCTATTTTTTAAATTTCAAATATTTTAAAATTGAATAAGATTTTTTATAAAAAATTAAAATTAATTTATTATTCAAATTATAGAAAAAACAAGCTATGTAAATATAGATATTTATCTTTTAAAAATTGAAATAGATAATTGATTTAAAAAATAATTAATTTATTTTGTAATTTTAATATATAGATTCCTATTTTTTAGAAAATTGAGAAAAATTTTACTTTTATTTTAGAATTTGAAATGGATAATGAATTTAAAAAGATAATTTTATTTTTTTTAAACTTGAAAAAGAATAATTATTATTTAATTATAATAAAATACACGTGTCAATATATAATCCATCCACATAGGGTGTTTTACTTTGATTCAACTGCTTTGACTTATATATATATATTAGATAATAAAAAATTTTAAAATTTAAATTGTTTAAAAAAAGATATAGAAGAAAAATAGAAATTGAACGAAATATAGAAGAGATTTTATGTTTATATGACTAATAGAATAATAGTTTGTATTATATTTATGGTACTTTCAACTACAATTTTCTTGTAACTGAGTCTGAGGCCTCATTTCAAATACGGGCCAATTGCTCAATGGGCCTCAAAGTCTAATGAGCCCAACTCACACTTTTTTTCTTTAAAATCTTTTTTCGAAGCAGGGAAACCCTAGAAACATTTTGCTCTCAGAGCGGCGCTGCACAGCTTGCCGAGAGCCTGTCACTCCCAGATTTCATATTTCTGGTAATTTTCTGCATTTCCCTCTCTTTTATTGTCTGTTTCTTCGGAAAATTGTTTCCATCAAGACATTTCCGAGAATTTCCTTTTCATTTATAATCTCGATATTATTGCAAATCTTTATATGAATTGGGTTTTGATTTTTTTATATATTTTTTAATATTAATAGTTGAAACTATGTCGTCGGTCGGCGAAGCTGCTTGCTCTTACGCTGCTTTGATTCTCTATGATGATGGGATCCCCATCACTGTATCCTTTATGCATTTTATGGTTTTATGATTTATAGTTTGATTTTTTTTTAGTTTCTCTGATAGGGTTATGAAATGAAAAAGGAGAAGTAGGAATTTGATTATGGTTCTTGATAGAATGAGAGATTGCCCATGTGAATGGGAAGATGGTTTTTTTTTTCTTTAACTGTCGCTGATAGGCTGAGAAGATTTCAACAATAGTTAAAGCTGCAAATGTTTCTGTTGAATCTTATTGGCCAAGCTTGTTCGCTAAGCTTTTCGAGAAGTGTAACATCGAGGATCTCATAACCAGTGTTGGAGCTGGTGGTGGTGGTGCTCCAGTTGCCGCAGCTGCCCCTGTTGCTGCTGGTGGTGCAGGTGGCGCTGCTGCTCCACCTCCTGCCGAGGAAAAGAAGAAGGTGGGACTAAACTTTACAAATATATACGTGTATCTGATTTCCTTTATCTGATATGTGGTTCTTTGTTAATTTTGCAGGAAGAGCCAGAGGAAGAGAGTGATGATGATATGGGATTCAGTTTGTTTGATTAGGAGCTCCTTTCAGTTTGTCGTTTGGTCAATCTTTGGTTTAGTGCATTAAGCTATGGTAGTAACCACTGTTTCGAGTTGTATTCAGCATTGGTATTTGTCGGATAATTAGAAGTGTATTTCTTTTTGAATGAAGTGACACCAACTAGTTCTTTGTTTTTGAGTTGTATGTTTGAATCTTCCTATATATACATATATAAGTATTCAAGACCAAACTTTGCCATTTGTCAGAGTATTAAGTTGTTTTTTCCTTGGCAATGCATGCTTTTGTTTCAGATTGCTGTTTTCATCAGTGGTTCATTATGCTATTGAGTATACATGTTAACTGACTGTTGTACATATCGCATTTGTGTCATTACGCATTGGTTCTGAGCTCTACACTTTTTCTTATTTTTACATTTTGCTGAAAGTTGGCCCTTTAAGTTTTGCCTTGTCTGTACTTGCTATGTTCTGAATATCTGATTTTCTGGGTATGATAAAGCGGATCCAGGGCTAGCTTCTTGTTGCTTGAATGTTTTACTTTGGTTCTTTCAGGTTATCTTTTATTTTTAATCTGTATTGATTCGACTCATCTCCAGTTTATTTATAATTCATAATTCTTTGACTAGAATATCCTATGTAGACGAATTGCTCATCTTGCTGATTGTGATTTTTGTAACCATGACCAAAGTGGCCAGCCATAACAATAACTCATCATTGTCAAGTTAGAATGTCCGTTCAAAGCAGTTCTGGCAAATTGCTAATACCTTTTTGTACTTAATGCCATTCATAACGAATAACCTTTTTTCATACGAAAGGAAAGGAAATGAGGTCCATCTCCAGCGTTTTCCGTTATGCAGACAACATGTCAAGGAAATAATTGTATTCATACGAGGTACTGTATCTAAAACTAGAGTATAAAATTATATATATTATCATAAACGTCCTTCGATATTAAGGAAGCCTTTTTTTATTTTTAAGGCAGTGTAAAAAGGAAAAAAAATGGGTTTAATTAAGAAAACCTGTAATTCAGATCAAACTGAAATTGACGAACGGAAGCTGTGACCTGTCGCCGCCTATACTCTTCAAAGTTCCAACAATGAACATGTTCACTCTCAGTATCGGACAAGATATTTCCAAGAATTAACGCTGAATTTTAGTTGAGAACGAGTAAGGCTCCACGATATGGAACTCGACCTTGACTCGTTACTTGACTCACACCTCTCCTCCGATGACGATTCCAACTCCATCGTCCCTCGCCGCACCATCGATGAAATCCTCAACGACTCTGATTCCTCCACGTCCTCTTCCTTACCCTCATCGCCTCCCTCGACTCATCTCCCCCCCGATAATCACCTTGCCCGATCGAACACCGTTCCGCAAGAATTCGTGGAATCCATAAAGGAAAGCGACGCTCTTTCGCAAGGACAGGCGGAATCGTCGAAGCGTAGCCCATTCACGCGGATTGGGGATCCGATATGGAGGGTTTCATCATCTTCTTCAAAACAGTTGCCGGCGCTGTTTGGCGGAGTGAAATCCAATGCGAAACCAGGGGAGGC
Organism: Heritiera littoralis; assembly: GCA_031772115.1. Taxonomy (NCBI): domain Eukaryota; kingdom Viridiplantae; phylum Streptophyta; class Magnoliopsida; order Malvales; family Malvaceae; genus Heritiera; species Heritiera littoralis. The sequence goes on from JAPDPK010000004.1 coordinate 4,413,046, forward strand.
ACTCGCGGCGGCTGCTGCGGCTTCGAGGTTGGTTCCAACGCCACATGCGGCGGCGATCAAGTCGAGGAGGGCAGTAAGCGGTGGGGTCCTCTACAAGGTTACAGATAGAGATGATCACGAGAATGGGGAATCGGTTGGGGTTAGTTCTGAATCAAGCGTTTCAGGTGAAAAATTAGAAATTGATGATTATAATAATGATAATAAAATGGGCGATTTTCAATCTGCTGATGCCCATGACAGTGGTGAGGCTATAGATAATAGAGATAAGGAAAGTGAAACCGATAAAGTAATTGGACGAATGGATGGCTCTTCTAAACTCGATTTTGATGAGAACTTGAATAAAGAAGTTACAGTTTCGGGTTTGGATGAAGTTTTAGATAAAGAAAATCCCCCTGTTTCTGTGTATGAGAAATCTCTGGTTGTCGAACCGAATGATTCATATGATATGAGTGTTTCGTCTTTGCCTAGCTTTGATCAGGAGAGAAATATAGATAAGGACTTAGAGATAGTAGATTCTGAAAGAGAGAATGGAGCAAATGATAAGCCTAGTGATGAAGATGGCGAGGAACATGGTGGTGGTGCTGATAGTAGAGGTGGTAATGATGCAAGTTCAATAAGTGATATTTCAGAGCTTGTAGAGGAGAGATTAGAGCAACTAGAGAGTGAGAGGACAAGTAAACGGCAGGAGAAAAATTTACGTGCTACAATGAAGCCACTTGAATTGGCTGAAGAGCTTGAGAAGAAACAGGCTTCTACTGGTTTGCATTGGGAGGAGGGTGCAGCTGCTCAACCAATGCGGCTTGAGGGTGTTAGGAGGGGTTCAACCACGTTGGGATACTTTGATGTTGAGGCTAACAATGCAATCACTCGGACTCTTTCATCACCGGCATTCAGGCGTGATCATGGCTCCCCTCAAGTTTTGGCAGTTCATCTGAATTTTATAGCTGTGGGAATGACTAAAGGAGTCATCATCCTAGTGCCGAGTAAATACAATGCTCATCAGGCTGACAACATGGATCCTAAGGTGCTTCAATTGCTCTTTCTCTTTAATTTTTATCTTCGGTTACATTCCTGTGGAAATATATGCCTTTTTAAAGTTGTTCAATTTTGCTCATTTTTGTTAAAGATAGTATAAAAGTACTAGGAAAGTATTCTTATGACAATGCATTCTAATGCTCAAAACAATAAAACTTAGTATCAAATATTGGCTTGATGGATTGAATGAGGAAGATGGAATCCTATCAAATCTTGTGAGTGCATTGAGGCTAAAAAGACGTGATGCAGCTGCTTGACAAGATTTTAAGAAACACATACTTGAAATCAGAGGTTTTTAAGACTTTCGTATGCATATTTTACAATTCTCTTATTTCTTGTTTTGTTTGCTTACAATCTACAGGGTGAACCATAGTATTGTAGTTATCCCTTTTGAGTTTTACTGCAGTTGAGAATTGTATGATGATCTTTGAAGCTTCACTATGCGTACATTTATTAAACTTTCTTGAATTTGATTTTCCATTTGTTATTTAATTTTATGAGTTAACTTCACCATTTAACTATGTCATATGTATTCTAGATGGTGATGCTTGGTTTGCAAGGGGATCGGTCCCTTGCCCCTGTAACATCCATGTGCTTCAATCAGCCAGGTGACCTGCTCTTAGCTGGCTATGGTGATGGTCATGTTACGGTTTGGGATGTTCAGAGGGCATCAGCAGCAAAAGTTATTACTGGAGAACATATTGCACCAGTTATTCATACCTTATTTCTGGGGCAGGATTCTCAAGTTACTCGCCAATTTAAAGCAGTTACAGGGGATAGTAAAGGCTTGGTCCTCTTACATGCTTTCTCAGTTGTTCCCTTGCTTAATAGGTTCTCAATCAAAACACAGGTAAAAATTTACGTCATTGAAATAAGTCTATATGCATGTAGGATCTACTTATTCTAAACTGATATTCAATTGTCAACAATGTTATACTTGTTGGATTGATAATGTTTTAATATTGATTGAACTAGTGTCTTCTTGATGGACAAAGAACGGGCACTGTATTGTCAGCTTCCCCCCTTCTTTTTGACGATTCATGTGGGAGCACTTTGGTGACCTCTCAAGGGAATGCTACATTTTCTACTAGCAGCATTGGTAGCAAGATGGGAGGTGTTGTTGGGGGAGATGCAGGTTGGAAACTCTTCGCTGAAGGCTCTTCTCTGGTTGAAGAAGGTGTGGTCATATTTGTCACCTATCAAACTGCTCTGGTGGTATGAAGTCTGGATGATTGCGCAAATTCCATGTATCTTTTGTGTTGAGGATTAAATTTGCTTTTTTTGGACAGTTCTTATTCACCATTTGCTGAACCACCTTTTTTTTTGCCTTTAGGTAAGGCTTACTCCAACATTGGAAGTCTATGCGCAACTCTCTCGGCCAGATGGTGTGCGGGAGGGTTCCATGCCTTACACGGCATGGACATGTATGACACAACCTCGTGGTTTTTCATCAGGTAGATAGTGATTGAGGTTGTTAATTTTCATTTTGACAGCTTTCTCAGATATGAATATGCTGCAGAAAATTCACCGACAGAAACAGCAGAAAAAGTTTCGCTTCTTGCACTGGCATGGGATCGGAAAGTTCAGGTTGCAAAGTTGATCAAATCAGATCTAAAAGTATATGGGAAATGGTCTCTTGACAGTTCAGCAATAGGTGTGGCTTGGCTGGATGATCAGGTATGCATGGTATTGTTTGTTTAATCACACAGGCATTTTCGCATCTAGATTTTATTGGGCTTCTACTTGTTCCTGCATAAAATCAATTTTGCTAATGCAGGCTTTCATGCTTGTACAGATGATGGTGGTTCTTACAATGACAGGACAGCTCTACTTGTTTGCTAGGGATGGAACTATGATTCACCAAACAAGTTTTGCTGTAGATGGTTTGGGAGGAGACGATCTCATTGCATATCATACTTACTTCATTAATGTCTTTGGAAACCCTGAAAAAGCTTATCATAATTGTGTAACTGTGAGAGGAGCTTCCATTTATATACTAGGACCTATGCATCTTGCTGTCTGCCGACTTCTTCCATGGAAGGAAAGGATCCAGGTTCTACGGAAAGCTGGTGACTGGATGGGAGCTTTGAACATGGCAATGACACTTTATGATGGTCAAGCCCATGGTGTTATTGACCTTCCTAGAAACCTGGATGCTGTGCAGGAGGCCATAATGCCCTATCTTGTAGAGTTGCTTTTATCGTATGTAGATGAAGTGTTTTCCTATATTTCAGTGGCATTTTGTAACCAAATTGGTAAAATGGAGCAGCCAGATGAAGTTGGAAGTAGAAACAGTTCTGTGCATTCTGAAATAAAAGAGCAATTCACCCGTGTTGGTGGTGTTGCTGTTGAGTTTTGTGTCCATATCAAGAGGACTGACATTCTTTTTGATGAAATTTTCTCCAAATTCATTGCTATTCAGCAAAGAGGTATTTCTCACAGCTCATTCTCTGCCTGCAATAATTTCTTCCATATTCTGTATTCTCTGTTGAATATGAAAGTTGAGATCTACACTACCAACTCAGACAATTAATGACGTACAATAATTATCTTTCTGGTATAATTACTATAATCAAAGCTTAAGGGAAGAATGTCATACCTGATATCTGATAAATTTGGCCGTGTTTGTGATGGTCATTGCACATCCAATAGACTCAAGCTAGAGTTGTTTCTTATCAGTTGTCTTCATTGGAACTAGTTTTTGAATATCATAAATATGCATAGTTTCTCTGAACTCATTATTCATTGATAAATTCTGAACCCAAATCTAACAACAAAAGATTAATTTTTATTTGCATCTTTTTGTGGCAACTGTCATTGAAAATCAATTTAAGTCTTTTAACGGCAGAGCAAGACAACTTGGGAAGATATTGAAGAGAATGATGCTAAGGTGGTTTTAATTGTTGATGAAGTAATTCTTATTTTAGATGTTATTTATTCGATGTTTTGGTATTTGAGTTATGAATGAATTATGTCCAGAATCCGTATGATGGCTTTTTTCTCATGATTGTTTCACTAGTACATTTAAATGATATTTCCTTCGTCAAATTTGTGCTGTGCATAGTTTAATAGCCTCTGAAGATAACCATAATATAATCTTTCCTATGATGTGTGCCTTGTTTGTCACTCATTACACAATAATTGATAGATCTCTGAATAATTTGCTTTTTTAATGTTGTAGATACATTTTTAGAGCTTTTGGAGCCATATATTTTGAAGGACATGCTTGGATGTTTGCCTCCTGAGGTACCATTTAATGTTAAATATGTAGCTCTTTTTTTCACCTTATAGATACATGATGATTTTACTTTCATTTTGTTGGAAAGATAATGCAAGTGCTGGTAGAGCATTACAGCAGCAAAGGATGGTTGCAGCGAGTGGAACAGTGTGTTCTCCACATGGACATTTCTTCCTTGGACTTCAATCAGGTTATTATATGTGTTCTACATGTCTTTTGTGGGTGCTTTATTGTTGTCTTTAATTTTTTTTTATCACAAAATTTTCATATATTTTCCTCATCTATATTGTAGGTTGTCATTTTATGTCGGGAGCATGGTTTGTATGGTGCTTTGGTGTATCTTTTCAACAAAGGATTAGATGATTTCAGGGCACCTTTGGAGGAGTTGTTGGTAGTTTTACGAAATAGTCAAAGAGAAAGTGCTTCTGCCCTTGGGTAAGTTAGATGGACAGGCATGTTGATTAGGAGGGTTCAGGGTTTTTTGTTCTTGCTCCTTGGACCATTCGTAAGTCTTATCGGTTAAATAAACTCCGTCCATGTAAGCAATCCCAACTTCCATGGCATTAGGGTGGTTACCTTGCTCAGCTGATTTTAGCACAATTGAATAAAAACAGATGAGACAATTATATGCTAATTAGCAGAAACTAATGCATGTAGTTACACTTGTTTTAATCACTTTTGGATGTTTTCTTAAAACATGTGGAGGATCTGAAATGATATGAAGACAGTAGTGCAGATAATGAGGTGTAGTCTGATATATAGCTTTGTCTTGCTTGTTCAGTTACCTAAATAAAACAGAAGCAACAAGATATATTGGAGTAACTTCCAAGACTATGTGTTAGGTTATGAGTTTATTAAGTACTTTCTCCTGATAGGATTCTATATGTTGTTCTTTGAAAGTGAGGCCTTAACAAGATTTGGGAAGCAAAAAATTGCATTGCTTACTGGCAATATTTCTTTCTCCTTTATTTAGATTAATGGTAATTTTCTAATATCATGGTATTTTAAATTCATTATATATTGAATATTGTATTTCTTTTGGTCTTCATATTATTGGCTTTATCTTTACTTAAACTTGTTCATCTTATCAGGTACAGGATGCTTGTTTACTTGAAGTACTGCTTTACAGGTCTTGCTTTTCCACCAGGTATTAGTTTTATTTTATTGAATTAGTGAAGAAGATTCATGCTGTTAATTCAACTTATCTTCTGATAATAAAGAATAATAAAAATATTAACTGTTTTTCCTGGCTATGTGTAGAGAATCAATTGACCTATACTTCATGTGGAATTTGTTAGTTTCATTGCTTATTGCTTCATTAACACACATTTGCAATGCTATCCAATGGATTGGCATATTGAAAATGACATCATATATTAACTTTTATTTATAGCAACATTAAACTTGAATTTCTAGGGATTTTGCATTTCTGAACTAGTACATTTGGGGCCTTACATATTTTTGAATGATTTATCATCCTTGGTATTGAAATGGTGATGCTGATAATTTGTTCAATGTTATTCTAAGAAACTTTTGCACCATCAAATCTGTCAGTTATCACTGAAATATCATAATTCTCTATTTGCAGGACAAGGTACTCTTCCACCGTCACGCTTGCCATCTCTTCGGACAGAACTTCTGCAGTTTTTGTTAGAGGTTTCCGATGGCCAGGATAAAAAATCAGCTTCAAATTTGGCTTCTGAAAGGGCATACCTTAACCTTTATTATCTCTTAGTGTTAGATACTGAGGCTACTTTGGATGTTCTCAAATGCGCTTTCATAGAAGACAAATCCCCCAACACAGAGTCTCCTTTTTCTGAGTCTGGTGATGCAAATGTGGAAGCTAAAAAGGAAGAAAATTTGATGGCTGAATCTGAAACTATGTTGGTTCAGAAGACCATCAATGCTCTGGTTCATATTCTTAATAAGACTGTCTCTCCAACAGATGGGCTTGCAAGCAATGACGACACTGTATCTACAGAAGCATGGCCTTCAAAAAGGGACATGGGCTACCTTTTTGAGTTTATTGCGTACTATGTTGCTTGTGGAAAAGCTAAAATCTCAAAAACTGTTCTAAATCAGATTTTGAAATACTTGACATTGGATAATAATAGTCTGCAAAGTGTTTCCACCATTAGTACTGAAACATCCAAAAGAAGAGAGAAACAATTACTGGGGCTCTTGGAGGTAGTGCCAGAGACTGATTGGGATCAATCTTATGTGTTACAACTTTGTGAGAATGCTTGCTTTTACCAGGTATATTTGCCATGTTAATTTCTTCAATTCTCACTGAGCATAATGTGAGGGTTAGATTTTCTCTCTACGGGTCTTCCTTAAGCTTCGTCTTGTTTTGTTTAGGTTTGTGCCTTTATTCATGCTATCAGACATCAGTATCTTGCTGCTCTTGATAGCTATATGAAAGATGTGGAGGAGCCAATTCATGCCTTCGCTTTTATCAACAATACGTTAATTCAGCTGAGTGATGGAGATTATGCTACTTTTCGATCAGCTGTCATCTCTCGGATTCCAGAGCTGGTCAATTTAAGCAGGTAGTACTTGTTATGAATTTCAGAGTTGTCTCTGTTCTTTGTTTTCATCGTTAAATAGATTGTTTCTGCTGTTCTAGAAATTATTCTTCCCTTGTCAACCTTATGCTTTTACAATCTTTTGCAGAGAGGGGACATTCTTCTTAGTTATTGACCATTTTAATGATGAAAGTTCGCATATCCTATCTGAACTTAACTCTCACCGAAAAAGCCTTTTCCTTTACTTAAAGACAGTCATCGAGGTTCACTTATCAGGCACCCTCAACTTCTCTTATTTAAGAGAAGAAGAGATTGTAGATGTCATTAGTGGAAGAAGGGGGAGAGATCCATCAAAAGAAGTTGAAGCGTACTTGGAAAGAATCTCTAATTTCCCTAAGCTCCTGCGAAGTAATCCTCTTCATGTAACTGATGATATGATTGAGCTTTATCTAGAGGTGAGTGCCCATGTATTGCGTTGCTTATTTAATAGCATACAACTGCGGACCTCCCCTTGCTGTCCAATAGAAATGCACAGCTTTAAGTTACATTGTATGGCGTTTGTTAGTTATAATATCATTCGACTTTATTTTTAAATTATCTTTCTTTTTTTACTTAGGCATTGCTTGGCAGAGTGGAAAGAAAAATGGAAAGATAGAAAATTGAGAGAAGAGAAAAATGAAAAGATGGAAAGCATATTTTTTTTCCATTGATGTGCTTGGTAGGAAAATCGAAAATGTGAAAGAAAATATAAATTTCTTTTCTTTCATTGCTTGGTTGAATTGAAAAATGGAAGGAACGAAAATGAGATTATATTAATTTACCATTATGCCATTAATTAGATTAAAATGACAAAATAAAATTTTAAAAAATAAAGGATAATTTTATATATATATATATATATATATAGATATAGATATATATACTTGACTCACATCTTTCTCATTTTCTCTCCATTAATCTTTCCAATTTGGAATGATTTGAATTTGTTAATAAGGAAAGAAAATAGAAATCTTTCCTGTTTTCTTTCCTCACACTTTTTCTTCTTACCAAGCACTAAAAAAAATCATTTTCTTTTCACTTTTCCACACACCCTTATCCATCCTTCTACTTTTTCACCCCACAAAACACACCTTTCTTTTCAGGTTTAAGGGAAAGGAAATTGAGTGGAGTTAAAATATTTGTTCTTATGATTTAGGTTGGCCACTTTTCATGATCTCGCCTCTTCTAATTTTCCTTTTGCAGTTATTATGTCAGTTTGAGCGAGATTCAGTTCTCAAGTTCTTGGAAACTTTTGATAGCTATCGAGTTGAACACTGTCTACGCCTATGCCAGGAATATGGAATAATAGATGCAGCTGCATTTTTATTAGAAAGGGTCGGTGATGTTGGTAGTGCTCTTTTGCTTACACTTTCTAGCCTTAATGATAAATTTACAGAGCTTGATACTGCTGTTGGAAGTGTGGTCTCTAAGGTGTCTAAAGGTCAATCTGCTAGCACGGAGGATTTCAACTCTGTTTTAAAACTGAAGGAGGTTTGTAGTATATATTCTGTGATTAGGAAATAAAGTTAAGGTCTTTTATTTTTTGGAAACCTTATATTATTTCTGTTTGTTATCAAACAGGTGAATGACATACAGAATATATTGCGTGCCTGTATTGAATTGTGCCAACGGAATACCCCTCGTTTGAATCCAGAAGAGTCTGAGATGCTTTGGTTTAGATTGCTTGACTCGTAAGTTCAACATATTTACTATTTGCTTTTCTGCAAAATTTAAGCCTTCTATCCCTGGTTTTCAACGTTCTACTAAGTTTTTATAAATGAGTTGTCTAAAACTACTGATCTACTTTGGACAACTAAAAATGCATAATTATTTTCCCATTTTCCTTGTTAAAATTTGAAACTCATTGTCTTTGGCATGAGAAATGATATCTGAGTAGATACACTTAACTGGAGATTCCATTATATGTAATATAAAGAGTACGTCTATGGTGAAATACCTTCGAATGGTTAAAGATAGAGAGAGAGAATTTAAGATCTGTAATAAACAAGAAAATAGAGTATGTTTTACTCTTTCTGATGCTTACTGTCTTCCGAATTTCAATGCAGATTTTGTGAACCTTTGATGGGTTCATACTGTGATGAAAAAGTATCTGAGAAGGAAAATCAAGCGGTATTGCTGATTGAATCATTGGGCTCTCAAGAGGAAGAGGAATGCATAATCAAGTGGAGGATCCCAAAATCTCACAAACGTGGTCATTTATTGAGGAAATTGTTCTCTCAATTCATCAAAGAGATTGTTGAGGGAATGATAGGATATGTTCGTCTTCCAACTATTATGTCAAAACTCCTATCTGACAATGGTAGCCAGGAATTTGGAGATTTTAAGCTTACCATATTGGGAATGCTGGGAACTTATGGCTTTGAAAGAAGAATTCTGGTATGTTCGATTATTTTGAATATAAAGATAGGTTATATACTTGTAACTGAATTTAATTGAAGCTTAATTTCATCTTTATCTTTTTTTCTTTTAAAGGAAAAAAAGAAGAAGTGAACATAGGAAGAAGCATGTGCCTGTAATTCACTTGCACCACATGCTACAATCTGTCCCTGTAAATATGATGTTGCATAATTGGGTCACACAAACTGCCCTTGATGACAATAAATTTGCTTACATATTTGTGAATTTTAATTTGTAAATGCCTCCCAATGTTTCCTGTTTATCATTAGAACTTGGGAAGCATTACCAGCAGTTTCCATCTCAATGTTTTGAATTTAATTTCACAGGTGATGCTATAAATCTAGAATTGGCCGTATCTAAAATGAACGAAAACCATGATTCTGTTGGCGTGTTGTATATGCTACTGCATTATACATAATTATTCGACAAAATATGCAGCAAGGCTTTATTTCAGAAATGCCATTCGACTTCAGTGTCATAACTGAATGTTCCAGCCCTTCTCTTTCAAGTTAGGATTTTGTAGCAACTGAGCAGTAGTCTTCTTTCAGTAATAATTTGCTATGAGTAATATTAGTGTTAAATTTTTGGTGAATTTGTTTAGGTTAATTTTAATTGTTACTTTTTTTTTTTTTAAATTTCAGGATACTGCCAAATCTTTGATTGAGGATGACACATTTTACACCATGAGCTTACTGAAGAAGGGAGCTTCTCATGGATATGGCCCTCGAAGTCTACTATGCTGCATCTGCAACAGCCTTCTTACCAAGAATTCTTCTAGCTTTCGTGTTCGAGTTTTCAGTTGTGGTCACGCAACTCATGTTCAATGTGAGCTTCTGGAAAATGAGACACCAACTAGAGGCTTCTCATCTGGATGCCCTGTTTGTTTGCCTAAGAAGAATACTCACAAGTCCCGAAATAAATCTGTTCTTACAGAGAACGGTTTAGTTAGTTCATTGCCCTCAAGACCCCTACCAGCACAAGGATCAACATTGTACCCTCACGAAAACGATGCACTAGATAATTCTTATGGCCTTCAGCAAATATCACGGGTAAGTCTAGATTTGTCTATTTACATTTGATCTCAAGTCCTCACGTATAACTCCATTTAATTTTGATTTTGCAGTTTGAAATTTTAAGTAACCTTCAAAAAGACCAGAGATTCGCCCAGATAGAAACTTTGCCTCAGCTGAGGCTTGCACCTCCAGCAATCTATCACGAAAAAGTGAAGAAAGAAAGTGAGCTTCTAACAGGAGAAAGCAGCAGTGATGTTGGTGCAATAGAAAAACCAAGTAAAAACAGGCAACTGAGGGAGCTAAAGTTAAAGGGATCATCTCTTAGATTCCCACTAAAATCAAGTATATTTGGTGCGTCGATCAGTCATTTGTTACTAACTTAATCTTTTAGATATTATCAATCTCTTTTATTAAGCTGTGGAGGGTTCTTTTCGCAGGTAAGGAGAAAGCAAGCAAACGATGAAGGGGAATTGGCCTGTACTGTACAGACTTACGATATTAGAGTCAGAGACGAACTTCCTTTGAGGCGGTGCAATAGCTATGGAAAAAATGCTTTAATTCGACGAGTTGAGTTAATTATAACTTTATTTTTGGAAAATACACAAATTTGTACATTAACAAGAGAAAATTATATCATTTTAATTCAAACTTTTAAGTCGTTGACTTAATAAGCGTGTGTGTGGCTTCAAACCAAAAAATATCACACGCCCAGTGTGAAATTAAAAATTTAATTAAAATTTTTAAATATTCACATCAGTGTCACACGACAATTCATTATCGGTGGATTTTAGCTAGAAAATTATTCCTTTTAACACAACAATGCCGCCCAAAGTAGAAAAAAAATGGTATACTTCCGTGATAAAAAAAAAAATGTTTTTTTTTTCTTTGTCGAAAGAGGATGTCTGAGGATAGTCAGGGAATGAAGTTTAAAGTATTAGAATTTAAAGACCAATCTTTTAAAAATAATTAAATGAATTACTTGACTTAAATTTTAAAATTTTTTTCATGTTATCAAACACATCTCTAAGATGCGATAGTTTTACAATATTAATCAACAAGGAATGAGCAATTATCTGAGAATTGAGAGAAACAAAATGAAAATTCAGAGAGATTCCCAACTCCCAACCGTCAAAACCCCAAAGCAGAAGGAAGAGGCAACGACAATCACAGATTTAAATGTCTGACTTAACAAAAGCAAAGGTCTCCTCTCCAAATTGTGTGTCGTTAAGTTTGGTGGCCTTCCTTTCTTTTCCACTTGCAACGCTCCCTTCCAGGCGATTACTCCCACGCCCTTTCCCTCGTTTCCTCCGCCTCCACTTTCCTTCCCTTCTCTCCCACTTTCTCTCTTTTATATCTCTCCCCTTCCATCTTCACCTCCCATTTTCTCTCCGTCCCTCCTCCCCTGCCAACACTTCCTTTCGGGAACAAAATAAGCAAAATGTCTAGCGCTTTCTCCGCAGCCAAGCTCACTGCCCAGCCTTTCCCTCTCAAGTTCAACACCATTTCCCCCAGATCTCAGGACAAGCCCCTCTTCGACCCTCTCAAATTCCCCATCGCCTCCTCACCCTTCCTCGGTTCCACCCTCAAACTCCGCCTCGGTTCTTCCTCCAAATTGAGTCTCCACCGTCGATCTGGGACCGTCGTCGCCGTCTCCGATGTCGTCAAGGAAAAGAAATCCAAATCCACCCCCAATCTGGTAATCCCATTTCTCTCTTCTCTTCTGTTACAACCAAATTAAGTTTTAGTTTAATCTGTTTCATGGAAAATCTGGATTTTTTTAATTCAATTTTCCATTTTTTTCCAGTTAATTACGAAGGAGGAAGGATTGGAGTTATACGAAGATATGGTGTTGGGAAGATCATTTGAAGATATGTGTGCGCAGATGTATTACAGAGGCAAAATGTTTGGTTTCGTTCATCTTTACAACGGCCAAGAAGCTGTTTCAACGGGTTTTATTAAGCTCTTAAAGAAACAAGATTCTGTCGTAAGCACATACCGTGATCACGTGCACGCCTTAAGCAAAGGCGTCTCAGCACGTGCCGTCATGAGCGAACTCTTCGGTAAGACCACCGGCTGCTGCCGCGGCCAAGGTGGGTCGATGCATATGTTTTCCAGTGAGCACAATTTGCTTGGTGGGTTTGCTTTTATTGGTGAAGGGATTCCCGTTGCCACAGGAGCTGCTTTTACCTCCAAGTATAAGAGGGAGGTTTTGAAAGAATCGGATTGTGATCATGTCACGTTGGCGTTTTTCGGGGATGGGACTTGCAATAATGGGCAGTTCTTCGAGTGTTTGAATATGGCTGCGCTGTGGAAATTGCCCATTGTGTTTGTTGTTGAGAATAATTTGTGGGCTATTGGGATGTCTCATTTGAGGGCTACGTCTGATCCTCAGATTTATAAGAAAGGGCCGGCTTTTGGGATGCCCGGTGTTCATGTCGATGGGATGGATGTTTTGAAGGTTAGGGAAGTGGCAAAGGAGGCCATTGCCAGGGCTAGGAGAGGAGAAGGCCCAACATTGGTAGAATGCGAGACATATAGGTTCAGAGGACACTCATTGGCTGACCCTGATGAGCTTCGTGACCCTGGTAAGCATTTGAATTTCTTTGCTAATTTATTATGGTGTTATTCCTATGTTTTAAATAGCTAATTCTGGTTGTTGGTTGTTTTTCCTGGTTACTTTTGTGCTTGATTTAAATAGCTAATTCTGGTCTTGGCTTTTTCCTTTACGATTTTGTTTCCTGAATTCGTTTGTTTTGATTGAGCTATTATTACATTGCAATGAAGTGATTGCTTTCTAAACTGTTTTTTTTTTTTTTTTCCATAAAAATCTGTTTGTTATGTTATGGTAAAATCACGCTGATTGAAGTTAAATGATTGAGCTCTGGATTCTTAGGGATTGGTTTCTAAGTAAATAAATGATGTAGAGGGAGATTACACATTTAACTTCCTTTCTTAATTTGGGTCTTAAGAGGTTATAAATGTATCCTTTTTTCAATTTCTTGGTTCTTCTTTGGCAGCTGAGAAGGCTCACTACGCGGCAAGAGATCCCATCACAGCCCTGAAGAAGTACATCATTCAGAACAATCTGGCCAGTGAAGCAGAGTTAAAGGCCATAGAGAAGAAAATAGAGGAGGTTTTGGAGGATGCTGTCGAGTTTGCAGATGAAAGCCCCCTTCCTTCTCGGAGCCAGCTGCTCGAAAACGTCTTTGCAGATCCAAAAGGTTTTGGAATCGGACCTGATGGCCGATATAGATGTGAGGATCCAAAGTTCACTGAAGGCACTGCTCAAGTCTAAGCTTTCAAAGTAGGATAGCGATCAATCTATTTATGCTCACTTTTTATTTTTGCATGGTCTCATATATTTAGTTCGTCCTAGCATTCTCCTTTTCACCCTCTTTTTAGCATTTCTTGTGTAACAATTACGTGTTCTTCTTACTTTTAATTTCCATTTGTTACTTGGACAAATGCTATGAATGGGAAAACCCAAAGGGTTGGTTGGCTTTGCTCATACTCATAGTTTGATGATTCATATTTTTCCTTTTTTTTTTTTTCGATTAATTTTCCATTCATAAACCGACATTGCAGCCACTTACTCTACCTAGATTTACCTGCCAGCAAATGCGGCAGTGTCCTTTAGCGAATCCCTGGCATTTAGCTAGGATTTATGGTGGAATTTGCCGATCATTACATTGCATTCAAATTTAGCAGAGTAGATTTATTGTCCTAGTAATATACATGGAGGAATGACAAAATTATTCAAAATACAAAGGAATTATATGAGAGAGTATCGTGGATCTTTTGTTGTTTACCTGGAGGCTGAAAGGCAAACATCTGCGCTGCACGTGTCAGGCTCTTTTCAACAATAGGCTTCTTAACTGTCACTCTCACTTCATCAATGGCCCAAAATGACAGTTGGCTTCTGCTAATGTAATGGAGGAATTCATGCCAAAGTGATTATCAGTCTGTTCCTTAAAGATTTCGTTTGAACGAGAGATATAATATATACTTTGACAAATAAAATTATTTAAAAAATAAGATGATTATTAGCTTATTTTATATTTGTTATTCATTTAAGTAAAATGATAAGATTAGTGAGAGGATAAGTTATCTTATACCAAGAGGATAACTTCATCCTTTAGAAAAGTGAAGGATTATTTTTAATCCATAGGATATGATATGTTTCAAAAAAATTTTATTAATGAATTTCCTATTTTATTCTTAAATTTTGTCTAATAAAAAAAATATCATTCCCTCCTAATTTTAATCTTGCACATAACAAACATGGTAAAGGATAAAAAATTATCATATCTTATGTTTAATCCTTGAACATACCAAACATAAAATAGGATGTTATCAGCTAATATTATCCTATCCACAATATTATTTTATTTTATCCTATCCTTATCCCATGCATCAAACATGCACTAATATATATATATATATATTATTAGTGGGAAAATTTTTAAAATTTTAAATTGAATTTTTTATAATAAAAATTAAAATTGTCAAAATTTTTAGAATTTGAAAGAAATATTTTAGGGGTTCAAATGCTCTTTTTATAAGATATCTACATTTATTTATGTTTCATTTTTTTTATACTTTTCAAACATTAATTGCAAAATTTCATTTTTTTAATTTTTTCATATTACTCGTAATATTTATACATTTTTTTCAAATATGATAACCTATATTGCATGATTTTCTTAATATTTTTCTTATTCTATCTCTAAAATCATTATTTCTCTATTATAAATTTTTTTACCTCATCAAATTTCAATATTCAAAATTTCTTTGTAAAAAATATTTATTTCTAACAATGCAATTATAAGTTAATATTTTGAATTAATGTATTTCAAAATATTTCGATTTAAAAATTTTCATCCCAACATGCTTTAGAAAAAAAGTTTGAAAAAAATGAAAATCCCACAAAGAAATAGTTAAAAAAAATGGAAGTAATTTTTTGTATTAGGCATTTGGCCATGATTCAAGTTCTGAAATCATTATTATTGAGAGAGTTTTATCGTTTAACACTTCTGACTTGCCTAAATATGATTAGTTTTAGAACTTAAAATAGATAAAAGATACCTATGATTATACCTAAATCCCTTCTACCACTTCAATCTCATTTAAAATAAAAGGAATGGGAGGCTGAAGTAACTATGATGCCCTCTCTAATTATCCTCTATCATTCTCGGCCTAAGCCGTTACCTCTTGAGTTTTGAAGTTGTCTTTGTACTTTTCATTTCATCGCACCAACAGCTTTTTCGTTTTTACCTTTTAGTCAAGAAGCTCTTTGTTTGAGTTATTTAGTTTAGGATTCAAATGTAGCGTTGGGCGGGCGTTAGCGGTACCATTTCTTTATCTTCTTTTGTGATTTTATGAACCTGCTTTCTTCCTTTCTTAGCCGACCACTTTTAGTTGCATTTTACAATAGGTATTTTTTTTAATTCCCATTTTTAATTGATATTTTATTTTCTTCACAAACAAACAATAATGTATTTTTTAAAAAAAAAGAAGCTAATTTTAGTTTAAAAAAAAAAAACAAGATTGACATTAATAATAAGCTTTAGTAATTAATTCCGACATGATTCATGGAAATTTATATTAAATAAGGTATAAATGGGACAATATCTTAAGGAAAAATCAAGACAGAAAATCTTTTGATATGCTTGTCCAAATTAAAATCTACAATTTGCACAAGTAATGTTATCAGCCGGTCTCTTGTAAATATAAAATTTGAAATATAAATGTTTTGGTATCACTTTTCAGAATTAAAATTACATAATTTCCACAATTTTTGGGAGCTCGTAGCTGGAAGCTAACATGTAGATTTGGAATTCTTCCTTTAGATTTCATAAATTTTTGGTTTCACTCAAGTCAAGCGCTGACAAGATCCCATTTTCTTGCAAATATTCGGGAAGTTGGGTTGGATTGTTGGAACCATTTTCCTTTGGAACACCAGGAATTGGGCATACTACTCTCTGTACTTGCTAATGATAGCTGCAAAAATTGCTTGGACAAACTTTTTTAACACTTCCCAACCATCTGGTTCTAATGTTGGAGCTTCCATGACCTTGATACCGGCCAAATTTTGGAAAACGGACATAGGCCGCCCGCGAAGACTCTAATAAACTGCACCCTTATTAAATCAAACCGCCTGCCTTAAAAGTCTCTGTTGATGGCTTTTCTGTGCATCCAAACATCAGTAACCAAATAGCATCTCTGGATCAGGCTCCCATAACGGGTGGCTAGAGGCAGACAGCCGATCTTCCGGATACCTGCAATCCGTCTACAACAATATCAGGCGACCAGAAGCAATAATATGACTTGTAATTACTATAGCAAACATTTTTGAATTGCTTTAACAAGTTAGTTCAAGACACCAACCAATACTATGACTAGGTGGGAAAATGCCAATCCCTATAAATCTAGGTCTAATTCAGCACTAATGTTTCCATGTGCCAAGATTGGGGATACAAATACACCAAAATATAGTTAAATGGATTTATTTTTTTCCCAGCGTGAGAGTGAAGGTTTAAGCCTTAAGGAAGCCCAATTGTCTCCCAACCACTTTTAAATATGTTGTATCTGTAATCAATGGGGATGACTCTAAAGTGCTGAACCAACTTAAATATAAATTGATTCAGTGGCCTAGAGGCCTCGTTCCAAGGTCTTTCTAAATATCCAATCACCTAAAATTTGTGAACCATAATGGGATCTCCCGTCCATACCTTCAATAGGAAAGTGATGTATGCATTCCAAATGTTGTATCTGTAATCAATGGGGATGACTCTAAAGTGCCTCGTTCCAAGGTCTTTCTAAATATCCAATCACCTAAAATTTGTGAACCATAATGGGCTCTCCGGTCCATACCTTCAATAGGAAAGTGATGTATGCATTCCAAAGGTAGTGAGCTTGTGACAAATATTGTTCTCAAGAATTGTAAAAATTAAAATTCATTTAAAAAGCTAACAAATAACATGATTATAATTAAACCTCACTGTCAGTATATAAGATAATAATCCTTAAATAAATCGAAAAGTCAGGCTCATACCTGGATTAAGAAAATTTAAAGACCTGGACATGAGGGGGCGTAGCCAATTAAATCTGCTGAATCTGCAATGCTATTCAAGTCTCTCTGATCTAGATCTTATTTTCCTAATTAAGTAATCCTCCAGTCTAATGCCTGCCTCTATTATTCTCGTGTCTCTTTTTATTTCTACATTTAAAACCTCTTCTAAAATCTCCTCCATTCTCTCTGTTCCATAATCTTCATAGATTCTAGGAATTATCATTACCCAGGTATCTATATGTGGCACTTCTCCATGCTTCAGCATTTCCCTTAGCACTTCAGTAGCTTCATCAATCTTACCAACATTACAAAACCCTTTGACTAAAGCATAAGAAACCGAAAAATGGAGAGTAAACCCCTTTAACAACATTTCCTCCATATACTTTTTAGCCTCATCAAGCATCCCTTGATCACATAACCCCCCTAACAAAGTCCTATAAGAAACCAAATTCGGCAAACACCCATTTGAAGGCATATCCTCAAGAACCTTAACAGCATCCAGAGCTCTTCCTTCTCGACAAAAACCCAATATAACCGTATTATAATGCACAATATCAGGATTGCACCCTTTAACTTTCATTCTGCAAAGAAGTTTATAAGCTTCCCGAAGTTTCTTCTTCCTACACAAACTATTCAACAAAGTAGTATAACTCAACGAATCCGGTACAAACCCTTTATTCAACATATCTTCCAACAAATCTACAGCTTTATTAACTTGACTCTTCCTACATAACGCTTGCATTAATATCCTATATGACTCGACATCATGCATAACATCTCTCTCAAACATTTTGTTGAACAGTTTGTAAGCAATACTCAAATCCCCATTCAAACAAAACGCACCCATTAAAATGTTGTAAGATTCCGTATTGGGGAAAACCCCGTGTCTATGGGCATTCTTAAAAAGATCAAAGGCAGGCCTCAGAAAGTTACGATTAGAAACAAGCAGTTCGAGAATGCGATTTAAGTGTCTGGGTAAAGGCTTGATGTTGAATTCAAGCATTTTGTAAAATGTTTTGAGAGCTTTTTCGGGTAAATTTGCTTCGGCGTAGATTTTAATAAGGTAAGAAAAGAGAGTTGGGGTCACCGGGTATCTGTCAGATTTAAGGCGACTAAGAAGGTCGTCAACGAGGGAGAAGTGCTTGGAACGGCCGAGTTTGAGAATAAGGACGAGAAAAGAAGAGTAAGAGTGACGAAAACCGGGTTGATTAGATGCGAAATCGAAGATTTCTTTGGCGAGGAGAGGATCGGACTGAGCGGCTATAAGTTTTTGCACTCGTGTCGGGGTCGGGCAACCGATTGGCGAATTGGAGGTACAATATTGCTGTTGTTTGGAGGGTGAGCGCGGAAACGAGGAGTGGAACAAGAAAAATGAAGGTTTTAGCCGGAAGGTAGATGATCGCAAAACGGTTACTACAGTTTTGGAGGAACGAAAGAGAGAGTGCTGCATTTTGTTTTTTGTTTGTTTGGTTTTTCTCAGCGACAAAGCTAGAAATGGTTGGGCATTTGGGCTAGTTTATGGCAGTCGCCACCCAAAGAAATTAGTATCATGGGCTACTGCTATTGGTGGGTCAAGCTACTTCTCCGGGTTCTCAAGCTGGACTCGAAACACATTTTTAGAGTTTTGAATAATTCCCTGATCCAAATGGTTTATTTCATCACACAAATTTGGTCCCGCACCAACCAGGAAACACATTGGCAAATAACAAGTTTGGTTGCAGCACAAAGTTAACTCACTTGGTATGGTTTGGTTTATAGTAACACTAATCTGGCTGCGCTCATTAATCCTTCCGCTCCTTAAGTTTCCCTCACCAAGTGCAGCATGACTTGCACAACTTGGTAAACAAATCTGGCTGATGATGATTTGAGGAGTTGAGGTTTAAAATTTCCACATCACACATAATAAACCCTAATCGCGTTTTCCTCAAGTCCTTTTATTTCACCAACATGACTTATGACTTGGTATCTACATATTTTTTAATAGTATATTTTCATTAGAAGTTACAATTACAATTAACATATTACATTTCATGAACAGGTTACTATAAAAATCACATTACTCAAACTAAGTAAACTTATAAATAAATATAACAAATTAAACAAACTAGTAAATAACTAGACTAACTCAAACTTACACTTGGTGAGACTTGAACCTGATACCTCAAAGTCTCAGAATCTCCTCCTTGCCACTAAACCAATGCTTCATTGGCGACTTGGTATTTACATTTGATTGGTACATCTGAAGACTAAAGGATTAAAAGTAATTGAGGGAAAGGTGTAACGAAAATAAATTTTGAGAACATATGATATAAAAGTAAATAGAAATGAAAAAAAATAAAAGAATGAGCCTTTTTTTCTTTACAACATTCAATCTCCAAGTTCGAGAAATAAATAGAGAAAATGTAACTCACATAAATAAATAAGTTGAAAATATTAAATTACTTCTAATCACTTTATTTTTATTGTATTTCCTCTCACTTTTCAACCTTATCAAACAATAAAATGAAATAAAATAAAATATGTTTTCTTTTTTGGTTGAAACCACCCAGTATCCCCACACCATTTTGGTATAAGACTAATCCGGATTCGAGCCGGACAGGATCCAAAGGGCAGCAAAGCTCTTTCTCAAGAGTTTTAACACAGCTGCATTGTTGGATTATGCCCTTAGAACCATTCATTAGATGATTGACTTTGACATTATTTATGTATCATGACATTTTATTTATTATAGTTCATTATTATATTTGTTTTATAACTGCGTAATGTAATCTTATATGATAATGTCCTTAGAATAGTAATAACACACTATTCTTAAAATATCCCTAGTCAAGTATTATTGTGAACAAGGATAACAATGATACGATAAGACTAGTATGTGGTTGACTGATGACCATTGTCATCGATATAGGATATCAAGTCATCACATAGGTACATGTTAGAGAACTATGCACTGGATCGACCCTCCATGAGAACGCTCCATGGATTGTTATATGAGTGTCATAAGCAATTCTCATAGTGATGATGGTGTATGTGATCCTTTGACTTGAGATCATCAGAGATCCCAACATAGAGAATTGCATACTTTAATGCTGCTAGATGTCATTTGTAACAGGATGGACTATAAAGGTAGTAATTGGGTATGCCTTGATCTATGTAGAGGGATGTTGAGTGATCAAGATAGAATTTATCCCTCTTATATAACAAGAGTGATGTCTTGGGCCCTTTGATAGAGTGAGACTAAGAAATGCATGGCCGTGCTCGAATAAGTCAATATGAGATATTGATTTTATTTGTTTAATTAGTTTACTCAGGAATCAAGAAACGCTGATTAGACTATACAAGTGTGACACATTCCATGACTTGTGTTTAATCAAGACATCAAAGTATAAAGGGATTAGACTACACGGTAACATCTATCACGAGCAAGGTTATGTCGAGTCATTGACATTCTCGTTACATGGGTAGCAATGATGTGTTGCTAGATACCGCTCATTGCCTGTGACAATTTTGTCATTGCCATTGTTTTGAGAACCTATTGGGTCGCACACTTAAAACGGATCAATGAGGAGCTTAATTAATCCTATTCTGAATTGGATTAGGGATATAACTAATCCTATTCTGAATTGGATTAGGGATATAACTAATCCTATTCTAAGTAGGATTAGAGTTCTGTTTGTCAGTAAATTTTAGGGTAAAATTTACTGCCTATAAAAGGATTTTTTTTTTAAACATAGCCGCACAATTAGAAAACAGAAAAGTTTTCTTTTAATCGAAGCTAGCAGTTCGGTTATAAAGAATCAAAAACGCTCCTTAAGGCTTCTGATCGTGAGACGTTCAAGAGTCGTGAGATCCGTTCGTGTGGATACCATAGAGGCAGGAACGAAAGGTTGTTGCTTGTGACTCGACCAAAGACAGAAATCAGAGAAAACGTTAGGTAAAATCTCGAAACCCTAATCAGGCAATTCTCCGAATCGATCCTGGTGGAGGTCGAATGATTTAAATTCCGCTGCATTTTTGTTTCGGTTTCCTTCATGCATACCCAAGGCTCGAACTCGAGACCTCTGGTTAAGCTAGAACAGCTCCTTACCAGCTGATCTACGTGCTCTTGAGTAAAATATGTTTTTCATTCACTTTGCCACCTTTCTTATCAAGTACAATTATAAGAAAAATTAATATATTGTCTATCTTTTTACTTTCTTACTCTAATTATTCATTTCTTCGTTATTTTTCTCCACACCTTGCCAAGCAAAAGCCTTATTGTCACTTCCTCATTTAACTTTTCCCACATTTCCTGCATTCAAATTTATCACAATTGCTTAACTAGTGGTCGGTTCAATTAATTAACTTGTTTCTCAATCATAAAAAGATATTGAATTTAACTAGCAATTTTGTCTAAAATATAAGTTCTCAACGTAATTGGTACATGTATTGTCTATCTATATCTTTTTTGAGTTCTTTTTAAAATGTAATGAGATAAATGATTAACATTGTCAATATGTTTTGTCATTTTTTATGTAAATCATAAAGTGTCTCTATATCACATTGGATATGAGATTAGTCTTACTACATTCGGTATAAGATTAGTTTGAGCTCACGTTTAAAAAAAAGGATTACGCCAATAACATTACTCAATCATAACACGTAATTTCTTTAATCATGTCCAATAACACTATGCAATACGAAAAAGAAAATAATGTAATGCAATACTAATTTAATTGAAAAAAAACATAACTATCCATTCTTTTTCATGTGTTAGGTTTTATATGAAAGGAAAATTTCAACTTATAACGAGAAGGACAGGCATTGGCAGTGAGACACCTGCTAGTCAGAGACAATTTTAATACCAACCAAATTACTCATTCGAGTTGACTTGCCTGCGTAGCTATTACAATTTTCGGACAATATCAAGTGTCTTTTTTGTCTTTCGTTCAAAGAAAAAGACAGTTCATATCGTGGAGAAATGGAGTTTATTTCTACCAAGATATCAAATGGGCGGCTCATAAATTTTGCCCATGCCTTTTGCATCTGCACATCCAAACACTTAGTTGAATAAAACCCAAATTTCCTATCTTGATCATTCAATCAATAATATTGGCATCCCAAAAAAATAATAATAATAATATTGGCATCGAATGGATGATATTTAAAGAGCTAGTTTTGATTACTGGCCCAAAATATGCCACGTCGAATGTATATTATGATCAACCACGTGTTGTTTTTTAATTTAATTTTTTTAATTGAACTAAAACAATGCCGCTTTTGCGTTTGGGAGAAGGGAGATATGAATGATAATGAAACACTTCTTTTTTTTGGTGAGAAAATTCTGGTTTTAGTTGATTCATAGTCGGTGCGCTGGCTGGCGTTTGTTTAGACTTTAGTGACGACAGATACGTGAGAAAAAAAACTTCCTCGTTAAAACGAATGGATAGCATTTTTTCTTTTTTTTTTATTAGAACAACGAATGGATAGCATTAGGATAGCTTGGTTGCGCGAGCCCGCCTTCAGGATTCTTGGTGCAACGAATTAAGTTATTTGTATAATTGTATGTTAATTGAGTTAATAATTATTTGAGTTTAAATAATTTGTTTTAAAATCAAATGTGAATTCAAGTTTGCATTATTTAAGTACTGAGTGAAATATTTTTAATATTTAATTTGAATAATTCCTAAATTTAATTGAATTATTTAATATATATTTTAAATATCTATTTATTAAATTTTTTGTTACAAGGATATTAGTAAATAATTAGAGATGAAATTATTTGAATTCGAATTCAATATTTACAATATATTATAACTCATTTTTAAACATTCGGTCAAGAGATTGTTGACATTTATTAAATTATTATTTTACCTTCGTAATATATGATTAAAAATTAAAAAATTAAATTTATTGAGTTGAGTTTGAATTTATTGAATTGAATTTAAACGGTTTAAATATTTTACTAAGTCTAACTCGAGCTTATATATGATTAAAAACCGATGTTCGCTGCTTGTGACACACACCATGGATCATCTTCATCCAGATAATAGTCTCCCGTAGTCAAAATGTCATCACTTTCATATCCGCATGATCCTCTCATATTATTTGTACCAACTCAAAAGTCTACTTATTATTATACAGAGGGCTTATATAGAATAGATGGATAGAATATAATTTTCATACACTATCAATATATAAGAGGATACACCTCATTAATGAACATATTAAAAAGAGATTAAATTTTTTTGAGCAAACTGAAAAAAAAAATATTTTTTTAAGAGTTTGACTTCTTTTTAATTTATTCATTAATGAATAATCAACTTCTGATTTGTTGAATATACATAAAAATTATATAATATTAATATATTATATATAAATCTTATATTAAATATCGCCGGTTTTATTACATTTGAAAAGTTAATTACAAAAGGAGGATTAGGGAGATTTAGCTTACATTTCAAGCCCAAGTTTGCCAAGACCCAACGATATTTAAGATGTTAACCTTTCTTTTCAAAAAGAAAAGTAATATTTTTTTAAAAAAATATTTTAAAAAGATATGTAAACCTTGTGATGAAATTAAAAAAATTTAATTTGAGAATCATTAAATAATGCCGTTCATGATAATATAAAAATTCTTTAAGTGTCTAAGTGGTATTGAGTGACTAAGAAAGCTTACTTAGAGCAAGAGATTCCATTTCCATCTAATGAAGTATAGTTTTTTGATTGGACAATTTTGTAGCAATACCTAATATTAATATCTTATGAGGTTTCCTTCAATATTAGTTAACCGTCCACACCCATCATGTCTTCACCTATAAAATCTCTATTTTTTAATTTTTAAAACATAATAATTAAATTATTATGCTAAATACTAATAATGGAATTTTTTTAATTTTATAAGCAAAATAAAAATTTACTACATATTTTATTTTTTATTTTTAATATTTTTAAAAAATATATCATCATTTTAATTCCATAATTAAAATTTAAAATTTTCATTAACATTAACAAAAACCCATAATAATTTATGATGTAGACACAATTCAATGTTAAGTGAAATATAAAATATACACATATTTTTTTTGTTATAAAAAAATATTTAATAAATGAAGTTACTTGCATTCAAATTTAACCTTATTATATATAATAAAACTTTTTAATCATTCAATAAAAATAATTGACAAAATATAAACTTGAATTATCAAACATAAATTAAAAATTTAATAGGCAGTACTACTACTAATGGCTAATCGAGAATAGAGGCCCCACCCTTCCAATAAACTACTTATAGTTTTTTTTTTGGTGAATAAACGATGTATAACAACAAACAAGCAAATCAATCTACAGTTGATCGGATATGAATCGATTTGGGATGACTACAACCCATAGTATCAAATGCCAAGCAAAGCTTAATACAGCCTGGAGGTGAACCAAAAAGAACAAAATTTTCCTCCAACGTTCCTCCCAACTTGGCGAGGCTATCAGCACAAGTATTTACTTCACAGTAAACATGTTCAATCTTAGTATCTTTCAACTATTGGATCAGTTTCTTGCAATAAAAAATCAAAGAACTGTAAGTATGGGACCTACAAACATTCTTCAGTACATATCTGAGGATTGTTTGATAGTTTTTTTTTTTTTTGGTTACATAAACTACTTATAGTTAGCTACTAAGGTCTCCAAGAAAAAAAATAAAAAAAGACACAAACAAATAGATTGGAATGGTGCAGATCTAGCAAAGCAATGAAAAGAAAAAAATAATAAACAAAGAAGGTCCTTTGCTCCTCCCACAAAGTAAAAAGTCAGACCAAAGCCACAAATCCCAGATCTAAACTTCCACGTGTCGAATTTTCTAACCACCAGATCCAAAGAGTGGTCATGGATGCCAACGTGGCACCCGCCTCAAAAAATATCTTGCCTCGACATTCCACACCCGCCCAACACGTGTTCATTCCCTCCCTTGCAGCCCCCACCCAACAGCGCTACGATTACCACCCAACACTTGCGTCCCCACACCCACCTCGCCAAAAATCGAAAACAGTGGTCCTTGTTGCGCCACGTCAGCATAGATCCAGAAGCCAATGGCGGCCCACCTTTTGATCTGACTCCTGCCCATGCCCTGGTTTTATAGAGAAAAATAAGAAAGTCTCCTTTTCTTCTTCCCTTTGTCATTCAAGAAGAGGAAGATATTTTATGCGGTTTTCGCGGTCCTGATCGAAAGTTGGATGTCAAAGCGATTAGGCGGTTTTTACTTCTCTCAGCCTTTCGGATATTTCTACAGTTTTTCTTTTCTTGGTAAAGGATGAGATTTGTTGGCTGATTTCACTGCTAACAAAAATTCCTTCAGCTTACTCTGCTTTTCTTTTTCTTTTTACTGAGAAATTAGGGTTTTTCTTTTGGTGTTATCGCATAGGGTGTTTGAAATTGAGTGAAGTTGGGATGGAAGTAGAAGTTGAGGTAGGGACGGCGGAGGAGAGGAAGCATAAGAAGAACGAGGAAAAAGATGGATCCTTGGAGGTTGTTCGGTGGGAAAGGTTCTTACCTCGAATGGTTCTCAGAGTTCTTTTAGTTGAAGCCGATGATTCCACTCGTCAGATTATCGCCGCTCTTCTTCGAAAATGCGGTTACAGAGGTTTCCTTTTTACCTCTCTTTTTTGACATTTTATTATT
Source organism: Heritiera littoralis (assembly GCA_031772115.1). Lineage (NCBI taxonomy): Eukaryota > Viridiplantae > Streptophyta > Magnoliopsida > Malvales > Malvaceae > Heritiera > Heritiera littoralis. Next base: position 4,439,038 of record JAPDPK010000004.1, read on the forward strand.
TATTCTTGTTATTTTTCTCTAGATCTATCATTTATAAGTATTAGTTCAATTTCCCCTGTTTTTGGTATACCTAATTTTCGAAACATTTTTTAGTAGTTGCGGCTGTTCCTGATGGTCTAATGGCGTGGGAGACTTTAAAGGATCAACCGGATAACATTGATCTTATATTGACTGAAGTAGAGTTGCCTTCGATATCCGGATTCGCGCTTCTTACTTTGGTCATGGAACATGATATTTGCAAAAATATTCCAGTTATAAGTACGTGATTCAACTAAAAGTTTATTGTGGCTCTGCCATCTTTAATATTATCTTTTAGATTATTAAAAATAATTATCCGTGATTAGATATGAAACTAGGATGTCAATCTTTTTCTTTGGTGGTTAAAACAGTGATGTCACCGCATGATTCAATTAGCATGGTGTTGAAGTGCATGCTAAAAGGTGCGTCTGACTTTCTTATCAAGCCTGTTCGGAGGAATGAGCTGAGGAACCTCTGGCAGCATGTTTGGAGGAGACAAACGGTAGGCACTATGCTCAACGTTTTGTTCTGCTTGTTCTTGATTGAATTAAGCATTTAACTTGGATTGACCTTTTTTTTTTTTTTTTGTATTTGTTTTACTTTTATCAGCTAGCTGGTGGACGTGTTCCTCATAGTATACCTGCTACAGGACATAAAGTTGAAGCCACAGCTGAAAACAGTGCTGAGAGCAACCAGTCAAGTGATTATGGATCATCTACTCAGAATAATAAAGAAGGAAGTGATACCCAAGTGAGCATTTTCTTATCTTTTGATATAGATTTCAATACAGGCTTGCAGGTTCCACTTAGTCCACTTTTTATATGCTATCAGCCCTCCAGAGTTGTAATCTAATAGTTTTGATGATTTTGCAAAACTTCGATAACATCCGTGTCTTCTTTGAACGTCCCACAGCCAAGCGACATATAATTTGTTAGGTGTTTGCGTTATGTCAAACTATCAGTTGAGATTTGTTCATTTCTATATGGGCCATACTGATACAATCTACAGTACAATTTTTGGATCCACTATGCAATGCATATGTGAGGAAAATTTCTTTTCCGGGTTATGTTGGCTTCATGAAGTTTCACATAGAGACTGCATGTTTTGCCACCTCTTGTGCAGAGTTCTTGTACAACGCCTTACTTGGAAGCTGAGAGTACATACATGCAAAATATGCAGGGTCTTTCACAGCTGAAGTGTACGAGTGCCAATCTTAGCGATATGGGTGGAGAGCAGCGAGGAAATGTTCTCAATCTGGATCAAGAGTCACTTCAAAATGAGTGTCAAGCTGTAGGTATGTTATCATATCTTTTTACCCTGTTTTACTATAGTTTTAGTTTTCCTTCTCTGATTGCTAAAAGAAAGAAATTATTTTCCTCTTCATGACCGGGATATCTGACAATCTATTTGTTTCAGAAAATTCAAATGGATTAGTAAAGGTAAAGGAGGCTGCTCGCTGCAGTGAAGCGTGTGAATCAAATACATCGAAGCTGGAAGAAAACCCTGCATTCGTTAAAGGGGTGACTCATGATGATGCTGTTAGACTTCAAAACAGTAGAGGAAATGCGAATATTATTGTTAGAGTTGGCTGCAATGATGAATTAGTTGAACCTCCGACTGGGGCTATTGACTTAATTGGCTCATTTGATAATCAATCAAAGGGCACCTATGCACTTTCTAGTTCAAGTGATGGTGCAAACAAGTTTGAATTTTCTCCACAGTTGGAGCTTTCTTTGAGAAGATCTTGTTTAAGTAGCACAAAGAACCAAGGTAACAGTGAAAGGCCTAAACTAAACCATTCTGATGCATCGGCTTTTTCACGGTAAACTTTCTATTTGCTTCCTTTAATTTACTTTATAGTTGAGCTTGATGTTATTCTTTCGTTTACCTGATCTTCTCATTGGAGAAACAAGAAGAGTTGCTTGATCTTCTATTTACAGCAACATAGGCCAGTGAATGCTCACTGAAATTTCCAATAGAAGGGCCATAATTACCAAGTTAAAAGAAAAATTTAGATAGCATCAATTACCAAGTTGCACTTTGAACTGAGTCGTATATGCAATTACTGTATCATATTAAATTTAAATCTGCTGCCTGTACAGACAACCTGTACGTCCTTTTCTGGCATTGGGAAATAATCCCAAATGAGGTATATATAAAATTTCAGGGGACTGACTTAACCATCATAATCTGGAGTGATCATTTCCTTAATTTTTGTGTCAACTGACTTGGTGGACCAGAATAAAATAAATTGGTTTCCATATGTTATTTCATTTGAAGGACCAACTGAATTCAAGATAAGTAAAATTTTGGATATAATATATGCTACTGGTTATTCGGTGCACAATTCATTGAAATTTGAAAGAAGATGGCTTTGTGCTTAATCTCTATTGCTTGAAATGTTATGTGGCTTGTGGTTTCCTGAAGATCGTTAATTTCTTTTTGCAGGTATAACAATAGCAAGTCATTACAGCCCGTTTTCTCTAAAATAGCTGGCAACCGAGCTGCATTGGAGGGTGACAGTAAATACAGACAACACATGGAAAACGATAATCATACTGATCAATTTCATGTTGTTAACCTGAGTGATGGTAAAGAGAATCTGCCTACTCCAGTCATGGGTCAATCTGAACTAACATTTCCAAGCACCCAACTTGGGCTGATTCCTGTTTCAGGGCTGAGGATGGATGATATTTATTCTGGATGTAATAATGTTCTCCCACATGTTTATTATGTGCAATCAGGTTTCCCCCATGCATGGAATCCTAAACCGGCTGGACAGAGAGAATATTCTCCCTTTCCTTTGAGCACCTCAGTGCACTCTAATCCTGATGTTCATGATTCAGAACAAGGTTACCACCAATCTGGTGAAGCTACCGATTGTTCTATTGACCAAACTGTTCGAGAGCAGAACAAGCAGGAGCCTGTTGGCGAACTAAGGTGCAGTTCTATTGCTGAACTGAGTGCTTGCAGTAGTTTATGTAATGGTGTTGCAAATCATGAAAAGAGCAGTGCACGTGGAGGTGTTTCAAGTAGGAGTGATGCAGGTGCTAGTGCTACTTTTGCTGCAGCAACTGATAAGGGCACAACCACAGAGAGTTTCAATGATAGCAATTACTTCATTCATGATGGATTGAAAGGGATGGATACTCATCGCTCCGGCCAAAGAGAAGCTGCCTTGACAAAGTTCCGACTTAAGCGGAAAGATCGATGTTTTGAGAAAAAGGTATATTATTACTACTCCTACTATAATTGTAGTTGGTCGAGGATAGACAAAAGCTTTGCATAGGGGACCTATGGTTGTATGCAGACAAAAGTGTAATTCTTTTCACCTAAACGTGGGCTGGTGTCATTTCACCACCCCACTCTCTCTGCCAATCATGTCAAATTTGTGCGAGTCTTATGTTTGGTCAACTTTTATTATTCCAGTAGGTCCTTCCTTATAGTAGATTCCCTGCTGTAGCTACTAGTACTTTCAACTTGGTTCAGAAGCCAACTTTTTATTTGCATCAAAATCCAAACAATATAGATTCAAAGACTTGCCTATAAACCTGCTAGATTGAGATCACATTCTATTCCTTCCTGTACTGAGAAAAGAAAACCGGTAACCAACGTTTTATAAAGGCATGTACAATTCTCTAATGAGTAACTTCTTTGCACAGGTTCGATATCAGAGCCGGAAAAAACTGGCAGAGCAGCGTCCTCGAGTGAGAGGACAGTTTGTCCGTCAAGTGCAAAATGACAACCCCGTAGGTGACGCTGATGGGCCTAAAATATGATGAATACAAATTTTACTGCCTGTTGACGTGGATATTAATTCTTGCCGAAAACATGAAACCATTTTATTTTTTTCTGAAAGAAGTAGGATCACGAAATAGGCGAAATATTGAGCTAGCTCCTTTGTTATTGTTATGGATGATGCTCTGTTTTTTTTTTCTTTTTGGCATCCAACTCAAAGAGGTCGTATTGTAATTATATAGCGAGGTAATCTTGGTTCTTTTTCCTGGTAGATAATATGCGTGATTGTATGCACAGTGGACAACTGACATTGTAGTTTGGCAGGTTAGTTGTATAATGTAATTTGCTTCAATAGGTTGAAATACGGATTTCCCACGTCTTTGACTCTTTTTTGCATAACTGGGTATTCTTCTACCCATTAATTTCTACGGTAGACTGCGTGGAAGCTTTCATTCTGTCTTTTTTATATGAAATGCGTATGGGTGCATTGCCAATGTTCTGATTGCTGATTAGAGTTGAAATACATCTAGTGATAGGATACGGAGAAACGCATTTATGAACGTGTATCATTGTTCTGTGAGATCGATGTGTCATATGAGATCTGCTCTGCCTTCTGCGATGTAAAAGAGTGGGGGCAAAAGGAAGAAATAAAAGAGGAGAAACAAAGCAATTACAATCGCAGAAATTGGGGAAGATGATTTACGACGGAAACGGTGAAAGGAGTTGGAGCGAAAAACCGGAGTTTTCAAATGCAGGAAGAAAGAAAACGCATGGAACTCTGACGTCTGTACATGGGCAGGTGGGATCAGGTTCAAGGGCAACGTGGGGACAAGCATGTTGAGAAAGCAAACGGCAGCCACCTATTCTTCTCATGCAGACACATTTGGGTAAGAACTTATCCATTTGTCGGTGTTGTAGCTGCTGCTGCTCACTGCCCAGCTCATTGTGCCTCTCCCTCTCTGCTTACAAAGACCCGGATTAATTAGAAATTACAATCTTTAAATCGATAGTGTGGAAAACGAACAGCAAATTATTTCGAACTTCACTTTTGGATCTCCAAATTGCCTTCACATTTTCCCTTTTTACTGTTTTCGATCTTTATCCCATTTGCTCCTCTTCTTTTACACCAGCAAGTACGAAAAGGAGGCGACAAATGAGAAAATTCAGACAAATCAGGAGAAATCACTGTCAAAATAATTAATAATGTGTATTTAGTATGTGACAATGCTGCTTTAGCCTGATAAGTACATCAGTCCAGGGAGGCTTTCTACTGTTAACATCATACCATGTCCGTGTCCTACTACAGGCCCAAGGCCTAAAGCTAGGGGCGAGCCATCATAAACTAATTTAATTAAGATGTTTATGCGTTTATTAAATGTTTTTTTTTTCTTGGTAAAAGTAACTAATTTTTTTATATGATTTACGAATATTTTTATTCGTTTTAATTGTTTAAAATTAATTTTACTCGAACCTATAAAGTTAAAAAAGAAAACTAGATTATACAAAGGCGTTTTAGATTAGAGAGTGCCGTGTCTAAATAGTATAAATGAACGTGTCATTTTCATGCGCATCGCTGATTGCTTCATCAAAGTTCTTTACTCCATTATAAGCTGCTTGCTTTCCTAATTAATTTGTTTTCTGTTCACATCTCTTTTTGTTTTTTGTTCCTTTTCTTTTTCCATATATTCTCTTAATTTCCACTCCCTCCACATAAGTTAGAAAACAAAAGCAAGGAAAAAAAAGTTAAAGAGAGAAATTCAAAAGAAACAAAGAAAGAAAAGAAAAGAGCAACCATCGACCTAACTCTCCCTTCTTTTTCCGTTCCTTTTTTGTTCCATTTGTCACACATATTTTTCTCCTTCTTTATATTTTGCTTTCAACATTGCCATTCGGCCCGCCAGCACCACCCAAGGAACCCTCCTCCCACTTTCAGTTTCTATCCATTTCACAGTACACATTTAATCATACATTCAGTTTTCCATGACCATGACAGATCAAGAGCAACAACAAGACCCTCCGCCACAGCAACGCTCACCACCCAAAATGGGCGAAGAAAATCGGCCTCCTCCTCAACCTCCTAAACCTCCTAAGCCACCAAGCAAAAGACAAGGAGGTGCTGGCCGGTCCTGTTGCTTATGTGTTTGCATCTTTCTCCTCTTAGCAGGAGCCACCGTGCTAACTGTTTGGCTAATCTACCGTCCCCACAAGCCTCGTTTCGCTGTTGTCGGTGCTGCTATCTATGAACTCAACGCCACCTCACAACCCTTCATTTCCACTTCCATGCAGTTCACAATTGTTGCAAGAAACGGCAACAGGAGAGTCTCCATCTTGTATGAAAAGCTGCAAGCTTATGTTTCGTATAGAAACCAACAGATTACTCCTCCAGTGGACTTGCCGCCCTTGTTCCATGAGACAAAGAGCACGGTGGCACTGTCACCGGTGCTTGGTAGCGAAGCTGTGCCCGCATCGGCGGACGTGGTGAACGGACTGATGATGGATGAGGCTTACGGAGTGGTGACGCTGAGGGTGGTATTGTTGGGGAAGTTGAGATGGAAGGCCGGTGATATAAAGACAGCGAGGTACGGAATCTATGTGAAATGTGATGTTTGGATCGGACTGAAGAAGGGGGTGGTAGGGCAGGTGCCTTTGCTTGGCGCTCCTCCCTGTAAAGTTGATATATGAAGTAAGAAGTATGCATGTAGGGATGCATATTGTAAGAAGGCTTTTACTTTAAAATGAGCTTTTTTGGGTTCTCTCTTCTTTTTAGTTTCATGAATTTTGGTATAGATAGCTTTGGTACTATGCTTTTTCTTAGTTCTGTAAACATCTTTGTGTTTCATTACTAATTGTCTTCCGAAAGGCGGAAGAAATTAAAAAAAAAAAAGTGCAGCCAGCACAGTCGCGCAGAGGAACATGCACAGTCCTAAGCAATGCGGTCAAAAAAATAATTGCAAAAGGGCTTCTTCTTCCATTTCCTTCTCTCTGTCATCTTTGCTTCAGATCCACACTTCACTGCAGATTAGTGTGAACTGTGAAATAGTAGCTTCTTATTTGTTCCGAAATGGGTGTTTTGTCGGTTTACAATATTGTTTGGGATGGATTGCCACAAGGCTTCAAAGATTAGACGCATGGCTATACATGCAGCTAAAGTTGGCCACCATCTGTTTTTTTATCTTTTATGGTGACTTCTTCTTATCTCAGCCCTGAGCGCAGCAACCCACTTGTTTTTACTTTCTTAACAATACTCGGCTAATTTCTATCACTTTTCAGTGTTGAAACTTGAAAGCCTATCAAAGAATTTTTGTTTTAAGATGAACTCAAAAAGTATATGTTTTGGATATCAATAATATAACGATACCTTATAATTTTTTAAAAAATTCAATAGTTATTTTAAATTCATCCACACCAAATTAGATTCAAGTGTTAACCCTCATTAAATCAATTCACTTACATTTGTAACTCAAATTAATAAAAAAAAAATTAAAAACTCACATAATTAACAAAAAAACTATTAACATTTAACAAAAAAAATTAATTTGTGGATTATGAGAGGACTCATATTTTGAAGGACCAATTAGGTTATAATATTTTACTTTCCAAAAGTATTTTATCATACACGATTTCCTTTGCATTTAATAAAATAATTTTTTGTAAGATGTTAATAACTTTTTGTTAATTATGTGAGTTTTTAATTTTTTTCATTGATCTGCGTTAAAAAAAGTAAATAAATTGATTTAATGAAGATTGATTCTTTAATAAATTAATTTAATTAAAGTTGATTTAATAAGTACGAGTGCAAAATAATTACTAAATATTTTTATAAAATTATAAGATATTATTATTTTATTGATGCCCGAAATAGTCATTTTACAAAAAATCAACGCCCGTCTGACATTAGATAATACATTCTTCCCTTGGAAACTGAGACAAAGTATCTCACCTTCCCAAAAACAAAGCTAGGGCTCTTTAATTAGGTGCTGATAGAATCTTTCATTTTGTGTTTATTTCTTTTAATATTATATTCCCTACGTTTTATTTATTTATAAATTAATTAGTGATAATAATTAAAAATTTATATATAACGTATTGACAATATATAATTTTTATATATTATTAATATATCAAAAATTGACATTTCATCAAAAATTTTTATTAGTAAATTGAATAAAATTTATTTATATTTATTTTTAAGAGCATGATTTTTCTTAATTTGTTTATTAATAAGATATTAACTTTTGATATATTAATAATATATAAAAATTATACACTATCAATATATACAAACCCGATAATTAATTGTTTTATTTAACGAATTCTCAGATCATATCTATCTATTAGTGACTAATTAATTAATTGGTATTTGGTCACCATTTCCTTCCACTAACTTTTGTTTTCTTTTTCTTTTATTCACAACCTCATCTATCAAATTGCTTCACTGTTTGGATTCCAGTCCACTCGAGCGGAAGTGGTGGACTCATACAGGAGGTATCAGATTCATGGTGCTTGCAGCTTGACCAAGGAAAATGCTAAAAATGGAAAATCGACTGAAATTATTAATACATTTTAGAATAAATTAGCGATTTTCCTTGACTGTAATTAGTGATAATTAATCAGAGAGATGTGATGGGAAGAAAAGAATAAACTATTAAATACTTGTGAACGGTCCATGCATAATCTTGGAAGATTTAACTTTAACTTTGCTGGTGAGCTGGGCAGGTTCTCTTAATTTCAACATCGAATTTTTACAAGTGGACGCCACCTGTAACTGGCTTTTTCTGGTCCATAAATACTGCAGGAAAGCACGGAGGCACATATAGCCTAAAGCGGTGGCGGTGCCAAAAGTTTGGTATTAAATAAATAAAAATTTAAGTGATTAATTATTAAACTTTTTTTTTTCGGTCTAGACCATCCGGTATCCCTATATCTTTGGTATAGGATTAATCCGGATTCGAACCGGGCAGGACCCAAAAGGCGGCAAAGCTCTCCCTCAAGAGTTTTAACACAGCTGCATACCCAGAGACTCGAACTCGAGACCTCTGGTTAAGCTAAAACAGCCCCCTGCCAGCTGATCTACGTGCTTTTGGGTATTAATTATTAAACTTCACCACTTATATTTATTACTAAAAAAATAATCATTTAAGGATATTTACAACATCAAGAGTTTAATAACTAATCACTAAATTCTACAATTAATTTTTTTTATTTCCTTTAACAACAGTTTGAATCAAGATGATTATTCATATTAATTTAACACATTCAAGTGGGGTTTTCTCATTATTTTATAAATATTATTAATTCATTATATGAAGGGTTTCAGTAGGTATAACGGATCTTTACATATATTTTATGTGTAATATATAATTCAATATATAGAACCCTTTCTCTAATCTCTTCATATTGAATAATAATAATATCAGGAAAATAGGTGTATTCAATAAAAAATTGGCTCCATTTAGAATTTCTTAATATTATAAATATTCCAACAGTGCATATGTATACGCCTCGCTAATTATGTAATCTAATTTTTTTTATTTCAAAATTAACAAAGTAATTAGTAGCCAATTTAACTAATGAATAAATTTTAAAGTTTGGGAGTCTTCAAAGACAATACTTATAAATTTAAGTACTTAATTATTAGATAAAATAATTATAATGATTAATTTTTTTACTAATTTCTAATTAAGTATAATACAAAATTTCTAAGTTGTTTTAAATTTGTGCCTGTCATGTGTACTTTGACTTTCCAACAACGGTATACAGTCAAAAAATTCTAAATTTTTTACTGCATATTAAAATGAATAAAATATTCACTTTCTTTAGATTATGTACTCTTATTTATTTATATACTCTAAACGAAATTGGAGTTTTCGTTGTTATATGGGTTTTACTGTTTATCATTTTCGATTTGATCAAGATTAATTTTAAACCGTAAAACAAATAAAAATATTTGTGCTTACACTAAAAATATATATATATATACACACTCTAAACGAAATTGATATGCATTATAAAAAATCAATAATCTCTTCTATGTTACTTCAAAATAACAACAATAAAAATAAAATAATATGTTTTTATATTCTTAATTTTATTCCCTAATTAATCAAACATATAATTCGGATCACCAAACAGATAGGCAATTCTTTCTGACCTCCATGGATCTCTTTCACCTTCTGCATTCTCATCATCATCATCAGCTTCACAAGGCAGTAGCTTAAGCCTGCACAAGGGACACGTCCCATGTCCCTGATCAACCCACCCATCAATACACTCCTTGTGATACAGGTGACTACAGTTACCAAGCTCTCTGATTTCTTCACTTCCGTCGATGCATGCCAAGCATATTGCACAAACAGCTGATTGCTCGCCAATGCCCTGCAATTTTGATCTGCAGAGTTCAACTACCGGGAGCCTGGCCTTTATCAAGCTTGAGACATGGCTCAAAGGTACCGGCACCAGAGAAGTTGAAGGGCGGTCCTCGTTATCTGCTTCAGCATAGTCTCGGTGGTGATTCTGATTACTTAAACCACCTTCTTCAAAGAGCTTGGGGAGTTTCTGGAGTTGACACCAACAAAAGTCTAACGCCACCAGGATTAATTTAAGGTGTGTTAACAAGTCGACAAGTGAGATAACCATAAGTTGTGTAAAACTAAAGGAAGTGAAAGGTTGAATCATGATTCTGATAGAGATGAAAACTTTAGAATCATGGCAATATATATATGAAAGGAAATCAGATGGTCCAGATAAGTGCGAACTTAGGGGAGTCTAAAAGATTGGAGGTATTATTATACATATGAAGAAAACAAAGCTTGGTATAAATTGATCAGAAAATGAAAGTTTAGTATATAATCACACATGTTTCCCTGTATATAGGACCTCTAATATTAATCTTTTTGACCATAATAATGAACTTACCTACTTAACTCCATAATCTTAGAGCTCTGTGATATTTTTTCATTCAAAAGGCTTATCTTTCGAAATTCCAATTGAAGCATATGAAGAATATACAGTAGTCAAGTCAGATTGTGCGTTTTTCTGTTGGTTTCCTTCCACGTTAATCAACGATTGAAAGAAAACTAATGGGATAAGGACACCTGGCGCTAAGATTTCTATGATTTTGGAATTCTAGTAAATAATCATCAGACAGTGACAATTAGAAGCAAGTCATCAGTCATGTCAGGTTACTAGTGAAACGAACAGAACAACATCCAATGGACAGACGTTGAACACATGAACATTGCGTGCCCTGGCAATTTACAAACGATTACTTGGCAAAACATTCATTAAAAAAAAAAAAAAGAAAAGAGAAGAAAAGAAATTGTGAAGAAACGGTAAGAAAAATCAGTGGGGTGGCTTCAGGAGTTCACGTGCTAGGCTGGATGGAGGTCATTTAATTGGTCAGTAAGGCCCATCCAAATAAAGGGCCAATTTTCAAACAACGAGCCCGCAACTTTTGGTCACAGCGGAAGGGGCCCAGTGATAAGTATTATATACGCAAAATATATATATATATATATATATATGAAGAATGCAAAATTAATTTCATCTATCATTATCACAAGTGTGGAGATCATCATCATTATCGTCATCGCCATCGTCATCGTACCGTTCATTTTAACCAAAGTATTTGTCACATTTATTAATTTAATCTATCATGGTTTGTGATTATGCAAAACATATACCCACAGTTTGTAGATACGACAAATACTATATCAATGCATAAATAATGGAACTGGCACAACGACAAGACACAACCTGGGTTTGACTGGAACTTAGGAAATGTAAGTTTAGTTAGGTTTGGACTTCTGAAGTATGACGATCAGTTAAGGGTAATGTTGTAATATCACATATGAGTGCCAGCCAGCCAGACAACTAAAAATTCCAATTCTTTTGATTCATAACAGTTCCATTTTTCGATTTGTTGGCTATCTGTAAAGAATCCTATCTTTATTAAGAATCCTACTACTCTCAACGCCAGGGCCGGCTCCCATAGATTCTATATCAACTCAGAATCAAAGGTAATACTTGAAGTATGGTACTTTGCCTACTTATTATTGCCAAAATCTGTACTTTTAACCATATTTAGTACTCATCCGTCAGATCATCACTTCTCGTTTGTTATGTTTTAGACTTTTAGTCTGTGTATATAATAAGTTAGTAACTACAGTTCAATACGCAATGAGATTTGCTGTTATGTCTGGTTATGGTCCTTTGGCGTGGTTAAAACCGTTGCATGCTACAGATCCATTATACAAAATTTATGCACTTTTTTCTTTTTATTTAATATGGGTTCTGCATACTTAATTCTCTTTGCCTATGGTATCGAAATAGATTAAAACTACCCATAAAAAATATTAAATAAATAGATTAAAACTGCTTTTACTGTATATCCCATGGTTGATCCAATTTTTGCAGAGAAATACAGAAGAGGTGCGCAGGAATGGTGATGTAAGATTGTTTCGTTTTCTTGTTTGAAGCAAGTTCTATCTGTTCTTTGGCAGAATCAATAAAGTATTTCCAGGTTACCCATGATTATCAGATTTCAGTCTAACTGTGATGATTAGCTGTAAAGTAAAGGGTTTTTGAGAGTAATTTGATTGCTGGCGATGGGATCATTCATCCCTGGTCTTGGCAAATGGTAATTAGTCAGGGTGTTGGGTTATGCTGTGGTTGGTTTGTGACCTTTTCGCCCTGTCGTTGTCTGTGCCAGATAGCTTTCAGTCTTTATGTATTTGGTAAGATATAGCGCTGGAAATTTAGCACCTTGCGAGGAAACATTCTTGCTTATCTCCCTAATTTATAGGTATCTCTGAGTAATGCATTTAAAGGCTTGCTTGCAACTTTTAATCTGTTAATTCTTTTATCAGAAGCTTTCTATTTGTGAGTTTCTGCTTAATATTCTTGTATACAATATTTTTTAATCTTTTGTTTGTAGATTTGCTGGGCATTTATTCTGTTTTGTACCCATTTTGAAAGAATTACTGGAATCATCATTTTCCTTTTTACCTGCACTTATATACGAACGATTGATACGAGGAAGTGGTTCATTGACTGAATCTTTTTCTCATTTTTAGTCATATTTATGATTTCAACTTCTTTTTTCTATCAGCGTCTGCGAGGCATCTGATCTATGTTCAAAATAATTACTCTGATTCCTTATTTCTCTAGTTTTATGCGTTTTAAGAATTTACTATGTCCTTTGTGGCCAACACGAGTCAAACTTCTTGTATCAATCCTTTTTTTTTTTTTTTGCAATTACCAGTTGAGCTATCGTTGGCTGTTTGCAAACATTTTTAACTATTATATGGTAGCTTTAGACAGAGAATTCACTGAGTCCAGACATGCTGCACATTATGTAATTTGGGTAGAAAACTAGGAAAGTGAGAGGTTTGCTCAAAATGCCTCTGCTTGGAGATTAATGCGAAAATTCCTCATATATAATGGGCAATTTGTTTCCTCATATATATTGCTAAAGTTTTCTTTGTTGTGTAATTTAAGTTTATGCACTCAACACAACCTGCTGTGTCTTAAGTTGACTGCTTGTATTCAGTTAGTGTGTAAATGATGCCCTGTACAAAGACATAGTGTGCATTTGTCTCTCTCCTGCTTTTACAGGGTAATTTCCAATCTCTTGTATTTGAGAAGGCATTTGGGATGAGCACATTTCTGTAGTGGTCAGTACTTGACTGAAGTGTCAATGCTGATGTTTAGGAGACTAATGATGAAAAGATTGGTTATGAAGAGGAAGAAATTAAGGAGGCTGTTTGTCTGAAATTTCGATTTTGCTTTAAGAATGTTCTTGAAGTGTCTACTAGTCTTGGTGTTTTTAAGACTCTCAAAAGTTATCTATTGCTGATATTTATTTTGTTATATGCCTCATGCTTTTCCCCTCAAGTTTTTTATTGCAAGAATTAGAAAAAATAAATTAATAAGTAGATTAGGTTTTTTAACCCTGTATGATGCATAACTTGCGTAGGCATTGATTCTCATGGTGTTTTCCTGAATGAAATACAAAAATTTTTGGGGATTAAATAAGAGTATGTTGCCATGAAGTTAGTTGCAGAGATATTTCCAGATTCTACATAATTACATTTCTCATTTAGAAAAGTTGTGGTGATGGTTTTCTGTTTTTAATCCTTTAGTTGTTGCCATCTATTTTCAGATGGAAGTGCGAAATCCTCAACATGGGGCATTTGTTGAAATAAGTGCGGAGGCCGCCGATGGGGAAAGGAGTGTAGTAGGGAGTAAGATTTGTGGGGAAACACCTTGTGGTTTTTCAGATGCTGGTACTAACTCTAAAGATGCTGAAGAGCGATCAGCTTCCATGCGCAAGCTTTTCATTGCCGTGGCACTGTGCATCATCTTCATGAGTGTAGAAGTAGTGGGTGGCATCAAGGCTAATAGTCTAGCCATATTAACTGATGCAGCACATTTGCTGTCAGATGTTGCAGCTTTTTCCATCTCTTTGTTTTCTTTATGGGCAGCTAGCTGGGAAGCCAATCCACGTCAATCTTATGGATTTTTTAGGATTGAGATTCTTGGGACCTTGGTCTCCATCCAGCTAATATGGTTGCTTGCAGGAATTTTAGTATATGAAGCCATTGTTAGACTCATTAATAACACAAGTGAGGTGAATGGATTTCTAATGTTTCTTGTTGCTGCTTTTGGACTAGTGGTTAATGTCATCATGGCTTTCTTATTGGGCCATGATCATGGCCATGGTCATAGCCATGGTGATCACGGTCATGGCCATAGCCATAGTCATGGGGTGAGCATTACCACTCACCATCATCACGAGGGACACTCCACAGGAGCACACCACCACCATCACTCGGAGCACTCCAAGACTGAGCACCACCATTACCATGATGCAGAGCACACCAGAGATGAGCATCACTATGCTCACGAAGATCAGTCAGAGCCGCTGCTTGATAAGCCAAAGAAACGAAGGAATATAAATGTCCAGAGTGCTTATCTTCATGTACTGGGGGATTCCATTCAAAGTATTGGAGTGATGATTGGAGGGGCAATCATATGGTATAAGCCCGAATGGAAAGTGATTGATCTGATTTGCACACTGATATTTTCAGTTGTTGTTTTGGGGACTACTATAAAAATGTTGAGAAACATACTCGAAGTGCTGATGGAGAGTACACCAAGAGAGATTGATGCAACAAAGCTGGAAAGGGGACTGTTGGAGATGGAAGATGTGGTGGCTGTTCACGAGCTGCATATATGGGCCATTACCGTGGGGAAGATCCTGTTAGCTTGCCATGTAAAAATCACGCCAGATGCAGATGCTGACATGGTCTTAGAAAATGTAATAGAATATATCAGAAGGGAGTATAATATCAGTCATGTTACCATACAGGTAGAGCGCTAATGGAAGGGAAGAATTTAGAACATGCTTTTGGTATTCATTATCATCTCTTTTGAACTTTATATATATATAGGTGGCATATAGCTGATGTTTTATCTTCATTAGCACATGATTTTCAGCTTAGTAGTCCATATCCAAGATTTAGTCGGTAGATATTATGTAAATTTCGTTCATCGAATCATCTCTTTCTGTCCATTTCATGTTTATTACTATTTTAGTTCGATCGATGCATGCATTATTCTTCTTAAAGGAAAAGTTTTCATCATTCTGTGAAAGAAAAGTAGCAATCCTTACCAACACAGGTGAATATCAACTGTTATTGGGGTCTACCAAACCACCAATTAAATTTTTTGCGTCACAGGTATCATATGAGATGGGAGTAAGCTCCTGGTCCGTGAACACACCTATTAAGTTACCATGAACAGATTGACATGTGTCGTTGGAAGGTGGGGGCACCGGCATCGTCTTACTGAGTGTAACTTGACATTTCCAATTTACCATTGCAACTTTTTTTTTTCCCTGAAATTCATCCGAATGTTTTACATATTAAAACTGTGGTGGTTACTGGTGAATGAGCTGAAGAAACCAGTTATGTAAATTAAATGAAGATGAAATTCAACTTGCAAGAAGGCGATAAGGTTCCTTGCAATCCTGTGGCTTTGGTTTAACCATGAAGGTAGACAAGAAAAGTAGAATACTGTTAGATGCGATTAATGCCAGCTCGGTACGGTTTTTTTTTTTTTAGACCGACTCTAATGTGGGGGAATAATATATGAACTACAGGACAAGACCAAATTTTGCAGTTTTCTTGAGAAAGAGAATGCCTCTGGCTCTGATTGTGTGGCTAAAGAAATGCAAAATAGTTTTAGAGGTTGAAAATGGATATACCGCGGTTTAAGTGGATTAGATTCTTAAGACATTATCAGATGACTTTGGTGTCCTCAGTTCTCTGCTTCTGCTGGTGCATGAAGCTGTGAATACGCACACATTAGTCACAAAATTATCTTGCCTCCCATGAACCATGGACGGACATGTGAGCTGTTCAATCGCTTCCTCTGATGTAGAAAGAAAGCTTTTTATAAAAACTGATTGAATGGGAAAGAAAATCGCCTTATAAGACAGGGTTGGCGTTTACAAAACAGGTGACAGCTTCGGTCCTCTGATAGCAACCCAAAGAATTATCACTACAAGGTCTGGCAGTCAAGGTTGTTGTCGTTGCTAGGCTCGTGAAAGATTTGAGTCAGAGTTTTACTTTGATCATCAGGTAATTCCTGTGAAGCTATAATTTCTGGGATGTGCAAGGTTGAAAAACTATCACAAAGGTAGTGCAAAACAATATTTGCATGCAATTTTCTAAATAGAAGGGCCTTCTAATGGGGTAAGCGAATTGCAAAACAGGAGCAATATCGCAGAGTAAAGTCATGGAGACTGTTTAAATTTTTACCGGTGGAGTGTTACCATGACAAGATTTTTCAACAAACTTGTACGAGATATGTGAGGCCCCCCTGAAATCATTAACGCTCATTGGTACATTTATATAATTAAATCTGAGCCATAGCTCATTGGCACAAGCTTGACTTCTCAGCTTGAAGCAAAAGACAGATCTAAAATTCAATTTCCTTCTGCTCCCCTTGAAGACAAATTTTCTGTCCTTGAGACAATTAATGCAGAATAAGCTCACAGCTTGCGATTTTTGAGACACCCTGACATGTTTTTGGAACACCAAGGACCCTCGTGCTTGACGATAAATGATGAGTTTGTAAGCTGCAGACATACTGTTAACCATATGAAGTTGGCCAAACAAGCTCATATTAAAAGTTACCTTAATTGTTATTTAACCAAAAGCAATGATGTTGGATCAAAAAAAAAAAACTAATAGCAATGATGGAGGTGATACCGTCTCCTTCCCCATTTTCTTTTCAACCCGAATTAGAATTTAAAGGCAAACAAATTTAATCATTAAATCATTTGAGCTAAGAATGTAAATAGAACTGAATTAGCAAACTCTTCCCTAGTCCTGGTGACCAGAACCAGAAGGACTGTGGAATAAATTTGGAGGGTCACTGTTACCACCCTGGAGGCAAAGGAATTTTAATTGTACTATTGGACCCCCATGTGCGATGGAAAATGAAGGTTGTATGCGTAGCAGATTAGCAGTAAAACGGGGAATTTCTTTCCTGATTTTTACAAGAAGTAAAAAATGGAGAATGGTAGTAGAGATGCGATATAAGGAATTGACTGATCATCAGAGGGGTGACACAATCTGTAGGAGGACTTTCCAAAGCTTTTCTTTGGTGTACGCCTGACAGGTGAGTCCCCACAACTGTCTGTCCCTGCTGCTGGACAAAACTGCCATCGCCAATAATGCTAGGGACCTTGCAAACCAGACAACCCCCCTTCTCTCTCTCTCTCTCCTCTCTGCTAAGTCTCACCAACTCTCCAATCCCAAACACATCCCGTATATCTTCTCACTCTGAGTTGGGTATTTTCCACCCTTCGTTCCTGTGATGGCATTTTTCTCTTTCTCTCCCTCTTTCCATCTGTGAGAGTTCTTCAAAGCATTTAATGTTACGCTATTTAAGAGTGTTACCAGCACAAGAAAACTAAGGAATTAAATTGTGTTTGGGAATGGGGTCTTATTCTGCTTCTTGGGGGTTACATTTATGACTTGCATTGTTTTGTTAGCATCAATATATGGAATGTTGTCAACTAAGAGAGAGATAGAGAAGGAGAAAGTGAAAGAATTTAAGGCATTACTCCAACTACTTACTACGACTAAGCTGTTATGGAGAAGCTCCAAGGACCAATTAATCCTTGTGTATGTTACTTTGCTTACTTCAGTACTTCTGTTTCTTTTATACTTGCTCTTTTCTTGAATTCCGTTTCTAGAATCAAGATATAGACTGCATTTACTCCTGTGAAAATGCTTCATTCAATGCAGCCTGCTTCTTTGCTGGAAAATACTAACATCTGCTACTGCACTTCTTACTCTCTTTAACATTCCATTTTCATACTGCTTTCATTCTCTCTTATCTGCTGAGACTGAACCCAGAGCCCTCCACCCAAGTACCAGTGTTTTCTTTTTTTAATATCTTTAGAGGGTTATTATGTGGACCCAGTTAAGCAGTTTTCTTATTTTTCCTTCATTTCCTCACACTATCATTTTCTTTTCAGTTCTTAGGAGAGCATTTGGAAGTGGAATTCTTAGAACAAGGATTTGTAGACTCAGAGACCTTGAGGTTTGGAGAAAAAGAAGAAGCAGCACAGTATTTAGTACCAAGCTTAGAAGACAAAATGCCATTCCTTCAGATGCTTCAAAGTGTAGAATCCCCTCAACTTTTTGCCTTCAAAGAACCCAACTTTCAGACACTTTTGAGACTGCAACACCTGAGGAAGCCTTGGGAGATAAACAACAACCCTTTCATCCCGGAGATGGAAACCCAAATTCAAGCCCTAGAGCTTGAAAGCTGTGTCACCCACGAAATACTCGACTTACATTCACCAGTCAAATCTGAGACCAAAGACCTTATAAAGAACCCAGATTCAAGTTCATGTTTTGAAGTTGTCAGCACCGAGTCCAATCAAGACCAACCGGAGTCAGCAACAGCAGACTATTGTAGTAGAGAAGGCAACTCCGGGTTATCGCCTCAGAAAAACTTAACAAAATCCCCTCCCATTACTAGAGAACGAAGAAAGCGAAAACGAACAAGGCCAGCCAAGAACAAAGAAGAAGTTGAGAGCCAACGCATAACCCACATTGCCGTTGAACGCAACCGAAGACGTCAAATGAACGATTATCTAAATTCTCTCCGCTCTCTCATGCCTCCGTCTTATATCCAAAGGGTATATCCATCTAATCCCCGCATATTAATCCCAGAGATTTGTGGTTTAGCTCTAGTTTCTTTGCCAAAAATGATCTTTTGTTTGGTTTTACAGGGTGACCAGGCGTCTATTATAGGGGGTGCAATTGACTTTGTTAAGGAACTAGAGCAACTTCTTCAATCCCAGGAAGCGCAAAAGAGAATGAGAAGAATTGAACAAAGTAACAATTGTAACAGTTCAGTGCCAAAGTCTGCAATGGAAAGTTCACCGCCGGAATCTGGAATTGGATCTGAAGATGGGAAATGCGGAGAGGATGTAAAGGCAGAAAGCAAGTCAGGTGCAGCTGAAATGGAGGTTAATGTTGTACACAATCATGTCAACTTAAAGATTCAGTGTTCAAGAAGACCTGGTCAGCTGTTACAAGCTATTGTCACCCTGGAAAGTCTTAGATTAACGGTTTTGCATCTCAACATTACTTCTTCGCAAGCTTCTATTTTTTACTCATTCAATCTCAAGGTAATACCAATTTGTTTTTTAGTTTTCTTTTGTTTTTAATCTGGTCAGCTGTTACAAGCTATTGTCACCCCAGTTTCAAATTTCTCATCATTTGTTTTGTTTTTTGTTGTTTTTATTTTGTTCTCTTCTGGGATGTGTTGGAACTTGGAAATGGAAATGGCAGATGGAGGACGACTGTAAGCTAAGATCAGCGGATGAGATAGCAGCAGCAGTTCATCAAATATTCAGCTAAATTCAAACAGTAGAAAAAAGATTCGGTCATTAGGCAACTGACTTGATTCCTGAAGGGAATAGTAGGGTAAGAAAAGAGTGGACCAGAGAAAAGGCAAAAAAGAAAACCCTCTTTTGGGAATCGAAGAAAGGATTCAGCAGGAAGCACCTTCCACCGTACCACAAAGCCAATTCAAGACAGAGCCCTTGACGCTTATAGTTTAACTTAAGAAACTTCCCCTGTTTATCGCTAATTGTTTCTTACTAGAATGATAAATATATGTAACTTTGGTTAGATTTTTCCAATTTTTTTTTAGGGGTTTCAGGAATCAGGGCGATGATTCTATTTCTATCCCAGTACTAGTTTTTGGTGGGGTGGTGACAGATTGACCAGTGAGGTTGAGGGTGAGTGGGGGCCAACTGAGAGCCAGCGATGCCCTAGAGAAGTGCAATCAGGCTTTCATCAAGTTTGAAAATTTGTTGTACAAATCTAGACCTATGATTACACTGCTGCGAATGATTCTGCCCTTTTTATATTGACTTTGGGGTATCCGTATGCATGGACATTGATATTTCACCATTATATATACAATGTCCTCTGCACCTACTCTTTTTTGCCCTTGCCATTTCCTGTTTGCACCTTTCTTTTTCAACTCTTCTCTACTTGTCCTGCACGCTTTATTGTCTCATGGATGATGGACCCATTCTCATATTCATGACTCTCATAGAATTGCAAATTCATCACCCTTCACAACCATTCAAAAGCTAAGGCTCTGCAAGCTCATGACCCGTTTTCATATATATCCTGAATTCTTATAAAATTATGTTTAAAACTTTGCTAATCAATTCCCTGGATTTAGTGATAATTAACCTCATGATACAATTACTACATGAATTTGGATTATCTAAACAATTTACTATCCATTGCAGTCTGTGTAAGTGTCAACATGGGATAATCTATTCTCAGTGAGAGGAGATTAGGAACGAACAATATTAGATCTGACGATTTGGTTCTATGATGTCATATAAAATTAATTGTGTTCACAAAATTTTTTATTAACATGTCAAAATAAAAAATATTTTTTTAGTTCCTACTAAATTCATGTAAAATTTTTATCAATTTTTAGCTTATCTAAAATTGCTAGATCAAGACAAAATCAAAGATCAGCAAAATAAACTCACTTATGCGGTAATACTCAATTTTTGATATTTGAAGGTACTCATTAGCCCCCATTCTAGTATTTTGTAGGTGGAGCATTAACAATTTCCTTTTCACTCTGCATCATTACTTTGAAAAAGAATTAGGTTGATGGTCTATTTAACGCCATAGCTTTTCTTCTTTCTTTGTTTTTTCTTCCGTCTATTCTTGCCAAATGTGATGAGCTAGAGAAGCCCTTTGTAATTCCCCCTATGCTAGACTAGATATAGTGGTAATTCATAATTATAATAAAGTTGCAGGAATTGCAATTACTCGTGGAAAGGAAAGCCTAACGGGAAAGACAAGAATGGCAGTGATGACGGGTTGGGATTACAAGCATTTGATGAATCCCAAACTGTCCTCATTACCTGACGCATCACCGAGAACCACAGAGCTCATGGGCTCATGTCTTATGGTCATGGCCATGGGTACTGTAATCTGTTGCATTGAAACTATCTTTTAATTAATGGGGGGTATTTGGACTGAAATGACATTAGCAAAATTTGACTCCGCCCGTGACAAATTCTGTGTTTATGACTAATGGAGTCAAAATTAATTAAGAAAAGTAGATGAGTGACATGATTTTGTTCAATGATGCAACTCATTGTAGAGAGAAAGTAGTCTTATATGAGAATTTCGCTTTGACGGAAATAAGAAAAGTCAAAGCTTATTAGACGAAGAGCAACCCACGTTCTAGACTGAAAATTGTCGTATGGGTAAGAGAGGGAGCACTGCAAAGTGTGCAGCGGCTTAGAGCACACATCCCCATGCGAAAGAATCAAAAGAAGTGGGGCCAGGGACAAAACACCCTCCCATTGTAGCCAAGTCCTAGTCGTTTTGGTCTTCGCGTCGTTACTTTTTACAGCCTTTTCTTCCGTTCTCCCCAAGGTTAGTCCCAGTCCAACGTCGTATGGCTTCTTCTAAACCCTTTTTGAAACCCCTGTGCAAGCTAAAGCCCCATGATAACTTACTCCCTCCACCTCTCCTTCTATGAATAATGTATTCAGGCTCTTTTTAATGATCCTAAGTCTAAAGAAGGAGAGAAAAACATTAGTAAAATGTTTTCAAAGTTCTAGAGCTTGCATACCCTTGGAATATCGAAGAAAGTTTCTTCGATTCAACACGGAAAGCTCTTTCTTTACTGGTTTTACCTAAACTAGGCTGATACTCTAGTAAAGATAGTACTAGCAATTTATGGTAGTTTTTAGACATGGTGTAGTGGAGTGTTACGTCCCGCGTGCCAGTCCTAGGCCTGATGGACGGAAGCAGGCCAAACTAGGTCCCAACCGAGGTGATAAGAGGCTGATAGACCAACCTGAGGCAGCCCAAGGTGGTGGGCATGATGTAGGCGCAGGGCAGAGTCAGTGTGCGACGGTTAGCACACGGGTGCGCGAGGCAAACGTTGGTTGTGCGAACCAACTGGGCAAGTGAGGCCCCAGGCGTAGGTGACGGCACAGGCATGCGCACCAGGCAGACAGGCATGCTGATGGAGCTGGCAGACGAGAGGAAGTAGCTGAGAAGAGCTCCCAGGTGGAACAGTGCTAGGAGGGACTAGCAGGCTCAGGCAAGACCTAGGAGGCCCCGAGCGTGCGACTAGGCGTGGGCCCTGAGCAAGAAGGCCTTGAACACTCTTGGCCCAGTGCGTGGACCAACAGGTCTAGGTCCAGGTCCAGTTCGGCCCCAGAGGCTTCCAGTCGACCCAGATAGATGTCAGAGGATCCTAGAAGCTGCCTACCCGCCAGACACATGGCCTGACCACCACCACACGATCTATGAGGGCTTGTCTATATAAGGGGTGCCTTCCCCCACTCTTGTGCATAGAAGAGATCAAGGTAAGAGTCTCCATTTGTGGGTGAGGAGTGAGTTGAGATAGGTTGAGGCACTTAGTTCCTCTTAGTGAGTCAGCCCTTGTAGAGTCTCCTAGGCAAGGCTTGGTGTGCCGGCTTAGTGTAGTGCCCAAGGCTGGCTGCCTCCCTATTGTAAGCTCCTGTACATTATTGAGTTTGAGTGAATACAAGTGTACAGTTCCCCACATCTGTGGCTAAGTGTGCGTGTGTCTGCTTGTTGGCTTGTGTGCTTGGCGTGTGCTATAGGGTGCTTGTGATTTCCGCTGTGCAGAGCATCCTGTACAGGTGTAGGTTGACTTAAGGGCGTGTGGACGTAAGATTCCCCCCTAAGGCTGCATGGTTGCTGGGCTAAAGCCCCTGGCACGTGACTGTTGGTATCAAAGTCGGCGATCAGGCATTCAGTGAGTGGCGGTTGGCTGTCGGTT
The DNA here is from genome assembly GCA_031772115.1 of Heritiera littoralis. Lineage (NCBI taxonomy): Eukaryota > Viridiplantae > Streptophyta > Magnoliopsida > Malvales > Malvaceae > Heritiera > Heritiera littoralis. Next base: position 4,462,192 of record JAPDPK010000004.1, read on the forward strand.
CAGCCTGATCGAGTGTGTGCGGTGCTAGCGGTACCTAGTGCTAATTGAGACGTGATCCGAGCCGAGTTAGCTGAAGCGAGCAGACGAGTGTGTAGCCCGAACTGAGCAGGGATGTCAACTTCGGAGGTAGGGTAGCACGCTGAAAGGCAGGAGGTCCGTGAGACTCGAGCTAGGAAGGGGAAGAAGGGTAGCTCCCGAGATGATGTTGTGTTTGCCCTTGATGTGCGGCTAGCCAAGGTGGAGTTGGCCATGGGCGAGGTAGACGAGAAGCTCGAAGATCGCCTCACCGATTTCTACTCCGAAGGGAAGGAGTTTAGGCTTAAGGTGCGGGAGAAGCTCACTGAGATCGAGTAGCTCGCCCAGAAGAATGCAGCCCTGGAAGCGATGGTCGAGGCCATGCGGGTAGAGTTGGAACAACTGCGTGGCAAGGTCAGCGCTCATGAGAGCGCCATGGTAGGTGGCTTGCTGGCGTTTGCTATTAGAATATTTTCAAAATAAGTAGATGAATTATTGATTAAATATAAAGTTTAATCAATGGAATTAAGAAACTAATGCTTTGGTAAGGTTTCAGATTAAGAAAATAGAAGTAAACTCGATTAATTGAAGCTTGGAAGGGAAGTCAACTGCCTATATAGGGCAGTCAACTACCCATGTGCATAAAATATTCTGTAAAAAATTTACACTAAGGCAGTTAGATGCCTTGGGAAGAAAGTCGACTGCCTTGGGAGGAAGTCAACTACCTTTATAGGGCAGTCAACTGCCCATATAAGGTAGCCAACTGCCCATAATATAGTCAAGTTTCTGTATAAAATTTATGTTAGAGCAGTCTACTGCCATAATAAGGCAGCCGACTGCCATAAGAAGGCAGCCGACTGCCATACCTGGAATTGTTCACTGTTTTAAAAATACACTAGGGCATTTGACTGCCATTTTCAGGCATCCGATTGCCCTGTATGAAAGTGTATACAACGGCTAGCTTCTTGTTTAAAGAGTTACAAACTCTTGCAAAAGATGTTATTCAACTTCTGAAATGGTTAAGCAACATTACCATTGGTCTCTAAAAGTTGTGATCTTGTTAAACAATTGTGTTTGATGAATCAAACAACATAATTGAAAAATCAGATCACTTGATTAAAGGTCACATCACTTGGAATTAATCTCTATAAATAGAGATGTCAAGTTCATACTTGAGATATATAAAAAATATACCAGAACAATTCTGATATTCTTTCTTCCGTCTCACTCTCAAATTAAAGATAAATTTCTTAGGCATTATTTGCTACAGAAAATAGTGACTAAGACAAGATACTTCTGTACTTGTCAAGGGTATTTAGTGGTTTAATTTCACTAGTGTAAAGTGATTTTAAACAAGAGCTTCTTTGTATCCTATGGATATTCAATAAACAACTGTTGCATACCGTAATTGGTGGGGCGAAATAATCCTAAGGAAAGTGGCATTATAGCAGCACACCTAGAAGCCATTTTTGCTTTTGTTCGTGATTACCAAGGCAATCAAAGCTCAAGGTGATTCAAGGCACTCAAGAACACTCAAGGTCATCTTCATATCCACCAAGGAGGTTCAACACCAAAGCAATCTCTCATTTGTACAACATTTGCTCCCAGATTCAGGGTGGATGTGCCTAAGTCGAAGGAGTTCCGAGGGACAAGGTCGGCCAAGGACGTCGACAACTTTCTGTGGGGCATGGAGTAGTATTTTCGAGCAGTGGGCATCAAGGAGAAGGCTACCAAGGTGATTTTCAGTGGGAGTTCAGGCAGCAATTCTATCCCGAGTACTCGACTGAGGAGGCGAGGTCCAAGCTCAAGTGGTTGACGCAGCGTGGAGAGGTGTGCGAGTTCTCAGAGCTGATGCTGCAGATACCGGACCTTGGAGAGGACGAGGCTCTGTTTTTCTTCCTAGATGGACTCAAGCCATGGGCGAGACAAGAATTGAAGTGGATGGGCGTTCAGACGCTATCAAGGGCTATGACAGCAACGGAGTCCTTGGTGGATCTCAGCAGGTTCGAGTCATCCAAGCCAAGGGGGAAAGGCTTGTGTGGGGATGATGGCTCAGACGATGAGAGGCAGCAATCCGATGCTTTCAAGCCCAAGGGGAAGGGCCATGGCAGGGAAGATCGGGACAACAGTGGCAAGGGGACGCCACACATTACCGAGCAAAAGTCCTCAAGGAGTGAGGACCGACCAAGGAGACCCATGGAGTGCTTCTTGTGCAGTGGACCACACAAAGCACGGGAGTGCCCGACCAAGGAGAAGCTCGCAGTGATCGGGCGGGGGTGCGAGCAGTCGAAGGAGGAAGAACTGGGGGTGGTTCATTGACTTGGTGGCCTGAAGTCAGTAGAGGGACCGGGGGTGGTTCGAAGACTGGGTGCCATGCGAGTGTACAGTGGGGTGTGCAGCTCTTAGCCAGGGGACGAGGGTCAGGTCTGTGGTCGAGGTGTGCAGCCAGACCCCTCCAGTGGGAACATGCAGTAGAAGGCACAGAGCAACAGGAGGAGGCATTGGCACCACTCGAGGAGGAGAGTTCAAGGTGCGCGGAAGGAGGATCGACATTCCCCTAGCAACGAGGGCGTTGCTAGAATAGGTGGGGGAGAATGTCGCGTCTCGCGTGTCAGTTCGAGGCCTGATGGACGAGAGCAGGCAAAACTAGGTCCCAGCCGAGGTGATGAGAGGCTGGTAGACCAACCTAAGGTAGCCCAAGGTGGTGGGCGTGATGCAAGTGTAGGCCAGAGTCAGTGTGCGACGGTCAGCACACGGGTGCGCGAGGCAGACGCTGGTTGTGCGAGCCAGCCTGGCAAGCGAGGCCCCAGGCATAGGCGACGGCACAGGCATGCGTACTAGGCTGACAGGCAAGTAGATGGAGTTGGCAGACGTGAGGAAGCAGCTGAGAAGAGCTCCAGGGTGGAACAATGCCAGGAGGGGCTAGCAGGCTCGAACGAGACCCAGGAGGCCCCGGGTGTGCGACCAGGCAAAGGCCCTGAAAGGGAAGGCCTTGAACCCTCTTGGCCCAGTGCGCACACCAACAGGTCTAGGTCCAGGTCTAGGTCCAGTTCGACCCCAGAGGCTTCCAGTCGGTCCAAACAAGTGTCAGAGGATCTTAGAAGCTGCCTACCCGATAGACATATGGCCTGACCACCACCACACGATTTGCGAGGGCTTGTCTATATAAGGGGTGCCTTCCCCCACTCTTGTACATAGAAGAGATCAAGGTGAGAGTCTCCATTTGTGGGTGAGGAGTGAGCTGAGATAAGTTGAGGCACTTAGTTCCTCTTAGTGAGTGAGCCCTTGTAAAGTCTCCTAGGTAAGGCTTGGTGTGCCGGCTTAGTGTAGTGCCCAAGGCTGGCTGCCTCCCTATTGTAAGATTCTGTACATTGTTAAGTTTGAGTGAATACAAGTGTACAGTTCCCCACATCTGTGGCTAAGTGTGCGTGTGTCTGCTTGTTGGCTTGTGTGCTTGGCGTGTGCTGTAGGGTGCTTCTGATTTCCACTGTGCAGAGCATCCTGGGCAGGTGTAGGCTGACTTATGGGCGTGTGGATGTAAGATTCCCGCCTAAGGCCGCACGGTTGTTGGGCTAAAGCCCCGTCACATGATCACAGCCACAGGCCCACAACTAGCATCGGGCAATTCCAACCGTATTAAAAATAAATTAGTATGTAGAAAATGGATCCAAGGGGAACATTAGTCTAAGATTTTGGAACAAGTAAATGTTTCATTGGGAAGGACGGAACGAGCCAAGCAGCATATTCGACATGAAGGCAATTAATCTTGCTTCTCCATATATGATTACAATTGGCCTATATTAGCAGCTTATTTTAATCACGCTTTTCAGCGTTTTCATAATTAGCATTAATTTCAATAAAAAAAATAATTAGCATTAATTACCTTAATTTTATTAAATATGTTTTTTACGTCGATCACATGTATCTCATTCATTTTAACGATTTGAGATTAATTATATTCGGAGTTTAATCACAGTTAAGACTCTTCACCCCTCTCAAAAATGTATTTAGTGAAAGTCGAACTCGAAAACTTTTCTCACAAATTTAATCTGTGTTACCAATTAAATCACAATCTTTAAGTAATTTTATTAAATATGTTAACATTAATATTATTCAAACAAATGTGTTTACCTCAGAGAGTGGTGTGGTTTACTGTAAGAAATAGCCGTCAGCTGCGAGAAGACTTTGGCAGCTGCCAGAAGATCGCTTTTTCATTTCCCAGAAGGTTTGATTTTTTTGCAGCGTCTGTGCCCTTGCGTTGATACCCAGATGACATGGGAATGTGACTACGTGCCCTCATGAAACCGGGCTTTCAATTCCCTGTTCATCCTCAAAATTAATTCCTCTGTCTAATTAAAATTGTCATTTATCGACAAAACATGTAATTTTAAAAAGTTAAAAATTTTTTATATCATATCATATAAATGACTTAAATTGATCAAATTATCCCTAAAAGTGATAGACATTAAACTTTTTAATGATTAAAACTGAAATATAATAAAGGGTAAAAAAATATAGTATTAAAATTTATTATTTTTTTAATGTGACATTTTTAATGGGACAATTTATTTAGCCAAAAGTAATAAATTTATTAGGACGGATGAAGTATTCTTTTTCATCTCATCTTTTTTTCCAAATAGTTTTGTAATTTTTCTGGGGTTTCTTGTTCTGCTAGGTTTCATGTGCAGGCTGCAGGAGTTGAGATGCAAGTCTCTTGTCCCATGTTAAGAAATCACCACCACAACAAGTGGCAATTTAGATCAATACATAAGATTCATAATCAAAAAATCCTTTCTAAAGTTTATTCAATAATCTAAATTTATTGTAACTTTTATTAATGAACCCAGAATCAAGTAGAGAATTCTTTCATTGTAGGAAGAAAATGGTTAATAAGTGGTTGCTTCCTGTTCACTCATCTTCAGAAGTCAAAAGAAGAAAAAAGAACTGCCCATCTCATCGTTCTTCAAATTCCAATGAAGAAAATGCTAATTAAGCTCGATCATGTACCACAATTGTACTATATGGGTAAATTCTTTGACTACAAATTCCAATGACAAAAAAAAATCTGAGCTGGCCTTGGTTTTAATCTCTACTGTCAACTCTCAAGATTCAGAATATTAAACGAATAAAAAATGCAAACAAATTCTCAGGGTTTGGTGAGTGCTGAGATAGCTAAGCCTCAAAACCTGGGGTTTTCGAGATGTCCCGAAGGGTGAAGTAGGGTCACAATCAGAGCTTGATTCCCTTCTGATGCGAAGGTATCCCGTATCTTAACAGAGAGTGACCAGAGAGATCTCCTCGTAAAATCTGGGTTTTTGGAAAATCGAAACTAAGGATGAATTCATCTTCTTGGGCCCCCATGGCTACATCTTATCTTCTTTCATCTTTCCTTCCTGGCCGTACAATCAACCAGGGCACTAGATAGATCCCAGCTTTGACCAATAGTCAGCCCTCTCGGCTTTTCGTCAACATCATCATATATCATATACATCAATTAGACAGAAAATTAGTCAGGAAGTCCATGGTAAAAAGGGTCAAAAAGATTATCGATGATGTCAGGAGTTTGTCTATGCAATCACTGCGCGCGTGTGGCGTCTCATCTCAACTGTGCACTGCACTTTCCAGTCGCGCACGTTTGCCGGAAAGAAAGAAGAAAGCATCGCTGAAAATCAGGAAATTCGTATTTCTTTCTTTATTTCCGATTAGTCATCAATTTGCTTCGGACTGGGAACTTCTTTCATTCAAAGAACGAAAAAGAAAAAGCTTCGGAAATGAATTCCAGTTAACGACGTGCTTCAGCCTGGGGAAGTAAAAAGCATCTACCTCGGTTAGGAGAGCCCAAATAATTGGGTGAAGATGAGCTTTCCTCTGGGCCCGTCAAACACTTGCAACCTTATCCTAACTTAGATGACCTGGATTGGGTTTTGATTGAAATCCAAGTTTCTCTGAACCTAACTCATTCTGAAGTTGAAAAAAAAGTAATGTATGTAGTGTGTACTACGTACCAAAAGCGAAAGTTATTAAATAAAGACAAATGAGAAACAGACAAACAGGAGAATTGGATAATAATTTCATGAATGTTGAGTTAAAATTAAAATTATTATTGGGTAAATTTTTTATTTATGTCCTGTATACGGAAGGGGATAAGGTCGAATTAGTGTAAAATAAATTTTAGGTTTATATTTTGTATATAATGTAAAATAAATAATTTTACAAATTAATTTTTAGATTCGACAATTTATTTATATTCGTTATAAACCTAAAGTTTAAAATCAATACAATATCTCATTCTTTCAATAAAAAAATAATATATTTTTAATATATATTAACAAGTAAAAATTTATTATTATCAAACAAATAGTTTATCTTTTCATATTAAATTTAAATATGATATGCATGATCTAAATAGAATATAGAATTTGACAATTAAATTTAAACATACAATATAAAAATATAAGACAATTTATTTTATATGCTGCATCCTTCCCTTACATATATATATATATATATAGCTATTCTTGAAAGGGGAACATTGGATGGTTTTTTTTTTTTTTTTTTTTTTTTTTTGTTCTAAACATTGGATGGTTTTTCATCATACTATTTTAAACTTATCACATAGAATGGAGATATTGTGTCCCGCAAACAATTAATTTATGTTTCATTAGTTCAAGGAAGCAAATGTTAACAGGGAAAAGATATTTTGGGTTTGGTAGCTTTGGTTCTTTGGGGACAGTGAGAAGGATAACACACCCAAAGCTTTTAGCAGAGCAGAGGGCCTACCTGGAGCATCATATCCAATCAAACACCATAAATTGCCTATCCAACCGCCATGTCAGCACGATCTAGATGAACAGAATGAGTGGCTCTCTGGCTGCGAACGCGGAAGACAAACCATCTCCACATCCCCTTTCCAAATTATCAGATTATTTCCAACTTGAGAAAAGAAAAAAAAAAGCAACAAAAACACTAGGCTAATGACTTCATAAAAACTAACCAAATTGCATCATTTCTCCATTTCATTGGCCTTAGAATCTCTCTCAGGACTAAAGAATTAATTACTGTCAGAGGTTGACTAGCAATGGCTTCAGTTTCCTCCAGTTCACTATCAATCTCTTCCTCATCTACCCTTGTAGATGCCAAGGCTCCTCGCCAAGCAACTGCTGCATCCCCACAATGCGTGACTTTTCATACTCTTCCTCCCCCGCCCGTCCAGTCCCAGAGTCGTCCCTGGAAGACAACTGCTCACTGTAAGTTTATGTCATTTCATAGATGCATCACACACTTGATCATGCATGAATTACAACACCTAATGGTGTTTAACTATTTCAGGTCGCAAGATTGCTCGAAATGTGATGGCTATGGCCACAGGTGAGGCTCCGGCGGAAGTTGCAACAACTGAGCTGCCAGAAATTGTCAAGACAATTCAAGAAACTGTAAGAATTTCGCCTCACATTTCTGGTAGTATTTATTCTTTTTGTTCATTTTCCTGTTATTATGCAGGATTTTGTGTTTATCACACGAACATATTATTGGTTTTCAGTGGGAAAAAGTTGAAGACAAGTATGCTGTGAGTTCACTTGCTGTAGCAGGTGTGATTGCCCTCTGGGGCTCTACTGGAATGATCTCGGTGAGATTCTAAAGATGCAGATTGTCTTAAGCCTCTATAGTAATGTTCAAACATGAGAAAAAATTAATGAGGTAGGTGTCTTACCTAACAGGCAATTGATAGGCTTCCTCTGATTCCTGGCGTTCTGGAACTCGTGGGCATTGGCTACACTGGGGTAAGATGGATCACATTTGTTCCATGTGAAAGTTTTATAGAAATAAGAACCCTTAAACAAGTCATAATCTTCATTAATAGAGTTATTCATCGTATTCATAGGCATATATCTTGTTTAAAAGCCATTTCTTTTAAGTATCAAGTTATCAACTGAGAAACATATTTGAGTTGTTAGGTCAGATATATCCATAAATAAAAATTATCATCAAAGTATTACATCGGGAATTCCCATTTTCTTCTGAAGTTTCTATGTTGTCCCTCCTTGCAGTGGTTTACATACAAAAACCTTGTCTTCAGGCCAGACAGGCAAGTCTCCTAATGCATGCTCTCTCAGTTAAATCACTCGTTGCCAATTCGTTTTTGCATTAATTTAAATCTTTTTAGCAGAAAACAGGAGAAATTACATTTAATTTTAGTCTCGGTCTTTCATCCTATTTAATTTCCTTCAAATTCAGGGAAGCTCTGGTACAGAAAATAAAAGACACATACAAAGAAATAATTGGAAGCAGCTAGAGGAGGAAACTGGTCAAGGATGGATGCTGCTGAGATGAGGCGAACACTTGAAATCTGAAGCCAATACTTGCAGCATCAACACGTGACCTTGTTTCATTTTGTTAGCATAAGTTCTAACCAGAGTAAACCAATGTAATGTTGTGTTGTGATTATGGGCAATTGAGATACATGTATACTTTTATTTTCCCCTGTAGCATGCTATCTGATGCTAATATGACCTTCTTTTGTCACCGGAAACGCAAGAACTACAACTGTATAAATTTCCATTGTGTTTTTGCTTGGTTTCATGATCAGCTACAGAAGATAATTTTACTCTTTTGCTAGAGACTAGAGAGTATATAGGTTGCGGAACCCAGTACCTCTATGAATTCTAAAGAAAGATTAAACAAAGAAACATTCTGAGATCTGAAAATTACGAAGGAAAAGTTTTTAGTTGTTTTAGGATTAGCTAATGTCTATTGCCACATTATTTGTCACATTATTTTTGGTTTTATTCAAGGATACATAGTAGTGACATTAAATTACTGCTAGAGTACAGGACATGAACGAGTGGTTCTATGTTTGTATTATTTCGTTTATCTTTTAATATTATTTGTGTTTGATTCATGTTCGTTAAGTTTGGAACATGTTTACAAACATTTATTCTTTAATATTGAACGAATATGATCACAAATATGTGTTCATAAACATTTAACGAATATGATCATAAATACCAAAAAAAGAAGCAAATAAATTGTATTAATCCTAATATATATATACACCAATATTAAAAAATCTTGCATAAGTCACGCAATTTTGTAATTACAAATTAAAATAAACTATGAATAATTATGTAATTTAAAAAAAATATTGTTATTGAACAATAAATAACATCAAATAATTCATTAAACAAACGATTTTAAATAAACTTTAAACAAATTTATTTGTAAATCGTTCATTATAATTAATAAACGATCATTATTCAAGTATTATGTATAACCCTAATTTCAGATGGCATACCGCCTTTTCAAGAATTGCGTGCATCATTTTTTAGAGTTGAAACCTAAGATTAAAAGTTAGTGCTTAAGATTTATAGAACTCCATGATCCATAAATCACAGACAGAGCACGCAAATTTGACGCTGTTAAATCCAGCTTCATTCGCCACTGCCCCGAATTCTTCTTTTGTTCGCTCTTTTCCTTCGGTTTGTACAGTCATCATTAGGATATCGATTTGGAACGTAAACTTTGTTGAAGGAGTAGCTTCGGGCATAACAGGAATTACTGAATCTACAACAATTATTTTGCCATTATCTGGAATGGCTTTGTAGCAGTATTAAATTCTTGAAGAAGAGAAAATTTCGTGAATAAACTTATGATGATTCAATCTAATAAAATGGATACAGTTTACATTGTTTTTTATATAGGTGTTCTGTACATAACTAACTTAACTAACTTTGACTTGATTAACTCTAACTAACTTCTCTTTAACCAATTACAGTCCATCTTTAGTAATGAATTATGGCTGTTGCTCACGTGCCTCCGCTTCTGTTATCTGCTACTGCTGGTGCATATCAAACTGCAGATGCTGGTGTATACCTCTGCTGCTGCTGGTGCTCATATTCCTGCTGTTGCTGGTACATGTCGAACTGCTGCTGCTGGTACTATGTATTCATGCTGCTGCTGGTGTTGAAGATAAGAAATATCCTCTGTTACCCCCCCGCAAGCTGGAGCATACAGACTCTGTAGACCCAGCTTGGAGATATATGTTATGAAGGTTGCTGGTGAATGAGGCTTAGTAAATACATCAGCTAGCTGGTTTTTAGAAGATACATGCAGTAGATGTATCAATCCTGATTGTATATGTTGTCTAACAATGTGACAATCGATTTCTATGTGTTTTGTTCTTTCATGAAAGACCGGATTTTCAGCAATTTGAATAGCTGATTTGTTGTCACAAAATAGAACTGCTGCTTGTGGATGTGCGATGTTGAGATCTTGTAATAGATACTTCAGCCATTGTATTTCACATGTAGTGGGTGCAATAGCTCTATATTTAGCTTCTGATGAAGACCTTAATACTGTTGCTTGCTTCTTTGATTTCCACGAGATTAAGGCTGAACCAAGAAAAATGCAGAAACCTGTTGTTGATTTTCTGGAGGTTGGACACGCTGCCCAATCAGAGTCCGTGAATGCTTTAAGTTGTAGCCTGTTGTCTGCAGGGAAGAAGATGCCTCGTCCTGGAGAAGATTTTATGTATCTCAAGATTCTGTGTGCTGCTTTCATATGTTGAGCTGTTGGTTTGTCAAGATACTGAGATAATTGTTGAGTGGCATAGGAAATATCTGGCCTGGTAGTGGTTAAGTAGAGTAGCTTTCCAATGAGTCTCCTGTAGCTTGAAGAATCTTGTAGTTGTTCATCTTGGTTATGTAAGAGATGCTTTCGTGTTAAAACCATGGGAGTTGGTGCTGGTTTGCACCCTAAATAACCTGTATCTTGAAGCAAAGCAAGAGCATATTTTCTTTGACACAAATTAATTTCTTTTTGTGATCTAGCTACTTCAAGTCCTAGGAAAAATTTTAAAGTGCCTAGATCTTTGATTTTAAATGTTTCATCTAAATACTTTTTCATAGCAATGATATGCTTCAGGCTATTACTTGCTAATATAACATCATCAACATATATTAATAAAGCAATAAAGTAATTAACATCATGTTTCAAAAATAAGGAGGGATCAGAATTTGCCTGATTGAAGCCTTGTTGGATTAATGCATCAGTGAGCTTGGCATACCATTGTCTGCTTGCTTGCTTCAGTCCATAAAGAGATTTCTTTAACTTGCATACTTTGTTTGGATGAGATGCAGAAAAACCAGGTGGTAATTTCATGTACACTTCTTCATTCAAATCTCCATGAAGAAATGCATTATTTATGTCTAGTTGATGTAAATGCCAATCTTTGGCTACTGCAATGGCTAATAAGGATCTAATTGTTGTCATTTTTGCTACTGGTGAAAAAGTATCTAAGTAATCTATACCTGGTTGTTGTGTGTATCCCTTAGCTACTAGTCTAACTTTGAATCTTTCAATGGATCCATCAGCTTTGTATTTAATTTTATATACCCATTTGCATCCTACTGTTTGTTTTGAACTAGGTAAATCTACAATTTCCCAAGTGTTATTTTTCATTAAAGCATCTATTTCATCTTTCATTGCTTGCTTCCAACATTCATGTTTAATGGCCTGGTTATATGTTTTTGGTTCACTTAGTGAAGTAATTTGAATAGAAAATGCTTTGTGTTTGCTGGAAATTTTATCATAAGACAAATATTTTGAGAGTGGATGAGGTGTATTAAATGTGTGTCTTGTATTATGTTGTGTTATTATATTACAGTGATAGTCCTGTAGATAGCTTGGTATTTGTCTTTTTCTTTGTGATTTTCTAGTATTAGGATAGTTATCAATGGTACTACTCTCAACGTTATGATTTATGGTGTTAGTGTTTTGAGATGATGTATTGTCTAGGCTTGGTGATGAAGAGCTACCAGCATTATTATTATCAGAATATGGAAAGCAAATTGAATCTGTAATGTCGAAAGGTAAAGGAAATACGAATTTTGTTTTGTTATATTCTTGTAAGTAGTTGTTTTCATCTTTTAAGGGAAATATGTATTCATAAAACATAACATCTCTTGAAGTAAATATATTCTTAGTTTCTAAGTCATAGACTTTATAACCTTTCTTTCTAACTTCATATCCTATGAAAATGCATTTTCTTGCTCTTGAGTCAAACTTAGTTCTAGAACTAGGTAATGTTGCTGCAAAACAAAGACAGCCAAAGATTTTAAGGTGATCATAAGTTGGTATTTTATTATATAGCAATTCATATGGAGTTTTATTTTTAATGACTGGTGAAGGTACACGGTTTATGATATGAACAGCATGTAAAACACATTCAGACCAAAAAAATTTTTGAAGTCCAGATTGAAATCTTAAGGCTCTTGCAACATTTAAAATGTGCTGATGTTTTCTTTCTACAACAATATTTTGTTGAGGAGTTTCAACCCATGATGTTTGATGTATAATCCCTTTTGAGTAAAAAAGATTCAAACATATTAAACTCCTGTCCATTATCTGTTCTTATGCCTTTTATCTTAGTATTAAACTGAGTTTCAATGAGATTATAAAATTGTTGGATAATCATTCTCACTTCAGATTTTGTTTTCATAAGGTATAGCCATGTTGCTCTACTATAATCATCTACTATAGTCAAAAAATAATGATGGCCACTAATAGATGTTATATGATAAGGTCCCCAAATATCTATATGCACAATATCAAAGCAATTAGAAGTAACAGATGTACTAACTGGAAATGAATTTCGTTTCTGTTTTGCATAGTGGCAAACATCACATACTTCATGTTCATGACTTACAATTGATGAATCTAGTGATTGTAAAAGCTTTATCCTAGGATATGAGGCATGTCCTAATCGATAATGCCAAGTATCAATTGATCTTGTAGTATTAACAGTACATTTATCAGAAATCAACAAGTCTTTAGAATGATATTTGCTTTCTGTAGCATGATTGACCAGTTGATGAAGTCCATGATTTTGTTTACCCAAACCAATCATCTTCCATGAAGCTATGTCCTGCACAATGCACAATTTAGACTGAAATATTACTATGCAGTTAAGAGTTTTCATTAATTGACTCACTGATATCAGATTAAATGTAAATTCTATAACATATAAAGCATTCATCAAGATCAATGAGGATGATAATTTTACATTACCAATATGTGTTACTTGCACTTGATCACCATTTGGAAGTTTAACAATAGTATTACTAACAGATTTATATGTTTGAAAATAACTAAGTGAACATATAATGTGATCAGTTGCTCCACTGTCAAAAATCCATAATGAATCATAAAAGGATTTATTAGCTGTGCAAGATGTAATTTTAATACCTTTGTTGTCGATCTCAGGCAAATTAGAAAAGGTTGCATTAATAGACTTGACATTGTCTGCTACTGGTGCAAAATTCGATCCATTGATCATTTCAAGTATTTTGTTGTATTGTTCTTGAGTGAAATGAACTCCAGCTTCTACCTTGCTTTCCTGAACATCATTTTCTTCAAATGATCCCTCAACATGATTAATTCTTCCAGCATTCTTGATTCTGGGTTTGTAGCTTGGAGGAAATCCATGTTTCTTGTAGCATCTATCTACTGTATGTCCTTGAAAACCACAGAATGTGCACATTGGCCTTTTTGAATTTGAATATATTTGTCTTTTGTAAACAGGTTGCTGATTATCTGATGTACTGCTCACGTGCCTTTGATGATTGTAGTTCTGCTGATTGTAAGATGTTGCTGCCTTTGTGTTGAATGCACTAGCAGGTTGAACAGAAGAGGAAAGAATGGAACTATTCTGTCTTTCTTGTTGTACTACTAATGCAAAGACCTTATTAATCTGAGGAAGTGGTTCCATAAGCATGATCTGGGACCTTGCTGTTGCAAAAGTGTCATTTAATCCTTTTAAGAACTTAATCACCTGATCTTGCTGTTGATACGTTCTTGTAAGATTCAAGGCTCCACAAAAACATTGTGGATTGCATTGACAAGTAGGGATAGGCCTCAAGTTTGCCAATTCATCCCAAAGAATCTTGAGTTGTGTATAATACTCTGTAACACTCATGGTTTTCTGTTGAAAAGATGAAATCTCCTCCTGTAGATCTGAAATTCTGAAGTAATCTCCTTGAGAAATTCGATCTTTAAGATCATCCCAGACATCTTTTGCTGTATCTAACCATATTACACTTTGTGCTATAGACGATGAGACAGAATGAATTAACCAAGATAACACCATGGTGTTGCATCTTTCCCAGGCAGAATATATTGAATCTGTTCTTGCTAGTGCCGAGATGCTCCCATCAACAAATGCTATCTTGTTCTTGGATAATAAGGCCATTCTCATTGACCTATACCAAGAATGGTAATTAGATCCATTTAACACAGGAGAAACCAAAATGAGAGTTGGATTTTCATTTGCATGCATATAGTAAGGACTTAACTGATCCTTTGCATTTCTTCTACTAGTTTCTGTTGTGGCTGACGTTGCCATTACATAATTCTTTTATTGTTCAACAAATCTTGAATGAATCTTGAACAATTGACACAAGCTCCGATACCATATTAAATTCTTGAAGAAGAGAAAATTTCGTGAATAAACTTCTGATGATTCAATCTAATAAAATGGATACAGTTTACATTGTTTTTTATATAGGTGTTCTGTACATAACTAACTTAACTAACTTTGACTTGACTAACTCTAACTAACTTCTCTTTAACCAATTACAGTCCATCTTTAGTAATGAATTATGGCTGTTGCTCACGTGCCTCTGCTTCTGCTATCTGCTACTGCTAGTGCATATCCGACTGCAGATGCTGGTGTATACCTCTGCTGCTGCTGGTGCTACATATTCCTGCTGTTGCTGGTACATGTCGAACTGCTGCTGCTGGTGCTACGTATTCATGCTGCTGCTGGTGTTGAAGATAAGAAATATCCTCTGTTAAGCAGTTCCTCAGCAATCTCAAACACCGTTCATCGCTCCAATTATGGAGAGTGTGCTGCGATATTGCCATTGAACAAAAGTACTTCAGAATAAAACTGGAAAGGCTACGTTCTAGATCTAAAAACTTACCTTTATTATAATGGCATCTCCTTCTGGAACACTTTCAAACATATCTCCAGCAACATGTTGAATACCTACAGTAGAAATTCCCAGGAAGATTCCTTACTATATAGTCATAGTGCTCTTATGGTTAATTTGGATGGATTGTGGATTGATTTTGATAAAATTGAAAAAGATAAAATAATCATTAAGTAAAAATAATTAATAATAAAATATTAAAAAAAAGATAAAAAAATTTACATTTTTTTTTCTGTTAGAATCCGCCACACCTTCAATCAAAATCCTATAATGGGTTTAAGAGGCAGATGCTATACCAGGATAGGATGGAGCATGCTGTATAACATGAGGCAAGTCGAAATTGATGCCTTTGATATTGGGGTATTTGGGAGTGATATTGTGAAGTGTGATGCCCATGTTGCCACCAACATCAACTAAGTGGCGCAGTCAGAAATGTGATTCAGTGGGGTCAAAAGTACTTAAACTTCTTCTACTATATTTTTTGTATTAAATTTTTTAAAATCATTTTTTTAATTTGATATTATTTAATTTTTTAATCATTTATAATTTAGTATTTCTTAATCTATGAAAATAAAAAAATATAAAAAGATCAAGAATTTACACAAATGAATGAATATAATATTTTTAGTACAAAATCTTTATATAATTACAATATCATTATTACAAAATTAAGTGCAAATATTAAAAAGAAAAGGATAATTATTTATATGACAAAAAAATTTTAATTAAAGAGTTAACATATATACATTAAAATATATTTATAAAATAATAAATTTTTAAATAAATATATAACTGATAATATCACTTGTGGAGTTTAAAAACTATATAATCTATACAGAGAATAATAATCCAAAAAAAAAAACTTCAATATAAAGTTTTCTTTTTTACAATTGTCATAAAGAATTATCATATTTTAAAAATAATCACAAATATATCTAACGTATTTTTCAATATATGTAATCAAATTATCTCTTATTGATTTGAATAACAAAATTTTCACTATTGTCCATGTTGAAAAATTTGTTCATATATTGCCAATAAAATTTTGACTTAAAGATATTAAGGAGATCCTGAAACTTTTTCAAGTTTAAATCTTATCATGTATGAGTTTGATCCAAATTTCTATTGGATTCATCGATCTTATATATATGTTTGTTTGTTGTTTGGTTGGTAATTTATTGATTTCTTATTTGTAATATTAGAAGATTATTGTAATTTTTTTACTCATAATTTCATAAAAAAACTAAGTATATATTGACCCCAAATTAATTTTTTTTGGTTCATAGGAGAAATAAGGGAGGAGTGGAGAATCAAATCTTGAATCTACTCTCTGTTAAGAATGGGTAATAATTATTATGTCAAATCTTAATTGTTATTATATTAATTTAGGGTCAAATGACTCCAAATTAATTTATTATATTAAATATTAAATATTAATTTTTAAGTTTTATTTTAGTGGGGTTAGTTTATCACAAATTTTTTTTTTTGATCAATTTATGATTTTTCCTTCAATGGACTAATATATGATAAGAATATTATAAATTTTAGTGGGGTCAAATCTAACGTGGCTACGCCACTGATTACTAACTGTTTGATGCCTTCAAAACCCCTATAAGACTCCACTATCTTCTTCATGACAAAGGTACTTGCATTAAACATTGCTGTGCTAAAAAGTTGATTGAACCTAGCATCCAATCCGCAGTACTCATAGATATTTGCTCCATGCGCCCTCTTGAATGTTGTTCCTCCTTCTAAAACTGCATCTCTAAGTTGAGACCTGTAATAAATCCATCAAATAATTAAGATCTATTAATTAACAGCTTATTTTTCTTTACATTTTAATAAGGTCAATGGGAAAGCAAAGAATGATACGATTTTGAAAATAATCAAACAATAAAAACTTAATACTAGTAATGATTAGTAAATAAAGACGATACTTAAGTCAAATTTTGATTAAAAAAAAAGAAAGACACGACACATGTATAGTTTATGAAAAGATGAAACAAACCAGTTCTCCAAATAGATTTTGTCCTGATGCAATGCTAGGAGAGGGCCTAGCGAAACTCCATCTTGGTTACGCACGAAGTAGCAAGACACAGGGGACAAGCTGTAGAATCTCTGAAAGCCAACAACATGGCAAGCGAGCACGTTGTGGCTTGCCAAGAGCCTAGCAATCCGATCCACCATGATTGGCGCATTCTTATTATTGGTGGGCATCTGTGCAGCAATATCAGACGCAGAGAGTTTGGCACCCGGACCTGCTTTCGCGATTATCTCGAAAATGCCAAGCTCGAAAGCTGTTTGCAAGGCCATCTTTAGCACCGAACACGTCACAAGTTGCGAGGCATATGAAAAAGTTGTTGGACAAAATCATCCACCAATTAAGCCACTAGCACCATAAATAAGAAGAAACACTAACCTGGATTTTGAGAGCCAAAACCATGCGTACCACCACCACTTGAGCTGCTACCAGCCACCATTTGTGGCGCCAAAGGCTGCTGTGATGGTTGCCCACCTGATCCTTATTCATTCTGGTCTGCCATTGTGAGATCTAGTCAAGAAGCAAAGAAAATGTGGTGAGCAGAGGTGAGGAACGGGAGAGCAAGGAGAGTTGCTGCCCTTGTTCACTTTCAGCCAAAATGGTAACAGTGTCAAAGGGCTACACTATTAATTATATATATGTGTTAAAGGCAGGGACTTCCTATATTGACAATATCATTTGTTATAATCCATCCCATTATGAATTAACACATGTAAATAATATATAAAATAACATAGGTCACACTCTTTACAAAATATACTACTAATTAATATTGTATGATATAGATTATACTTAATTAGTCCATAATATATAGAGATAATTCAACAAAAGTTTCATTCTAATCTTCACCAGCAGCTAGGTGTGGTTCCATTGAAGAAGCCATTATGTTCAATTTCTTTTTGTTTAGTTCTTGGATTGGTTTCTTCAATTTATAGGAGGTTAATTGGTTTCATTGTTTAAGTCTTCGAATGCGTTTTTTCATGGTGAGTCGTTGGATGATATAAGTACTGTGCTTGATTTTGATTATTAATTTATAGATTATTATCCTATTTATCGTTGGTGGAGTTTTTTAACTCCTCAAACGGAATTAAGGTGATGACAAGTATTATATTTTATTTATTTTTTATTTTCTTAATATTTTTAAATAATACATGTCATCATCTTAATTTTACTTTTAAAGTTAAAAAACTACACTAGCAATTGATAGTATAATAATCCTTAATTTATTTGATCATGATTTTTCATTTTTAAAATATGAAAATGGTGTAAAATTAAAATTTGAACTACTTAATTTTTTTAAAGTCTCGTATCAATGGTTTTCATATTTTTTTTCAAATTTTACTTTTTCAAAACATCATATCAATACTTGCATTTTTTTTTCAAAACATCATATTAGAAATTAAATTTCATTTTGAAATTTGAACATCAAATAGTAATACTTACATATTTTTTTCCAAAATATCATATCTAAGTGTTTGAATGCAATTTTTCATCGTAAGCCGTTGGATGATATAACTACTGTATTTGATTTTGACTATTAATTCATGAGATCATGTTTTCTTAGTTTTTAAAGTATGAGAATTTTGTAAGATTGAAATTTAATCTTCAAAGATCAATTCTTACTTATTTTTTCAAAGCATCATATCAAGGTTTCTATATTTTTTTTCAAATTTTAACCTCAAATATTAATACTTGCATATTTTTCAAAACATCATATTTCAAAATCACTATAACAAATTAGACTTTTAACCACTTTTTTTTTTTATTGTTTAACGGTATTTATAAATGCAATTAATGACTTACGGCATATTTTGAAAACGCCACTAAAATGCTGCCATACGTATGTCAAAAAAAAATAGCTTGGTTTCATCTAGAAACGCCGCTATTATTGTGGTGCTTAGTTAAACGTGGTGCTTAGTTAAACGCCACCAAGCTCAATTGTTAAGCGGCGTTTCTATTGGAGTAACGCCAGTAGTCCTTCTAGCTTACTTATTAATGCCTTTGTCTTTTTGGATTATATTTTTAATGATATAAATTTTTTATATTTATATTTTTTTAATTATACAAGTTGATTTATATTCTTATTTTATTTATATTTTTTATTTGATTATATGTAATTATTTTTAATATTTTTTTTAAAAATATATTAATATGAATTTTGATAAATGACTGTTAATATCTAAAAAGAATAAGCCATGCTTGAAAATAGACAATCAAGGACGACATGCCCTAAGAGTTCTGGAGTCTGCTTGGCTTAACAAAAGCACGAGGAAGAAGCTTAAATATCTCTGTGCGCCAAGAGAAACTTTTTTTTGAAAATTAAATATTAATATGAATTACAATAAAATATAATTATATTTTTAATTTGATTACAAGACTTTGAACATAAGGCCTCCGGAGAACATTCTCACGCAATCACAACTAATCCAGAAATGGGAGAAGCTTACTGGGAATAAACTTGACAAAATAAGCAGCCAAAGATTTCCAAGCCTCCATGAAAGGTACGTTTAATTAGGTAAATCTTTTTCTTCAATGGCCTTGTTTGACAACAAGCCCTTGGTAGAAAAACCTTGTTTGACAATAATATTTAAGTCAAACAAAACCTTGCAACAAAACCCTTGTTTGAAAATCTTAATCAGTATGATCAGACGATTAAGTTGATTATATCTTATAAATTAGTTCATTTGTATGGTGGTGCTGTTGCGCGGGATGGAGTTTGCAGTCCAGGTCGGAGTGGGCCATTTCTATCACATTTTCTACGAGGGTTACTTAACAAACTTTGACATAGGGGAACAAGGTGAAGAAGCTTCAACGCTTTATCCCGAGTGAGTAAACCCGCATGGATGAATACTTGAAAATTTATGCATAATAATAAAGGCAACTTGCACGATTCTACCTATTCGAGCAAACAAAATAAGGTTGATCAAAGTCAATTAATCCCCATTAATATTACTTTTTACCTAAATCTTTCTGATTTACGTCAACATTTGTAGAAGTGGTCGTTGAACATAATTTCCCTCGTTAAATTTTACATCAATATTAAAATAATATACGATTGTTGGTGCTTGTGATTTCATTTTTATATCCCAAGTTCATCATGTGAGTGCTTGATCGTCTTGTTTTCCTAGTTCAAGCAAGTAGATAATGTTATAGATAATGTTTCTTTTCCAACTCAAACACGAGACATTACCAAAAGTCAATTATTATTATCAATTAATAAAAACTATATACACAGAAATTAATCATTCAGTTTGGGCTACCTTTAACTATAGAAGGATAACATATACTACTCATCACCAAAAGGAAGTTCAAAATATTGTTGATATTAGCCACCGCAGAAAGTACTTGTATTTTGGAGGAAATGGAGTCAAGGTTCATGCATCCCTCATCATGTGAGGTTTTGTCCCGAGTTTATAAGTATAATTTCTGACCCAAAGGCTTATCTATACAGCCGAAATGTTATTGATTTGTGTTTCTTTGTCCTGACTCTATGATTGAGGGAATGCTTTTTTAATTTTTTGTGCTCTCATCCATCTTTTGAGTGTTATTTCAGAATGAAAATATGATTTTTTTTCTGTATTTTAAAAAATTTTTGGGTTCTTTTTTTGCGAACATATGTAAAATGAACCCATAGCTAAATTGGATATCTATTTCTTGAATTTCATTTCTTATATGAAAACATGTGTGATTGACACTCGTTTCCATTTACAGCAACAAACTCATAGCTTTCTTTGGTGTTTAGGTTGAAATCTATGGAATCTCCTTCAACTTTAAAGTTTAAGCTTAGCATCTTTGTTTTCTTCTCCTTCTCCCAGTACTCCATAATTTTGGAAAGCTGAACAGCTGGCCCTTTTGGAAACGTCATTCATCTTAATCTGTAGTACGTTTGATTTCCTGTCTGCTTTGTTCGCATTCTCACATAAGTTGATATCAAATGAGAGGCTCTTCTGGGCTTTCTCTAATATCACTTGCAAGTACTTCCCTTGCGCCTCTATTCTCATCTGCAATTTCTTCTGTACCTATAGTAATAACAAAGACACCAATTGAACAACAATCAACAGAAAATACAAGCAGACTGGCTCGTATAAGTGTAAAAGAATGAGAACTAATCTGTTTTTAAAGGGATAAATTAACCTCAAGTTGCTCAAGCAATGTCTTTTGTACTTCCATCTGAGTCTTCAGTACCTCTGCCATTGGGATTTGTCTGTTTCATTGCAATTCATTGTCTCCTTTAGGAAGGTACCATTTGACATTTAACAGACATAAAAGGCAATCTGAAAAGAAGATATCCTAAGTAGATTCTCCATTTCTAGCTGCTAAAATTTTTGATGTTGACAATCAAGCGCTCAGCAAGAGATTCGGTTTACAAAAGAGAAAAAAGCAAATAGAGCTAAGATATTTGCATGTACCTTTGCTCGCTGTCAGTTCTCGGTTAATTGACGATAGTCCCCGAAGAATGATTGCTAAACTGTACATACGAACTCCCTAGATGAGGAGTTGCAACGAAAAACCATAATAAGCACTGATTGTTGATTTAATCCTATGAATTACTAGAACTTGAGTCAAAGTATTAATAATCGAGAAACTTACCACCGTTCTCTTTGTTTTGGTCTGCTGCATTTTGCTTCCGCGCCTGCTGTCCTAGACTGTATTTCTGCAAAACAACAGAATTGAGCAAAATTGCTCCAGTGTAATGTTGCAAAATAATGGACAAGCAAAATGAAACATGAAAGCATTATTGTCCATGTCCTATAATAGGCCTGTAAATGGCTCTTCCACCCTTCAATCCCATCAACTTTAGGACAGACTTTGGAGTTGCTTCTGAAAGCAGAATTTCTCAATAATATTAGGCCATGTTGCAGTAGTTCATTAAAGATAGATACCCAATCGTAAAAATTATGTTTTTGCAAAAAAGGAAGAAAGAGTAAGGAGGCAGAGAGGACTAACTGTCAGGGCCACCAAGTTTAGTTACGGCATCGACGAATCTGTCATGAAGCTCAGCCTGGGCTTCGGGTCTCTTGTCATCATCACCCTATTCTAGAACCCATAGTTCCCTCCTACAACGCCATCGCCTTAGCTCAATCTCTCCATCTCATCAAACCAAACTACCTCAATTCTCTCATTAAACCGAAATTCTTCGAAAGGTTTTTAAGTGGAATCAATTTGACTTGAATTTCCAATTTCTCCTTGAACCCAAGCCAAAAACGTCGAACAGAATTGGACTGAGAATAATATTGTAAACTGAAATTAAATTTTTGCTGTTTCAACTTCATAAATATTAGCAGAGCTTCTTTTGTCTTTTTGACAAGAAACGGACAGAGAATTAGTAAATTTAAACGATGAACATGCATAGGGAAGGTCGGCGAAGAATCTTAAAGCAAACAAACACGATTGTAATCGAAACAGACAAAAGAATAGTTATCTTCTTCTGCTCTCGTGTTCGTCTGCATTAGGCGTTGGACCGTTTGGAACTTTGGATTTTCAACGGTGACTAGTGTTGGACCCGCACGTTGCAGTGGATTTAAAAAAATACATAATAAATTATAAGTTCAATAACTTAGATTAAACTAAAGGAAAAATAAAATAGCAAAATACCATAATGAAATTACCCTAATGATTTCTAAAAGGTGATGTTATAAGCAAATGAGAAAAAATAAAATCTAGTTGATAGTTAAAGCATATATTATGATAGTATTAGTGTAAGTACAACTCTTGATATCCAAGTCAATGT
The DNA here is from genome assembly GCA_031772115.1 of Heritiera littoralis. NCBI lineage: Eukaryota > Viridiplantae > Streptophyta > Magnoliopsida > Malvales > Malvaceae > Heritiera > Heritiera littoralis. The sequence goes on from JAPDPK010000004.1 coordinate 4,484,966, forward strand.
TTGAGACTAATAATTTCAAATTTTAAAGGTTTATTACTATCAAGGTGTGCAAAGATTCATAAGCACTCACTTAAACCTACTTTGCTTTGAAAGTTCATTAGTATCCACAACATGCAAAGGCGAAAAAAAAAAAATTTCATCAAATGTATCAAAACAACAAATAAACTTGCAGTAAATCAAAGTAAAAGTAAAAGAAACAACGTTCTACCAAGCAAATAAAAAAACATCTACGTAGGGAGTCGCTTATAAAGCCTGTAGGAAACAATCTCAACAACAAATCCATTCATTTGAACTTTAAAATGACAAAAAATGAACATTTTAATTTCCATTGCAGCAACCTGCCTATGGGTGAGCTAAATAGTTCAAAGTTAAAGAATTATTAAGTGCTACTCTTACTGCAAACTATGCTTCACCTAGGAATCCAAAAGGATTATCGGAAAAACAACAATGACCAATTGTTAGATTCATATATTACAACAACAACAAAATTACTTATATGTTAATCAGGGAGTTGTTTAAGTTATCTTCACTTTTTAGAGGTTATTGACAATGATGAGATCATAGGATTAATCAAGATGTTTGAGTTCTGAAAGTTAATGATTTTACACATAGCAGAGGCTTCTTTATCAATTTTCTTTTGTTCTTAACTTTTACTATTGTCTACCCTTGTTTATCCAAAAGGTTTTAAAGTTGGGTTTTGGATGCATGGGTCTAACAGAAATCTATAACTCTCCTCCCCTGAGGAGGAAGGTATCCCAACCATAAAAGATACCCTTACTAAAGGAATCACTATCTTTGATACAGTTGTTGTATATGGAGCTCACACCAATGAAGTTTTAATCAGGAAGGTGAGTCTCTCTATTTGTCAGTCAGAAGCTAGATGTTTAGATGTTGAATACTTTGTCTTGAATTTTTAATGACAATTATGCAATTCAAATGCAAAATGGAATAAAAACCATGATGATGAGTATCTAGAAAATGGCAACACATTCGAAAAAAGAAAAGAAAAGAAAATGACAATATATATTTACATAGGCTTAAAAGCAGAGCAATAACATTGTAGCAACCCTTTTAGCAATCTTGAAACAAAGTTGTATCACATTAATTTGCCAAAATTAGGCATATAAAGAGAAAAATATAATTAGTATTAATACACCTTGAGAGATTGGCATCATTGAGAGTCTTGACCTTGGGACGGGAGTTGCTTCAAGCGCCTTCAACATTCCAACCTCTCATTGGATTTTATGAAAGTAAAAAGAGAGAGAACATCAAGTAGAAGAGATTGTAAAAATTCAGCTGGGTTAATCAAGTAAAGGGGAAAAATCATAGTTCCATACATAATAAGATAGTTAGTAAATATGCATAGGAAATCTTTGTGCGCATAAAGAAATGAACAAAAAATGAAAACCTTTTTTCGATTAAGTAGAATATAGGTTTTTAGCAAAGCAATATAACAAAAGTTGAACAACCCTTTGGAGACTATATTGTGCATGGCAGCATAACTAAATGAGGATACAAAAGAATTTAAGAATAAAGTAAAAAGAACCTAAAGTTTCTTGGTACAACATATTGAAAGGCTCTAAGGAATAAACAATTTGGGACGGCACTAAGAAAAAAGTTGGATGGACATCAAACTAAGGGCAATAAGTAGACATTGGAAATGTTTGTAATATAACAAAACTTTCTATATGAAACAATTATAGTTCCTTTTTCTTTGTAAGATCTTTAGGAAAAATGAGTCTTAATTTGGATAATCCATGTTGTTGACCATGTATAGAGATTATACGCTAGAATCGGCTTATGTCCTTAAAAGAGTGTCGTAACGGCTTCGTGCTCGACGATTTTGAAAATAATTAAAAACAAAGGGAGTCGCCACCAATCTTTTTTGCTAGGTGTGATTGGTCACCTAAAAATCTTATCTTTTCAACAAAACCTTAAAAACGATTAAGTTTTATTAAAAAGACAATTTTTGGTCTGCGAAAACAAAATTTGGGTTCGGGGGTACGGTTACGCGTGGGGAAGGATTAGCACCCCCACAACGCCCATTAAAAACGGTACCATCCTAACTACATGGTATCTTTGATTTCGATAAGATAGTCTTGGCTTTTGGTTATAAAAACAGTTAGCGTATTTGCTAAAAAAAATTACTGTTATAAAGGGATTTATTATGAAAGTCAAAATGAACACCATTTATTGAAAAATTAAATCAAATATCCCAATACTCTGGTAACATTTGAAATAATTCCTCTCACCTAGGGATCAGTCAAGAAATCACTACTTGTGAGTCTCATGACATCCCATCCTCGGTAGTGCTCACGCTATTTTATGATTGATCGTATACATGTAATATGGATAAAAATGCGTAGTGCATATGAAACTTAAGAGAATATTTTATTTATTTTGATTTTATTAATGAAACTCTTGAGATTGAGAAATTAGGCTAAATATCCCAATACTCTGGTAACATTTAGCTAATTCCTCTCACCTAGGGATCAATCAAGAAATCACTACATGTGAGTCTCATGACATCCCATCCTTGGAAGAATTCCACTTATTATTTTTCTTTATTTATGCACATGATGCTAACATAGGGTTTATGATGCATATGTAATTATGAAAAGAACTTTATATTTTGATTTTCATTAATGAAACTCTTAATATTGAAAAATTTAACTAAATATCCCAATACTCTGGTAACATTTAGCTAATTCCTCTCACCTAGGAATCAGTCAAGAAATCACTACTTGTGAGTCTCATGACATCCCATCCTCGGAAGAATTCCACTTATTAAGATTTATTATCTTGATTCTTTTAATTATTCCTTTTTACTAAAATTCTATTATTACTTATTTAATTATTTTAACTATCATTCTTTACTTTTGGAAAAATTTACTATGATTAATTTTTATTATTATTATTTTTTTTATGTAATTCTAAAAATCCCCTTTTGTTTATTTCCTTCGATTGTTTTTATTGCCTTTTTTGTTTTTATTAGTTTTCACTTAATTAATATTTCTCTAAACACTTTTTATTTGTCAAAACTCTTTATTATATATATTTATTTATTCATTTTATTTTTGATCTTTTTTTAAAAAAATAAATAAGCATGAAATTGGATATTGAGAAATAATACCGAATATCCCAATACTCTGGTAACATTCGATATAATTCCCCTCACCTAAAGTTTTTTTTTTTTCGAAGAATCGCTACTTGCGAGTTCAACGAAGACTTATCATCGGGATTCCATACTTATTTTTATTTATTTTATTTTTATTCTTCATTTATTATTATTATTTCCTTAACCCACATTTTATTTATCTAATAAAAATTTATTTTTATTTTAAAAATATGTTTTTATATATAATTTATGTATATATATATATATACATTTTTATATATTTATTTATATATTCTATGTATAATATATATATTCATATGTTTTAAAGCTATATATTTTATATATTTACATGTATGTATTTTACACATTTATATATATATATATATATATATATATATACACACATTTTAAAACTATATATTTATACATTTTTTTATAGTTATTAATATGTCTTTTATGTACATAAAATTTATATACTTTACGTATTTTATATTTATTTATCTTTCCTTATTAAAACTATATATTTATTTTATTTCATTATATTTTTATATATCATATTATTCTGCTTATTTATTTATTTATTATTTTCATGATAATACATTAAACATCTAAACAAATTATTTTATAAAGCAAATAAATGAATAAATAAAATGGAAAAGGAAATATACCCAAATCAGCCCAAAACAAGGGGCCCAAACGGCAGAGGAGTGGGCTGCAACTGCTGGGCCGGGGCAGACAGGCCGGGTCGGATCGCGGGTCGCGACCGGGTCGGTGTGGATGGCGAAGCCGGGTCAGCGAAGCGGGTGCGGGAGCCGGGTGCGCGGATCGTGGGTCGGGTCGGGTAGACGCGCGGATCCTCCAGCCCTCAAAACGCCGCGTTTTGCTCCTCTATAAAAGACTCCTTTTTTTGTTTCATTTTCATTTCCACCGGCTTTCTCCAAAAAAAATCCCAAAAATCCTCTCAACCCCTCCTTCACCGGGCGATTGCCGGCCACCGTGCGCCGTCGTACGCCGGTCGCCGGTGGTCTCCCTGATACACCAAAAACACTCCCCTCGTCTCCCTCTCTTCCGATCCGGCCTCCGTTTAACCCGAAAACACTCTTAGCTCCACAAATCTACCCAAAGCCGAGACCTTTTTCCCCTTTTTTTTGTTTTTTTTTGTTGTTTTTTTTTCTTTCTGATGTTGTAATATCTGCTGTTTGGTTTCTTAGATCTAGGGCTAATGTTTGGATTGGGGTTTCAAATCTGAAACCCAAACTTTTTGGGTTTCGGTTCTGTTTTTTTTTGTTTAGGGTTTGAGGTTTGAGATTTGGGTTTCGGTTGGGTAGGTGATGGTGGCTTGGTGGTGGTGATGGTGGCTTTTGTTGTTTCTGTTGTAGGGTGTTGAAAATGGTGATGGGTGAGGCAGTGATGAGGATGGTGGTGGTTTGTGATTTTTCGATGGTGAAGGTGGTGGTGATTTTTTTTGTAATTCTGTTTGAATCTCAAAAAATTTTTTTCATGAATTCTCCCCGGGTCCCAACAGATTCAAGAACATCCCTTTTAATCTAGTCCAGTGCCTTAGAGTCAAACATCTCTGAGTTTTTGTCTCTCAGTTAGCAGTAGGGGTGTCAGGAATGGATAGGTTGCGGTGGATTCGGGTGGATCTTCCGTGGAATTAGGTGGCTGGCAATGGTGGTTTTAGCCTAAACTAGCTGCCGGTCAATGGGTTGATGGGGTTCCGGTGTGTTTTGTCAACATTTCCATTAAATGAGGTTGAAAAAGAAGAAAAAGAAGGAGCAGAAAGAAAGACAACTAAATAATAATAATAATAATAATAATAATAATAATAATAATAATAATAATAATAATAATAATAATAATAATAATAATAATAATAATAAAAAACTAATAACAAAAATAAAAATAAAAATAAAAATAAAAATAAAAATAAAATAATAATAATAATAAAAACAGGACAAAATTAGGTGTCAACAAAGAGAATCTCTATTCTAATGGACATAAATGAAAGTAAGAATGGTGAGTATTGTCTAACACTGGGAATTGTATGAACTACTAAGATAGCACGGCTGATAAGAGAATTCTTTTTCATCATTAAATAAAAATGTGAAAATGTTGAAAAAGAAACATCTTTCACATGACATTGTCCATGTTTTGAGAAAATGAGTGAGATTATGACTTTACAATGACGGAGGATTACACATAATATTTGTGAAAACTAAACAATTAGATATTGATGTTAGACATAAAGGAATGACATTTCTATTTTCTTCATTAATTAAATCAAAGTTTAGTTATGCACTTCATCAACATGAAATTAGAAAATATTATTAATATTTAAAAAATATTATAAAACTTAAAAGTAAATACATTAACTTGTGTTAGCTCTTATAGGCAATACCGAGAGGGGGGGTGAATCGGTTTTTAACTAACTATAAGCTCGTTTTTCGGTTCCTCTAAATTCTCTAGCTTGGATTGATATTTTCTAAGTTCTCTAAGCTACTTAAGCATGCAATATAGATTCAATTCAATAAGCACAATATAATTGCAAGTAAAGAGAGTAGGGAAAGAGAGATTTACACAAGCGATTTATAGAGGTTCGGCTACCTTGCCTACGTCCTCTACCTTGAGACGCTCCCAAGGATTTTCCCAAATTCACTATCTTTGAATTTGTCTTTACAATCCCTCTTTTCAAGGCTCAAGAGAAACCTCTCTCTTTTTCTAGGCTCAAGAGAAACCTCTTCTCCCTCTTTTTCTAAGGCTCAAGAGAAACCTCCCTCTTTTTCTAAGGCTAAAGAGAAACCTCCCCTTTTTACAAGGATTGAATTGGATAACAAGTTGTGTAATCAAGGAAGACCTCTAAGTAGGCAAATGATTACAGAAATTGAGCACAATGAAAAGCCTATACAAAGTTTGTGCTAAGCAATACAAGAAATAGATGAGTGATAGAAGATGAAGACTCTTTATCTCTTGAATTGATGTTGAGGCTTGAGGAAGATAAAATGATGAAAGATGTTGCTTGGTTGTTCCCCTCCCTTCCTTTAGCTTCTAAGCCTCTATTTATAGTCCCTTGGATGGTTTGTGGACGTTGGTTGGAGCCAAAACAGAAAGTAGCCGTTGTGTCTCACAGAAAAGAGCCGTTGGGGGCTTTCTGGTGCAAAGGGATCGATCCTGCTACAGTGGGGATCGATCCCTTTTGTCCAGAATCTTGATTCTGGGCTTCAGGGACCTTGGGAAGACTTTCTGCCAAAAAGGGATCGATCCTGCTACAGTGGGGATCGATCCTTTTCTTCCAGAGGGCATTTTTCCTGCACTTTTGGGTTAGAAATGATATGACCTTTGATTCTAATTCAACCCAAAACATTTATAAGCTTTAAGGGAGTTTTTCTTGACTCTCTCAGATGAAAGACATGTCCAAAAATTCATCAAGTGATTTTCTAAAATATTCAAAACATTTATAAAGAATTAAGACCAATAAGGATATGCATCATTAAATCATGATCTTAATGTTTGATATGATCACTTGAAATATATTGAGAAAATCATGTGTGATAAGGCAAATTTACAATATGAATTAAAACATTAAAGCTTACTTAAGTTTTTGTCATTTCAAAATATGTATGGCAATTTAAAGCTAACAATCTCCCCCTTTTTGATATGACAAAACTTAATGTAAATTTGCTTTGAAAATTCTTTGAAAAAAAATACTCCCCCTCAAATAAAGCAGGATTTTGTAAAGCTCCCCCTTAATATAAGCATGGGTTTTGAAAATGAATTTTCCCTCATTATCTCTCCCCCTTAATATCTCTCCCTATATCTATCTCTCCCTTTATCTATCTCTCCCCCTTTTTGTCATAGCAAAAAGAAGGAAAAATAAAAAAAATGCTCCCCCTAAAATCATGGCTATGTGAGAACAAATAAAAATGCTCCATCCAACAAGAAACATGTTAGTACATGGGACTTGTAGCACAAAGAAATAAGTCAATATTCTCAAAGAGTATGAAATATTTATGCAATGAATATGACTTATGATCTTATACCAATTGTTTATAAATAATTTTGATACCAATTGTTGATAAGTAATTTTGCAAGAAGGTTCCAATTGGTAAGAAGTTAAGCAAGCACCTAAGTGTATCAATTGTTCTCTAAGGTCCAACTAAGGTGCATGACAATTCATCATGATTATGAGCTTAAAATTATATAACATATCATATGCATGTGCTCATAAATCATTCTCAAGAAATATTGTGTCTAGAATTAAATCATATAGCAATTAACTTCAAATTCTAGCACACAAGAGTTTCATGCAAAAATATCCTAAGAGAATTCTTCTCTATTTGTCATTTCAATCTAAGGAGCATGAGAAGAGTTGTCAATTTAAAGCTCATACCAATTGGCAATTTAGATTTGGCTTACCAATTATTGAAAATATGGTTCCCAATGATACTAATTGTTATTTCAATCTAAATACCAATTGTTACTAACGGTTGACTTAGTCATTTTGCATGAATCTAATATATATGTGTAGAGTGTTCATGTCAAGAAAATAATCATTTTAAATATGCAAGAACACAACTCACATCATCAAATATGCATATGGATCAAATAAACATTAGCACACTATCATAAGGTATTAATCCATATTCATATTCACAAATTTATACCACATGGAAGATTCAAAATTCAAGATATTCAAGCAAACATAATTTCTTCCATGGTTTTAAGCATAATAATCCTCTGCTCATTTTCTAATTCAAGTCCTTAACCAATTATGAGCAAGGAAAGATTCAAATAATAAATGCATGGATATCAAGTTTGTTCAAGTTTGCATTTGTCTTTGAGTGTTGGTGTTGTCATTAAAGCTCAAGTTCTTTAATAATTTGGCCATAAGAGAAATTTAAGTTCATGGATGATGCATTTGACATATAGGATCCATTTACCATCATAAATTATAGGCCAATGACCATTACCAATTGTTGAATTTATATTTAAAATCAATCCATAAGGTCAAGTTTCAATCATTTTATCATTAAAGTATATGACCTTAACCATTCAACTTCCACTAAGAATTATATCATGATGCTCAATGGGAATATGAGAGTCAAGCTATAAGATAAAATTCTCTAAGCATGCTTGACTAAGATGAACAAAAAGAATGAAGAATATTCATTATGCATGAGTTCATCAAATTCTCAAATATACACAAATCATTGAAATAAATCTCAAAATTATGTTTAAGCATTCATTGAAAGTATGTTTCAAGATTATTTCAAGATTTATGCAATTCATGACTATTTTCAACAAGAAAAATGATTTTGCACTTGTGAGTTTAATGACAATGATATTGATTGTTGAAAGTGATACCAATTGTTGGAAATGATATTAATTGATGGATTTGAGGCATGATATCAATGAAAAATGAATTTTCATACATTAAATATCATCAAAAAGAAGTTAAAACAATGAATTTTAAGTTGAGAAGAGAGAAAATATCAAAACAGTGAAAAGTTCTTCTCAATTTCAGTTGAAAACATGCAGGAGTGCCTTTTCTGGCCTGGGGGGATCGATCCTACTACAGTGGGGATCGATCCCTCATATGTTCCTGCAGATTCTGCAGTTGTTTTGACAGAAAATTCATCTTTGTGAGGTACCAAAACTCCATTTTTGAGTAATTTAAGTCCATGTAAAGGTTTAAACATTTGTAAAACATGATTTTGGACTTGTATGAATGAAAAACATGAATGAAAAACCATTTAACAATAAATTTTGCAATTTTGGAAGGATTTTCACCAATAAAAGCATTTTTGGCCTCAAAGGGGGTCATTTTGAGATTTAAGCATATTTTGTCAAAACTAAAGCATTAGAAACTATAAATATGCCAGAACAAACTTGTTCACATAGATTTTAAGCACATATAACATCAAATCATCATACTTGTGAACATTATGTCATGATTTCCAACATACATATTCTTCATTAAAGCTCATGACATGGTATTTTGTATGTATGACACATTTATAAGCTTTTGAGCAACTAAATATATTATCTAAGCATAACAAACTTGCTCAAACTACAGAAATTCAATAATCATTTCAAAAACATACATCATGCCTTTCATTCATTCATTCAATGCCTCAAGTACTATCCATCAAACCACTCAACAATCATTTTTCATGCCTTTTGATCAATCATTCAACTCACAAAGATTATCAACCACATTTCTCATCTATGCACAAATAATCAAATCAAAGTTTTAAGGAGTAAAGAATTAAGCTTACAAAACTCCTTTGCTTGAGTATGCTTTGCCTTGAATTGTTGAGTCCACCTTGTGCCATTCTTTTGAAGAATTGTTGTGATGGATCCTCAAGCTTTTCCTTTTTCTCATTGGCACAAGCAATCTCCATAGAGGGGTGTAGAGCATTCAAACTTCATTGTTTCTTGTATCTCCATGCTCTAACACTCCTACAACAAACAAATTCAAGCATGCTTTGGTACCCAGATTTTCTTGGGTCCATGAAAGTTAGTGCAAATAATTTTTGATCCTTTTGGGATCCATTTCAAGCACAAATCATCATTATTTACAGCATGCTTTGGCACCCATATTTTCTTAACTACTCTTCCTCTAAATGTGGTTTTCCTATATGTGCATGCTTGTGAAGAGTGTCCTATTCTATTGCATAGTGAGCATGTAAGAGATAAATCATGCATAGTATTTTTGCTCACAAGGAAATTCTTTAGATGAGTTTCTTTTTGTATTGCATTATAACCTAACCCATCTTTATCAAAGAAAGCTCTTTGGGTCTCTAACATATGATCTAGCTTTTGTTGACCCATATAAAACCTAGAAAATGAGTTATGCAAATTTGTGTTCTTTTCATTTAACTCATTTATCTCTAAGTTGGCCTCTTCTAGCTTCTTTTCAAATTCTATCTTAGCACTTGTCAAGGCTTCATTTTCTATTTTTAATTTAGCAATGATTTTCTTATATTTAGAATTCATGCATTGAAATTCATTTGCTAAATCATTAAAGGCATTTTGTAGTTCACTAAATGTATAATCATTATCTTCACTAGAACTACAACTAGCCTCATCATCACTAATGGCCATAAAGCATGAGTAGGCTACCTCTTCATTTACATTTTCATCATCGGAGCTATCACTATCGCTCCATGCAGCCACAAATGCTTTCTTCCTAGGCTTCCTATCCTTTTCCTTCCTAAGTAAGGGGCAATCTAACTTAGTATGGCCCGGTTCATTGCACTCATAACATACTAAGGGGTCCTTTTCTCTTCTACTTGACTCTCCCCTTTGAAGTCTCCTATTACTCTCTCTTTCTTTCATTCTCATAAATCTATTAAATCTTTTGGCAAACATTGCCATTTCTTTTTCTTCCTCATTTCCACTCTCATCACTATCATCTTCAATGACCTCATGAGTGGAGGACTTAAGTGCTACCCCTACTTTCTTTGAAGGCACTTCATTTCTTTTCATTTTCATTTCATATGTAAGTAGGGAGCCCATAAGTTCATCTAGGGACAAGGTGTTAGGATCCTTAGATTCTTCTATAGCAGTCACCTTTGCCTCCCAAGATTTTGGCAAGCTATTCAAGATTTTCTTGACCATTTCTACATTGGAATAGCTCTTGCCTAATGCCTTAAGTCCATTAATTATATCATTAAATCTAGTGAACATTTCGCTAATGGACTCATTTTCTTTCATCCTAAATAGCTCATAATCATGTGTGAGCATTCCTACTTTGGTTTCTCTAACTTGATTGGTCCCCTCATGTGTGATGGCTAATTTGTCCCATATTTGCTTAGCATTTTCACATAGGGACACTCTATTATATTCATTGGGACCTAATGCACAAAAGAGAGTGTGCATAGCCTTGGCATTCAATTGTGCCACTCTCATGTCATTTGTGTCCCACTCATCCTCTAGCTTAGGGACATCTTTTCCATCTACTTTCTTCATGGGAATTCTAGGACCATTCACTATAATTCTCCACACTTCATAGTCATTGGATTGTACAAATAACATCATTCTTGTTTTCCAATAAGAGTAATTTTCTCCATTGAAAAGTGGAGGTCTAACTAACGATTGTCCCTCTTCTCCTAGGGGTGGCCTACATTCAAGTGAGCCATTTAAGATCGTTTTGCTCGATAGAGGTTAATCTAATTCAATCTCGAGCCCAAGCTCTGATACCAATTGTTAGCTCTTATAGGCAATACCGAGAGGGGGGGTGAATCGGTTTTTAACTAACTATAAGCTCGTTTTTCGGTTCCTCTAAATTCTCTAGCTTGGATTGATATTTTCTAAGTTCTCTAAGCTACTTAAGCATGCAATATAGATTCAATTCAATAAGCACAATATAATTGCAAGTAAAGAGAGTAGGGAAAGAGAGATTTACACAAGCGATTTATAGAGGTTCGGCTACCTTGCCTACGTCCTCTACCTTGAGACGCTCCCAAGGATTTTCCCAAATTCACTATCTTTGAATTTGTCTTTACAATCCCTCTTTTCAAGGCTCAAGAGAAACCTCTCTCTTTTTCTAGGCTCAAGAGAAACCTCTTCTCCCTCTTTTTCTAAGGCTCAAGAGAAACCTCCCTCTTTTTCTAAGGCTAAAGAGAAACCTCCCCTTTTTACAAGGATTGAATTGGATAACAAGTTGTGTAATCAAGGAAGACCTCTAAGTAGGCAAATGATTACAGAAATTGAGCACAATGAAAAGCCTATACAAAGTTTGTGCTAAGCAATACAAGAAATAGATGAGTGATAGAAGATGAAGACTCTTTATCTCTTGAATTGATGTTGAGGCTTGAGGAAGATAAAATGATGAAAGATGTTGCTTGGTTGTTCCCCTCCCTTCCTTTAGCTTCTAAGCCTCTATTTATGGTCCCTTGGATGGTTTGTGGACGTTGGTTGGAGCCAAAACAGAAAGTAGCCGTTGTGTCTCACAGAAAAGAGCCGTTGGGGGCTTTCTGGTGCAAAGGGATCGATCCTGCTACAGTGGGGATCGATCCCTTTTGTCCAGAATCTTGATTCTGGGCTTCAGGGACCTTGGGAAGACTTTCTGCCAAAAAGGGATCGATCCTGCTACAGTGGGGATCGATCCTTTTCTTCCAGAGGGCATTTTTCCTGCACTTTTGGGTTAGAAATGATATGACCTTTGATTCTAATTCAACCCAAAACATTTATAAGCTTTAAGGGAGTTTTTCTTGACTCTCTCAGATGAAAGACATGTCCAAAAATTCATCAAGTGATTTTCTAAAATATTCAAAACATTTATAAAGAATTAAGACCAATAAGGATATGCATCATTAAATCATGATCTTAATGTTTGATATGATCACTTGAAATATATTGAGAAAATCATGTGTGATAAGGCAAATTTACAATATGAATTAAAACATTAAAGCTTACTTAAGTTTTTGTCATTTCAAAATATGTATGGCAATTTAAAGCTAACAACTTGCATTTTGCTAAAATAAAAAAAATGGATGAAAAATAGAATAAAAAAAGCAAAATATCATAGCTGGAAAATAGGAATGAAATAAGAGAAGAAAATGTAAGTTAACATTTACACTTTTTTCACATTCACAGAATTCAACTATTCTCAAAGTTTCTATTTTATGATTTATATATCATGAACATATGACAGTTCCTTTGTATGGATATAATACTTAATATTTGATACATCTTATTTTATGCATCATTAATGACGGACTGGAAACTGCCAAATAATGTCAAGGATTTCAGTAAAACAGGAATTTCAAATTAATCACTAAGGCACACTTGTTATCTCTTTAGCACATCAGGATCAAATTCCATAGTTGTCTAGCCACCAAGCAATGATGCAACTACTTATGCATGCACCTAACACCAATTGTTTCTATATGTAAAAAAATTTATTACAACAATACTTCAACAATAAGAACTTAATTACTATGTTTCTTTTTAAATGATAAAAAAAAGGAAAGCATTAAAAATGAAAAGTGTCAAGTACTCCTTATTGACATTAAATAATCATTAAAAAAATGCTCATGCTTAATAAAATCAAAAGGCAAGAAGAAAAAAGGAAATCTCTTTATGACTTCTTGACCATTCCTTGAAAGATGCATGCATGGGAATCTCTAGATCTTAAAATAGTCATCTGTCAGTTCTTAATCGATCCTACTTCAAATTCAAAATAACCTAAATAACTTTCAAAATCAACTATGTATGGTTTATAGTATTAGTGCAACCTTAAAATATCATGCCTAGTTGATTGTAAATAGAAGGTATTTTTTAGCAATGCAATGATCAATTGGTAACCATATTCCAAATGATGATAAGCATGTGAAGGCCATGTTACTTTTTATGACACCTTGGGGTGCACCCACTGGTCCACCTACCCAAGCCACTGCCCCAGGCGGGTCACTCATCCGTATTGTCCGCTCTGAGGTGCACCACACAAGCCACCGCCCCTCACGGATTTCTTTCGCATCCGAAGCAACTCGAACCCTTAACTTGAACCCCCGGGGCGTCACACTTTTGTCATGAAAACGCCTTAAATAGTAAAAAATAGTTAATGTAGCTAGGCAAGGCAACATCACAAATTACCAATAACATTTTCAGCTCTGCTAACCTATACCATTCAAAACTTCCTATTATAATGACGATTTCTTCGACAAAATTCCTTCCTTAGTCAGCTATATGTGTTGGCTACAATAAACTCCAAAATAGTTTTCTCCTAAGATATTGGAAACAAACACCTTTAAGTTATTCTTTTTTTATTTTCATGTCATTTAAAATAAAGAGAAAAATCTACCTAAGTTTCTAAGGCTCCTTTGATTCATATGTTGATGTATAGAGAAGATCCCCAACTTTAACACCATTTAAGTACAGAACATTTGGCCACTCGATCCTAACGTCAAGACCAAAATCATTTTTCTAGAAAAGAATGTTAATCCTTTCCAAGCTTCAACAACCCTGTTCAATAAAAAAAATAATAAAAAAATACAAAATCTATCATTAATTTAATTAAATCAATTTAAAGATTACAACCAGTCACAACGAAAAAAACCCGCCATAAGATACAAAAAGCTATAAAACTTTACTTAGAAAATCTAAATAAAATCAATAATCTAGCTAAGAAATGAACAAAACAAAATCTTATTAATCAACCCCTAAGACCCAAATTTCAAAAAATCTAATTAAAATTCAATTGCATGACACTCATGACCAATTAAACCCCTAAAAAAAACAAAGGTAACCAGATTGGAAACACCCAAAACCCCAATCAAAATCAACCCATAAAAAAATAAAAATGATGCAATAAACAAGAGAAATACCAAAATCGAAACAGAGAATCCTGACTCAATTGTCAAGTAGCCTTATAGATTTGGCATATTTATTGGATCGCAATCATGAGTCAAAAGCATAAACAGAGAATATAGAAGCAAAACAATGTAGTAAAAGCTTTCATTAAAAAAAAAGGAGAAGAACCCAAATAATTGTTTTGATCGATTTGTGCATAGATCTCCACTGCCCATGAATTTCTCTCCCCCTTTGTTTCTTTTCTTTGTCTTAGGTTTGGATGATGGGAGAAGCTGCAAGAAAGAAAATTTATGGTTTAACACACTGATCGTGAAGGATGAGGGAAAAAATTGAGAAGGAAGATGACTGGATAGGTGAGAGAAGTTGGTAGAATGTTAAAGCAGAGAAAAAAAAAGATGAGAGAGTGTTGGTGGAGGTATGGGTTACTGAAAGCAAGGAGAAACACGTGTGTGGTAAAGAGTAAAACACAATTATTATTTTGAAATTATCTCTCCAATAAAAAACAGATCATAAAATAGAACAACCAAAGAAAGGTTAAAAGTGGCAAAAGGGTGATAAAAAAACGTGGCAGCGGGATGTGCTGCGTAGATTTACAACTTTTATATATTCTACGGTGATATCCTTACTTCGCATGGTTTTTTTCTTAAAAAATATATATTATAAATAGTATTAAAAATAATAATAAATCAAGATAACTATTTTAAAAAAATATTGATTTATTATGTAATATTTAATTTATCATTTAATCATCTTATTTATTTTTTTAAATAAAATTCTAACACAAAATTAGAAAATTAAATAAACCAAAATAAAAAAGCTTATAATATATTTAAATTTTTATTCAATTTGATCCAAATTTGTTTGTTTCAATATATACTTAGATTAGACAAATCATCACTACCACTTTTTTTTTTATTTGTCATAGTCTTTAAGTGTTTAATTTATTACTTTATTTCCACTATTATAGCCTTCGATTTTCACATTTAAAGAATTTTCTTTAAAAGATTTTGATTTGTAGATTTAATTTTTATAAATTTTTTGGGTTTATTAGTGTTTAAGTTTAAAAAAACTATTTTTGGAATTTTTTGCTTTATACTATAATTTTATCATTTTTTGATTTTTTATATTATTTTGCAATATTTTCAGTATTTTATTCTAACTTTTTTGAACCAAATTTTTTGTGTATTTGATCTGAATTTTTTTAAAAAGTTTAATACGTATTTTTGAATATTTTTTTACTTATTTGGTTTAGTTACTTAAAACAATTCTTTTGAATTTTAATTTTTGTCCTCTTTGCTTTTCATATCTTTAGTTTCTTTTTTTTATTTATTTTAATTTTAGAAAAATAATAAGTATTTATAAAAAAAATTGTGAATATTTGATTTAATTCTTTTCAAATTTCTTTGTTTGAATTTTTAATTGTTTCTCTATTTTCTATATAGTAAGTTCTTTTTTTCTCGTATATTTTGTATTTTAACATTAAAAAGATTTAAAATAGATATTTTATTTTAATTAAAAAATATCACATATGAAACTAAAAACTATCACATAGCTAAATTTATTTTTAATATTTTAATTTTAAGAAAAAATTAAAACTTATTATTAATTTTAAAAAAAATTACCTTTAAAAGGATAATGAAGTGTCATGTGGCAACCGCTCACACATTAAGGAATAACTTTTATACACATTAGTATTTTAACCCATGCTGTGCCATGGTTTTTATCAAACAAAAATAATATATAAACTATAAAAAATATAAAAATAATAAGAAAATAGATAAAAAAAACCGGACACATATCTACTTCTAGTTAATGGGATTCTTTTTATTATAGTTATAGATTCATTTTAAATTATATTATTTTTAATGTAATAATTTTTTAAAAAAATCAAGAATGAAATAAAAAATAGAAAAAAATAGCATGACAAATGTCATGCATTTACCCCACAAGAGGATTATTTTTATATATAGTATAGATGATTTAAATATGATATTTTATTGTTACAAAACCAATAACTAATTAAGAGCAAAACATATCATGTAACTCTTCATTCCAAAGTAATGCATCCAAGCCAAATGTAAAGGCCAATTTATGTATTGTAAAACATGACAAAAATTATCATATTGTCTATATATATAATATAAAATAGTAGTATAAATTACATGGGCATGAGATGACTAAATCTAGAAGTATCATCCTCTAAATTAACATCAAAACCAAAAATCATCTATCACAATAAATCTGTTATTAATCTATTTGGGAAAACCACTTGAAACTATTTTGTTGACAAACAATGCTACACATGAATACCTCAAGAGGATGAATATCTGAGTATCCCAAGTTAACCCATCTTCTGAGGCAGCCATCTACACACACAACAAAAAGTTCTTACATCAGAATATAACTGAGAAAATTTTCAAAGAGCTACCTACTGTAAAACCAACACCATTCAAAACTCTAAAATAAAGACTTAAGTGAGTAAATTTGTAAGCCTTTTGCCTCCAGATTGCAATATATATTCCAGCATCATATTCTTGCAATCTGATGCTAAGGATTTAGACACATCAAACACTTTATTATTTGAATATTTCACATTTATGTGAAATTAATTTAATTAATTGATATTTGATTTGAAATTACTACATATGCTTCAGGAATTGCATATTTTAGATGTGGTCAATTTTAGTCAATTAATTATATGAAAATTCTTAAAATTATAAATCATTAATTGGAGTGACTAGTACTTGCCTGTCGCAGGAATAGTCATGAAGATTTTTTGAAGATTTATTCTGATAATTTTAAGGATATAATAATAAGGCAATGCAAAGTGATAGTTGCAGTTGCATAATTTACTAAGATCTCTAGAAGTGGCTAGTCTCTCCCTGTCGGATTGTTAGTTGCTTTTAGAGATGCTTGGGATTGAGAGGATTCTGGTTGGGATATGACACGGTCTTCCTACCCTGTCGGTGGGCGATCATTCAGGTTGTATTCAACTAGTTTTGTCTTATCCTTGGTAGTGTATTGTGGAATAAAATTGATATTTATTAAGTTATTCCACTAGCCTCCATATTGTGCAACTATCACATATAAAATCACTATTAGGATCAAATTAGATAGATAGTATGAATTATTCTATACGGTTAGGGATATATATTAAACTATGAAGTAGTCCCGAGAATCGATCTATCTTCTATACCCAAAATGTGAGCTCTTTGAGGACAAAATATTTGAAATTTAGAAACACTCAAGTAAGAATCCTCTGATTATAAGGACATGTCATTAATGAGCATATCAGAGAAAGTGTTCCAATTAATGAAAATTAAGAAGTATTTATGGATACCATTAGAAAATAGTTCGCATAAGATGGATAAAGGTTGCTATAGGATTTTGGCAGATTCAGTACTACTTCCTTTTGGGGTAGAGAGTGGGAGATCTTCTAAATTTGCAGATCTCAATTAATGCAGAAGGAAGTATGGCATTTCATATCAAAATTGATATTGTCATTCAAGAGTGAGAGATCTTTTAGGTTAATAGATCTCATTCAGCCATAATGATGACATATGCCAAATAGTACTGCCAAAAGGAAATATTATTAAGAGGTCTTAATAAAAGGTTATTTTAGAAGAAGAAATTTGCCAAGTCTATTTCCCATTCTGATTCCACCAACATCTCTAAATATCAAAGTGTGCCACTTCTATAATAATCCTGGGCACAAGAGGGTAGATTGCAAGAGTCCTCTAGATTGAAATATGTAAAAAGGCATTCCGTTAGCCTTTATTTTGAATCCAATCTAGAAGATATGCACTCTAACTGTTGGTGTTTGGATACCGGTGCTATTATTGATAAAGCTATAAGCAACCGGAGATAGAATAAGGGAAAATTGTTGTGAATTGGGGCTATAGAGTTAAAATCCATATTGAAAACATAGCCAGATTGTTGTTACATTTTGCAGACAGTTTTGGAACTACTGTCAATTTATACTTTTCATCTTGATAACAGAAAAGTATTTCTATTTAGTAACAACATGTGTATTGATTCTGGCATTCTGTGTAATGGATATTTAGTAGACTTATACTCCAATATTAGGTAAATTTTCTTCAGTTGTGAATAACGTGACTATCGATTCAAATATGATAGAATAAATAGGAAATCTGTCATATAATGGCGTAAGAGTTAGGAATATTTTGAGGCACATGTAAGATTGTATTAAGGCAAATCTTACTGCTAATATTAAGAAAATGATTAGCAGATATTGAAATGATTAGGAGCTTATATACACTGACAATTGTAGATCATTCCACATCCTGAATTCAGTGGATATAAGTGTTTCATCACCTTCACTAAAGACCATTTTGATTTAGGTCATATAGAGTGAAAGATCTGATCTTATAGAGGCCTTAGGCATTCTGATTAATTCCGCTGCGCTGCTTAAGGCAATGATTAGACAGTAGTGATGAATTTTATGCTCGGTATATTGAAACCAGGCGAAATCCTATACTAGTTTTTTGAGTTAAGTGCACTGTAGGATTATGTATTGACGCCTAGTATGCATGCTTGGAATACCGACAAGGATGAGATTGTAGTAATAATCATTCGTACATTTTGATGTGGTACGATTTCTGTTGAATCACTTCAAATATCCGGAATTTAGATGGAGTGAAATTATAGAAACTGCAATTCACATGCAAGGTTGATCTCCAAGCAAAACAAGTTCCTAAATGCATCCCAAGTTGTAGTCAGACATTAAGCCGATTTTATGCCGCTTCCTGTGTTTAGGGTTATAAGGTAATGCAAAAGAGCTATAACCCACAGTCAAGAAAACTTGACGAGAAAACTATCAGCAGCAATTCTATTGGCTTTTATATTGGCTAGAAAGATTCTAGATTTCATTTCTCATTATGTGACACTAGAATCATTAAGTCTGACAATACATCTATTTAGTGGATGACTTGAAGAGTGGGAGTTGTGAATTCCACAAAGTCATTATTAAAATACATTTTGTTGTGCCATTCCCATATATGCATCACCTTTTAATGAGGAAAAGCCACAACCAAAAGAATCAATGATTGATCCCAATACCATATTTCGAACCTGCACTTGACTTTACAAAAGAACATGAATGTAAGATTCATGTGTCTTCTAATTCTGATGTTTGTCAGGAAACTATTTTGATTCGAACTCTCAGAGTTAGATATTAGTCACGCAGGATGAGTAAGCATCTATGTTGTATAAAGATGCATGGGATCTATTTCTGTTGTCACATCATTGTAGACCAAGTGAAACCCTAAAGATTAGGCTAAAAATTTTAAAGCCAAATTTGGCCAAGGCTTTAAATAAAGCAACCTAAAAGTTTGTAGTCCCTAAGTTGGAACATATAGTTTGTGAACTCAAGGAGTTCATTTATGAACATTAAAAGGCATCCAGATTGTAATATACATAAAGTTTGATGAGATTGTCACTTTAAGGAGAACACATTTGATAATTGGATCCATTATAAGGTCAGTGGGAGTTGTGTGCTTATTGTGCTCTAAGTGATGATGTCAAATAGCAGCCTATAGCACTGACCTATTGTATGAGACATTCCATGTCGTCATGTCACTTCAGGATGACGAATCTAAGTGAGGCTCCATTTCGTTTTAAGGATTGAGATTCTTCGTGACATATCAATAGGCATACATTATTAGTCTCAAGAAAACCTACATTTGGGTATTAAGTAGGTTTATTGTATATTGTTCCTCTATTAAGGCGTCATTTATTAAAAAGTGACATATTGTGAAAATCTCAAAGTCCTCAAAGTAAAAATAAAAGAGCTCATATCGAGTGTTGTGTATGCCTTATTGTGGGTAATTACTGTATGCTCAAGCTTATACAAATTTGAACATTGTGTATGTTATAAGTGTGTTTCAGAGATACTTGAGCGATCCTGTAATAGAGAACTGGAAGCTACAAAGAGAGTATTCGGATATTGACAAATCTAACATTCTGAGTTTGGTCAGATATTCTAATGTTAATTTAGCAAGCTATCCAGATATTGAAAATTATTTTGGTTATATATATTTATGGAGATAAAAGAGCTGTATTTTGGAAAGTGTAAAGCAAACACTTACAGCATCCTTGATTGTGGAGGCTAAATATGTAGCATGTTGTAAAGCTACTTGATGGGCCATTTAGGCTGCAAAATTTCGTCTCAGGGCTGGTTTTGTGTGGTTGCCATTTCGAAGTCTTGGAGATGTACTGTGGTAATGCTGCAGCAAGTACTTTCTCTCTCAAAATGCTAGGAGTTCCTCACACTCCAAATATTTAGATATCATCATTCGGTTGGTTAGAGAGAAAATAATGGAATCCATTACTTGATTGGATTATAGAGCACATGATTTAAAGAGCTCATTTTGTCTAACTAAAAGTTTGGTTGCTAAAGTGCTTTGACGACATAGCACTTTTATGAGGCATATTGTGCCATTGCCGTATTAAGTTAGTGGGAGCTCTATGTAATGAAATCAGTTATAACTGTATTAATGGATTCCCCACTTGCCATATATGCATATTTTGTTTGCGCACATTTTGATGAATATGGCATTCTGTTGGATGAGACATTCAATATTAGTCTCATATGCTTCCATTGAAGCAAGGCATCATTTGGTTTAGATGAATGGACCTAATGGAAATGGATATTGATTTTGCTTCTCATATCATTTCCATTTCACACTAATACTACTATTTTTGTTGCAGTCTTTATAAGTTTACGCATTTGTACCCTGTCGGTATGATGCATTTTGAAGCTTATAAAAGGCTTGTTGTTGTTAAAGTATGTATGAGTCTACACATTTGTACCTTTTTTTTTTGGTACAATGTATTTAGAGGGCTTATGAATACATGATGATATTATATGATGTTTTCATTAATTAACTTAATTGTCCAAGTGGGAGAATGTTGTAATATCCCTATTTGTCTGGACTAATTAAGTGTAATTAATTTCATATAATATTTCTTAGTAGTATAATTTTGTATAAAGTGTGACCTATAATTAAATTATATTAAATATATAATATGTGTATAAACCTATAATGGGATAGGTTTGTACATGTATCCCATGGAGGGAGGTCCCTACTCTCAACCTCTATATATATGAGGCTGGCCCATTAAGTTTCATAACTTTCGTTGAAGAAGGATGAGAGTAGTTTCTCCCTCTCTCTTTACATCTCTCTCACTCTTTCGTTTTATCTCCGTTTCAGGTCCGAAGACAGTCAATGGAATGCTATCGGAGAGAGCTTCAACAACGTGATAATATGATATAGCGGGATTGAGCTCTCGCCCGCATCCAAGTCAGTTTTTATCGCGTTTAATTTCGTGTTAGTGACTTGGTGAGGATTTAATAAATTCCAACATGTATCTCATAGGTCCATGTGAAGACAGTATTCTCCTTTAGTGAATGTCGAATACATCTTCAGTAAAAGGAACCACTCATGAAATTTTACTGGATTCTCCTATTAAAGACTTATTTCCTGCAGGTTATGGGCAGTCACCTGCCAATAATGCTAAATTAAAGTTACATGGTAATGCATTAGGTTTTTTTTTTTCTTTCAAATTCCTGATTTTACAAACAAAATGCACATATGTTGTTAATGGTTTCCAGCTAATATTTATCTTGATTAACTTGTGATTGATAACTCTGATCTGGAGGACAAGCGATTGACGATTGTTCAAGATTATTATGGTTAATGCTTTGCAAATTTCTTTCTCCAGTCTGTAGTCCGTAGTCTGAACCATAACATTGTAATGATCTCATTTGGCCAATGGTTGTGTATGTATGTTCAACTGTGACCGTCGAATACAGTTATTAAAGGCAGTTTACAGGGTTCACCTTTTGGATGAGCTTACCTGATTCTAAGGACTCAATTGTTTCATTGTTTGTATACTTTCTCAAGGAGGGTTGAAAAAGAAAGTGTTATTCTTCTACAAATATTGCTGATGGATTCTAATTATTTGCTGAGAAGCAGAGAAAACTAATGCATTAAAGAGGCCCATATAATTGACAATAGGAGTATAAAATTTTGTTTGAACCTCCTGTAGTATGAGATATAAATAGATGCTGGAGCAATTATATTTATGGACTTCTACTTTCCTGATAATATTTTGTATTATTCTGGTTAGATTTTACTATATCGCATTCATATGAGAAAAACAAATCCATCTCCTTCTCTACAATAATTCCTGAGAAAATAAATTTGATATAAAAATAATTTTAATAATTTTTAAATATTTAATTACAAAAACATAATTTGATATAAAATTAATTTTAATAATTTTTAATTTGTTAAAAATATTATTTGATAAAATATAATTTTAATAATTTTTAATTATTTATTAACTTCACAAATAGAATTTTATTATATATAAAATTTAATTTAATAATGGAAATTCACAATCCAAAAAGCATTTTCTTTAATACCTAATATGCTGTAATTTTTACATGTGAAAGCATGGATGTTAAACGATAAGGGCAGTGAAACTACAAACTTTTTTTATGGCTAAATGTTCAATTTAAAATTAAATCTTTAGAGTATTTCACAATTAATGATACAAATTCTTATTTTGATCAAATAATGGTTAAATATTATCGACATCGTTCAATTAAGGATTTTTTAACGAAAGTTGCTTTTGCTATTTGAGAGAATAGAGGTTGATTAAAGTACAAAACCGAATTTCACTCTATCAAAAGAATATTAAATAATTTTTTCTTTTCTTTTCTTTTTTCGGATCCAATATCTTAATCAAATTTTCTTTTGTCAAAACCAATTATTTTTCAAATCCAAAATCCATCATTAGTTATATTTTATTTGTTTATTCAATTATTTTTCATAAATTGAAAAATACAAACATTATGATATTGAAAAAAAAACCTTTTCTAGACTTTAAAAAAAAGATTTGATGTCAATATCTATTTAATGCAAACATTATGATCATTGATCAATGTATCAAGCTAATACATATTACATGAATACATTATATGAATTAAATGTTTAAAATTAAAAGCACAGTATTATCTTTCATCTTTACAATCTAATATAATTAGAATAAAATAATCTGGTTTCGGGTTCCATCTCCATTAAATATATCTTTGAGGAGAGATAAAAAATTTTAACTGTGATAAAATTTTTTATAAAATTAATCTCAAATTATTAAAACAAATAAAGATATTTATGATAAAAAAAAAAGCGCACTTTTCTCAGTCCAATTCAGATAATCAAGACTGTGTTCTCTTGTTTCTTTTCTTTTCGTAAGTCCTGCTTCATGGGCAGATTTGCTGGTTGGCCCATTGGAAAAACCCATCAATTTGGGTTCATTCTTGCACTGAAGGCCATCCTTGTAAATATAAAATTTTGAAGGATGAGCCTACCCAAAAAAAATGGAGAAAAAAAATGCATACACTGGGGCTGTAATTTAATAGTCATTTTTTTTTACATATAAGAACTTTACAAATATAAAATTCAAAATTTAACATTTGTATTTTTTTATTTTAACATATTTTATGTTTAATGATATTAAATTTATACTTAATAATGTATATTTAAATTGACCTTATAATAAAACCAAAATTTTTTATTTTCCCATAAAATTCTTTGATAAGGTAAATTTATAAACTTTTATACCCAATAAATTTAAATCACATATCTCTAACGAGCAGTGTGTTGCAATGACAATTAATTCACATCTAAAAATAAGTCATGAACTCAATTCTTCCTAATTTAAATTTAGTTATCATTTAAGACTACGAATTAAGTTTTTAAACTTTACAAATAGTTAAAATGATAAGTGATAACAGATATCATCATATCATATGTCATTATTTTAATTAAATTTGTGAAATTTATAAATTTTAATGATAATGTGTTGAATAATAGTACCTCAAATTAATCTTAAAAAAAAAAAAGAGAGGAGAAAGAAATATGTCCCTAGATTTGTTGCTAGGATCATCACCGCATATTTCGAACTTTACGGTTCCTGCCTTGCAAACAGAGGGAAAGATTTTAATTTTATCCCTAAAACCTTTGGTAAGGCACCGCATGAAGCGCAACCCTCGCACTTGACAAGTTGACATCTGTTTTCCGCTTGTCTCCTGCTTGTCACCTTGATTGATGCTGGACTCCACAGCTGTCCTCCGACAGCCACGTACCGGTTACCCATGCCACGCTGGCGCAACGCCATCCGCTTTTTCAAGTTAGTCCGTATGGAAGAAACGGGATATACCGGCAGGCAGTAAATGTCCACTTCATTCGCGGCCCCCACGTGGCATAGCTGGAGGCACTTTTACGGACTTAGCCTCACAATATGGAAACTTGTGGCTGAGATTTGAAGGTGTGAGGAATCCAAAAAGAATAACATAAAAAAGAAAAAAAATAAGGGAAAAAGTGCAAGGGTGGGCTTTACCAACGTCAGCCACTAAATTACTGCCACTTGGCAACATCCTGTGCGTCTCTCCGTTTTGTTTACCGTTCACTCTTTCGCAGCCTCAAATTAAACTTGCCCAAATGTTGTTTTCTTTATAGAAAAATAAATCCACAGGATATTGTAGTGGCTGAGATTTCTCCTCCTCCCGAGCTGTGGTTTCTAGTGGTTTAGGTCTCAAAAATAAGCTTGCTTTCACTTCTGTTTTGCTTCTTTTCTCTTTACCAAAGAAAAAGAAAACCGTTTTCCAAATTCTGTTGATTCCGATTTCCTCATTGCCGGAAACTATGAGTTCTCCGGCAGGTCTCCGGTGAACTCTTTTTCATGCGTGATCGTTGCTTCCAGAGTTCCCATCCTCCATGGCTGTCTATCAAGGTATTTCCATCGCATTTCTAGGGCTTTCCTTCTTTACTTTTTGTTTGGTTGCCTCGTCTCCTTTGAAACACTGCTCAACAGAGTTTAAATTCATACTGTTCATACGCAGTTGAGTAGAAAGAAAAGAAAAGTGATTGATTACTTTTTTCTTGGCAACCAAACAGAAGGTAAAGAATATTTTATTGAATTTGTTTGGCTGTTAAAACGGCAAAGTTTTGCATTTACTGGAGGGGTGGATGTGGAAGTGTGTTGTTGATTACTAATTAAAGTTTTTCTCTCATTTCTCGAAAGGTTTTGGCGTCTACGGGTTCGTTTTGGTGAGGATTCTGAATAAAGGAAATTTCTTTTAAGTACTTTGGAAGAGGCCGTCTCTTCTCTCTGTTACGGTGGATACATATTTTTTTTTTGTTTTAATTTCCAGAGATTTAAATTTTATCCCAAGTTTACTGTGATTAAATATAGTAGTTATGAAAAAGTACATAATTTTTTTGTTATGATTATGAATGTTGAGAAAATAATATTAATAGGAGTGATAATAAAAAAACAGACGGATCTCTATCGACTGTTGTTGGCTTTTGTGTTTTGCAGTAGTAAATAGCTATCATCAGGTTTTGTGGAGTTCAAAAACGGCTTTGTTATTTGTAGTATCGGATGAGGAAAGAAATGAAAGGAGGTTTGTGTTTTACCCTTTGATCGTTAGAAAGGATTTGAAGCAGCGGTGGCGCTGCCCAGGTCCTGTTAATGGACACATACGCTTCTGGAGAAGAACTAGTTATTAAGGTATTAATTATGAAAACAAATTAAGTTTTTTTTTTTTTTTTAATTATGCTTGTTGGAATTGTAAAAGTGGAGTTTTTATGATTATAATCTCAACTATTGAATTTTTATGTGCAATGGTAGACTAGGAAGCCTTATACTATTACGAAGCAGCGTGAACGATGGACTGAGGAGGAGCACAATAGGTTCCTAGAGGCCTTGAAGCTCTATGGAAGAGCTTGGCAACGCATTGAAGGTTTTCACTTATTTTCCATTTTAGTTTCGATCTTTTTTTGTGGGGGCGGAAAAACAGAAATATTTCAGTTGCTGCTGTCATTTTAGAACTATTGTCATTGTGGATTGATACAAAAATTCGTTGGATATGCCTGTTAAGACTGACATATGAAATGCATTTGTTATTTATTATCTTAATTGGAGATCTGTCTCTTCTCTCTTTTCTGTTTACTTGGTTTTGTGCAGAACACATAGGAACGAAGACTGCTGTACAGATCAGGAGTCATGCTCAAAAGTTCTTTTCAAAGGTCATTTGATACCTTCTTACTTATGCTTATGTTCAATGTATATTTCAGCTTCTCAACTCTTGTTTCTGCTTGAAAAAATATGAAATATCGATCCATCAATTTTACTCTCTTTATCAGTTGGGAAATCTGAAGGATTATTCTCTACTTTATATTGCTTTCCCCCTTACTTGTATGAGCAATTTTGCTGATAAGCATATACAAGCAACAGATTGAGGAGAAAGAGTTAATTCCTAATATATCTAGAGATTTCATAACTTTCTTGTATAAAATATATTAGTCGTATATCAGTGATCAAATTTATAACCAGTTATATGAAGCACACTGGAGTTCATTTATTGTCTAAGATTAGCATCCAAATGCTTAATGCTAATTAGCATACCACATTTAGGGTGATAGTCTTTCTCCTTCCCACAAATTTGTTTTGTTGTTCTGGAGATGTCAGCTATTTAAAATATATTTATTTGGTCTCTGTACAAGATTGACCATTAGGTGTGTGCAAGGATGGTTCATCATCATTGGAGTCTTATCTGTCAGAAAAGAAAGGAGCATGTTCCATTTTTAAGTTGTTATATATTATTAATTTCTCGTAGGAATTTCACCTGCTCTCTATGCACAAGGCATTCACTTGTCTGGTCACTTTTGAACTTGCTGATGCAATTTTGTACTTAATCTAACACAGCAGAGATTTTGGAATGTAGTGTATTTGATTATACTAGTCATGTAGGTACATTTTAAATGCTAGTCTGAATATGTATAGAGTGAATTACACCCATTATGAGGTACTCAGCAGTGAATTTAGGCTGAATGCAACTATGATGTCCTTCATGGCTATATTAACCCAAGATTTTGGCTCTGCTTTGAATTGAGTTCTTCAGCATACATGGGTAGCATGTCCTTCGTGGCCAGTTAGGATTGCCAGTTAGTGTATCCTTCATGTTTAGACTATCTAAAAGTTTTGACTATCTAAAAGTTTTGACTTTGCAAATATTTGAATCAACAGCATCCAAGGTTGACAATGAATCTGCACTTGGAGTAAAATTTTATTGATAGCTGACTTTCAAATTTAGGATCATTTTTTTGTCAAGGCTTTTATAGTGGCAAGTTTTACATCCTTTCAAGACAATCTCTAAAGGACCTTTGTCTTTTGTGCATTCTATTGCCTACTTTATATGTCTCCAGTTTATGGTGGGAGTTTAAATTTTGTTTTAGGGTGTTTCACATATTGTCCAGCAGAAGGTCTTGATGAACTTTAACCAAAAGGGTATTCTTTGAGAGTCAAGATGTGTTTTAAGATGTCGGTCACATTATGCCATATGATCTTCTAATTCGACCTTATCTGTGTTAGGGTGGAATCTGTTGAGAAGTTGTTAGTGCTAGCAAGGATGCCATGTGTCTTATGGTGTAGGGTATAATTTGTTGGATTATAGAGCGAGTTAAGGTGTCTAGATTAGTAGTCTGAAATCCCTTTTTAAATTTTAGCAAGACTAATCTAGTATGAATCAGAGACTCACCAATCTAAATGTGAATTTTCTATTTCTTTCCTTCCATTTCTGGGAATTGAGGGAGTTTAAGATGCAGTTAGGCTACTGATTTATGGTTGAGGATCATAGATTTATAAAAATATATAATTTACGACACAACTAATATCAATTTTTGAAAATGAGGACATATAGTACTAATCCGCATATTTTACTTTTTATCTGAAAGATGAGTGCTAACTGAAAACTATTTTATACCTACAAGATGATTATGCTGGGACCAATCTGGTCTGGAGTACCTTAAAATTTGCAGTCAGCATAGGAGTGGTTCCTTGGGAGTGTGTTAGATGTGCCTTATAGCTAATTATGACGTTGGACTTGAGTTATGTATCTCTGAAGAGACTATTCTCCTTTAGTGCATGTGGAATATATCTTCGGTAAAAGGAACCACTAATGAAATTTTACTGGATTCTCTTATTAAAGACTTATTTCCTGCAGGTTATTGGCAGTCACCTGCCAATAATGTTAAATTAAAGGTACATGATAATGCATTAGTTTTTTTTTTCTTTCCAATCCCTGATTTACAAACAAAATGCAGATATGTTTTTAATAGTTTCCAACGTGATATTTATCTTGATTAGCTTATGATTGATAACTCTGATCTGGAGGATAAGCAATTGAAGACTGTTGAAGATTATTATGGTTAATGCTTTGCACATTTCTTCCTCCAGTCTGTAGTCTGAACCATAATATTGTAATGATCTCATTAGCCGATGGTTGTGTATGTTCAACTGTAGTAGTGTCATTAATGGCAGTTTAGAAGGTTCACTTTTTGGATGAGCTTACCTGCTTCTAAGGACACAATTGTTTATATACTGAGGAGGGTAGAAAAAGAATGTGTTCTTCCTCTACAGATAAGCAGAGAAATATAATGCATAAAACAAGCCCATATAATTGATAATAGGAGTATAAAATCTTGTTTGAACCTCCTGTATGAGATATAAGTAGATGCTGGAGCAATTATATTTGTGGACTTCTACTTTCCTGATAATATTTTGTATTACTCTGATTAGATTTTACTATATCGCATTCATTTGAGAAAAACAAAATTCTTTCCTTCTCTACAATAATTCCTGCTAAAATAAATTGAGTAATGCTAACTTGAGTTAGTCCATTCATATCATATATTTTTGTATCACATTTCATTTAATGAAGTTAATTGGTGCCATCAGTAACTAGAAATATTTTTCTTCTGTATTTTCATTTTAGTTTATGCTACTGACAAATATTCCATTATCAGTTGGAGAAGGAGGCACTTGCTAAAGGTGCACTAATAGGTCAAGCTCTTGACATAGAAATTCCACCTCCACGCCCTAAAAGAAAGCCAAGCAACCCCTATCCTCGAAAGACAGGTGCTGCTACCACAGCACAGGTGGGAGCAAGGGATGGAAAATCTGAAATGTTAACATCTTCTTTGCGTTGCAAACAAGTGTTGGATTTGGAGAAAGAACCACTTCCAGAGGTTAATTTCTCTTCCTCGCTTCATTTCTTCATGCTTCTTAATTATGTTCCAATTTTTTTTTATTTAAGCTTAATAGGTATCTTGTTTGTCAGAGAGCTAACGGAAGTGAAAAGGCAAGAAACCTGAAAGAAAATCAAGATGAGAGTTGCTCTGGCGTTTTTACCCTTCTCCACGAAGCAAATTGCTCCTCTGTGTCTTCAGTGAACAAGAATTCTATACCAACATCAGCAGCAATCAGAAACTCTTGCACTTTTAGGGAGTTCGTACCTTTGCTAAAAGAGGTAGTAAATCATTATGAAAAAAAAAATCCTATGTCACTCTTGAATTTTAAAGAAATTTATGAGGCTTATAAACTTAATTTTTAGCAGAAAATTCAGGATAATGGTAAAAGTAAGGCTTCCAACTTGGAGAATTCTTGCATTTCACATGAGAAATCAGCTCAAGGCCAGAAAAAAGATGATTTGGATGGTGCTTTACGTACAGATGAGATGCAACCCACTCAAAATTATCCTCGACATGTCGCCGTGCATGTCTTAGATGGAAGCCTGGGAACATGTGCTCAAAATCCTTCCCTTGGTACGCATTTTCAGGATTCTCTATTTCACCCAATGGGTGATGTTCATGGACAACCTAACATGTTTGCTAATCCAGCTGCATCTGCTACCACTGAACATCAGAATAATGCACCAGGATCTACTCATCAGGCATTTCAAACTTATCATACTCCCTTTACGCATGTTCACCCTAATCAAGAGGACTATCGATTATTTCTACACGCCTCCTCCACTTTTTCCAGTCTCATAGTATCTACTTTGTTACAGAATCCAGCAGCTCATGCTGCAGCAAGCTTTGCAGCTACATTTTGGCCATATGCAAATGTTGAAAGTTCTGCTGATTCTCCAGCATGCAACAGCCAAGGAGGTTTTCCATCTAGACAAATGAATTCTTCTCCAACTATGGCTGCAATTGCTGCTGCAACTGTAGCAGCTGCCACTGCATGGTGGGCTGCCCATGGACTGCTTCCTGTATGTTCTCCTCTACACACTGGCTTTGCCTGTGCTCCTGCACCCACTGCTGCAGTTCCTCCAATGGAAAATGGTCAAGCTCCAACTGCAAAGACAGAAAGAAAAGATAATACTGATCTGGATCTATCCATGCAGGATCAACAGCTGGACCCTGAACACTCTGAAGCTTTGCAAGGTCAACATTCAGAGCCTAAATCACCTACTTCATCATCATCGGACTGTGAAGAGAGTGGAGATGCAAAAGTGAATACTGAAGTGAAAGCTGCCAATGATGAGAAAGCTGGTGCAGTAACTGAGCCTCAAGATGCAAAGAAAGCAAAGAACAGAAAACAAGTTGACCGGTCCTCATGTGGTTCCAATACACCTTCGAGTAGCGAGGTGGAGACAGATATGTTAGAAAAACATGAGAAAGACAATGAAGATTCAAAAGGAGCTGATGCAAATCATCCACAAGTTGAGTGTAGCAATCGTCGTGGTAGAAGCAGTAGCAACCTGAGTGATTCTTGGAAGGAGGTATCCGAAGAGGTGAGTCAATGTGTCTGGTTTTCCATGTAGATTTAACTTAATTATTAATCTAATTGTATTATGGTATTGTCGCATGCATGGCTCCACTTCTTATTTGTTTGTATCTTTTTTTGTCAGGGGCGACTAGCTTTTCAAGCCCTCTTCTCCAGAGAGGTACTGCCACAAAGCTTTTCTCCTCCACACAACGGCAAGAATAAGGGGCAGCAAAATGACAATGTAGGGGACGACAAGCAAAACCCAGAGGAGAAAGATGAGGCATCAACTTTAGACCTCAACAGCAAGGCATGGGGATCTTGTCTAGACCATCAGGAAGCTGAGAAAAATGCATTGTCAAGAGGTGAGAACATTGTAGAACAGGGCCTGCTAACGATTGGACTAGGACATGCAAAGCTGAAAGCGCGCCGAACAGGATTCAAACCTTACAAAAGGTGCTCCGTGGAAGCCAAGGAAAACAGAGTGATGAACACCGGCAGTCAAGGTGAAGAGAAAAGTTCCAAGAGGATACGCTTGGAAGGGGAAGCTTCGACTTGACTTAGGCAATTGCATGCAATTAACAAAGGAAAAATTTGTTTGTTGCGTGTAATCTCTAATTTTCCCCCATATCTCATTTCGTTTCATGTTTAATTTTAAAACTTGCAGCTCACGAGACCTTTCGTGTTATCTGTGTGTGTACTATATGTATACATTGACTTCTTTACTTTCCTGGACCGTGCCGCTACAGTTAAAAACTCAATTGAAATAGACTTAGATAAGATGCATTTAAGTACTGAATGGCCTTCGATTTGGCCTCTTTTCTCCAAGGATATGCCATTGTCTTTTATTTTTTTATTATTATTATTATTATTATTATTATTATTATTATTATTATACACTTCTGCTTGGTGATCATATTCTGCAACATGCTGAAACCTTTTTTAACGCAGTGAAACTGCATATTGAACAGAAAGTCTTTGCTTGGCTTTCAGTTGCCACGGGAACTTTTCTACTGCTTTTATGCCTATTTTTCATTCTTCCAAGCCTTCGCTATAGTTTTCTACTTAAGATGTCAACTTGGCTCTTGTTTTCCTTGTTTTTTTCAGTCAATATCTAAAACTTCTTTGTCAGAATGTCGAAAGGTTGAGTGACATTTTTCAACAAAATGAAAAATGCCAGCAGGTGTGCATAGCCTTTGTCCTTGCTCCTTGTGCTTTGATTATATGATTTTTTTCCACTACAAGTTCATTTCCGAAAACAGGCTAACGCGTTGAGCCTGCCAGGGAGCTATATTAGCTGGCATGACTCATGAGGCAGGTTCAATAATCTGTCAACATCCAATTATCAGCCTCAGGATAGACAAAATCCATCAAGTATGCTCCAAGAGCTCCATCATTAATCGAAAGAATTCTATCCATGTATAGTAAACAAGACTGTACAGGTTACAATTTCTATCAAATTTACACTCTGTCAAGAGAGAGAATAGCATTATTTACATTAACTCCTATTCAACATGGATCATTTTGCTCCAGACTGCAGTAGTTTGTCAATATGCTTTTTCTATACATCAGATATATGTCCAAATCTATCCATATAATGTCATCACCAGACTTGTCTTTCTTTATATCCTCGTCAAAAAAACACAATTCAAAAATTGCTGCAGTTGAAAATATCTATACACAAGCGGCTTTATTCACTTGGTGGGGGAGCGTCAGGACAGATTAGGAAGTGGTGCTGATGTTAGAAACTGAGATCGATGAGTCTGCAACTTGTTGATGTAGGTCTGAATTAGCTTCTTATTGGCAGGAGTCAATGAAAATGGTGGCTTCAATGGCAGACTAATCGCCTCTCCTACAATAAATGAAAATAAAAGCATTGCTTTCGAGTATGCTGCTGCTGCACTACCTCTGTTCTCCACAAACTCATCTACCTAGAACAAGGAAAGAAACCCATTTTCGTCAATTGGTGATAACTACAAAGGGTGAAAAAAATTATGATAGGGATGAAAGTTACTAACAGCACCACTTGTCCCAATAGCGAGTGCCTTTTGATATATTATTTCCATGGCATCAGGCATCTCACCAGTAGCTGCAATGTTTCACCGATCTTAAATCAATTGAAAACCCAATTACGAGTAAGTTAAAAACAAAGTATTATTTCAGAGTTGCAGCCTAACCATCCATATCTTGAAGATGACGTGATAACTGCTCTGCACGATCATACGCAGCGATAAACCCCTGCTCTGCCCAGGTGCAAGCAGACGAAGGCGTGGTTAAATCTACAATATATTCTGAATTTGGAGACAAGTGCGAACTACCCTGAATGTTGCTAGGTTCATTGGCTGAACTGCTTCCAGGTAATTCATTTTCTGCAGCAGAGGTCATCCAAGAGCTACAGATCTGATGGGCATTCTTCCATATAGCCAAGACAACAAGCTCAACCGAAAATGATTCTAGAAATAGTTCTGCATTATACTGCAGCCAACAGCTGTTAGAGATGTTTTATTCAAAGCAATAGAGCATATCAGAAACCTTACTACAAACTGAAAATGCAGTTAGACCAAGAATGTCATCTGCAACAACAGTAATAGAAATCTTGTTTTAGAAAAATTAATATTCTTTCACTCTACTATGAAAGGAAAACTCACATGCTAAATATAAAGAGTACTAAGTCCTTCACATCAGTTTGTGAGCACAGCACACAACAGCAATAAAGTCCATACGTTGCAACTCATGTTCCTAAACAGCAAAAGCTAAAGCTTTTAAAAGTTTATCACTGGAAAAAGCAGGGTTTCTTGAAAGTGGAGCAGCAAATTTGAATAGCCAGATCATCTAACGCCCAGATAGGATGGGTATATAAAAAAGAACAGACTGACTTCTTAGCTTTTCTTCTACAAGGTACAAAATGCTGAAGCTAGAAATAGAATATCCATGATGTTCTCGGTCATGGCATGATCAATCAACAGGATATACCTTCTACTTGTCAAGCAGAAAAGAATAAATTGATCACCTTTTCTTGAGCTAGTTCTGCAATAGCCTGTGCATACTGATGCAACAACTGCAGTTTAGCTGAGGGATGCAGTATGCTAAGTCCCTGCAATTCCCTTAACATAGCTGATTCAGATGATGTTGCTTGTGGATCTGATCCCTGAAATTGTGGAATTTTAGCAGAACTAGCAGAACTCCCAGCAGTCTCCTTTGTTTCAACAGAAACTCCTGATTCTCGGTTACCCTTCTTTGCTTGGCAGCTTAAAAGTCTACTAGGTGAATTATCTTGCAGGGATGTCTCAAGGTAATAAGAGAAAGTCTCCATTGATGCAGAATGGGGGTTGACAAGGACATATTCTTTCTCAATAGACTCCATTGAATCAGCTACTGGTCAAAGGAGGGAAATGAGAAATTTAAATAAATAAATAAAGGAGAAGAGCATAAATGGGACATGCTTTAGCAGAACTCACCTCTGGGCTGATCTGATGAACATTGGTTATCAACAGATTTCTGTTTGTTATCACAAATAATAAGAGGCACTACCTCATGAGCACCTTTGACACTGGATGAACAGCCATGCTCCTTAGAAGGTAATACTGTGCCATGTCCAGGTGGACTGGCTGATATCAGATTTCTGGTAGATGTGTCCATGGGATGCCCAGATAGTAACTGAGATTTCTTCTCAGAGGCAGAAGAATCAAACTGCTCAACCATTGCTTTCGATTGCGGAAGTGATAAGTTCATCCCAGGATCTACCTTCTTGCTACAGATAATGATACGATAAATTCAATCCAAGTAGCTTGAATTGCTTTGACTGCTAGACAACTTAACATAATGAATGTTGAATCAGGGGGCATCAAATGCACAAAAAAATTATTTTACCTTGTCTCTCGAAGGAACTTGTGGTTGAAAAATTCTCTGAATGTTAGACGCTCAACTGCAAATTGAAGTTAAACTTTAGATTAAAGGATCCTTAAATAAGTATTGCAAGATCCCACACAATAATCACTTAACATGATCATATATGCATAAAGCACAGAAACCGGCACAATAGTAACCAGTACCAGGATTATGACGTAACAGGCTTCTGCAAAGATGAACACAATCTGGATGTAAATCTTCTAGGGCACCTTCTGGAAACTGCAGTTCAGTGGATCTCAATATATTCTGGAACAGCTGTGTGCATCAGAGAATCACAATAAATATGAGAAGCGTTTAAGTTTTGATAATAAGTAAAATGGATTACTCTTCTCAAAAACCTGTATGTGATTATTGCCATCAAATGGTGGTTTCCCAGTGACCAGTTGAAATAAGATTGCCCCAACACTCCACAAATCAGCCTGCATATATCATTACATTTAAGTAAAAGATAGAAAAAGAAAAAGCAAGGGAAGGGAGGGGCAGGGGAAAGGGGAGTAAAAGCCAGGTAGTTGTCTCACCTTTGCATCATACTTCTCATTCTTAATAATCTCTGGAGCCATGTACAATGGTGAACCACAGAGTGTATCAGCCAAGTCTTGGGGTGTCAGGGATCTGCCATGAAAGGTCATGTGATCATAACCTTGATTATATAATTTTGAAACACGACATCAGAACACAGCGGACCAGATGTTTCATGGAACACATTGCTTTAGGCTCTGACAGAAGCCTTTTTTTTTGGAAGGGGGGGGGGGGGGGGGGAGAAGGGGACTTGGGAGGAGACAATGCGTATGGAGGGAATAGACCTTTTCCATTCTAAGAAACTGAGAAATGAAGAAAAAAGGAACACTCTAGTGCAAAAGCCAAAACCACCAGAATGATGAAGTTATACTACATGTTTGAAAGTCAAGTAATGCCAATGAACTAAGTCCTTTGCCAATTTGTAAAAGGCAAACGAAATGGTCACCTTGCAAAACCAAAATCTCCTATCTTCAGTTGCAGAGTTGCTGCTTTAGTTGACAGTAGTAAGTTCTGTGAAGTACAACAAACTTAAAAGAAATAAATTGATAATCCAAGATTAAGTCGTCATCACATGACAACCAGAGATGATAGATGCAGTTAAGTACCAAGTAGAGATGCGCACATCCAACAAGAGAGAAGTACATTACAGAATGCTACAAAAGTAAAATGTCTCTTTTCTTTTTTTTTTCAAACTAAATAAATTCTCCAACCAAAAAACATGGTCTGCACTAGAGGTTCTCATATCGATGATCTAAATTTGACTTCATAACACAATCTAATGAGAAAATCAACATTCTACTAAACATATATACAATTAAACTATGATAATCAATAACTAGACCTGTGGCTTTAAATCACGATGAATAAGATGATTTTCCTGAAGAACTTGCAATCCTGCAGCTGCATGAGACAGCCCACAAATTGGGGCCTTTCAGATTCTTCAATAAACTAAATAGAAAACGAATGTAAACTGGTAAACACCGTGATACGAGGAACAATGAGATCCCGCGAAGAAACACAGCATACTCCCTTAACCATGAACTTATATAGCATTAATATGTTTGAATTTGAACAGCCAAGTACTATTTCATAAGTTGACCAGACTCCCAATTGCCTGACACTCGAAAAATTATTAACCATAACGGATGAATGAAGATGAAAAGCTAGAGAAAAAGAAAGGTAATAAAAATTTCTAAATTTGACATCATATCCATTTGCCTAAACACTGTAATTAAGAATATCTTACTATAAATTACAAATGAAAGAAAAAATAATTCCGCAAAACCTACGACTTACTATCAAACATTTAATTTAAATACTGTTAGTACTAAACAAGCAAAAGTTTTTTCTTTTTACTGTTTTATGAGGTTTCCAACTAAAACCCACTTGCCTAAACACTTCAATGAAGAACATCCACCTTAACTGCCCCAACCATCAAATACTTAATTTTAAAACTGCTACTACTATTAATGAGGTTCGGAAGTAAAAAGCAATCATCCAAACACTGTAACAGAAATTATAAAAATTCAAATATAGTACCCAATTGCCTCATAAAATGCCTGGCAACTTCCTCTGACACTTTACCATGTCGATGAATATAAGCCGCAAGATCCCCTCCATCACAATACTCCAGCACTAGAAATATCCTATCTTCAGTCTGCCAAAGCATTATTAACACATTAATCAATCGTAATATAATTCAAAATTGAAAAAAAAAAGTGGGTATCAATTAAAAAAAAAAGAAAGACCTCAATGGCTTCAAAAAATTGGATGATATTGGGGTGATTAATGGTGCTGAGAATGGAAATTTCTTTTCGCAGATTTTCACTGACTTTAGAGCTCAGGAGTTTCTTATCAATCTCTTTAACTGCTACTTCCATCCCATGTTGCCCATGCCTTGATTTCCAAACCACTGCGAATGAACCCGACCCGATTCTCGGACCCAGCGTATAGTCTCCCACTATCCTGGCCTGGGTTGGGCCCGGTCCCCCGAGATCCATCGTCATCGTTACGATCAATCAACGACCAACGAGTTGACTCACCCGCTTAACTGGGTTTTTGTTCCCTGAGTTGAAAACCATCACCGTTTCTTGTCCTTTTGCTGTTTGGAATTGGTGACGATGATGATGATTTTGTCAGAGATAGTTTGGTTTTTTTTTTTTTTCAGTTCCTCAATTACTCAATTTATCCGAACAAAAGAAAATAAGAAAAAGAAGAGAAAAGAGAACGGAAGATAGACAAAGAGAGAGAGAGAGAGAGAGAAAGAACAAATTTGAAAACGTTTGCAGTTGTTTTATTGGCTGTATTTTATTTTAGTACTTTTTTTGTCTTCGATTCTGCTATTGTTTGTGTGGAAACGACGCCGATGTTGCGAGGGCAGACAAACGCGGCAGTGCAATGTCACCAGAAAAAGGAAGAAAAGATAAAGAAATAGAGAAAAAAGAGTTGGGATATTTGAGCAATTTCATCAATTGCAAAGCTCAAATAAATTGTAATTATAAATATTAAATTAACTTATCTTATAAGATTTTATCTTTAAATTAACAAAATTTTAAAATTTGAATCTCTAACATTTTTATTTATTTAAATTAAATAACATTAAAAAACGTACCAAAAATATATATTCTCATTAACTTTTGGCATATTCTAAAGGGTTTAATTTAAAATTTTATATTTATTATCAATGAATCATATCCATAATATATTATCTCATTAATTTATAAATTTTAAAATAAAAAATATTAAAAAATAAATATAATTAATTTTTTCTATTATTGAATAATATTATATGAAATTTATATACTAACAATACATCAATATAAACTCATAATTTAACTGTTATTTTTTTTCTAATATTAGAGCAGATGTTTTTTATCTCATTTTGCTCACCATTTATTCATGATTATGGGTCAACTAAACTAATTGGTGAGTTTTTTTGGCCAAAAAAAAAATAATTGGTGAGTTTTAGACTAGTTGTTATCAATGAATTTTCTATAATAAATTCAGTTCAGAGATTAAGATACTAAATCATTGATCAAATCTTCTTTAACAAAAACGAAATTAGCAAATACAGTGTAAGTAAAATTTTTAAGGAAAATTTATAAATTGACACGTATATTTTTTTTAAAAAAAAAGATATGTAAGTTTTTTAAACTTATACCCTGCACTTACCTTGTAGATATATCAAAACCAAACCATTAAAAAAATCACCCGGGCCCAAACACACACGATTTCACTCGGGCAAAGATATGAGTTTTGTGAGATTTTTTTGGGCCCACAAAGCTGACATGTAAATTATAAACTTATTTTATTCAGAACCTCCAAGATTTCGCCACGTAAACGAGTTGAGATTAGCATTCCAACTCAAGGCTGCAGCAGAACCAAGAATAGCACCCACAAAATTGCCCTGGATACAAGATTAAATCAAATCCCAATCACAACGCTGTATAAACCACAGCTGTCACGCTACTAGAAACCTTAAACCCATCTGTT
Source organism: Heritiera littoralis (assembly GCA_031772115.1). Taxonomy (NCBI): domain Eukaryota; kingdom Viridiplantae; phylum Streptophyta; class Magnoliopsida; order Malvales; family Malvaceae; genus Heritiera; species Heritiera littoralis. The sequence continues at coordinate 4,523,964 of JAPDPK010000004.1, forward strand.
AAAAATACAAACAGATTAGCTACTGTTAAATTTGAAATATTTAAATTCGATTAATTTTTATAATAACGAAATTCGATTAATTATTCGATTATTTTAATTTATATTACCGAATTTTAACTCTTTAAAATAGAATATACTTATTTAACTATATGAACCAATTAACTACTTATTTATTAAGTCAAAATTTGATTTTCAAATTTAAATTTAAAATTAATTTTAAAATAAATTAATTAAAAAAATTAAATTAATAAATTTAATTTAACTCATAAAAATAAATTAAAATTAAAAATTATAATTATAATATTTAATGACTTAATTTAATTAAATTCAACATTAATAATAAATAATTTATATATAAAAATATAAATATTATATTAATTAATTAATATTTTTAATCAAATTTAAATAGTCGGTATCCTAAAATAACTACTTAAATTTATGACAAATAATAATTTTTTTATCCAAATCAAATTATATATTATCATAACCCTATTTAATAAGTCGAGTAATGTTTTACAGGATACTCACTGTCATCTCTATCATCAGTAAAGCGAGTAACACATGCCCAAAGCGCGTGAGCTTTGGGGTCTGGAAATCTTTTGCATTCAGATCTGACATTCCGTAATTCTCAAACCAGATTATACCGCACTTGACAAAACCCTGTACTTTGCAATTACCAAAGCCTCAAAGCCATGCAAATTGTGTTTACTATAAACTATAAAAGGAGGAGATCAAGGAAACCACAGTGGTAAATCATGTATTTTATTGAAAGAGATGAGATTTTTTAAGCTTTTTTAATTGAATCGAAATACTCCCCACCCTCACGTAAAACTGCACACTGTCCTATGACTATGAGGTACGAATTGTACCCCATTCCACAGACCAATCTTCTTCACTTCTCCAACTTCCATGGCCACACTTCTACGCATCACCCCAACACCCTGTTTTGCTCATATTAGCCCTTGATATTGCCATGTGGCTCTTTTGGTCCTGCTCTTTTGTGGGGTCTTGTTTGAAATGGATGACCATGATTGCCCCATTTTTGGGAAAGATGGGTAGGTTTTGGTGTTCGTGTTTTGAGAAAGCCATGAGCTTGATTCTTTAAAGACCTTTTAGTTCCGGACGTTCTCTCTGAAACAAGGAAGTCAATAGGTTTACAAGGCAATGTTAGCTCTACTTTTAATTTCGTTTACTCTCTTGTCTCTTAATCAACCAGGAACCCCTTTGCAACAGCGTCAGCAAGTGCAGTCTCTTTTGCTTCCAAACCAGTGCAATGACAGATGTGGCAGTTTTCACATTCCATTTCCATTTCATGTGAACACTTCTTGTGTCTCTGTTTCCAATGTTTTCCATCTTTCTTGCTTGAATTCCACTACCCTTTACCTCCACATTGGCATTGAAAGCTATCGAGTCCTTGAGTTCTTCTCTGATGGAATACTTGTAGGCTTTCCTGGAACCTCCACTTGTCGCCAGTATAACGACTTGAATGCCTTCAATTTTGCAGGAAATGACTACTTCGGCATCTCTGGGGACAATGTAATAGGTCTATATGACTGTGAAGACTCTTCTTTGTGCAAGCCTGATTGTGAAACAAACGACTTGCCTGGTTGCGATGGCAACAGTGGTGGATCCCTCGCATGCTGTTATCCACTTTCTGATCATAGCATTTGGCATTCTGGGGATGGGTTTTCAAGTTTTTCCAGGTTTGAATGCAGAGGGTTTTCATCATGGGTAGTTCCCCGGGGAACCAACACTGGGAGGCGTGGGGTTAAGCTGGAGTGGGCAATTCCTAGAAATACATCTGAAGCAGTCTGTGCTAGCAATGCAGATATTGTCAATGCCACAACAGTCAAAGCAGGGGTCAGGTGCTCGTGTCAGGATGGGTTTGTCGGTGATGGATTTGCAAATGGTGCTGGATGCTTGAAGTGTGAGTAGTTTATTTATTTATTTATTTATTGTTATTATTTTGCAACATCTGCATTCTGCTTAGCATTATTTTCCATTTGAAATTTCTCATAACGTGCTCCAATTTTTCGAGCGATCATTGAAATTTAGAAAACACTGTGAACTTATATATATTAGAATTTGATGATTAAGAGTATAGAAAATAAAGATAAAGAGTGATTTAATGATGTTACTCAGTTGCGCTGATTGATTTAGTCATTTACTCATCATTGGTGCATCTCTATTTCACATAATTAAAGTAGACCCATTCCTTCTTTTATGGGCTGCTGTGTGCATCCAGCATCATTGTTGCAACTACATAAAGTTTTCCAAAGATAAATGCATAATTTCATGTTCCCTATTTTGGTAGTAGAAGACCAAAGCTTTATCTATGGAGGCATGTTCTGCATATTGAAGATAAGACTGATAAGTATAATATTCCTTTGAGCATCTTCATGTTGACCCATCCTGAGCTCCAACTTCTCTGTAATGCAGTTTCAAATTCTGCAAATTACTGAAATTAAGCACATAACAGTAATAATATTCACATCTTGGCTGATCAAATTAGGCTGATTTGTAGTTAAAATGTTAATAGTATTTAACTATTTATCAATGATTCCATTATTTGTATCTGCCTTCCACAGCCTGCATCAAGGAGGGGCAAGAAGCACATGGCGAGGAATGTGACAGCCCAAAATCTAGTCAAAGGAAACTTGTAATTGTGGCCGGTATGGTATCATGAGATGGATTGTTTTGTTATAGATCTTCTGTCTGCAACAATGCCATATCACATAATATATATAGGCCTGAATATTATCCTTAACCTAGCTTTAAACGTATTCTGATAACTGGATGACATTGAACTACTTGCTGCTAGAATTAATATCTTACCATTTTTCCATGCAGGTGTTCTTGCTCCAGTTTTCATTCTTGCCTCCTTATTCTTATTCCTCTGCATACTGAAACGGCCTGTTAAATCAGGTGCATTTGACCAAGACCAAGCTCATTATCATAGCACCATCTCATTTCGAAAAGCTTGTAGAACTAGATTATTTAGTTATAGAGAGCTAGATGAAGCAACCAGAGCTTTTGACGATAGTCAGAAACTTGTGGATGGCACAAATGGCACAATTCATGCCGGGGTCCTGGGGGATGGTTCGCATATAGCTGTGCAGAAGGTGCAGTGTGAGAATGAAAGAGACCTAATTCAAGTCCTGTCCCAAATTGAACTCTTATCAGCAGTTTTACACAGGAATTTAGCACGACTCATTGGTTGTTGTATTGACTCTGGTTACACCCTAATGGTGGTCTATGAATATCCTGCAAATGGCACCTTGGAGGAACATCTGCATGACAGCAGAGGACAAAAAATTGGCCTGGACTGGCATAAGAGGCTGAGCATAGCTGCTGAAGCTGCAAGCGTCCTAGCATACTTGCAATATGAGATTTCTCCTCCAATCTTTCACCATGGCCTCAAATCATCTGGTTACATCTTTCTCGATGTCGATTTCTCAGTTAAGGTTGCTGGTTTTGCACTGCTAAGCTCTAGCTCCGGAGAAGTTTCTAATTTATGCAACAACTATGAAAGTCATCATATCCACAAAAACGATGTTTACGACTTTGGTCTGTTATTGTTAGAGATAATTTCAGGCTCCAAACATTCGGACATGCCATCAGTGGCCTTGCAAAAGATCAAAAGTGGAAAGCTAGAAGAAATAGTGGATCCAACTCTTTACTACCATGAACAGCCTATGTTTCGCAGAGAGCAAATAGAAATAGTAGCAGACATAGCAACCAGGTGCTTACTGTTTGGTGGGGATGGTAAAATTGGAATGATTGATGCTGCAAGGGAGCTGCTGCACACTGCAAAAGAAAGCGTCAATGGAGGAAGTAAGAGAGGGCCTGCATTGGAAGAAACATTTTCAAATTCAAGCCTGCTTCAGATGATATCCATGTCTCCCGACTCTATACATGTGCCTTGAATTGCACCTACCTGTTGATAAAACCATCTCGTCAGGAATTTCAATTAGTAGCTGATATGTGTGCAACTATGCTTTTTTACCTGCATTCACATCTGATTGCGTGTGTACAAATTTATGTAAATCTAGTGGATTGGAACTTGTTTTGATGATTTACACGCTCCTGGTTCTGCGCATGTATTTTTAAAATGACGAAAATCCTGAAATATTTTGTGTATGAATATTGCAGACATGATACTTCCTCATTGCAATTCCTCCACTTTTTTTATTAGTTATGTCTTATGCTTCTAACCCAAAACTTCATTTTTGTATCCTTTCCTTTGATGGCTGGTTGAGGTTTTAAAATATCCCGTACTTCAGGGTGAATTCTTGGTGAGGGAAGGCGCACTAACCATAAAGTTTGACTCGGGAGTTCTGACATAGACGTGGGAATAGACATGCTAATACACTGGACCGAATCAATTTTAGATTGAATTGATAGTTAGGGAAATCAAATTGGTCTAGTTAATCATCGGATCGATTATGGTTTTAATTCCACAGGTTAGATTTTTTATTTGGCAATGGATTAAGTGAAACCAATCTGATCCATGAAACTGGAAATGAGGTTTCAAATTAGATCAAATCGGATCTGTTTTTGGTTTAATCTATTATTTATTTAATTTCATTTATTTTATCTAATTAACAAAGGAGTTTTTTATTTATTGTTTTATACTTTAAAATTTGTATTTTCATTTGATAGAGTGAAAGGATATTCAATCTTCCACTAAAAAAATATTTATTTATTAGATTTCTAAACTTATCATTTTAAATAATTTTTGTCGGTTATGATTTTCAATAACATAATAATAATAATAAAAAAATTTATACAATATACAAAAACATCTTAAGTTTTATTAAATTTTTTTTTATGAAAAATGATGAATTTTCACTACAACTTGCTGTTTAAAGTAATTAGAATTAAATAAATTACGAATATTAAATGAAATTAGAAGAATTGTAAGTAAATAAACAATATTAAAAGAAATCGAAAATTGAAAAAATATTAGATATTGTAAAAAATTGAAAAAATTGTGACATTTTGGTGTAGAAAAAAAAATAGGACTTGAAGAGTATTTATAGGATTAAGAAAATATTTAAAAAAAAAAAAAAAGAAGAAGATCGACGGTTAACTGGCATGGGTTCCGAATTTTGGGTCGGTTCCAAACTGATTTTGACTCTTACCAGACCAAACGAGTATCCGTTCCAATTTTCAGTTTGAAAAGCCACTCCTGAAACCCTTTTTAAGAGTTCCGAGCCATATTTATTGGGTCAAATCCAGTTCTAATTCTAATCTAGCCCGATTGGCCACTTATCCTCAGGTGAGTTCTGACTTGGGGAAAACCAACACAGCCCAACAAGCCTCGCATCGCATGCAACCGTCGAAAAGCAGAGCTTCAGCTTAGTCAATTTATAAAAGAACCGATATAGTTGTCTTTGTATGCCTTGAAAATCCAAAACCAAATCCCAGAATCTATTCCATTGAACTTGCACACACTACACGACAATGGACAATAATCGACACCTGTATCCTAACTCTTCTCTGGGCCAACAATAATTGCTTAGAATTTCAGCAAACATTTGCAATTTACATCAGCACTCAGCCTGCATTTAGGCGATGAAGGGTTCTGTCCCAAAAAATTAAATTGGCTTTTATTTCATCGCATGATCATTTTAATAGCCAAAAGAGTGCTAGTAATTAGAATTAATTTGGAAGCGGCAATTTTTTAACAAAAAATAAGTATATTTACTGGTCGAGAGAGAAAAAAGGCTGTGGCACTGGCAACGAGGTAGGCAGAGCTTTAAACCCAGCCTGTTTTTTCTCGACAGTGGACACGAGGCACTAACGTCAAGCATTGACCAACCTCTTTTCTCTCTTGTCCTTAAACAGACTTTCAACCCTCAGGCCTCCATGCTATAAATATTTACCTATAGCTCAAGCGCAGCTCTAGATTCAGTCATCACTTCTTTTTCTTTGTCTAAAGTCTTTTCCCAGAACCAAGGTACTTTTCTTTCTTTTTTGCATAGTTTAGGATCACAAGTGAAACCCTTTTCATTGCTTTGTCTATATCATAGATCGCACGCTTACAGTTCATCAGCTCGTATTTCATGGCCTTATCCTTTCTGGGTTTGAGTGCAACCGCACAAAGTTTTAGAGGATTTTATTGAAATCCCAATAGGATTTGTGAACAAGCTTTGGGCTTTGATTTAGCCTGGCATAAATGTGAAGCAAAAAGCAAGCGTTTTTACTTCTTAGTTTTACCTTGTCGAGAAAAAAGATTGCAGAAGAAATAGATATGTAAGAAAGTTGCTTTTTTGTTGATCGTGTGTTGTGTTTGATTGATGCAACAACCTTCATACAGATCGATGGTACTGTAAAGTACTATCTTTTACCCATAATGGCTGAGCCCTATAAGAAGATTTTTGTGCCATTCGACCAGAGTGTAATAGATCATTTATGTCATTCTCTCTGCACAATTTTATTTTGTGATCCATAGTTCAATGTAATTTTTTCGGTATTAGGGTTATCTTTTACCCATAAGACTTAACTTAGTGCTTGTTACTTCTCTTTGGGCGAGATTAGGTTCGAATTTCCCATCCCCTTTACCTCTTATGAACCAAAAATTTGGTCCCGTATTAGTTTATCGCCAAACCATAAGCCACATATTAGGTTGTTGAAAGTTCTATTTGTCTTTTCCTTACCATGGAAGATCATGTTAGCTACTGCTTTTGCCAAATTTTGCAATAGATTCTATTAAATTGCCTGGCATTCATCATATGAGAAATGGGACAACATATACTTGTTAATTGTGTATTTTATCACCATATGTATCGAATATTTGATTAATTCAGATCCAAGACTTAGTCTTCCAAACATGTAGCTACCTGTTTTATGCATCATGATTATTATAAATTCATAAATTTGATTTATCGTGCCCCTCTAATGGGATCAATTTTCATTACGACTGATGACTGGACTGATATTATGTCTAGAATTTGATTGGATGTTGATGCAATTTATTCTTTTTGTGGGAAAAAGATGAGTCAAGCAGATGAAAATGAAGCTCCACGTCAAACTCCCCGTTTGAATGAGAGGATCCTTTCGTCTTTGTCAAGGAGATCAGTTGCTGCACATCCTTGGCATGATCTTGAGATCGGTACCTATCCAATGAGTGAATAATCAGATTTGATGTTTTTAGCTAATATTCTCTGAATGAATAATCAGAACGGGCTTGGCCCAAAAAAAAAAGACTAGGGAACTGACAGGTTGCAAATATATTGTCTGCAGGACCTGGAGCTCCAACCATTTTCAACTGTGTATGCGTTCTTTCTGACTTTGTCAAGTCTATCAAAGAAATCCTATTGGAGCATGAACTTGTTAATAAAACCCCTATGGGTTTAAATTTTTTGACATTCACATTCACCCATATAAGCAAATCTTGTTTTTAACTTGGGAATTTGCAGAAAAAACAGGCAATAGCATGTTTTATAGTATATCAACAACCTTCAATTTTATAATTTTCACCTAAACGTCCCCATGTTTTCCTTCTTGAGGAAACAATCTTAAGCTTTTGGGAAAACGTTTATCATATTAAGCATAATTTTTTTAACTTCCACCTGCTAATTATCTGCTTGTTGAATTTCTTGTTCAACTGTACAGGTTGTTGAGATAACAAAAGGTAGTAAGGTTAAATATGAACTTGACAAGAAGACTGGGTTGATTAAGGTATGAAAAACTTTACATAGAAGTTCCTAGAACATGTTCCTGTGCTACTATAGATAGAGCCATTCCCATAGGCCAAGGCTTTTCCCCTCTTCCAAACAATTCCGGTTTTCTCCTGTTTATCAGAACATCTGTAGTATTTCAGTTGAAGACTGGAAAGTTTCTGAACAAGACAAGAATTTACTTCACATGATAGAGTCTTGGTCCTCCCTAAATTTTTAAATTCTTGCATGTCTCTCCATATTGTAATGCTTTCTTATCGTTTAAATGAATTTCAGGTTGATCGGGTTTTATATTCTTCAGTGGTTTATCCTCACAACTATGGTTTCATCCCTCGTACACTATGTGAAGATAATGATCCCTTGGATTGTTTGGTTATCATGCAGGTGAAATACCTATCTGATCTTCCTCCATCCATCTCCTGTTCATATGGGGATAGACTGTAATGCTGAAGAATAGAATTTTATAGTGCTGCTGATATGATTCTGTTTTTACCAAATGGGTAACTTAACTTTGTTTTGAGTATTTCTGTAAATCCCCAGTAACTTATTTCTTAAGTAAATCACTATAATTGCATCTTATGTGTTTCATTGTTGACCATTGCTTCTTCCACCTGAGTTCTTCGCCCCCTCTACCTCTATGTGCTCTGATACGACCTCTTTGCTTACAAGTAACTTTTCATCAATGTGCCTTGGAATTCCATGACTCGGTATCTTCTGGCATTAAGTAATTTTTGCCAAATTTAGTCCTACAACTTTATTGTTGCATCTTTGAACTGCAGTCTGCAAGTTAACAGTGATCTACAAGTACTGAGATTATCATTTCTTTGAATAGGAGCCAGTTCTTCCTGGATGTTTTCTGCGAGCCAGAGCCCTTGGACTAATGCCCATGATTGACCAGGTATTTCATTGGAGTTTTGACATTTCTTCCCTTCAGTTTGTGTGATAATTGGTTCATTATTCTCATCCAGGGGGAGAAAGATGATAAGATCATTGCAGTTTGCGTTGATGATCCAGAGTACAAACATTACACTGACATCAAAGATCTTCCCCCTCACCGCCTTACTGAGATCCGCCGTTTCTTTGAAGACTGTATCCTTTTCAATCACAAATTATAACTCATTGCTGAACATTTCGTTTTTTTATTGAAAGAACAGTGGTTTCTTAACATCACACAGACAAGAAAAACGAGAACAAGGAGGTTGCAGTCAACGACTTTTTACCTGCAAGCACTGCAATTGAAGCCATCCAATATTCAATGTATGCCTTAAAGAACTATAATTATATTGCCAAGGAGGGGTATACACAAGACGGGGGGGAATTCCTATGTCTAAAGCTGAAGGATATAAACCCTTTGTTTACTTCATCCTTGGTCTACAATTATTAGTCAGCATTTTTCTAAAGCTTCACTCCACTGACGGGTTTTTGTGTTGCTATGGTGCAGGGACCTTTATGCCGAATACATTCTGCACACCCTGAGGCGATAGGCTCAAAAAGCTATTTTGCTTCAATTTTCCATTCTGGGAGGGAAATGCGCCATACTAAATAAAACATCTTATCAAATGAATAAGAATGACAACTCCATTGATTACTTTTTGTAGTTCTGAATTATTATTATTGCTTCTTGTATTAAACTCTCTTGTGAGGGAAGAAATGATAAATGAAATGTATCAGTTACTAGAATGTGATTGGGATTTTCACCATTTATGTGCAGATCATTTTAATCATGCTCGTTTCTATGTATTGCCCGACTTGCCTCTGGTTTGAGAGATTTGTATAATAAAATCCTTCTTGAAGCAACCGTGCATTTAGAATGTCACATTTTCAAATTATGCTTCACACTAGGTTACTTAACATTACTACAGACTTTAGTCTGCCCATTTACATAACTACACAGAAAATATCTACTATAGCCCATAATAATAATAATAATAATAATAATAAAGAAGACAAAAGCCTCCTCTATCTCGTTGAATTAAGTACAAAGAGGAATAACTGCATCATACATGTTTTGACCTTCCTCTTCATTACATAACGGACATCCATTTGCTTATAAATTTTCTTTGGTCTAAGCATAATGTCGATTAATGCAAGAAAAAAAAATACTATTATATGCCCCATGACCAACAGGGTCTATTGAAAAAATAGGGTTGCGAACAGAATAACAAAATACTGTTCGTCCTCCGGATTGTCACGAATACCATTTGTTTAGGAGTTCCAAGAGAAGCACTGCAGCTGAGTCCTTGGCCTTTTTAACACTGGGCATTGGCTCACCTATGCATTCATCTGTCCACCCCCTGTCGGTGGTATTCACCTTAACAGCGAAGGTAAATCTCTTCGCATGCGCAGGCCCCCCCTCATTCACACACCTAGAGATATCAATACATCATATCAGTTATCTATGTTACTGTCAAAGTAAAGGAGAAAGTAAATATGCTGACTGTCATTTCCTACCGATAGGAGGGCATAGGCCAATTTCTACGCAGGCAGATATCATTCAATGTTTGTCTGGTAAATGTCTGGTTGCCGTTTTTCCTCTTTTTCCCATTCTCCTCGGTGTTCTCTTTAGCTACAGCTGTTTCCTTCTCCTTTAGAACAGCAAGCGCATTCCTGGCAGCTAGCTTTTGTGCCATCTTCTTTTGGGGATTCTGAGCAACTCCAACCTGGATACCATCAATGAAAACCTCAACAGTAGCCAAATTGCCACTTCGACTGGCTTTGTATTCCAAGCCTTCGGCTTGCTGCTGGCATCGCTCTTGTAGTTCCCGCACAGGATGCATTGGCAATGTCTCTGGTGTGACCATGGGATGCAGCAGAGGTTGAAAAACCTGGAAAACAAGAACAAAATGTTCCCTTATCAGATCACTTGTTCATATAGCTGTAAGAAAAGCAGGGGAGGTTTCAGGGACAATAAATTCAGTCCCTTGGCTGAAACTTTACCGTCCAGACAACTGCAGTGTTTCGTCCCCTATCAAGAAAAATGGCACCAGCAATAGATTCAACAATATCTCCAAGAACTTTTGGAGCTTTGCAATCTCCCAAACCAAATGAGTTGAACCCAGGCTTTAATAACTCATCCTGAACTTCCTTCACAAAGTCCCGAATCTGAAACAGAAGCCAAGAATACTAAATCAGAAGGAACCCACCCAATTGCAGACTCAAGGAGCCCCATACCAAGCACATAATGTCCTTTCTGTTCTACTTATTATCCATAAAACAGAATATACCAATTTTAAACTCACCATGCCTAACTTCACCTGTCCCATAAACATACTAGTTAGTCTTGAATTACATCCTAAACTCTATTATTTATGATTTTTATAATTTTTCTTTTCGTTAAGAATTTACTAACATAAAAGCAAAGCGAGAAGATTGCATTTTTCTTCACCAGGATCATAAACAACGAAATTTTGGTTTAAAGTACAGGGTTGGCCATCTAAAACTTGACCTGCACCCCACACCGCCTACCCCAACAGTGACATGATATGATCTGAGAAGCAGATTGAATCTTGACTAACTTTTTCTAAGTAAAAAATAACCTGAAAAAGAAATGACTATAAACATAAAGCATGCAGTTGCAGCTGCAGCTGTGGCCCATGTGTCACAACAGATATAGATATGGGTAAAACTGCCACCCCCACATTAAGTATGCAAAAGTGAAGAAATCAGATTGTAAACCTGTTTTTCAAGGGCACTTGATCCATGCCGAAGGTGCAAATGCAGCTGGTGCTTTACTGCAACACGTGCAAAATTTTCATTGTTTACAGCAGCAGCTCGCAAATCAGTCAAGCGACCTGGAGGCAGATCGGTGTATGTGAAAAACAAATGTTTTGTGATAAGATGATCTAAGACTGCATCACCAACAAACTCCAAACGCTGATAGCAGGATACTCCAGATGATGGGCGTGATGCATGAGTAATAGCTTCTACCAACAAGGCCCTATTTTGAAACTTGATATTCAATGCACCTTCTAGGGCATCAAAATTTACACTCCTAAGTATGCTTTCTGGAACATTGGATGGCCTCACTATTGATTCCATCTCATCAGGATCAGACTCCACCTGAATCCCAATCCATTTCATAAGGTGGTTAGCAGCATTCTTGCGACCTTCAACATAATAAATTCCTATTAGTGCTTCAACAACATCTGCTAAGGTCTTGCTAGAGAGGACTCTATAAGAACTCGAGTCACTCTCAATCTCACCATCTTCCATATCTTCATCTTCAAACCCATCACCAGGTTCTTTTCCTGGTATAACATCAACAGTTGCCTGTTCTTGATCAAATAAGGATGTGTCTCCATCTTTTGTATCCTCGTCAAAGACTGGCAATACCCCAGGAGCAGCCCATCTAGATGGTGCAAAGCGATCTGCTTGGATATAGGATTGAAGTCCTTTATTTAGCGCATACTGATACAAAACCATGTTACTCACCATTTGTTGTCTCATCCTAGTCAGTTGACCTTCATGTTTCTGGGGATATTTAAGAAACAAAAACCGACTAACAACCCATTTCAAGTAAGCATCCCCCAGAAGCTCTGCCCTTTCATAGCAAAATGTCTCCTGACAGGATGCGGCAGTCAAAGCTTCCAAAATCTGTACACATAAAAGAATGACAACTTTTAGTGATCATCTGAAAGCTGCTTGAAATTGATTATCTGAGAATTATATCACACCTTTGAAGCAGGGACTGGATATTGTATTATGTGCTTAAGTTGAATAGCAAGAAGCATGCTCTCAACCCTCCTCATAAGAGAGGGCAACCTCTGGGCACCTCTAACAAGTGATCCAGGAAGTGGATGAACAAAACACAGCTCAGGAGGAAGAAACACATAATATGTTTTGTCAAGAGCCTCCTCAGATTCACCTTCATATGGTACAAAAACATTACATTTAGCACCAAAACGACCATAAGAGATGCCAAACTAATCTTAGAGATTAGAAGCATTTTCTAAATATACCTTCCGAGTGCTCAAATCGAGGAGATAAGAGATTCTTGCAATATGAAACACCACGACCTCTTATTAAAGGTTGTTGTTTGCATCTCAACTCAACACCATACCTGAAAATGATATACGGAGGACTCAATAGCCTAATGCACTCTTGTTGTGCGAGAAGAAACAAAAAGCATCTTTGATCTGTAAGGACATTGACTACCATCAGGTAGACACATGAGAAAAACTCATATATTCTGCACCTGAATGCAATCAACCATGTCCTTCACAGAGTAAGATATGCTTTTCTTTTCTTCACGCACAACTGAGGTGCATTAAGGCTATCCCATCCATTAAAAAGAAGCAATTAATAGGCAGCCAATTGTTACTTTTAGTTATAATAAAGTGGAGAGAATAAAGCAGGAATTAAACAAGAAATATCAAATCATACTTCTGCTTATAGTAATCAGCATATGAGCTGTACTCCAAAGGGCCAAGATAGCCCTCTTTCCTCGGGAAGGAGGTCTCTGCTGTCATGTCATAGCGTACTGAATCTACATAAAACCTTTTCCCTGAATGAGCAGCTGTTACTATTCCTCCAACAAGATCTTCTGCATGCGTGAAACCATCAGCCATTATCAATTTGCCTTTGGTCAAATCACCTTCTTGTATCTCAATCGAATCTCTACTAGGAAACAGACCAGTAGCTTTCACAACATCATATGGGGCTACAGCTCCTCTGATACCATAAGTAGGATGAGGTTTGTGCCCAAAAGCCAGGCCATGACGCAATTTCCCAAATCCATACTCCCTTCTGTCGCCACCAAGTGTCCTCTCATTTGTGCCAAGGTAAACATCTGGCCTAGCTTTCTGAAGGGGGTTGCTCCATGCATCTTTTGTGATTATATTATCAACCAAATCCCAATCAACTTCTTTTACAGGATCTACAAACTTATCGCCTACCACAGGGACAAACAAATAGGCCTTGGCAGGATCCCAAGGAGTGGTGGAAGGATCAACATCCACGTCCAGTACAATGCTCATCAATCTTACATGAAAACTTTTAAGGGATGCCAGCTGCATATAAGCAAACTTTTTAGCTATATATCATAAGCATGGTCTGAAGTATGAACAGCAAAAAATCTCAATTTGTAATCATTATCCACACAATTTAAACAGCAACTCACCTGACTTTCAGTAATATCTATCGATCCCCTGAAGACAAGAGATGCCTTTGTTATCATGGCTCGAGCGATAAATAGATCCACCGACATCGATAACACCTGCCATTCACAAATGTGATTTGAAATTAGCATCTTATTGATCAAATGCATGTTATGCTAGAATAGAAACAAAAGAAAGTACCTCTGCATCCAGCTCTTTGCCAAAAAGCACTGCAAAATCTGAGACTTCAGTTAAGAATGGATCTTTTGAAGAGCCATTATTTACACATTTGATAGTATACATGTACAGATGAATTATGTTCGAGTCACCAGTGCCATCTCTTCCAGATAAAATCCATTCTCCCTGAGGACAAGAAAGCATTTTCACAATTTCGCTTTAAACAGAAAACCATCAAGAAAGTTAAGAACATAATGAATGACATATGCAAGCCTTAGTTAAAATGATGCAATTTTATCCAAATTATTTCATCATAAATGGTATCACTCATAGCAAAAATATTCTCAAGCTGTTTATGAAGTTTGAAAACTTTCATCAGTCCTTTATGATGTAGGTATAAGTATTTGAAAATCTGATAATATATTGCTATTTATTCCCTGATTTTTGAAACCAAATTGTATAATTCTTTGTATCATTCAAGTATTTTTAAGGATAAAAAGTTAAGTACATGCCCAAAAAAGTTAATTTCTGAATAATTTATTATTTTCATCTTTCTTTTACTCAGATAGCAAGTTATGATAATCCTTTATGTTTATGATTAACTTGCCAAAGCATATATAATAACGTCAAACAACATTAGAACTTCTAGTCTTGATTTGCCAAAACAACTAGGAGCACTAATCTCACAACAGCAATTGCATCTCATATGACTGTTCGGCATCCAACGTACAACACCACCACCAAATACTACTATTTAACAAGAAGAACACAAGAAAAGGTATTTTCAACTTTGATGTTCAGATAAGCATTGAAAGGAAAAGTGTTGTACCAGCAACACAAAGGAAAACTTTGGTCAAATTATAAAAACAAGGATCTAAGCAGGTTGCGGTGGAGAAATTATCCAGTCAAACAGCATCGTAGTGGTTGCAGAAGTTGCATATGCTCGTTTCCCATAGTACGCAGACAGGAAATCAAATTCATGGAGGACACTGACCTGGAGTATATTTGCTACACCTTCAGGATAGAACTCTCTATGCCTGGCAGTTCCAGGAAGTGGGTCTCCTTCATCATTCTGTTCAACCTTCTCTGCTTCTTCCCCGCTTCCTTTGTCTGGCAAGAGCATATCAGTAAATGCTCCCATCTCATGAAGCTTCTTGCAAGCAGCCAAACATACAGCCTACATGTTCACATGCTTACCAATATCAGTAATATTCTTGAATATAAGTTTGATGAAGTAGGTGGTGACAAGATGTGCATGCCTGTTGGGCAAGACGCATTGAACTACATATAGGACCCTCGAGCTCTTCAAATGGTGCATTACATGGGAGTTGAAGCTTGCAAGAATATTCTGTTGGACATCCTGGCTTCTCATGCTTCTTCATTATAAACTCAGGATGAAGTATTGAATATCTAAAAGCCAAAATTAAGGGCATTTAAGCAAAAGACTGAACCTCAATAGAAACAGCAGCGTCAGGATCTTAGAATGAGTACAATACCTGTCACTTGGAAGCTGAGAGCAGTAAAAATGGATAAGTCCAACAGCAGAATTTAAGCTCACAATAGCACCAGTTGATTCAACCCGGTACACTGTACCTGATACTGTCTCCACTGAAATCAACCTTGAAGTATCCTTCAGATGACTAAGGTCAGTTCTCTCAACTGCTTCTTTCCGCAAGGTCTCCTCACTATTTCTAGCATTCCTTAGGAACGTAGCATGAGATAAATTTCCTCTGTACACAATATCAAAAGTAGAGTTTGTCTGGATCATTTTTGGTGGAAAGAAAATATTTAAATTAACCAAACCCAACACAAGTACCTCTCAATCATCAATATGTAATCTGACCCAGGCTTCCTTGCACGACCCCTAGACTGAATGTACGCCAAAACAGTTTTTGCAAGATCAAAACGAATAACAACATTGCATTGCCGAATATCCAATCCTTCCTCAGCAACACTAGTTGCAACTAACAAAGTCACCTAAAACAGAAAGTAAAAGCATTTATCAAACATCTACAATTGCATGATTCATGTCTCAATCAGCTTAACAAAGGAAGCATGGAATATGGGCATACACGACCATCTCGGAATTTAGCAATTGTATCCTGCATGTGTCCAGTCCGCATTTCCTGACTATTATTGTGCCCAATCAAACTTGCACACCTAATGAAACTCAGAGATGGAAGCTCTGCAAAAACCTGTCCATTCGCAAAGAATTTAAATAGCACTATTATGAAACTGAAAGGGGGTGAATATCTATCATTAAACATAACCTGTTATCCCTTCTAACCTTAGGAAGAACTAAAGCAGCCACAACTCGCTCAACAAAGATGATCGCACGAAAATCCTCTGTGTGCTGATACTTGAGAAGTATTTTAATCAACGACTGTACTTTTGGGGTCACTTTTCCATCTGCTACAGCTGCTCCAATTATCACATCCACATGCTCTCCACCAGAGACAACTATGTTAAAAAAGTACAACAGTTGAGAATACAGACCAAAATGTTCTTAAAATATCTTTATTTACAAATATATTGGATAATAAATTTTTCATCAAAACGAAGACTGAAGACAAGAAAAACAGCACAAGCAAGCAATGCATACCCCAACCAAATATTCAAAGTTAGCTAGCAAAGATAACTTATCTTCAAGTGCCCCACATACCTTAACAAGAAAACCAGTGCAACAAGGAAACTGATTCGAGCAAATTCCATTGACATCAAATATCCAGGAAAGTGTTGTTATAATATGGCTAACTCATGTAAAAGTTTAAGCAAGCTTCTTATATTCAACTTTTGGCTGATAAATCAGTTTTCAAAATCAGGAACAAATCAGGCTCAAGTTGGGCTGGCAAAGTAACAAAAGAACGGTAGAAAGTA
Source organism: Heritiera littoralis (assembly GCA_031772115.1). Lineage (NCBI taxonomy): Eukaryota > Viridiplantae > Streptophyta > Magnoliopsida > Malvales > Malvaceae > Heritiera > Heritiera littoralis. Next base: position 4,540,798 of record JAPDPK010000004.1, read on the forward strand.
AACTAAAAAACCCACCATGACTATCAGGAAGCTCTCCTTCCTCCATCTCATCAGAATTGGTCCCATCTTGAGCATCATAGTTCTCTGCTTCTGCGGTGCTCATATCTTTGTCAGTAACAGCTCCCTCTGATAATTGGCATTGTAAGAGAGACACAACTTTATTTAGGTAAGATTCTTGAAACTTCACATCAAGCTGGTAGTTTGCCCTCTCATCATTTTGCAAAGCCGTCAGAAAAGATTGTGCAACCTGCAAAAAGGAAAACGAAAGGAACCAAGATCATTTGCACACAACTAAGAAAATAAAGCAAAGGCATAGCAACCTTAATCACTTAAAACATATGATACCTTGTAAGCACACCATTGGCCCAGTTCACCAAGTGCATAATTAATGGCCCTCAATTTTTGTATCAAATTAGCAGCTCCATCACTTTCTGTTCTTTCAGATACACCATAAACTTGATGAAGCTCTTCCTTGGCTCCTGCATCTCTAGCTCCCATGAACTGCCATTTACTTCTTCTACAGCTTGACTGTGCAGCTTCTTCAACTGCCACTTCCATTTGTTTTATTTGTTCATGAAGAGACCATAAACTGGCTGCTTTATCATACTCTACCACAACTTCCGAGGGCATTGGCACATGTTTCTCAAGTTCTTTGCGGTCTTTTATTGTACAGACTACAGAATCCAGCTTGCTTTCTAGATTACGAATCTTTATTGCACAATCAACTTGACTTGAAACACCTGAATATAACAATTCCAAAATATTTTAGGGGAAAATTGTTACAATCAACTGGAAGAAAAGTTTTGTTAAGTGATATGCTCTTTTGACTATAAAAAATAAAAATTGAAAAAAAAATTACTGGAAAATAAAAACATACCCTTCAAGTTAACTGGAGAAGCAGTCATCCCAAAAACAGAAGGTCTCTTCTCCTTTGGTGTTGTATGATAAAATTCAGACATCACCAGGGAATATGGATGCTTCTTCACAGCATGATGACACTCATCCAGAATGAGAAGATTGATTGCTTCCATTTTAATTATGCTGTGCCTCAAAATATTCAGCAGAATTTGAGCTGTCATAACTAAGACCTGCAGGAAAACACCAATTCAGTAAATCAAGAAATAATATCAAGTTACAGCACCAATAAAAGGAGATAACTAAATAAAAGCCAATTCTGTACATATGCGCTTAGCAACCCCATACAATAATAACCATAAGCATAAGTTCAAAGAATTATTCATATATGCAAAATCAACAGCTCCAGAAGCCTCAAAAAAAATAAAAAAAGTTTTGAGGACATTTGGATGCTCAACAGACAACTAAAAATTGCTCAGTTATAAACAAAATGACAAGAATATGGCAGCCATAATACCTTGTTAAAAAGTAGAAAACACATAAAGAAGTTGTCCATCCATCCAAAATATCAAATACAGCTCCTTTCACTTGATTGTACATATTCAGGTAGAACTATGTCTGTTTAATAAAAATGTGCAAGCATAAGTTTTAATTTAGGGCTTTCCTCTTTTCCTTTTGAATGGGATAAAGGGTATAACACTATTATATCCATCAAATTCCAACTCCATAGAGTAGGCATATCTTGCTAGCATCCGAGAAACATATTCCAATCAGGGCTTTCCTTTTCTTTTCTTTTTTTCCTATTTTCCTTTTAAAATGGAATTAAGGGTGGTCACTTCCACTAAATTCCAACTCTATAGAGTAGGCATATAATAATGTTGCTCGCATTAGAGAACTATATCAATACCATCCTATTCTTACAACAAAATTGAAAAAAGATACATTGGTTCAAAAATCTAACCTACGTCATACACTAGCCAATAAACTAATAAGATAAATCTGGCCACAGTAACAGTGTCCACAGACCGGATATTCAACCATTTTGTGCAACACTCATTATAATGTCATAACTAAAAAATACTACGGTAACATACAGCATTACTCTAAGTACTGACTAACACCAAAAATACAAGGAGTAGCCTACCAGTACAATAAGGAAATTAGTTAGAACATGAAAGAAAAGCCCAAATTGATAGACAAGCAGAATCTTTCATGAAAAGAATTTGAAAAAAGCAACCTGTTTTGTTTCAAACTCGCGTTGCCACCTTCGAGAATCCCAGAAATCTTGACCCATCTCCCCACAATAATGACCCACTTGGTAACCAGTTCGCTCACGAATAACTTCAGCTTGCTGAAAATGACAATTAAAATAATAAGAAGAATTGAACTCGAAAACAACAGAACCATCAAATCTTAAAAAGAACATTAAAGTTCTACAAATTTTACTACCTGATAAACTAGTGGAACTTTAGGAACCAAAAAGACAGAGAGTATTTTTTTGTTCTGCTTTTGTAAATCATCGCCAATACTTTTGATGAGGAGAACAGCAATGAGTGTCTTCCCTGCCCCTGTTTCAAGAAATGCAATTGTATTTTTCTTTTTTGCCTGCTCAAGAACATCCAATTGATATTGACGAGCTTGCTCCTCCAAAAGTTTTTCCTTAGGCTGTTCAACTTTTTTCTCTATCTTTCCATTGCATTCCTGACTTTTATCATTAGCTGCCTTCCCTTCTCTGTTTCGGTCTGCTTCCCAAGTACCCAACCTAAAAACCATCTCATTGGACCCCAACCGATCCCTCTCCCAATAACCCCTCGGTTCTCTATCTCTCCAATCTCTATCTCTCCCATCCCTCCTACTACTAGCATTACAATGTTCCTTCCTCCTAACTTGCTCCCTATCTCTGCGATCAATTTCATCCCAATCGCGAACTCTTTTTCTAGCAGAACTCCTCTCCCTATCCCTGGGGTAAAATTGGCCTCTACTAGAATACTGCCTATCACTCTTGCAACCATTCGAACGAGCCCTCTTGCCACATCTCTCTTCACTATCCAAACCCCTATCCCTTGACTCACAAGATCTTTTGTCCTCTCTGTGCACTCCATTCTCCTTAGCAGAATAATCAAATATATTGCAATTACTATTATCACAGTTCTTCTCCACCCCTTTGCTTTCAAGGTTATTCTTTTCAACAACATTAGGTGGTGGAACCGAGTTCTCAGCTAAATTCTTGGTAACCCCAGATGACTCATTCAGAGACCATTCATCTCCAACAATGGAATCATGAATTTCATTTCCATTGACAATAGAGATATTATTGCTACTACCCACTGGAGGAAGGCCACCGCCGTTCTTGATGCTATCAAGAATGTGATCAATTCCTCCAAAGAAATCTTGATTGGAAGCATTGTCAACTGACTCTTGAACAATAGGAGCATCAAAATCAACCAAATCATTAATCAGGTCGCATGATATGTCCTCACAAGCATCAAGCCAGTAAGATGACCCATTGCTACCAGAAACCCTACTCTCGTCCTCCATTAATAAACTATTTAAAATTACAAAATCCTCACTTCAAGATAATTATAAAAAAAAAAAAACAAAAGCTCAAATCTAAAGAAAAGAAGAACACTCAATAATGGAAAAAAAAAAAAGAACAGCAATAATTATAAAGAAACCCAGAAAGAAAAAGAAAAAACTTGGAAAGAAAACAAAGGATTTTGATTGGGTTTTTTTGAGAGAGGCAAGAGTTCAATGAAGATGAAAAAAAAAAGCAGAGAGATGAAAAAAGAGTTAGTTAAGACACAGATTAAGAGTAGATAGACCGCAGGAAACACGCAAGAAATATAGTAAAGGAAGGGGATTCATTTAAAAAGGTGAAACAGAAAATAAAAGAAACTTTGAAATAAACAAAACCAGCATCCCCACCAAAACTTTGTGTGTGATTCTTAGATTCCACGGTCTATCAACGCCTATTCTGTTATCTTACTTTTTGACTCCTCTCAAGCGTGTGCCTTTCTCTCTCTTTTTCTTCTTTCCATAACTGCTTCGCTTTGCTTGCCTCTCTCTCTGCTTCTGGGTTTTAGCTGTGTTTTTTCTCTGAAAGGGAGGTAGAAAAAGAGACGAAAAAAATTAAAATTATAAAATTATAAAGCCCAAACAAAAGGGTTTCTTTTCTTCTTTACGCAATGTTTTTGTAATCTTACAATTTACAAAGAAACTTCTTTTACTTGAGGCGGTGCCGGTGCCTATTCTTTTTTTTTTTTTTTGACTTTCAAACTCGAAAGTACAGATGGACAATGTTTCAAGCCGTTAAACCAATAGGATTGTGCCACGTTTATTTTAATAAGTCTTGGATGACGTGGTGATCTGTGAGTGGATGTTACGATAGGGTTTCTGGAACTATGCTGTTTAATTGTGCTTACCGTAGGGAGTGGGGGGTTTTAAGGTTTTTGCCTTCCTACTTCCGAGTTTTTGGCAAGAAAAAACATGAGAACAGCTATATTTCTGTAACGCATGAAGAAGAAAAAAGAACGAGACACGTGTCACACAGATGGACTCCAATCTTGGAATCCAGCGCAAGGGAAAGAAATTCAAAGGTCAACGATGATGGAACATTCTGAGCCGTTTGATTTATTCTCACCAAAAAGACGAAAGGGAAATTATTCCCTAGATCAGGCTGAATATTTTTATCCTATGAGATCTTCCCTTGACGGGACCGACTTGATGGCCTTTCGCATGGTGATTGGGTTATATTGTAGGGCACCGCTTCAATTGGCATAACAATTAATGCGTGATTTTTTTTTTTCCTTTGCCTCTCATCTATTGTTTGCCCCTTCGCGGTAATTTCTCAAACAATTCCTTAGAAATGTTTTATAAAATTAAGTTTTATTTTTTTTACTAAAATAAAGTTTTATTTTAGGTTTAATAACATTTTCAACTTTTAGCATAAAATAAAATTAATTTTTTAATATTTTATTGTGTGAAAATTAGTTCATAAACTTTTATTTCATTGTAAATAAACCTTTAACCTTTTAAAATTATGCAATTAAGTCCAAATATGTTAAATGACACTAACTTTCATTTCTATTGCAGACGTGGCATGCAACGTGACAGCCAACTAAGTTATCCACGTCAGCTTTCACGTTAGATGTCCAAACGATAGTTAGTGTTATTTAATAAATTTAGACTTAATTGCATAATTTTAAAATGTTGAAGATTTATTTACAATGAAATAAAAGTTTATGGATTGATTTCCACGCAATAAAACGTTAAGGGTTTAATTTCATTTTATGTTAAAAATTAAGGGTATATTTGACTATTAAACTTTTATTTTATTATCTCACGTTCATATAACAAAATTAAATATTTTTATTTTTATTTTAAAAAAACTTACTACCTAAATATACATTTAATCTTTTACATAAAACAAGTATAAATATCTTATATACCATTAATAAAATTTTTTAGTTCACAAATAAAATTAAAATAATTATACATATTCTTTAAATATATTAAAAATAAAAAATAAATAAAATATAACATATATAATCATTTTAATTCGTTTACAACGTTAAAAAATTATGCCGATGATGCATAGAATATTAATAACGCAATTTATTCAACCCATAAATCAAAATGCGTACTTATAGTTGCTTATTAATTAGGGGATTAAAAGCGGTGGGGAATCGTGAAGATTCAACTCTCTCCTCTGTCCGAGCTCAGAGGACCATTAATGCTTGGTTAGAACGTTGAAGCTTAGTACTATTAATTTTGTAGACGATGAAACTCAAACTCCTGATGTAAGAAGAGTGCCGGAATTTTGCATTGTGGTCAGGGAAAGAGATTTCAAGTATCAACCGAAAAATTTTATTCGCACTCTATTCATTATTAAGCACACGTTAACTATTTAAAAACCTTAACTTTCAATTCTCCTTTTTAATTTTTATTACACACATTAAATATTTAAATGTTGTACGGAAAATACGCTCATAGCCTAATCTCTCACTCACTTCTCTCAAACTCAAACAACTCTCCAAAATTTATTCAAAATCTTTCCAATCCTCACCTTAGATAGCTTGTAATGGATGGCATGGATGCAACAATTCCAACATATGCATATATTATGAGAATCAATGTCTTGGCCTTGTTCTTGTGCCTTGCACCAAAAAAAATATATATCTTGGCCTTGTTCTTGCGAAGCCACATTAAAGATCCCGAAGTTGCAAGAGATATACTCAACGCCAAATTAGCATTTGCTTCCAGGTCTTGCAGGATGTAATCTCAAGTGAGTTCTAGTCCTCTTGCTCTTACCCAAAGGGTTGCTTGCGTCTTCCATTCTGCAATTTCTTGTTGGTGCTGATTCGTTTGGTCTTTGTTTTGGGATGAGTGGCTAGGTGCGGTTTCCATGATGGTGTTAACTGAATTTGGCTTTTTGTTTTTCCTTGTCTTCTATCGTTACGTTGTTGTAATGGCTGTCTCTTGTTTTGGTTCGTGGGTGCAGTTATCGATTACTTGGGCCCGAGAGATGTTTGTTATTTTGCCACTAAGTCTAGTGGAATCCTTTTTGTATCTTGGCAACCTTGTTCTTGGTTTCTCCGGAGCAAGGCATGGTTTTTAGAAATGAATGAATATTTGTTGCCTTTAAAAAAAAATGTGTCAATCTATAAAGAACTGAATCAACGAAAGCCCATCCAAAATTTTGGATGAAAATGGGTTAATTTATGGAAATTCTAAATACAACCAACAAAATATTAAACACAACTATTTACTAAACAAAACCTTTTTTTTTAATTTGTTCTAAACACAACCTAATTATTTATTTAATTCCTAAAATACCCTAAACCCAACAAAATACAACCTATTTTACCTGCAGCCTGTTTCTCCCGTTTCTTCTTCTCCTGTTTTCACTCTTAATTTCCACCTATTTTTTCAGTAATCATCATCAAATCTGCGTTTCTTCATCTTCTACGTTATTGATTTTATTTGTGAATTTGTTATTTTTGTATAAAATTTGTAGAAGAAAATGGATTAGAGCTCAAACATGAGTCTCATTGCGGTAAAAAGCCGTGAGGCTTCATAGTGATTGTTGCCATCTAGGTCCCTAATTCTTCTGCATAAAATTAAATGAAAATTTATTTCAAAGATAATAAAAGCTTGTTCGTAAATCCAATGTTCCTTGGTGCATGAAGAATTTATCCAATCATATGCAGCAACTCAGATAAAAATCGAGTTTGCTGGCATCTCCCACGTTCCAAGAGATGATACAAGCACTCTTGCCTTTCAAAAAAAAAATCGAGCTTGCTTTTTAATTATGTTAATCATTTTCACTTTTGCTTATATGTCTATTTTGAACTGTATCCTCCCTTATTGATAATACAAGCACTCTTGCCTTTCAAAAAAAAAACCATTGCATAAGCACTAAGGAATAAGGACACAAGAACTTACAATTCTGTTAACTTGGTCAACTTGGTGAGAGCCACGGGTAACTCTCCTGTGAGAAAGTTAGTATTAAGAACACTTTAGTCACCAATGAAGAAGACCAAATTAGTGTCTACATAGTTATAACTGTGATAACGGCAGTGAAAAGCCGTGAAGCTTTCGGGCCTCAGGGCATAAAAAAGTCGTGAGGCTTCTTAATCAAAATGATCATTTCATTTAAAGATAATAAAAATTAGAAAACATAGGTTGTGTTTAGTCAAATCTCAGTTGCATAGCCAAATCCCGGTTGCATTTAGAAGCTCCCTTAATTTATTTGTTAAAAACAGTTAGAGTGGGAAGAGGAAGAAGAGAATGGAATTGCTTTATGGAATACAATGGTAAAATGGTTATTTCAAGCAAGGATATTTTTGTAATAAAAAAATTCATTAACTTAAATTGTTTCTAATAATTTTTTGGGTGTGAATGAAGCACTCATATCAATTCCATATTTCCAACTTCCCTCTTTCCGTTTTAAAATCAACGTATTTTTCTTGCATTTAGAGAAAGATTTAGAACTTGCACTTTGAGAAGAGAATTAGAGATGCATGCAATGCACACGTCCATTCCTGCCCATATCTCTGAATCTCAAAGCATTGCGTTTTATCTTCATTGTTTACTTTTAAGGTATAAAACAAGTTTATGGATTTATTTGTGTTATGCTTGCAAGAATTTTGAATCTAGAAGAAAACAAATCAATTATTAAACTCGTGGTTGCTTACCATCTAGTTTTGTAATGATCAATGACAGATCTCTGTCACTACCATCTGGCTGTCACATTGATCAACTCACATCTCATGTTGTATACATTTCAGGATGATGAGACTCAGTGCAAGAATATAAGTATGTGCAGAAAGCCAACATACACACAAGGCACACCCAAGTTTTCCTTTCCCTCTATTCTTAAATTCTCTTATCTTTTCTTTTTTTTTTTTAAATTTAGACAAACACTAACTTAAGCATCAAAAGTGCTTTTTCAAATGTCAACTTGGATGTCTCCTAATCTTATATTCTCTCTTGTAAGAACTAAAATTCTCCAAGTTTGCTCACTCAGCTTTAAATCTCAAAGATAGATGATTGACAAAATAACCAATCAAGGCTCCAGATTTCTCTGACAAACTTCCCATTGGGCTCTGCATCAGGTTGGGGTGTCGCTGCTGCAGACTAATTTAAACGATCATGGGCCTGCATCTTCCTCACTGTTTGAGTTGGCCTGTAAAAAGATAGACCGTAGAACAGTGTATAGGAATAAAATAAAATAAAATAAGCTTTAAGGCGGAGGAATTTCTGAAGAAAAACACTTTCAGAAAGCAAATAATGTCTACGTTCATTCTCTGAAACGGACAGAACATGCACATCGTCATTACGTGTTATTCTTTTTGGTTTTATTCGATCGGTTGAGCCATACTAGTGTACATAGATGCCATGTATAGAAGCAGAGATAAGCTTTACCCTACGAGATTTTATCCTATTCAATCAATTCTGCTTTATATCTTTGGTTTGGACCACCATTATCTGACATTATGGTTCTCGCTTAAACTCTGCATTAAATCTATGCTGCATATCTCCAGGGCATGGCGTGCATGCATGCATCTTTCTCATCAAAACTATTATTGCCTTCAGTAATCGCATGGACTACAGGTATTTGTGGGCCATCATCAGTGACATAGAGAAAGGTCTTTGAGATATTAGGGTAACTTGTCAATCCGTTTTGCAAGAGAGTAAAACTCACACTGATTGCCCTCCCGGACAAGCTTTTAGTCGTTATTATCAGTCTCCAATTAAACCAGTTGTGGTTCATTTCTGTCATAGTTCAAGTGGACATTGACAGGTGAAATTGACGAGTGATTAAGGGAGCTGGATGGAGATGGGTAAATGGGTTTGGGCCATATAGGTATATGTACTAAATGCGGGGATTTGGATTTTTCTTAATAAAGGTCAAGAAGAGAACGAAAAAAGAGGGGCTTGGAGTTTGTGCTAGACCCAAGTGCACGCCCTATTCTAAATTGATTTGCCAAATGGGTTTCATTCCATACAATTTTGAGATAAAAATTAAATACGATAATTCTAAACAAGGTATAATAACATGATAAGAATAAAAATACAAAAATAACATTAATTAAATTTTGATAAAAATTGTATATAAACACAACAACAACTAAAAGAGTTAGACTTGGTAATTTCAGATTGGTAACTTGACATAAATAAAAAAAAAGTGACAGAAGTTAAATTTTTAAGAAAAATTGTATATGATTATTATAAATACAAAAAATAAAATTTTTTATGATGCAAATATAATTATATGCACAAATTATCAAATCTATTAAAAAATGACGAGGGTTAGGTGTAAAAGATAAAGATGGGCAGCTTGGGGAGAGCCTTAGCTTGTAGGGTCTTTTGAGCTCTAGATAGGCATGAGCCAGAAAGAAGCAGGACATAAAATAGAAATTAACCTTTTTGTGTGCAGACAACTGAGGCAGCTAAAGGAATAAAGAAGGACGTGACAGCATGTCAAAAGTAGCTGCCTAAAATATGCACAAAAGGAGAAGAGAGCTGTAATTAGGCGAAGATAGAGTCACCATGCAACCCATATTACATCAAGGCAAAGGGACGGAAGAAAAACTTTCTGCTAATAGTTTTCTTTATGTTGCTACATACGATGGCAACATGGCAGCTCTAAGTTATCCAAAAAGCAGAGATTAGGAATTGAAGCTTCTTGTTTAGTAATTAAACCCTTTCACTTTCATGTTGAATACGATACTATTAATGAAAATCCTATGTACGTAATTATTTAAATTAATAATTTGATCAAGCTTAACTTTTTTTAATTTTTTAAGATTAATTATTAGTTGATCAGACTTGAATATGTAATGTGATCTTGATCGTTTATGATACTAATTAATTCGAGGTCTTGACTATTGACAAAAACATTAAGAATTTGACAATCAGGTTAGGGATTATGATATTCAATTCATTCTCCATTTACCATGAATATGATTGATGAAATTAAAACCCTATGGAAAGATTCATGTTATTTACTATTAATAATTTAAGTCTAATTAAAAGGAAAAAAAACAAATGGTTTAGAGTCCAAAAGTTATTGGACCAGGGATTCTTATTGTTGGGGCATTATATGCAACTATTTTGAGTAGATGGTTTTCATAGAAAGCAGTGAATGAACTAAAGGCATTTGATAGACAATAAATACAAAGAGATAGAAAGGAAGAAAATCCCAGTTTGATAAAGAAAACAGGGACCCTTCATACAGGGTAATCCACGAGTGTCAAAAACTAGTCAAGAGAATGGTTGTGCGCTAGCTGTGAATCACATATACAGAGAGGTAAAGGTTTGTGCTGATTTCTTAGCCTCTTTAGCACATGCAAGTATAATTGTAGTGTGAAAGCTTTAAAATGCTCCGAGTGGTCATCAGAAGTTTTTATTTGATGTTAATATTTGTCTTTATCAGACTAGACTTGTCCTCGTTAATAACAGTTAATGCTCATTTGTACCAAAAAAAAAAAACCCAATACATTTGACAAGCAAGTGTGGTACAGCAAAAGGCCTTATTTTTTTTAATTGAATCTTATGTTTGTTTATTTTTAAAAAAAATTATGACTAAAATATAAAAAAAGTTCTTGAATTTTGTTATTTTATTTAAATAAATTCTTATATTTTTTATTACATCTATATAAGCTTTTAACATTTTATTTGAATTCAAATAAATCCTTAAATTTTAATTTGTAACCAAATTAGCCATTAACTTTTAATTTATACCTAAATGAGCCATTAATATAAATCAATCTTTTTCTTTTGAGTAGAATATAAATGACTCTTTTATAAGAGTGAGTAATTGATTTTTTTTTCAGTTGGATTTAAAACCTAACTTTCTCTATAAAAAGGGTGCACTACAAAAAAATGAACCTTCAGCGACGGAATTAGCGACGAAAAATTCCGTCGCTGATAGTTCAATTCCGTCGCTGATGGTCTTCAGCGACGGATTACCTACGGATTACCGACGGAAATTTTTCTGTTGGAAAAATCGATGTCGCTGATGCTCACTCTGTCGCTAAAACTTCATTTCCGTCGGTAATTTCGTCGCTAATTAGCAACGGAATTTTTTTACATCAGCGACGGATTTTATGTCATTTAGTGACGGAAAATTCCGTCGCTAAAAACATAATTTCGTCTTTTAATTTACATGAAAATCCGTCACTAAAAGGCATCAGCGACGGAAATTTCCGTCGGTGATAGTTTTATTATTATTTTATTTTATAAAAAAATCCGTCGCTAAAAGGCATCAGCGACGGAATTTCGGTCGCTAATTCCGTCGCTGATAGTTTGTTATTTTTGTTAATTCAATAAATATTCTGTCACTAAAGAGCATCAGTGACGGAAATTCCGTCGCTAATGTTATGAATTCCGTCGCTAATTTGATGAATTTTTTCACTTATTTAACAGATTTTGTTGCTAATTTCTATGAATTTTGTCAAAAAAAATGTTCTGAAATTAATTATTTATATTTATATTTATATTTATATAGAGAGAGAGAGAGAAAGAGAAACATTTAAAATAAACCTAATATTTATACTTAAATCCATAAACATTATCTTAAAATAAATTAACTAAAAAAAAAACAAAAATACATTATCTTCAACATCATTATCACCACTACCACTAGCACCTCATCGTATCATCATCATCATCTGTAAATAAAAAACAAAAAACAAAAATATAAGTATTAAAGTTTATCATATAAAAAAATTGACAACATAAATATAAAAGAAAAATAGAGTAAATTTACAAAAAAAAGGGAAAAAACTAAAAGGAAAGAGGGATAAAGAAGAAAAACTAAGAAAAAAACGAGAAGATGGACAAAAAAGAAGATAGAGAGGAGTGAAGAGGAGAGAAAACAGAGAATATGAGAATATATAGAGTCTTTGGCGCGCATACAGAGGAATTACCGACGGAATTACCGACGGATTAGCGACGGAAATTCCGTCGCTAATGCTATGTCAAAATATTTCCCGCTTCGCTTAGGCGGGAAAAATTCAAAAACAATTTTTTATTTTTTTTCGAATTTAAGGCATCAGCGACGGATTTTTTCCGTAGCTAATTCCGTCGCTGTTAATTTTTAGCGACGGAAAAAATCCGTCGCTGATGCTTAATGAATAAATTCATTTATTTATATTTTTTTCGATTTAAGGCATCAGCGACAGAATTTTTTCCGTCGTTAATTCCGTCGCTAAAAGTCATTAGCGACGGAATTAGCGACGGAATAAATTCCGTGGCTAATTTCCTTACATTTTCTCAAACAATATGAAGAGAAATTAGCGACGGAATATTTTCCGTCGCTAATTCCGTCGCTAAAGGGCATTAGCGACGGAATTAGCGACGGAAAAATTCCGTCGCTAAGTTCATAAATATTTTCTCAAGAAGAGAAATTAGCGACGGAATATTTTCCGTCGCTAATTTCTTCATATATTTTTCACGTTCTAAGGTGAAAAATATTTATGAAATTAGCGACGGAATTTTTCCGTCTCTAATGCCGTCGCTAATGCCCTTTAGCGACGGAATTAGCGACGGAAAATATTCTGTCGCTAATTTCTCTTCTTGAGAAAAAAAATGTGAAGAAATTAGCGACGGAATTTTTCCGTCGCTAATTCAGTCGCTAATGCCCTTTAGCGACGGATTTAGCGACGGAAAATATTCCGTCGCTAATTTCCTTACTTATTTTTTCACGTGACTATTCAAAGAAATTACCGTCGCTAAAGGCATTAGCGACGGAATTAGCAACGGAAAAATTCCGTCGCTAATTTCTTCATATATTTTTCACGCTCTAAGGTGAGAAATATTTACGAAATTAGCGACGGAATTTTTCCGTCGCTAATTCCCTTTAGCGACGGAATTAGCAACGGAAAATATTCCGTCGCCAATTTCTCTTCTTGAGAAAATATTTATGAACTTAGCGACGGAATTTTTCCGTTGCTAATTCCGTCGCTAATGCCCTTTAGCGACGGAATTAGCTACGGAAAAATTCCGTCGCTAATTTCCTTACTGATTTTTTCACGTGACTATTCAAAGAAATTAGCGACGGAATTTTTCCGTCGCTAAAGGGAATTAGCGACTTCCGTCGCTAATTTCTATACATAGTTTTGGGTTTAGAGACAGAAATTTCTGTCGCTAATTCCGTCGGTAATATTTGGCGCGATTGAACAGCACCTCCCGCCATAATTAGCGACGGAATTAGCGACGGAAAATATTCCGTCGCTAATTACCGACGAATTTTCGTCGCTAATTCCGTCGCTATATTCATTATAAATTCCGTCATTAATCCGTCGCTAATACCACTTTTCAGCGACGGAAAAATTCCGTAGCTAAATTTCCGTCCCTGAAAATCAATTTTCTTGTAGTGGTGGGTTAGATAGAATATATTATATAATATTTAATTGTGTATGTTATATAGTATATATTATATATTTAAAAAATATCAATTAATTCAGTCCATTTAATTCGTAATTTTAGACATTGATTTAATAAAAAAACCGACTTATAAAAATTAATTAAATTGAATTAATTGAATATTGATTGGTTAAATCGATTTAAATCAATTTTTATTCATATGTAATAATTTATTTGAAATAAGAGCTTAATTTAGTATAAATCAAGGTGCAAGAACTTATTTGAATACAATAATAACATAAAAACTTATTTAAATAAAATAATAAAGCTTAAGAATTTTTTTATAAATTTTGAATTTAAATTCAAATAATTTCAACCCTCAACCTCAAATTATTTAAAGGAAAAGTACATCAAAAGGGTTTTTCAATTTTCTAGAAAATTGAAGTTAATGACATTGAGTCAACTCATCGTATCAATGTGAAGAAAATAAGCAAAACATCATGCATGGGCATATGAGCATACAGTATGTACAGAAATACATGTTTAATTCCCTTTAATTGAATGAATATTTGAGCAGGGGCCTACACAGAGAAGCTAGGGGACACTTTCATCCTCAAAGTAAGTGACGACTAATGACTTCCAACAAACCCAGACGCTCGACCGAATTTGTGGTTACAGTTCGGGCTAGAAAGGTAGTTTATCTGCACAGCTCGATTGGAATACAAAAACCAAAAATTTATGGAGAGAAAAAGGTGAATGAAAGGGAGAAAATTTATGCAGTTTAATTGGCACCACAAATCACGAATAAATAAGGGAGAGCTATGGCTAGCTGATGGGCTAAGATCGATGTCTAATGAGAAAAAGGAAAGCGACAAAACAACCATGCTCAACGGTTTTCAGAGGGCAGCGTGGGCCAGTACTAGACTAGTAGTGTGAGGTTGTAGAAGGGCAGAAGCAGTGGCTAACTTTATAATTAACTTCAAAACTATTCTGTCTTACATGTACACGTATAATCTGCTGCTGCTGCTGCAGCAGCTGTTGCTGTTGCTACTGCTGCTAATCTTGCTGTAGCCGCTGCAAGGCTAGAGCATGCAGCCCCCGGGCGCCCATATTTTCGAAAGAACTTAAAAAAAAAAAGTTTATGAATAAGAAAAATTATCTTATTTTTAATGTCAATCTAACTAGTCAATCTAACAGAAATTTACAATTTTTACTTACATATTTTTTCAAAATTTACAAATCTTCAACCAATAAAAGATTATAAAGATTTAAATATTAACTATTTACACCAACTTTCATTATCTTAATTTGAAAAGGAGTCATTCGACTTCCTCGCTGCATTTAAAGTTTCTTTTTTCAGCTACCTAGTTGATTTGTCTATTCTGTATGCATCCCTGTGCCCTTCCATTAAAACTCCACTGTTTGAGACTCTTAATAATTTTCAATATCATTAAATAATGGATTATTATTTTCGATATACTGTTGGTAAAAATTTTAAACTTTCACATGTAAATTAAAACGGTAATATATATTTTATTTATTTTTAATTTTTTAAGTTTTTTTAAAGTAGGTGTCACCATTAATCTCTAAAACTAAAAGCATAGCCTCATTTGAAATTGATGTATAGCAATCTGATAGCTAGCATACGTTAGTTTCCTCCCTAGACTCAGGCATGACAGTTGTTGCAATTATAGTCATATCCTCATGAAATGGGATGCCACTAGTGGATGGAGACCCATCTATTTGTTGCTTTTATGGTCAATAAATTATGAATAAACCCTGGTTTTTGTGGATACTGATTACATGACCAAAAAATAAAGACCAATAATGAAAGCAGGGATTTTTTTTACCAAACATCATAAGCCAAATGCTTGAAGCAATAAACAAAAATATTTAGAAAAAAAACCCTAATTTCCTCATATCTTCTGGTCTTTCCAAGTGGATCCAATTTCAGACACATACCATGACATAAAATTTAGAATGTCCCTTAATTAACTGATCCAAATAATAAAAGACATTTAAGTTAAATTATTAATTTCTCATATTTTAAATAAATTAAATAATATCATTTAACAAAATAAATATTCAAATACCAAAATATTAAGTTAAAAACTTTAACAACTTTAAATTTAAAGCATCATCTAAATTTCAAATATTAAAATCATTTTTAGGTTTAATATATTTTTAACTTTATTTTTTTGGTGTAAACTACAAGTATCTTCATCCGTTTTAACAATCTGAGACTAATCCTGTTCAGGATTTAGTCATAATTATGGCTCTTCACCCCCTCCTTAAAGATGTGTTTAGTGAAAATCGAACCCAAGAGTTCTTCTCAAAAACTTTATTTTTAGATTTTATTATATTTCAATTAACTAATCAAAAACCAATTCTTTGAAAAGCATTTTCTTTAACCAATACCAAAATATTAAGTTAAAAACTTTAACAACTTTAAATTTAAAACATCATCTAAATTTCAAATATTAAAATCATTTTTAGGTTTAATATATTTTTAACTTTATTTTTTTGGTGTAAACCACAAGTATCTTCATCCGTTTTAATAGTCTGAAACTAATCCTGTTCGGGATTTAGTCACAGTTAAAGCTCTTCACCCCTCCTCAAAGATGTGTTTAGTGGGAATCGAGCCCAAAAGTTCTTCCCAAAAACTTTATTTTTAGATTTCATTATATTTCAATTAACTAATCAAAAACCAATTCTTTGAAAAGTATTTTCTTTAACCGATGGATTAACCAAAATAAATTTCAATTCGATCAATTAGCTTTATTTCAGTGGAAAACCACTTAAAAATATTAGTGGGTACATGCCAACAATCTCTTGACCTAATGATTAAGGATGAGTTGTGACATATTATAAGTCTTAAATTCGAATCCAAGCACCGCCATTCTTAGTTATTTAATATTTCTCTTGTAATAAAAAAAATATTAGTGGGTACATAACGAAGACAGCCAGTTTTTTTTTCTTTATTTTTTTGTGACATTAGCATTCAAGAAAAATCTCACTACCTCTTCAGGAGAAGAAAATCCGATGTTATGGCAGTGAAATGGAGGGGGGGGGGGGGAGGGTGTGGAGTGTGAGTTGCTGAACTAAATGAAGTGACGAGAAGATGATGGTATCTGTGGACAAGCCGGTAATGGAAGAAGTCACAGAAGACGAGAGGGGGAGAGAGAGAAGGAAGGGGAAAAAGCCAGCACAAGAATCATGAAACAAGATAACCGCCAACTGGATCATAGTCTAGTTGGGGTGGAAGAAGAGCGGGAGGGGTACCCTAGCTAGGGGTAGTGTGGTCCTCAGCCTCTCTCTGTTAGCTCCACCCTACATTGCATATAAACTGTAACCCAACAGTTGCAACTCTAAATGCAATTTTACCAGACTGTAACAAAAGAGATGAATTTGTAGTACTAACATTAATTTATTGCTGTAAAGAAAAGAAAAATCATATACAAATGGTGGAGAGCATGAGGGCCTTTCATCTGAATAAATGATGAATGGGAGAGGGAGGTCCCCAATTAATATAGGGTTTGGAAATCGGCTTCTTTTGCTTTAAAAACGGCAGGCAGGCTGAGCAGTGATAAGTGAGAAGTGCGAAACCCTCCTCGCCTTCTTGTCTCTAATCAGCTTTCATGTTGTTAACCCGTGAGATTTCCTCGTAAATTCTCTGTAAACATTACTTGCAACCTGTTTGCGTATAACTATAATTACATGAGAATGAGATAAGCCGATGTAACGGTCGAAAAAGAAAAGGGAGTTAAAGAAACAGTACTTTGCTTTGTTTACTTTTGCAGTTTCCTTCAGTTGTTTTCTCTTTTCTCAACTAGCAATCGATCCTCACTCAGATCGCCTGCCCGCAGCCTGCCTTGCCATCTGTTAAACCATGTGGCTGAATCTAAACCAACACTGCCATTTTGATTTCTCTGCACTTCTCTGCATCTCTTGTGTTTCTAGCTAGTTTTGCATATTTCAGAAATAAGACAAAAGACATTGTTGTACTAAAACAAATATATAAACAAATAATTAGCGTTACAGCATCCAATAATGTTTCTCTTGATGCAGAAATAAATGAACTAGGCATTCCTGATCATGTCTATTAATTAAACTGTTTTATAAAATCTAACGGTTTATCAAAACAGTCACTAAACAATGACCTAGTTATGAACCACTATATGTTGGATTTGCTTCTTTATTTTTTGTTAAACAAACACATTCACAACTATGTTTAACTGATAAATATTGACCCTTTGACATTATTTAATTAATAAATATGACTTACATATTCACATAATTTGTACATTAATTCCCATCCCACACCATGAAAAATGGCTGGCTGGAGACTGGAGTTCTGAAATCACTAATATTACATACCATCTACATCTGAGACTATATCAGAATTTACCCGAAATCTTTCAATTTGCATTTCTGAAAAATATTAATAAATACAGTTACCTAATTTAGAAGTTAGAACTGATAGTATTTATCCAAAATGGTCCAGACTAGTGGGGCGACTGATTTGGGACACTAATTGCAGGAGTAATTTGGCATGCAAACCCATGTCAATAACTGGACCAGACAAAGCAAATAAATTCCCATTGTAAAACGAAATAAACAAGTTAAAATTGGAATTTCTTCTTCTTCTTCAAGAGGCATCAATCTCATTAACAGGCTTATATTAACAAGTGTGTTGTACATATATATGGTAAATCTTTGATTCTATATGAGGTTTTCGAAAAAATCGAAAAATTAGGATGGTGTTATTTGATTTGACAATCAAATCAATAATCCGATCATAATTGCAATCCGGCATCAATCTCATTAATTAAGCTGTGTTTTAACATTTAATTGCCTTATAATCAATCCGGTTATTAACCTTTTTTTTTTTATCCCCAAAACCCATCAAACGCACTTAAGAAAATATATGGTTTTGATGGAGGTTTCTGTGCAGCACATAAAGTGGAAGATCTAATTGGACCACGCAAATCAATAGCCACATCCACCTGCTAATGACTGGTTATGTTTGCAGAAAGAAAATTTCAGTGTACGTTTAAAGATTAAAGCCTAATTCATTGTAAAACCATAAAACAGCACAACCTTCAATCCTTCAATACCTGCCATGTTTAAAGTTTCCATGGTAGGCTGACGAGCATTTTCCTTTTTGCGATGACAATATTTAAAATAAGACTTTGTTTAGTTCACGCAAAATGATTTTTAAAAAAATAATTTTTATTAAAATGATTTCTGAAAATTTATTTTTTTGAAAAAACTTATATTTTCTATTGTTTGGTTGATATACTGAAAAATATTTTTTGTTATTTGTTGTTTTCTGAAAAATCTATATTGTTGTTAGTATTATTCACATAATTAGCTACTAATAATGTTTTTAAATCAATAATAATAAAAGATGAAAATAACAATTTTTTTAGAAAAAATCTTATTAAATATTAATAGAATTGATAGAATTCACATGTTTAATTGTATAATTTGTAACATCTCATAAATTTCTTCAAACCTAATATATATTAGGTTGAGTTTTAGTAAAGGGCTTTTTTCTTAAGGGTGATGTGAGTTTGAAATTGTCTTTTTCTTTTGAAAAAGGAAAGATAATTTTTCAAAATTTTTAAAGATTTTTTATTA
This sequence comes from Heritiera littoralis, assembly GCA_031772115.1. Classification (NCBI taxonomy): domain Eukaryota; kingdom Viridiplantae; phylum Streptophyta; class Magnoliopsida; order Malvales; family Malvaceae; genus Heritiera; species Heritiera littoralis. The sequence goes on from JAPDPK010000004.1 coordinate 4,560,169, forward strand.
ACTGAATCTTATTTTTTATTGATTAAAAATATTTTACGTGTACTAAATACTTGAAAATATAAAAAATATTTTCAAAAAAATAAAATACATGAACCAAACGGACCTTAACACTTAAAATCATTCATTCTACTAGCCGTTCAATCTAATTAATATCCACGGACTTTCCCAAATGGAGGTAGAAGAAAAAATAACAGAAAGAAAGACATAGTTGCAATTAAGTGAAGATCAGTTGAAACGACTTGTTAGAACGCACGTTTCTTTTAATTCCAAAGGACCTCAAACCAGACATGTGGAAAGAATATTTTGTCGTATAACTACCCACAATTTTTGACATTGATAAATGAGCCCATTTATTTATTTTTAAGCAACAATTAACTAACTAATTAAACAAGGGCTAGCTTAGGGGAAATTACATGCATAAAACCATGTTAATTTTCTCAATTACTTGCCCCGTTCATCAAGCAAACAGACAGTAATTGTTAATTAATTGACTCCTAATTTATGTCCATGTATAATTTATTAATTAATTACTCTTGTAAAGAATCTTCATTTCATGTATTTATGTATTTTTTTAAATTTAAAACGTTGGGTCGTAGTTAATTCTTAAAATTTTTTGCCTTCTCTGAAACATTAAAAATGGTGTATATATATAGATAAAATTATATTATATGCTTTGCGTTTATTTTAAGCCTTTTAGTACTTATATCTACGGTCTATGGTTTTAATTTTAGAGGGTACTTACATTTATTCCCCACTCTATAATTTGAGCTTTAATAATAATTGAGATATTAATTATAGTACTGAACAAAATTTAATATTTAGCCTAAAACAAAGTAGTTGTATTAGCGAGTTGCAAAATGTTAAACATCATTTTTTAAAAAAAAAATTCAAATCCTTAGATTCATTTGTCGACTTAATCGGAAACAGTTCAGAAAGTCAAAGGTTCATTATACATGCATGCAAAGCAAGTGATATACATACAAATATATATAATTGACATAAATTAAAAAAATACAAATTGATTATTTAATCAAGATCTAATATATTATTAATAAAATTTTTAGATAAATTAAAAAATAAAGTGGGGTTTGTGTTTAACCTTGTTTGTCGAGTCTAACGAAGAAAGGCATCTAGTCATAGATGATTCACAGTAAAATTAAAAGAAATAACAAAGAAATATGGAGAGTGGGGTTGAAGTTGAAAGCTTGAAAAAAGGTTGATGATTTGTTGAATGATAATTGAGGAATCCTTTTTCTTTTTTTTTTTTCTGGGGGTTTGCCGACTAGTTGGAGGATGAGAGAGAAGAGCCAGGTCGGTCTGCTTCAATCTCCTACATTTTTCCTCCATTTCGCAGGACCAGCGCGCAACAGGACACAATCAATGACGCCAAAGTCAAAACTCGAAACCTAACCATAGCATGCTTCTCATTCTCTCTCAACTGGCTTCGTCTTAACAAGTGAAAAGTGATGGTAAATATTGGTAAGAAAGTAGCAGCAGCAGCAGTAATAATTGTGGTAATTATAATGGAAATGACTTTGTGGGCATGTTTTTATCAGTACAAAAGCTGATCGGGCGTTAAGACTAACTTTGCGACTTGGGTCTTAGCTGATAAGATAATTGAGATAAACCACGAATGATGACAAGGACAAGCTCACATGAGTCGAACCAGATCATTCATGGGCCCCTACGTAGGAGTATTTACCTTACTATTCATCTTTCTTTCTCTTTAAAAACCAAAAAAGAAAAAAATTAGAGGCTTCAACTTTGGCATAGAAAGAAGCTTCGAGGGAGGCAGAAAAAGTTGGGGTTAAAGCCTAATTCCTCCTCCTCCCGATTCTCTCCTCTTCTTCTTTGCTTTCTCTCTAAGCCAAATGCTAGGTCAACCACGAGAAGCACTCTTTCCTGTTGATTCCTCGATGGCCTTACTTTGTCTTGTTTAGGGTTTTCAGTGTGGTTTTTTCTTTTTGGTCAAAGAAGAAGGCACCGACCCTGCCGTTTTTTGTACTGAGGCCTGTCTTTTCCTTCCGTCGGCCCTCGAAGATCTAGAAGAAGGAAAATCATACTTCCATGAAACCAGTATTTGCAGGTCAGGTTTTGTTTTGGTTTTATTTCTCCTTAGAAACAAAAAAAGTCTTGGCAGCCGTCTAGACCCTCCTTTTTTTTTTCTTTCTTTCCTTTTTCCCCTCATTTTCCCATCAATCTTTTGGGTTGGATTTTCATCTAAATCATATCATAACTGTGCAAAAGAAGGTAAATTTGGAGGTGGGTCTTTATGAACTTTGTGCAAGAAGAAAAAGGGTATTGTACGAATGAAGATCAGGAAGATGATGAGGAAGTAATAAGAGAATTACAAGCAACTTCTTCTCCGTTTTCCTACTTCCTCCGTTCCTTCTGCTTCTTCTAAGTACAAAGATATTGTTCACCTGCAACATCAAAACTCGTGGCTGGGAACCTGGGATTCTCGAGAAGATTACAGAACCCCAGAGTCTGCTATCAATTTTGACAAGAAACTAGAGCTGATGGACCTGTCACTTGGCAACAATAACGAAGAATCAAATATTGGAAGCTGTAGAGCTGGCGGTGATAGTAGTGGGTCTATTGAGAAAGAACACATGTTTGATAAAGTTGTTACACCAAGCGATGTAGGCAAGCTCAACCGCCTTGTTATACCAAAGCAACATGCCGAGAAGTACTTCCCTCTCGACTCTTCATCTGGTGAAAAAGGGCTGTTACTGAATTTCGAAGATCGGAATGGCAAGTCGTGGCGGTTCCGGTACTCGTATTGGAACAGTAGCCAGAGTTATGTGATGACCAAAGGGTGGAGCCGTTTTGTGAAGGAAAAAAGACTTGATCCAGGTGATATCGTGTCATTTCAACGGGGTGTTGGGGAGTCAGGGAAAGACCGGCTATACATTGATTGGAGGCGCAGGCCTAACGCGCCGGATCCAACATCGCTTGCGCGTTTTCATCTCCAAAATCAGCTCAACTTTCCTCAGTCAGTCCGCTGGGGTAGGCTCTACCCGCTGCCTCAATCCATGTGCGTGTCACGAAGCTATGAGCCTTTGCACCGCTTGAATTACAGCATTTATCCTTACAATCATCACCATCAACAACAACAACAACAACAACAACAATTACAATTACAACTACAGCAACATCAACAACAGCAGCTACAGCAGCAGAATCAGGCAATTACTTATGGCAATGTGGAGCAGTACTATCTAAGGTCGCCATCTGGGTCATATCAGCGTCATCATCAAATTCTGGCAGTGCAAGAAGGAGGAGGAGAGCCAATGGTGATTGATTCAGTGCCAGTTGTTCAGGGTAATAAAACTGCGGCCAAAAGGCTAAGGTTGTTTGGTGTGAACATGGAGTGTTCTACACAAGATGAATCTTCTTCAACTTTCCCTCATGGCACAATAGGTCCCGATGACACCCTTCATTTCTCTTCCTCTTCCTCTTCTCTGCAGTCGGGATTTCCCACTAATAATAACACCCCACTGTCCGGAGTGCAAGCTGAATATTCAAAGAAAGGAAAATCTTCCTTGTCCATTGATTTGGATCTCTGATGAAGAGGAAAATTACAGCAAGGTTTGCATTTTCTCTTGCCTTGTCATCAAAATTGCAACAAGGCCAAAAGGTCTGAAAGATGTTGATTATTGAAGATAAGTTTTAGCATTCCGAGTTTTTTTTTTCTTTTTGCTTCATTTATTTCCCTAAATATTGTTTTAGTACATTAGTTAGTTGAGGTTTGGGATCTGTGAAGAGTTAAAAGACGAAAGAACTGCAACATAAGGAGTTGAAAATGTGTAAAATACATATAATACAGATATATATTCAGCATATTCCCAGCTTGTTTATTCGATCATGTTTTTCATTATTAGGCCCCGTCCTTTCCAAATTGCACCAGTACGTGGCTTTTCCCCAGTTTGTTTGGATTATATATATATATATATATATATATATATATATATGCTTTTACTTTATAATTTGATAATATTTTAATCTTTTCATGGTCTTTTTAGATTACAATTGTTTTTGTCATACAATTTGGGAGAAAGCAAAAAATTTGGGAGAAATTGAGAGAAAAAACAACGTACAAAACAATCATTGTGGAGAGAGATTAGCTAAAATAATTCTTGATAATAAAGGTTTATTTTGGGAAACAAATATTTATAAAATCATGTAAAAGTTGTGTATCTAAAGAACAAAAGCTAATAGCATTCAAATAATTATAATTCTATATTTAATTATTTTCTTAATATTTTCTTGAATTTTCTATATAAAATCGTTTGAGTAGGATTATCACTTATAATAGAATAATACATATTTTCATGGCTTGTTGCTGCTGATGAACAAGTAAGCTGCAGGCTTGCAGGTAATGCACAGAAAAGTTGCAGCACTGTAAAAAGGTATCATCTGTATTCTTATTGCTAATCTGAAATTTTCTTACATATCATTACTTCTCATTCGTTGCCAGTTAGACTTTCCTTTACTACTTCTTGGTTATTCGTGTCTTCTCTTTAATTACAGCCATGATCTTGTCTGCACTGGAACACACAAAAAAGTCTCTTGTGTCGAAGAGAGTTCAGTTCCCCAACTGATAGGTCTATTGAGACTGGACTTTCGCCCGATATTTGTAAGAATTCAGAAACATTTGTTTGAATTTTTTTAATTATATATTTGCACCAAATATTGTTAGCGTATCTAATAAGTATTGATTAAGTTTCAAACAAAGCACTATTAATATTCAGTTTAACGAGTCATTTTGTATTGGTTAAATTCTTTTGTTGATTAAACTTTATCAATTACGCAATCTTATTATTATTTTTTTAATTTATAATTGGAGGTAAAAATGAAATTATTTAGATTCAAATTTAAATTTTACAGTATAGTGTAACTTTTTTAATCATTAGCCGTTCAGTCAAAAAAACTATTGCACATGGTTCTATTGGTTAAATTTTTATGGTTGCCAAATGACAAGAAATGGGTTAAAATGATATTTGATCCTACTAACAAACACATTTAAGATGGTTATATAAGCAATTTATAAACATTCAAATCCACTATTATCATTTGAAGAAGATCTGAATTGGTAATTTGTTGTTCAAAATATTTATTGTAACATTCTCAATCAATATTATGTACAACTGACTAATTAAATAAGTAGTAAAGCAATAAAATGCTGTGAATTCACTACTAGTTGAATTGCATTCATGAATAAAATACATACAACACCTTCTCCACCTTTTGTCATCTATGTCATGTAGTCAATATAAAAGAAATATATTTCTATGATGTGCGTGTGTATTGCTTTCTCTAGCTATGTGAAGGGCATCTGTGAGTGATACTAGCTATAGATATATATGTGGTCACTTCTCTATTAGAAGTGTTGATGTTTGCCTTAACCTTGATGAGTAGTTTGACAGGGTTTCTAAAGCATCTACATATGCAGCAAATCCATATCTTTCATGGCATTCGATATACTTTTGCCAATTTCTGTACATGTCTTATTCTGCAGAATCGATCATATATTGACTCGATTTCATGTTCTGTGCTAGCTATAACTAGTTCCTGCATAATTTTACATTTCTGGGTATCTTGGACACCAGCATCTAAAAATAGAATTGACCTTGTTGATAGTCTGGGTATCTTGGACATCTGCATCTAAAAATAGAATTGACCTTATTGATAATATAGATATGAAATGCTGGATATGTGTGTGTGTGTGTGTGTGTATATATATATATATATATATATATATATATATAGTAGAGATCCACTTACACATGTGTAAAACAAATTTGTTTTACACAGTTTAGGATTAATATTTTTGTAAACCAACCGTTGGATTTAACAACCTACTCATATTTATTATATATGTAAATTTTTGAATCAATCTGCTCCATCTATCGTTTTAGTCGAGAATAGTATTTTTTTCAATATATGTCAACTGTTGAAATTTTATTTTTCGAAATATATAGTTAGACGTATCCTATTAATTTGAAATTTGACGTGCATGATCTATGTAAATAGAACATAAAATTCAACGGTCGGATTAAAAAATTATAAATCATATAAAAAGATATGAAAGTGTGTAAAACTAAATTTGTTTTACACATGTGTAACTGGATCTCTCCTCATATATATATATATATATATATATATATGTATGTATGCTTATGATCATTTAAAACGTAAGAAATCAAATATAACAAAAACAAAATACTATGATGTGATACATGTTCTCATTGTCGCACATGGTTTTCTACTCATGGAAGCATAAATTTTTGAATTGCGCAATGATGACATATGGAGTGTGTGTATATATATATATGTATGTATATATAATTGTGATAAATTAATCTATTTTGTGTGTGGCCATACAATACAATATTGTATCAAAATATATAAATACTACTATAATGTATAAATTTTTCATAGTAACTGAATGGTACAACAGCCATTCAATATATATGAGCATTACTATAGAATTTCTTTTAAAGGAAATTAAAGGCCGTGTTCTTTATAGTTAATTTGTTTGGTCTCTAGGGGTTATCATTGATAAATATTTCGGTTTATAATTTGCTTAATTAGTTTTAGATATTGAAGAAAAGATGTAAAATACTATGCATATATATATATATATATATATATATATATATATATATATATATATCTTAATGGTGGCAGTACTATTTAGGATCTATCATGCATGCAAACATACATATAGCTAGATACATGTCTGTTTTCCTAAATATCATATATCCACCTGTTTAGATTAAATTAACATAGAAAGCAAACAAACTTTCATTTGATTGGACAGTTAACCAAATATTAATGAACTTAAAATAGTATTGTTTTGTAAACGGATCCACACTTCAGTCTTCCCTAACATTGCAGCAGTCTCAAACTATGTATACATCTATACATGAAACACATGCAGCTGCACTACATCTAGCAAAAGAACAGAAGCTAGAAATGTTTGTTTGACCTAGAGCCTTAATTTCTCTTAAAATAAAATCTGTAGCTAGGCTTTTTTTCGCCATGGATTTGATGTCAAACTAATAGACTTATATCTTCTTCTACACAAAAAAAAAAAAAACAGATTATATTAGGCTGATGGATTAGATATATATATACACACACACACACACAAAAACAGATTATATTAGGCTGATAGATTAGATATATATATATATATATATACACACACACACACACAGAGAGTACACACACACACAACAGCTGCATTAACAGAAAGAAATTTCACTACTTCCATCACCTCATTTTGTGTTTGAAACTATGAAGATTCCAGTTTCATAATTACTTCTAAATCTAAAAAAGGCAAACTTCAGTCCGGTAGATAGGAAATTAGACATCAATGCTAGTTTTTAGTGGCAAGTTTTATAAAACGTCCAAACCATATAAGAGATATTCTCGGCCAAAAGAAAGAGAGGGTAAAAAGAAGCTAATAAAGGAAAGATAAACAAAAAGAGAGACCTGAGAGGAAGGAGGGAGGTTGGGGGGAATCTTTTAATGGCTGCATTATTTCATATTTTTGTTTGTGCAGTATAGCATCTTATGCTGGGCTGCATTGGTTAAAAAGATTCAACTTGAAATGATGTAAGTCTCAAATATACCCTTCGCATGTGTTTGCTGCTGACTGAGATGGCAATGCAATGGGAGTTTTCTGAATTGTTCCTTATGCCACTAATATTCACTTGGAAGGTTCTCAAATCTCACAGTGACGCACAGTGAGATGCTATTTTCTCTTCAATACTGTTCGATCGCCATCTGATCAGCCGAGCCCTTAAACGTACAAGAAGTATATCTGTTAGGTTGCGTTTGGTACATAGCAGGTAAAGTGATTGCAGTGTAAAGTGATTGCTGGAAAAGTAATTGTTGGAAAAGTGATTGCTGGAAAAGTAACATTACAGTGTTTGGTATGTAGTGTAAAATTTTGTTTAAATTGCTAGGAAAGTGACATTACAGTGTTTGGTAAACTAACATTTTGCTAGGAATGTAATGTTAAATTTCAACAATGCCCTTAGATATGAAAATTTTTTATATATATTATTATATTAAAATGTTAATAAATAATTATTTTTTATGTTAATTATTATATTAAAATATTAATAATATAATTATTAAAATATTAATAATGTAATTTCCAAAAAAACTCAAAAACTTTAATCATGAATTTTTTTATAATTATGAATTTTTTTACACAAAGAAAGAAAAACGAAGATTTCTCAGCTTGTAAATTCAAAACAATTAGAAACATGAAAAGTTATAGAAAATTATCAATTGAAATTGCAGAATCATGAAAAGTTAAAGAAATTTATCAATTTCCGTACTTATTAGTCTTAGAATTGAAATCAAAATAAGAATTAGCAGTAGAAGCATCCTCTGAAGAAACCCGCAAATCCAATGCAATCCTAGTCCTTCATCTCCATTTTCCACAAACAATTGTCAAACCGTTGAACAGAAAAAGGAAATAGTTTCCATCAGGAGAAAAAGGAAGAAAAAGAAATGAGGAATTTTTGTTACGTTTTTATCCGGAGAAGAAAAGGGTATTTTTGGTGTAGAGAGTTTTAGTTACTTTGCAGAGTTGCTGCAAAGTTTCTTTACAGGGGAGGGGCAGTGCAATGTGATTGCAGCTCCCACCAGCATTTTAATTGCAGTTGTAAAGCTATTTTGCAGGTCAAATAGCATACCAAACGTTGTAATCACATTACAGCCATTTAAAATATAGGGAATGTGCTTTATTTCTCTCATACCAAACGCCTTCTTAAATTTTTGAACAGAACCATCCTCTCAAAATGAAGTTAAAAAATATTAAAGATAAACATCAAGGAGACCAATAATAATATTGAAGAAACAAAGCAACTCAATTTATGGATACCTTTTTTCCCTAATATATACTATATCTGATCTTTCATGTTCCCATGATGGCTTACTAGCACAGAAAGTTAGGGTAAAGTATAGCCTAGTAGTGGTGCTAGTGAAGATTAAAGCCATAGATGTTGGAAAGATTTTATATAAGATTAAAGCATAGGGCATTATTACATGTAATTTTACTACTAAATAAGCGAGATGGGTGGAGTTATTGTTTAAAAAGATTCATTAATTTCAATCACAAGATTCCCAGCTACGATCAAAAAGAAAGAATGAAAAAGTCATCGAAATTGAAGTCTACCACACCCTATAAAGAGAGCAATGCATAGGTTAGGTTTCATAGTCCTAATTGATGATGATAAAGAAACCACATGCGCAAACCGTACGAAGTAGACGAAGGAAAAGAATTTGAGAGCCAAAGGACTTACTTTCATTTCTGATTTCACTGTTTAAATTTTTCGTCCTTTTATCTTCATCTTTTTGGCAGCTTACACGTTTTTATCCAGTACTATTATTTTGAGGCTGCTGCAGGAGGCGTGAGATGTCCAAACTCTCTTTTGGGGGTTGAAACTTGAATTTATACAGGGACGGTAGGCTGAGAACTGTATGGACCACGTTGCTGTTTGTGTGCATTTAATGCCATATCTAAGTTTGATAATAATGGAGGATATGCAAAACTGATATGCTTTTCCCGTTTGACTACTAAAACTAAAAGCCAATTTGATTTCTCCTCTCTTCTGAATTTCGTTCAACCAGATAGCCCCACTTTACAGTTTACACCCACTAGATTGGTACTTAGAAAAAGAATAGTACTTTGTACTACTACTTTTAACTTTAAATAGCGGAGGAAAAATGGTGGAAGCTGTCCAATTCCATTGCAATATCCATATCTGTAAGAAAGAAGCGTAACCTGATATATATAAACTTGTTCATTTAAAGGTAGATTTACCTGTTTTGGGTAGAAGAAGATCAGGAAATATAAATTGTTTTGTGTGCGCTTTTAGCTGGTTATACTTTCAATTTGTTAAACGAAATAGTTATGATCACACTTTAGAAAAACTCGATTTCATCATCAATTCTTGAAAATACAGTAAAGAAGATTAGTACTTTTATCTTGTGTTATTAAAATATTGTTAAAAGTATAACTATTTCTTTCTGATGATCAGATCTTTCAATAATGAGAAGGAAAAGTGGAGGGAAAAATTAAACAAAAGCTCAAGTTGCTGCGAGTAGACTCTGATAAGAGAGAACTTTAAAGAGAAAAGGAAAAATAATTATTTAAAGTGATCCATGACAATCTGGTCTTCCTCTCCATCCAACATGAGTTGGAAATGAAGCAATGTCAGTGTTCCCTGAAGGCTTACAATGGTGAACATGGATGTTATGTATGATGACATGAGAGACCCACGGCAAAGTTGTACACCCATTTCCAGTGATACGAACGTTGGCGCCGTGGCCATCAACGGTTTTGTAAAGAGTTGAAGATGAGCTAGTGTTTGAGTTTGATGACCATGTTGGTTGAGAAGATTATCCAAAGGGCTTCGTTTTTGTATGACAGCATAGCGGAGGCCGGAGAGTGCCTGGTTTGGGGTTAGCAGTCTCATGGCCGGAGGAATTGGTGTCGGTGTTTTAGTGTTTTAATTGGGTATGAGAATCTGTTTGTTAAGAAACTAAAATGGATAGCCCATTGTTTGGCCACAAAAAAGTGAATAGCCCATGACAAAAGTAAGCATGGACCAAACTACTGGGCTTCTCTAGATATTCATGACCCAAACAATATTATGGGTTAAACCTTATTAGTTCAAACAAAGCAAATTTCAGTTTTGCCTTTGCAGATTTGCAGTTAAAGTCCACCCTTTTCAGTTTCACCATAAGTTCTACTATAGTGGAAAAAAAAAAACCCCATAAAATGCTTTCTTTCTCATTCGGGTTAATGGAATACTGGTGTGGTCAGTGAGGGTTTGCGCTCAGAACCCTGTTCGTACAATACTTTCCGGGAAACATTCCATTTATGAAATGAGTAAGCTTACTTGTGTTTTGTATTTGTAAAAATCGCTTTGTTTTTTCCAATTACTTGTTAACTTATTGGACTTTTTTTTATAGAAGAATTGTAAAGCAGTTGTTGATGGGTATATTGAATGTGAGCTCATGGTAATAGCTTAAAAGAAGTTATTTTGGCTTTTTTTTTTCCCTATTACTCGTTAGTTTATTACTTTGAAAAGTTGGTTTTTTTTTTTAATTGGTGGAGATTGTTTTGATTGATTTAATCTTGCACAAGCCGAATGTATACAAGCATCTGGTTTACAATGTGCACAATCAACAAAGTACCCGTATTCAGGTACAATTGATTTGCTTCGTTTTAGGCTGCTGTTCAGTTTACATTCGTCTGGCTATTTGATTAGTTACTAAAGCAGACGATTTGGTCTTTGTTTAATTATCGGTAATCGTGGTTAAATGCTGGCTCTTAGGAAGAATTGGGTTTTGAAAATTTTGCAGGGTCTATTGTGGAAGTCATTATTTGGTTTTCTTTTTCTGGATGCATGTATCCATATTGGAGCAACTTTTGTTTAATAGATATGGTTTAAATAAATTTCACACTGTTCAGTAATTCTTCGAATTCTGCATAATTAATTGGGTGCCTCAGCCATTTAAGACGGAAGCTTGCTTGACAAAAGACCTGAGGAAGAATGGGGCATGTCCATGAGCATTTCTTCAACTTTGGATATATTGAAAGGTTTGTTTACCTTATGCAAGAGCAGGTAAATTTCAGATTCTAGATTTCTGATATGTTTGGTTTGGATGTAATTCTTGGAAACTTTATGTTTCTATGTTCTGTTCTTCTTGCAATCAAGAACCTGCTGAAGACATCAGCTGAATACTCTAGGTACAATTTGCATTTTTCTTAGTATGCTGCTTATGTTTGATGTCTCTCTGGCTAGTGAACTTTGGTACTGTGGTTTATTTCATTGTTGGTAATAGGGTTACTGATAGGTACTTATATTAGTATTTATTGGTAGGGTAGGCAGGAGACATGCCCATAAACTAGTGTAAAAGAATTGATGAGGGTAAGATCTGAAAGATGGCACTAGAAAAAGAAGTTCGAAGGGAGAGGAGAGGATAGGGGATAGCTTGAAAAATTCAGTTGTGGAAATTTCCGAATTGGGAACTTAGAGGTAGCACTAGTGAAAAGATTAGAGACAGTTGGCTACAATTAGTTGTATGTGATCTTGTAGGGGGTGTGAACACAGTTGATGAGGCATTACAAAAATTAGGATTTGTTCAAAACTAATTATAATATTACTGGATTAACTCTTTATGGTATTCTTTGTCTGGTATATTTCTCTGTTTGTTGTAGCATTTGTTTCTAAGCTTCACAGGTTCAGTGATCTGTTGCTTGCTGTTCTGATTTCAAGTTACTTCAAGATTTTTCTCGCTGCCATGATGGATTGCGTTCTATATGATTCTTGGCCTGTTGACTAGGCTAAGATCTTATTTGTAGAAACATATTGCTGGCTTCTTCATTTTCCCTTGACCTTTTCTCCTCTATCTTTATAGTTCTAATCAAAGTTCATCCGACTCCAGTTTTGCATTCTACAGGTCTGGGAATTTCCACCTTCATGTGATTTATATCATTGATATATTTGTCTTATCATCTAATAAAGTGGCATTAAAAGGTCTGATAATCAATACTTTACAGTTTTCCACATGGCGAATACTTGACATTTGTACTTATAGCTGAATTTGTGTACTTCATCTCTGTTGTTAGAAACTGAAACTGTTTCTTTGTGAACTAGTGATAACGGTGTCCTCTATGAATCAATATGTAGGGGCCTGCTTCATTGAGCATGCTGTAAAATTATGTACAAGACAGGCCTTTTAGTTAAGATAATTTAGATATTCTGACACTTTTGTTTTGTTTGAATGTCCTTACTGTGTTCACAATAAAAGTTTTTTTTTTTTTCTTCCCCTTTCATCTAATCCTGTATTCTTTTCCTTATCTAGCTTTATCGGTGCAAGGTGGATGTGTAAATGTAGACATCAAGTGTCAAAATTCCTGGCTAGTTTCCAATATTATTAAAGGCTGATAAAAATGCATAAAGTTAATTTCAGTTTCCACCTAAGTCATATTCACAAGTTATAATTATTCCTGTTACGAAGTTGTAGTCTTCTTTTGGCTTGTTATACGTCATCCAATTAAAACATGTTCTAGTTCTACTCTTTTACTGTTCATGTCTTGATTCGCAAGGCAATATGTCATAATCCCAAGGGAAAATGATGTAAAACCAAAGATTCCCTTTTAACAACAATGGTTTGTGGTAATCTTTCAGAACTGATGATATTATTTTTGGGTCCCAAATCAAAGCACTTGGATGATTTCTAAGACTGGTCAAGCGACGTCTGATTAGAAAACTGAAAATACCATCGCATATTAAATTACTTAATTAAACATATCACAAGGCCATAGACTAATACTCCCTCACTACATAGTTTTTCATAATCTAATTTCCATACACTGATTGATTGATGCACACCCCTCTGCTTCAGCACTAAGCTTTCTTTAGTCTCTCACTAATTCTCCTGTTAATTGTACGTAACACTTCCATCATATTCGAAGTCTCCTTTATTATAAGAATCAACTTGTGCCTGTTCTGTATTCAAAGAGCATATCTTTTCCAGGTCAAGTAACTCCATTGGGCACGGATCATTCGGTAATTCCACTGCGCTCGTGGTGAAGTTGAAGCCCGCACTCTTAGCAGCTAAGTTCTGACGTTTGCTTCTTAGGACTTCAGCATAAGCTTCAATTTCATCGGTTGTGAGGAAAGTTGAATTCCAAAACCCATCATCTTGTTCATTGGTGCTAATAAACTGATGATCTTGAACCCCATGGGAGTTTTTAGGTTCTTCCTGCATGGGTGATAACTCAGCCATGAATATACCATTTCGTAAAAACTCATCAAAGTCTGAATATTCCTGAATCATAAATAAAGAGAGATTAGTTATCGTTATATTCAGCATCGCATGCATGAGTAATTACTTAAGAGGCTGGCTTACCATCGGAATGGAATCCATTGCAACATGACTTTTCAAGCCCAAGCTAAAACCCTCCACTTCAGCAAATAAACTACTTCCTTCTTTTGATAAGGTTTGATCATTAGCAATGAGAATGGAACTCCATGAGGAATTTTCGTGGTCACTGGTCCTAAATTCATTCAGGGTCCCAACATACTCATCAGTTGCTTTTAGCTTTTGGTTTGTTAGCTCACAAAATCCTTCCTGGTTCTGAATCATTGAAAAATAAAAATTATCATCACCCACACGTACAAATGATTAGGAAAAAAAAAATCCCCCAATCTTACTTTTGGAACATCATTATCCGCAACCTGATGAATCTGGAAGTTAGAGGTAGAGGAAAGTCTAGGGCCTCCATTCTCATCAACAAAGTAAGGTTGGATGCTGCAGAACTCATCATTGTTAATAAGAAATGAACCCACAAATTCATCATCATCCTGTTCATTGTTGGTAATTTGGGATTGAAAATCAGTAAGTGCTTCCGACTCTGTTAATGGCTCAGTAGGTTTTAACTGGTCCTGGACCATACACAAATAACCGATGACTTTTGATAATTTCATCAGTATTAACATAGAGAAATTAATTATTCAAAGAAGTTTCGTAATAGGCATCTAACCTTTGGAATTGCATTTGTTGTACATTGGTTTTCTAGGTTAGAAGGCAAAAGGTGACTTGATTGCCCCTCTTCACCTCTTGAACCTTCTACCTTCCCATGCTTTTTCTTCAGTTTACAAAGACTTAAACATTTCTACACAAAATAAAATGAAAAAGTAAAATAGTAAAAAAAAAAATACAGGGAAAAGATAAAGAACACAATAGTGTAGGTTGACAACCTTTCACCGAATAAAACAGAATTTCATCAATTGCACTTGTCTAGGTTTCTCTCATCACATTTATAATTAATTCAGAAAAAAAATGAATAGCATAATAACAAGACTACAAGTTTACTAAATTCATTCCAAAAACAAACGAACAGGGTTACCATGCCATGGAATTTAAGAAAATATCCAACAAAAAACTTGAAAACCCACTATGATGCTGCATCATTGATGCAGCTCTCAAACATTGCTGTGACCAAATTAAGAAAACACTCAAAAACAGTAAAAGAAAAAATCTGATCCATGCATGGCAGGTAGCATATAGAACATACTCGGTTAGGGAGATCAAGAGTGATCTCATGTATGACCCAAGGAGTCCTATTTTCATTTTTCTTTTTATCACTAACGCGACCTTTGTAGAATACCAAAGTCTGCCTGATTCCAGTGATCTCCTTGCCATTGCATTTTGTCAATATCTTACGAGGTTTCCCCGTTGGTTTCCAGTATCCTTTCTTGGTAACCCTGTTTTTTCGTTCACTATTGCGGTACTTGTATCTTGGTGAGGTGAAGAAATACCAAAGGCTATTACCTGACTGTAACTCCGACCGCCCTGAAAGAGACAAAAAAAAAAAAAACAAGTGGTTGTCTGAAACTTAAACCATATGCAACAAGTGCCTTACCAGGCAATTCCCAGGGTTGGAACTCGCAGATGTCTTTGAGTTGGGTTATGACTGGAACGAGGGAATCACCAACTTGGACAATCGAATCACTGCGGAGTTCTATTTTGTCCCATAGAAGTTCCACGGCTTCTGCATCTGTCGGGTGGAATCTGAATCCCTTGGTGTGGTTCATTTCATCCAGAGTTCCAAAATAGCTAGCTAGAAGAAGAAATAGAAGGAAGGAAATTGAGAGCCGGTGTTCGATGTCTGATTGAAATACTCCGCTCTCCACTGCATGAAGAGGAGGGCCAGCGGGATTATATATAGCAGTCTTGCTAGCACTGGCAGGAGGATACCATACTAGAACAGCGAAGTAGTGAGAAACTTAAGGACACTGCTTCGCTTTAGGTTACTTGTGGAAAAAGTATGCATCTTGACCCCACTAGACCGTGTCTATTTTTCCAAGCTTCAATCTTCAACTTGTTTAAAGATAAAAAGAGAGCTCAGTGTATGTGATATCTGAAGCTTAGAATTCCGCTATACTCTTCACTTACGTGGCAAATTCTTTGTTTATGCATGACACATTCAAGGCATAATCACCAAGCACAATGAACAAGAGGAGTAACAGTAATAAATACTAGAGACATTTATCATAAGGCAGTTAAACTTGAACTCTTTCCGAAATTCCTTGTCATGTTCTACCCGTCCCCACAATCCCTGATATTCTTCTTGATCCTTCTTTTTCACTGTTTTAGATCGGTCAATCACTGGCTTTCTTTGTTCAAGTTTGTTATGCTCCCCACTAACTTCGGCTGATGCCTTTATTTCCGATCAATACTAATTCAGAAACTATATTATATATATCAGACGGCCTTCGGAAATGAGTTTCATTTGGATTCTAGAATCTTCATTAGGATTATGATTAGAATGGAGAAAAGCAAACCTTTGAAGTTTTTTTTATTTGGGGGTCCAGAATGTTCCATGACAGGTATCCCCTTTGTTGATGAGCATAAGAGCCAAGTTCCTGTTTGCGAGTTTTTTACTCTTAATCTCTTTGATAACTTCGAATTTTTAAACGAGTGAATAATGATATCCAGTTATTCCCTGTCATTTCGAGTTCAGTTTGGTTTGATTAAACCAGGGCGTACCTACGTTTTTCCAAGAACAATGGAATTTCTTGTGGAGGAAAGAAACATGGGGCAAAAGTGCGGGGACTGCTCAGTTTTGGAAATTCTGTAAACATGAGAGTGAAGTTCTGGCCGTGTGTGTAGGATGAACAATAAACCGAAGATACCAATCTGAATCATTAATGACAAATTTGTGTGCAGTTGTTTTGTTTTTATTCATGGATATAGATGTTGGTGCATTTGTTAAGATTAGACATAACAGCACCGCATCCAAATACTAACTGGAATGCTTTGATCTTTGAAAATACAACCATTAGTGAGGTAACCTGCATTCAATCTTCAGATATTACATAATTCTGAATTATTGATTATTGAGATAAATTATTTGAACAACCAAAGTTCATTTTCACTCTTAGTTCTAATATACAAGAAAAGTGGCATGAGTACGAAAATTGCCCTTCTTAGAAAACTTCAACCAGCAAGTTCTGAAGGAAGAACCAAATCTTCATACACAGCTTCGGGAAGTCACCAGGAAAAAGAGTCAAGTTAGAGCAACAGAACAACAGTCAAAAAAACTGCAGTTACATCATGATCTTATTTATTTCTCGTTAGAATACATGCATGAAAAAAATTGAGATTGCAATCTGTTATTCTTCCATTAATTGCAAGGGCAAAGTACGGACAGAATACAAAGACATCTAACTTAGAGCAGCAAATAAAATATATATATATATATATATATATATATATATATATATTCATTCATCATTAAGACTCAGGGCAAACCCTCAACTCAAAGTACCAGTTTATCAAGAAGGTAGCCTTTATCAGCTCTATGTGAAAAAGATGCCTAGGTGACACATACTTTATTTGTGGGAACCAGATAGGAATTTGTCATGATAAAATTATAGATTTTGGGTGAGATAATATCATAGGATTTTTTGTCTTTCTTTATCAACTCCTAGGACCGATTGCTACTGAAATAAATTCATAAACGACAGTTGTAAACAATACTATGACAACAAATGCATTGACAAGATAGACTGACGGATGACTAGAATCATGGTTTAATGAAGGTTTGTCCACGCATATGAAGAAGCCTATTTTATCACTATCAGCTGACTCATTCAAATGCATCTGCAAGCTCGTATTTCCATTGTTTTTTTCTGCTGTTTTCCACTTACTCATAGATTCCATAACAGCATTTTCCTTTTGAGGCAGATTAATTGCAGTGGCATGTTGTTTTACATCTATAGCCTGCGAAAGTAATCAAGCTGGTTTGTTAAAAGCAAACGACATAAACCTGAGCAGTTCAGTTTGAGAACATTTTTGTGAATTGTGAGGTTTCCAATTGATGCAGGTTGATTTCCTTACCTTGTCTCGGGAAACTATGTTTCCAGAAAACTTTCCCTGCTTAGTGATTCTTTTTGGATCATCTTCTTGCTCTATTAAATCTTGAGATCTTTCCTTTTGATAATGAGGGTTGTTGAATCTTGTAGCAAAAGGATAATCTAGACCTTCTGCTAATGTGACACGAACAATGCAACGCAGATCAACAGCTGGGTCAACAGAAGGGGCATCCATTTCCCTGGATTCATTATGGATAGATAACATCCTTTCCCTTCCATAGGGATCATGCGCTACAACTGTTTCAGTTACATTTGGTGCATTAACCATTGCCATTGCTTGGAATTTCTTTGAACCAGCAAGTTCATCAAGCATGCTTGAAGCACTTACTACTTGGTCATACTGTTGACATGGATGAAGAAACAAACAGAATTAATTAAACATCCCAAAAGAGAAAGTATAAAGCAATTTAGAGCTTCTTAAAGGTTAAAGGGGGCCAAGAACGCAGCAAAACATGAACATCTCCTGGAAAGCATTTTCCAGAACCTTGCTGAAATTCTTTAACATAGGTTAATCCACAAACTAATATATAATAGAATTATATGAATTTGAGATGTAAACCACACTCAATAATACCATGTTTTTATGTAAGTGGAAACAGATACAAGCAATAAAGAATTGGTTCACCTTCTCCCCTTTTCTTTCCATCCATTCGTTATTTTTTCCGCTAAAAATAGTATGAGATTGTAGTACTCCCACTCATATTCATTTTCTTGAACCAGCTTAGCAGTTCATTTGTGAAACAGGCATGCTTTTTCACCTTAGGGTGGACAATCAAGGTTTCTTTTTTCCATAGAACAATATCACCAGACCAACATAACAACGACATGGACTACCCATCTTGCTTGCATAGTATAACACTTTAATGATATTACTTTTCTACTTACTATAATACTTTAAGGGATGCTTTTTACCGTTGCATGATATTCTTCGTCTTCAATGGCCCCGCATGGTACACCACCTTCAAAGCGTGATCTTTTTCTAGAGGACTCTCCAGGGAAATTCATGCTTGCATCAATTGAGGGCAAATTGCAGCCCTCATTTTCAACCTGTTCATTGCTTCTTTCATCAAGATAGTATTCGTCGTCGTCAACTAAGTAATCCATCCATGACTCATCATTCCGATCATTGGAGTTTGATAGGTGTTGAACTCTATCATTGGCACCACCAAAGTCATTCAAATGTGCAACTTCCTCACAGGAGGGCGCCTGATCCTCATGCTGTGCATGAGAGAAGTTCTCAGCCTCATCCCTCCCATCTGGTTCTTTCAATGTGTCAAGCATCTCATCAGGGTTAAACATGGCTGAGTTCTGCATCATACAGAAACAAAAATAGTTATGGATATTTCTATCAGTCCAAAGAATTGACTTGAGAACTTTTGCACGAGGCATTTTACTTCAGGAATCTCATCATCTGCAACCTGACTTGGCTGACAACTTTCACTGCTTGAAGTGCTGGCCATTTCATCTGCTTTATTCTTCAATTTACAGAGAAAAATGCCCTCCTGCACGGGTGCGAGGGAAATACAATTTCAGCCTTAAATTCTAAATTTCAGAATATAAAATATATATAACTAAAAAAGGTCTCAGGAGTCAGGATTACAAAACCTGACCAGAACATACACATCAAATTTACTCTTCGACTTACCATTTTCTTCCGATCTCCTCAATAACCACTGTAAATGACTTAAAGCAGCGATCAACTTTATGATTTATAACAAGTTTGCACTTCAATTGGACCACCTTACCAACCAACTAATGAAAATTACTAACGAAATTCCACAAAGATAAGATAGACACCAGTTTTTCAAATTCGGGAACAAGCAATTAGCCGATCAAGACTCACTCCAACAATCCTGATCCTATAGCGTTATTTTCCCATTCAAAACCAAGAAAGTTACTAAACAAGGACATCAACTTTGAATGCATTATCAGTCACCAATAACAAACAAACATAAGCAAGCTAAAGCTAAGACAGATGATAGAATTCTATAACTAAGATAAACAAACATACTTTGTTTTCAGGAAAAGTAGAGGTGAAAGTATACTCGTGGATGACCCACGGCGTCCATTTTGCATTAGGTGAACGACCCTCGTAGAAAACCAAAGTTTTCTTCACAGCACTCCCTGTCTTCCCCTTTACAATCCGAGCCTTTCCCGTCACTTTCCAGAACCCTTTGTCGGTTGTCCTCTTGACCGATTTTTTGCGTTCTCGTCGGGAAAAGAAATACCATTCTTGATCAGCTGATCTTATTGCAGAAAAACCTTCAAAAATAAAACTCCAGTTAATTAATACACTTGTATTTTTAAGGTCCCAAACTGGTATATATGTTAAAAAAACCTTAGAATTCTTACGGGGTAGCTGCCAGGGATCTTTGTTGAAAAGACCGGCGACCTCTTTTATAGCTTGGACGAGAGAATCACGGCCGAGAATTTTGTTGCATATATAATGATCTACGAGTTCTTTGTCGGTTGGGTGGAATCTATATCCCACTATGTCGCTGTTGCCATTGATGCTTGTCATCTCATTAGATATAACGAGAAACAAACAAGAGAAATTAGATGAGATCAAGAGGCAAAACGGTGATGGTTGAAAGAAACGAGAAAGAAAATTAAAGCTGCTTCAGATCTTTTGATCTGAAAAGAGCGACATCTCCTGAATATGATCATTAACAAAGTGAACAGTATTTTTAACAGCCTTACTCAAGAAGTTTGAGATTAGGAAAAAGACAAAGATTTCAGGTGGGTCCCGCACTCCGTGTTTCAAACGAGTAAGTGGGACCTTATTGTTATTGGTGGGACGCTGCTGCCACGCTGGTCTCTCTGATCATCGGATTCACAGCTCAGAGAAACTGGGAATCTCAAAGATCAACGTTCCAAATTTCCGGCGCATGCAGTGCTGGTTGATGGACTGACCGATCGAGTTATTACCATCTCTGATCTTTCAGTCAGAGGAAAATATTGTTCAGAGATAATCTCATGGGACTTGAACAAAGACTAGAATCTATCGATGCTTGCGTGAAGATGAGCTAAATTAAGTTATTAATGTGATTAATTAAAAAAAATTTTGGCGAATATGATAAAAAGAAAATTGGTGAAAATTTCATTTTCTTTTGGTACCTACACAAAGAATAAACAAAAAAACTTAGAATCAGAAATCCAATATTGAGGGATAGAATTTGGTTTTAGTTTAAATTACATTCAAATACTCTTTTTTTTGGATTAATGAAACCATTAATCCAAAGAAGCATAAAAACCTGTTACCAGTCAAAATATACATTCAAATCTCACAAATTACTGCATCATATATTACAAACCAGTTCACATCCCAATAACAACCAAACTTATCTGAAAGTCTTACTTTAATCCATCAAGGACCACAACGTTACAAAAGGGGTGTTTCTGTCTGCCTGAGTCGGACTACATGTCCCAGCCAATGTCCCCATCATGAGTGCGTGGCCTTTTTCTGGTTGAATTTGTAGCATGGGATGAGTCCATCATGTCTGCAGAGGAAAAGCTACCGCCGCCATTTGTAGCAGTAAGATTTTGCTCTTCATTGGTGCTAGATTGATTGTAAGAAGCATATTGCTCCAGAAATATCTCACCATCTGGACTCCAATTATCAAAGAATCCCCCAAAGCTGTTTCCTTGGAACTGAATCACAGACAAATTAAGCAGCAGTGTTAGTTTTTGATGTGTTTATCATTGTCTCTTCATTTACAAACAATAGTAAAAGATTTTCTTAATAAGCAATTTACTCCTGGAAGCTCATCTAATTCTGCAAAGACCTCATCCGTTGATTGTCCAGCCGAATTTGCCAAGTCCTAAATCATTGAGAAACAATCATTCATTCTAGATAAATGCTTTTAATTACCACATGAATAAATCATTAAAAAGATTTCTCACAAGCCATATATCTTACCATTTGAACTGAATCCTCCGCAGTAGCATTTTCGGAACTATTAGGCATGGTAGATCCATCATTCTCAACAACTACATTATGTTTATTGCTTCTTTCAGCAGCAGAAACTGACATCCCAAACTCGCTGTCTTGTTCATTGGTGCCAGATTGATCTTGAGGTGCCTCTTGTTCCGTTGGTACCTCAGCAGATAATTGATACTGAATCATACAAAAATACATATCAATTTAATTTGATTTCATATTATCAAAATTAACCTACATGAAAGAACATTAACTCAAAAACTTCCCACAGATACTTACATTTGGAATTGCATACTCTGCAACGTGGATTCCCAAATTGAAAGGCAAATCAGAGCCTTCGTTCTCAGAAAAATCACCAGCAAGATATGAACTCCAAGAATCCGTAGATCGATATTCTGGCACCTCATGCGCGTTAAATACTTCCAGTTCCAGCTTTGCTAATATCTCACTAGGGTCTGACTGGTCCTGTATCATTTATAGACAAATAATTATAGCTTTAGATGCATATGTTCATTCACCAATCACCATGACTCTGGAAAATAAAACAACAATAATAATAGAAAGGAAATTACCGTAAGGCATCTAGCGGCCTCTGCCTGGTTTGCATTATTTGCAATATAATTTCCCAAGTCAGGCGGCAAATAGTGACTCGGTTGCCCTTCTTCAATGAATGAAACCTCACCCTCCCCATCCTTCTTCTTCAATTTACAGAGAACAAAAGTTGTCTGCACAATTGGAAGAACAAAACAATCTTAGTACTTCAATGCAAGTAGGAAAAAAAAACTATCAAGAGTTTATACATTGATCGAAAATATGGTAACAAGTTGCAATTTAAGCAGCATAATTTAACGAACGTACTTGTTTAGGAAGAGTAGCAGAGAGCTCATACTCATGCATGATCCAACCGGTCTTGTTTTTGTTACTGTCGCTACTACGCCCCCGATAAAACACCAACGTTCTTTTCTGGCCAATCTCTGTCACGTGGTCCCTAGCCATTACCTTACGAGGGTTGCCCGTCGGTTTCCAGTATCCTTGGTTGGTTGTCCTCTTGAACCTTGTACTATTCTGGTACCTGTAATTTGGCCGGTAAAAGAAATACCAAACCTGATCACCTGAGTGTATGTTCGAATGACCTGCAACAAATTAAAGACACACAAAAAAAAATTATGGAATTGTACGAAACGAAAGGGTGTTTGAAACTAGGACAAAATGATTGAATATAAAATACTTACGAGGTAATTCCCAGGGCTCTAATCCGCAGATATCTTCCACTTCAGCAATAGCTTGGACCAGAGCATCACGGCCGAGGTTTTTGTTCTGAAGATAGTAATGGAGGAGCTCGAAATCCGTAGGATGGAATCTGAACCCCGTTATGCTGAGTAATTTTTTCCACAAGTAGTAGCCAACCGCAACCCAGAAGAGGTAATAGCAATAGTAATTGCCAAATCGTTCTTCATTAGTGGCTGGCTGAATTATTTTGTACACCTTTTTGTTCCTCATTTCATCCAATTGCCAGAAGAAACAAGACAAAGAAAGCAAGAGCACTGTCAGGGTGAATGATACTCAGTTTGATGAAAAACTTTGTTCTATCGCAAGAAGAGAGAGTGAACCATGTACTGAATTTTATAGAGCAGAGCAGTGAGAAGTGAGACTGAGAGCTGCTTGGAAACTATGTAACTTTGCTTGTGCCTTGGGGCATAAGTTTCCAAAGTGAATGGACCCCCCAAGAAACCGTGTTTACAGTGTTTCCAATGTCAGGAGTCAGGGCTAAGGAGGAGCCTGTTGTGCTGCTATAGGCTCAGTTGGGTCATTGCTCCAACGTGGCAAGCTCTTTGTGCATCCATGGAAACCATAATTACAGTCAGCAATGGCAAACAGTGAAGAGGAAGGATCTAGATATTTGACTTGCTCGGAAAAAGGATTATTTAAAGGTATTTTGTTATCTTCTTCGGGTGGTAGTTACTCTTTTCCTCATTTTGATGCTTGTGAAGTTGCTCGCCTAGTGCAGGAGTCGACCCCACAGTCCCCATTTTTCTTTCCTGATCTCTCTTTTTCATTATCATCGTCCAATCACCTTCCATGCATTTGCTTTCTTTGTCCTTTATGGTGCCCTTATTCCCTGCGGAGAATATCAGAAATATTAGTTTCAGACATTCTAGAATCTTCCATGCCATGCTGTTTACGTTCTTCCCTTCATTTGCATCATGGCATGCAATGCAAGTGCTGCGATATGTTTTCAAAGTGTGGGGTTTTGGGGCTTTCTTTTATTCTCTTTGATAAATTATTTTGAATTTGTAATAATTAGGGCTAAGTCAGGGGATGAAGCTAATGAAGCTACTATTAGAAAGACAAGAACAGGATTCTGATATGAGCGGGTAAGACACAAGAAAGAGGTTACTTTAATGGCATCTGGTGTCTACGTCTTAATTCTGTTAAAAACTCCTTAAACCATCTGAAAACTTTTAATTTTTATATGATTCAACTAAAAGATTGTGTTACTAATTAAAAAATAACCCAAAATTTTAGATCTAAATCGAGCGTTTACTAGTTTATATACAGTGGGCGATCGCGAATTGGAAGAGAACAATTGAGACTTCAAATCTTTTTTTTCTTTTTGCCCCTGGGTATCCAAAACCAGCCCATTGGTATTTGTAGCAGTTGAATTTCAGGAGCCCAGTTTCCGTTGGACTAGCCAGTGCCAATATAAGATGATTATATATTGGAAAGGTACGAATTAGCTGCTATCATCACCATGGTAACTGTCACAGATTGATGATCGATGTCTTTGGCTGCCTAAGAACATTATGTAGAAAATTTATTTGCTGGCCGCCGCCAACGAAAGGGCAGGTGGCGCAGTTGGCTAGCGCGTAGGTCTCATAGCTTGTTGAGTTATCCTGAGGTCGAGACTTCGAGCCCCCCTCACCCCAAAGTTATCTATTGTTTTTCTAACTATGAAGTGAAACTTCCTTAACAAATCAAAATTATGTATACCCACTCTTCAAGAAAACTAACTCAGCATTAAATTTCCATCCAAAAAAAAAAACGCAGCATTAAATTCCCTTTTTACTATGCTATGTGGAAAAAATAAAGATTTTTTTTTTACAAAAAGAGATAATTATTTGGAGTTTCTAGATTTCAAATGGAATCAAGTTAATGACATGTATATTAAAAATATTAAAAATAATTAAAAAATAAAATAGTGTATTTGTTATTGTCTTAATTTCACTCATAAAGTCTAATATATTAGATAACTACCTTTTGCTCTTGCGATCCACAAATTAATTTTTATTATTTAAGTTTGTAACTATATAATTTTTAAAATATATATAAAATAATTATTATTCAACATATCGTCAGTGAAATTTTTGAACTTCACAAACGATGTTAAAATGATAACACATACATTCGCTTCATTTATTTTTTATTATATTATATGTATTTATTGTATTACATGTATTTATTTTTTATGTTTCACTATTTTAGCGCCGTTTGTGGAGTCTAAGAACTCAATTTATAATATATTAGAAAATAATCTTATATAAAATACATATAATATAATAAAGATATCCAATCATAAAAGAATTAAATATTTAATTAAAAACTATAAAATTCAAAACATAAGATAAACAAATATTGGGAATGAAAACATTATAAATAATATTATTAAGCACATAAAAAATGTTAAAATAAAAATTAAAAGTATATTTTAAAAAATTTAAAAATTAAAAGTACACTTTAATAATTTTCAAATGTTATCGTAATATTTTGAGGTAGATTTTTATTATTGACTTAAATAATTATAATTATTAATTTGCATTTTATATACATACAAATACACACACATATGTATAAAAGAATGATTATAACATATTTACATCCGAAAGCATAATAATTCATACAATACACAAATTAATTTTAGGTCAAATTATGCCATTGATCCATGTACTATAACGAAATTTGAAATTTAATCAATTCACTATAATTCATAAAAATGTAGTCCTTGTCATATTATGATTTAAAATTTTCAGTTTAATCGATAACGACCATTACATTTTCCGTTAAAAATGTTGACGTGGTAGTTGACGTGACATTGATTTTGTTGACTTTTGCTAGTGCGGCGTTGATTTTGCTGACGTGGTACTTTTTGTCCCCATGTAATTGATCCCTATACTTTTATGAAATTTGAAATTTAGTCTCTCTATTATAATTCATGAAAAACAAGTCCATTTATTATTTTGATTTACAAATCCTAATCCAATCAATATCATTTGATAAAAATCTCTATTAAAAAAAGGATCTAGTGTTGACTTTTGCTGACGTAACATTAACTTGCTAATGTGGCTTATTATTTGGACTACTTGGACATCTCCCGCTTACGTGGCATGACATGGCTTATTTTTGTCTACTTGGAGATGATGTGGTTTTTTTTTTAAATTTTCTTTTTTCCTTTTTCTCTCTACATCACATTCAGGAGATCAATAGAATTATCTGATTTTTAGGGAACTGTCATCACTCACCACTGCGTTTCGCTTCCAAAATTTGCCCTCTTCTTCCTATCAGTATCCTCTTTCTCACTATCCAATTTAGTTTTTCTAAAAATTTCTCAAAATATATAGATCTAAAACACTAACCCGCAGCTCCAACTTTCAAAAGCCATAACCTCTTTTTTCTTTTATTTCCCTTCATTTCATTTGCTTTTTTCTCCTTCTTACTAAATTGTGAAGGGGATATATTGGTATTGAAAAGCCTTCTTTTGTCACACCTAGAGCAAATATTGATGCTCTTGTCGTGGAAGTAGTATGTTTTAGTACTGTTTATTTTGGGAAATAACATTACTTTCATCAACTAGCATTTTTTTGTTGGGTTTATGAGCTTATAGTTAAGATAAAAATAATAATACTTTTTTTAAAAGAGTAACGATAAAAAATTACCTTAAATTAACATTTGAAAATTACATGAACTATGTTCATGTGAATTTGATGTGAGAAGAAATTATTTTGTTTTGATATTACAGGAATTGATGGAGTAAGAGCACAAAAGATTCCTGAAAAATGCACACTTGTGGGGATAATGCTTAGGTTGCTATGATTTTTGGTGCTAAAAACAGTTTTAAAGGACATCGAATTAATTTGTTAGCTTTTCTCTATTAATTGTGATAATCCTTTGCAAAATATTAGTTTTTCGATAGGGATAGAATGATAAATTCTGTAAGCAAACTATTGCTGACGAGTGATAGTTGACCACCAAAAAATGAATTTTTTGAAAATTAATGATTGTGATGTTGAAAGAAAGAAGAGAAAAAAATAAGGAATAAAAAGAAAGAGGAAATTTAAAAAATAAAAGAAGAAAGAAAAAGACAAAAAAATAAAGGAAAAAAGTGAAAAAGCCACATCATTGCCATATGAAAAAAATAAATCATGTAAACAAACAATGCCATGTCAACAAAACACAACACAATGTCAGCATTTTTAATGGAGGTATTTAACAATGTTATTGATTGGATTAAGATTTGCAAATCAAAATAATAAAAGGACTTGATTTTTATGAATTATAGTAGAGGGACTAAATTTCAAATTTCATAAAAGTATAAGGATTAATTACATGGGACAAATATGCCATGTCAGCAAAAGTAAAAAAGTCAATGCCACATCATCAAGTCAACACCACGTTAGCAAGGTCAACGCCATGTCAACTGCCACATAAGCATTTTTAATGGAAAATGTAATGGTCGTTATAGATTGGACTGAAATTTTTTAAATCATAATACTACAGGAACTTGATTTTTATGAATTATAATGAAGTGACTAAATTTCAAATTTCAATTTATTATAGTACAAGGATTAATAGCATAATTTGACCATTAATTTTATCTATTAAATATGTATGTTAACATATATATTTATAAATTTATATGTTTTATAAATGAATTTTATTTATTTAGAAAAATGATAACTTTAAATATTTAAATAGTAAACATGATATTGATAGCTTACTTTTATACTTTTCAGTTTAGTTAATAAAATATTTTTAAATAAATTAAAATTAAAATTATTTGTTTTATAAAATAAATAAATAAATATCAATTAATATTTGATTTAGTTTTTCAAAAAGATTATATTAAAATTACATATTTTTAATTTTTTTGGGATTAGATGTATTTAAAATTACTTTAAGATAATTTTATTAAAAAAACTGAGAAGTTGTAGGATTAGAGAAATTTTAGGAAAGTGAAAAGGTGGGAAAGTTTAGTATTTACTATTTGGTTTGACTTACGCATAAGTTAATTGATGTTTACTTGTCATTCTAAGAGAATGTCCAAATAAGCATTTATGCAGACATCTTAATATATTTGCTATATACCTTGTAATATATATATATATATATATATATATATATATATATATATATATATATATATAATCTTGCAAAAAGAGCAAGATAATTCTGTTATAATTCACTTGAATGCTCATTCTCATAGGAGTACACATCAGTTGTAGGAAGAAATTCTCTGCATTTTAACAATGGCTGTAGACACCCTATTTTGTCCGGGATCTTAATTTGTATAAATAATTAATTGGGGTGGGTGACATTTGTATTTTAATTTAATAATTGGGAATTTGGCTAGAATTAAATTAGAGTTTTTAGATTTAGAATTAATATTAATTAGGAAATTAATATTAAAATAGGATTTAGGAATTAAAAAAAAAAAGAAAAGAAAAGAGAGAGAAAAGATAAAAAAGAAATAAAGATAAAATTAATTTTAGGATTAGATAATTAGGATAATTAGATTTTTAGGATAATTATATGGATTAATATTAAATTTGATAGAGTTAGATTAGGATTAACATAAGAATTAAATAGATAAAATATTAAAAGTAGGAGATAATTATTAGAATAAGCATAGTTGTATTAGGACTCTAACATATTGGTGGCTATAAAAAGGGATTTAGGGGACAGACAATAAATACACAATCAAACACTCAACCTTGACAGAAAATCCTACCGAGCATCATCACCAAGCTTGCCCCCATACAGTGGCCATCATCATCTTACACTGATCATCGTTACCCTGTCCATTGTGGATCGGAGTTTGTCGGTTGTATCAATTTCTTGGCTGTCAATCGCTGCACCACCGTGAGCAACTCATCGCCAAACAAGCTTGTTCGCTTGTCACGCATCCTGTCTGGTTACTGCTCGGATGTTTGCTGCCACCGCCCCTGTTCCTCACAATTCTTATTATTCACGTGAGCTGTAGTTTGGAAATACAAAGGAAAGCTTGGTTTTTGCCCCTTTACAGGTAAGTAAAAAACGTTTAATTAATGTTAGTGGGTAGTTTATGATTGTTAGGTTGTTATATATCTATAATTGGGTATTAATTGTTTATATAATAATTAAATTAATAGTTAATAATTTAACATATAAATAATGTGGTAATAATTTGTACATAAACATTTATTTCGATAATGGCTAATATTTGTTTTAATAAGGTTAAATAATATTAATTTGATAATAATTTGTTAATTAATTCAATAATTTAATAAATCTAATAATTTGGTAAGTTCATGATCGTACTAACGTTTAATTGGATAATAATAAAGAAAAATAATAATTTGTATACTTAAATTGATTAGCATATAATATTAGTAAAATAATAAAATCACAAAATGTGGAGATAAGCTAGATTATTCCGATGATGGAATTCTGAGGTGTCACGAATGGTTGACATTTCAGATTTTCTAGGTGAGAATGTTTTCCATGAGTTTCGACAGAATGATGGAAAATTCATGGAAGATGTTCAATATTAAAATATATATGTAAAATATTTAATTATTATAAAATTATAACTACTTAATAAAAATAAAAAAAATTATTCCGATGATGGAATTCTGAGTGTCACGAATGGTTGCCATTTTGGAAATTCCTAGGTGAGGATATTTACCTTAGATTTTGCCAGCATGATGGAAGATTTAAGGTAAGTGTTCAATATTAATAATCAATATTTATTTCTAAAAAATATAAATATATATTAATAATCAATCTCTATTAAAAATAAAATAAACATAAATATTAATAAGAAATTAGGGAATAATGATTAAAAAAATAATATAATAATAAATTGAGAATAAGTGGAGATTATCCCGAAGATGGAATTATAAAGTGTCACGAATGGCTGACACTTTTAAAATTCTTAGGTGAGATGTTTTCTTTAAATTTCGCCAGCATGATGGAAGATTTAAAGAAAATTTTCAAGAAGAATAATCGACATTTATTTTCAAAAGATAAATAATATTAAAATAAAGATAAAAAAATAAAATAAAAAATTAAGGATAATTAAAAAGGAAATAAAAAATAAGAATAAAAGATGGAAAATAAATAAAGATATTTCATAAACGATTTAACAAATCCGACGACGGAACCTCTTCGAGAAAGACGAATGGGATTTCTTGGATACTCTTGAGGTGAGGATGAAATTTAAGGAATTCTGCCAGCATGATGGAGAGTTTCTTAGAGATTGTCCAATATTTAAATATTTGAATTTAACAAGATTAAAGACCATTTAGTTAAAAATTATTAAAGATATCACAAAATTAGTTGGTACCATTTTAGGATGGGCGTTGTGGGGGTGCTAATCCTTCCTCACACGTAACCGTACTCCCGATCCCTAGATTCTTTGAACGTAGACCATGCCTTATCTTTAGACAAGAATAGGTGACCAATCACACCTTAGGTTTGAATGGTTGGTGGCGACTCCTAGAATTTTAAAGTCTAGCGGTTAGGTTCACGGACCTAGACGTTATGACAATGGCAACGAATGATCGAAATTAATATCAAAACTAGGGACAGCTATTCATATTTAGGTGTCCAAATTTCATAGGTTTAACAAGAAGGTGAGATTATAAAATCAAACTCCAATGGAAAAATTAGCAACGGTCTTAAACTTCGGCCTGCTCCCTGTCAATGTCATCCATGGACGAGGAACATGAACAAACTCCTTCTCGTTAATCGTCATCCTTGTGTTAGTGGCAGTTGTAGGCAATAAAAGGATGCAATACAATTACCCCTATTTAGAGCAGCATTTAAACCACTACGAAAACATAAAGATTGTGCTTTATTGACACTAAGGAAATTCCAACTCGATTTTATATCGGTAGGTTGGTCGAGTCAGTATTCACATTAGTTAATTGTGATAGGACATCCCTTGGTAGCATATGCCTTCCTAGATTCTATTTAAATTCAATGCAAAAATAAATACTACTACAAACCAAAGTATGAATAGAACTGCATTAACATAATACATCAACGGTAGATGGGATTTAAGATTGAATGGAGGTTTATACACGAAAGTGAAGAAGCCCTGATCACTGTCGGTAGTCGAGACTCCATGCACCTTCAAGCCCATTCTTGCATTGGCTTCTCTTGTCATTTTCGGATCTATGTTAGATTTGACAATAGTGTTTCCCTTCTGAGGCATATCCATGGCAGTGACATATTCTTCAATACCTCTAGCCTGCAAAAGGAATCAGTGTTTTCAAGCAGCAGATTGCAATGTGAAAACAGCTACCACTCATTTCCCAATAGAGAAGGATAATTATCATGTTTATTATGAATGCTGACTGATTCTCTCGAGGCCATTTTCCTGAAGAATTTCCACTGCACTGGAATTCCTTTGACGGTAGGCTCCTTCACTATTAAGTTGGGAGGTTTTTGTTGATTCTGACTGTACATTCTTGTAGCAACGGAATACTTGGGAGAACAAATAGAAAGCACATCTGCAACAGTCAAAAGAGGGGGCACTCATTTTTCTGAGTTCATTGAGAATGTCTACCCTCCTTTCACTTGAATGCAGATTATGATCCACTGCAAATAAAGTTACATTTGGTGCTTCATTGAATGACCTCTGTACGAATATGTTTGAATCAGCATGAACGAACATGCTTTGTTTGTAGAAATCAACAAAATGTAAACCATGTATCCTAAATGACGTGGTCTAGAACCTTGTACCAGTTCTCCAAGGTTACAGGGCCAAGAATGCAGTAAGGTAATGACCATTTTACAAGTGCTAGATTCGGAAAAGAACAATTCACTTTCACAGCTTTAATTTAAAAAAAGCTTCTCAATTTTGGCAAATCAAAAGGTTTATCTACAAAAAATATTCAAAAGAGCATCGTAACAAGTTTTAGAATTCTCACCTTAGAATTCTCAGCCACACATGTTTTGGTAGGAAGAAATGGAAAGATAACAGAAAAGGTAAGAGAAGAAAGAACTCTAGCCTTTCTCCTCCCTTTTCCTTTTCCCTCCTACCAAAACAGACATAAGATCATTACAATGTTCTCAAGTCACAACAATATTCTTCTACAAAATCATTTTTGCAGTTCATTTGCTATTTGAGGAAAAATCTAGTTCTATTCCATGAAATGATGTCATTGGTGCAACAATCAATGTTATGCGATGCATAACTTGGTCAGATTGTACAATGCTCCAATGATGCATTTCTATGGAACCAACTTGATTCCAGGAGCTATTATTGAGGGCATGTTTTTACCCGTGCTTGAGACTCTTCAGTTTCTATGACATCATTTACTCCAACATCATCAATGTGTGGTCGTTTCCTACACAATTCCATAGGGATATTTCTGCCATCGAGCAAGTCGAAGCTCTCACCTCCAACAAAGAGTTCATTGCTTCCTTCAACATCGTTGACAAAAATACAATTCCAAAATTCATCATCTTGTTCATTGGTGCTAGATTGATGTTGCATCTCATCATCTTGTTCATTGGTGCTAGGTTGATGTTGCATCTCACCATCTTGTTCATTGGTGCAAAGTTGACGTTGAATCTCATCATCTTGTTCATTGGTGCTAGATTGATGTTGATTCTCATGAACGTTATCATTAGAACCACAAATGAATGAAAAATCATTACAAGAAGGCACACGCGCCTCATGCATCTTAGATTGCAGCACAGAAGAAACAAGATATAACTCATCATCCTGTTCATTGGTGCTAGATTGATTTTGAACCCCATCAAAATCATCACCAGGGTTGTACAAAAACGAGGCAGCATTACAAGAAGGGACCTGCTCCTCGTACATTTGTGGTTTCTGTCCAGAAGCAACCTCATTGGAGCCATCAGTCTCTCCTAACTGTGCCAGTAGCTCATCAACATTAATATCCAATGAATTCTGATTTAAAGGAAAAAAAACCATAGTTCAGGACACTTTTACCATTTATATAGGCATCACATGTATTAAAAGCTTCATTAGAAGGTGTCTTACATCAAGAATTTGGTCATTTCCAGCATTACTTGGCTGACCTTCTTCACCCCTTGAAATGCAAGCTTTTTCATCGTCTTTTCTCTTCAATTTACAGAGAAAAAACCCCTTCTGTACAAAGAGAAGAACAAAACAGTATAGTATTAAAGTCTAAACTAGAGCTCACATAACCTAAATGACTTGCAGAATTAATCATCATTCTTAATTAATGTTATACCAAAGTACGCAATTCATAATAAAAGAAACAAACCAACAGATTGGGCTGTGCTATGAAATATAAGAAATTGAAATAGAACTCGTAGAGGAGAATACATATCTAATTTAGGAACCAGCAAGACAACAGATTGGGCTGTGCTATGAAATATAAGAAATTGAAATAGAACCCGTAGAGGAGAATGCATATCTAATTTAGGAACCAGCAAGAATTCTGTAGAGTTACTTTACCAATGCAAAATTCAACAGTGTTACTTTCTCAAACAAATTTCAAAATACAGCAGAGAGGAAGAATAAAATTTAGGATTCACATAAACTTAAATTTGATAGCAGACCCGCAAATGAATAAGTTGAAGCAAAGATGAATCTTTGAGCTGCTAACGCATAAACACCGGTGCAACCAAAGAGAAATTGAAATGAATGGTAATATACTAACATAATTCAGAGTTAAGATACAAGAACATACCTGGTTAGGAACAGTATTAGGCAAAGTGTACTCATGCATGACCCATGGGGTCCATTTTCCCTTAGGAAATCGACCCTCATAGAAAACCAAAGTCTTCTTGGTGCCAATTCCCACGTTGGCCTTTACCCTCCTATGTTTGCCTGTTAATTTCCAGTATCCAAGCTTTGTTTTTCTCTTGACCCGATTACTGTGGTTTCTTTGAGAAAAAAGATACCACGTTTGGTCATTGGATCTTCTTACTAAAAACCCTGTAAAGCAAAACCCAGAGTCAAAGATATAGAAGAAGAACAGCGTGGCTAGAAATTTTTGTTCTGAAAAGAAAAAAACGATAAACTAGGTACTTACTGGATAAATCTTCAGGTTCCCAGTCGCAGAGGTCGCCAGCGACGTCACCAATAGCTTGGACAGCAGAATCACGATCGAGTGCCTTATTCCATAGATAATGATCGATGAGTTCTTTATCAGTTGGGTGGAATCTGTATCCCACTATGTTGTTGCAGCTACAGCGATCCATCTCATCGGATATTGAGGAGAAACCTGAAGCGCAACTCAACAAGAAGACGATGGAAGAAACAAAACAAAAGGCAACACTAATTCTTGTTACAAGATTGGATATTTTTACTCTGAAAGAAGGAAAGGTGGGTACTCCCCTGCAATCCAAGCGGAATGAGAAAAAGAAGCTTAAAAAGAGCAAAACTCCTTCCTCGAGAAGTTGTGGAAAAAGAAAAGATTCCACTTAGTGGGTCCCAACATTGTGCTTAGTTTTACTAGTTTCACATTACATTACCAACGTTGTCGAGTCCAGTTTAGTTTGGTAAAACGGTAAAACCCAAGCGATTGTTCTTTTATTCAGGTATGTTTTACAAGGGTTATCTTTCCTTTCTGACTAATACTTTTCCTTTCACTGTTGTGAACTTGCCCCCTAAGTTTGGGTCAACATCATCTTCACCGACTTCTTTTTGGCATTGGCGCATTGCCATTGTCCATTCAGCTTCTTACAACTTTCATTTGTTGGTTTGTTGTGTTCCCCACTTGTCTATCCCCACCAAGAAAAAAAATTTCCAATAACAAATCAAATCTATTTGGCGGAAGAAAAGAATCTAACAGTGAAATTACTGATGGCTTACCCCTATCTGCTTTTTTATATGAAAAAGTTGTTAAACATGAGTCATGCTTTTAGATATGCACAATGTCCCCTCATCAACGTTTGGCGTTTGACCCTTCTCGGCCTTTGGCGTTTCATCTATCCTAAAACTGCAACTACGAAACAGATTTGCTCCTTGTGATCATACAACCCAATTATGAACACAACACAACTTTAGTTTTTTTTAATTAAATGTAAAAAAATGTAACAAAAAAATTAAATTTAACAAACATGGTTTTGAAATTATTAGATTTTCAGACAAAAACATGTCAGTTCACTGTAAATGATAACACGTTATGGTCACTCCAATTTCCATATCGAAAAGCCGAGAGATCTCGATCATGCTCGAACTTGCGGCTCTCTTATGTCTTAGCATATTGTACTGCCTGAAATACACACGACTTTACCTAATGAAGAAACATAACTTGCCAAACCAAAAGTATGAACAAAACCATGCCCAAAAGTACTTTCGCAGCATATACTAATGGTGGGTTTAGATTGGTGCTTGGCTGGGACATCTCCAGGAAATTTAAAGAATTTTCTCTACAGCTGCCCGCTAATCTACTGGATCTTGAGTTCAAATCTGATTTTATATTCCTGTCCCGACCAATTTTAGGGCCTTTTTTAGATTGCACCATGAATTTCTTGTTCTGGACAACTTCAACGTCAGGACCATTTGCACCACTTTCTCTTGTCTGCAAAAGTAAATCATGGAGCAAACAGCAGTTAATAATGTACTAAAGAAAGAATTATTGTTTCAATCCACCTTTGAAGCACCTAAACTTTCCTTCGAGTTTGATTAACTTACCTTGTCTCTGGATAGCCTTTTCTCTGACAATTTCATCTGCAATACTCCTGTAGGACGCCCCTGCACCACTGACTTTTGGGATCTTGGCTCTATTTGAGTGTTGCAGGTCCTTAAGTTAACAGAGTTTTTCTCCGGGACCGAAATGCAATTGATCTGGTATGGCAAAACGTGATGGTGAGAAATTGTATCCACCATCTCGTCGTGGTGGACCGAATTTTCCATTCGCTGCAGATAGAACGCTGACTCTTCGCCAGGAGGAGACGGAAGAATTAGTTCATCACACTGTTACATAAGATACGAAGAGGATATATGTAAAAATTTCAAGTATCCGGAAATGAAACTCTAAAGAGATGCAAGGAAATCTAAAATAAAGAGGCCAACACAACTAAAGACTTCCAATTCGCTGGAGATCATAAAAACATTATAGAACATCATATATTGTGTGTCAATGTGAGACATTGTTCTAGCAATTGTTCTCCTATAGTACTGACTGTGTTCTTACTCACAGTTGGAGAAATATTCTCCAATGATAACTACTGAATATTTCTTTACCCATGCATAGGTCAATTCCGGGTCAGTGCCACTGCTATCCCCAGCATAGTTTGGTGCCCTGTAATCAGGGCAACGAGGGTAGTCGGCCCCTATATAGGAGCGTTCATCACGGTCAGTAAAGTTGGAATGCAAGAAATTCTTTTCTTCCTCAATGATGGAGTCAACTTGAAATTGCAATTCATTCTGTTGATCATCAACAAAGTCATCAGACGACAGGATATCTTCCAAGCAGATTTCTTCTTCTTCCATCCTGTTTTGGTCATTATAGAGATCATAACCAAAGATACCCTGATCTTCCATCTGTGTCTGCAAAGCTAGTTCGAAATCCATACAATTGGACCGTTGTTGAGAAGCCACCTGAGTAAGAATCATTTGTAAGCAAGCATTAATTTCTTTAACGCTGTGCCACACACGTATGAAATAAAGGTAATTTTGTAAGTTATGTTCCTTCTGACCTACCCCAACTGCATTATTTTGGGAACTAGAACCCCCAAAATGGCTACTTGGCTGACCATCATTTGAAATTGAGTTTCCAGAATTCCTAGCAGCGTTGTCCCTTAAGTAGCCGACTACATAACTACTCTCCTATGGAAGTTGAAGGACAACAAAAAAATACCTCACAGGTTAAAGTGCTCTGCTGTCAATTGTGAACCGAAAACTGCAGAATACTGAAAACTCCATTATGTTCCACCAAAAGAAAGCTTGTGGTTTGAAGTAAAATCGCAGAGTAATAATAACAAAAATACAACTCTATGCACATGTAAACAGAGCAAAAGCTGAAAAAACCTGTTGGGATTTCCCCAATAACGATGACGATGGATTTGTCATGTGTGCATAAATATTACCGAATTAGGAGGAATGAAATCGTCAGCGGCACGGTACTCGTGCATGACCCAATCGGTTTTGACCCCACGAGGAATACGGCCTTCGTAGAAAATCAAAGTCTTCTTGGTGCCTATCACTCTACCTCCATAACTGATCTTCCGATCCTCACCCGTCGATTTCCAATATCCAGCCTTCGTTGCCCTGTCGTTTTTTCCCTTGGAAATCTTGTTTAGTTTATAGAAGAAAAACCACTCCCGATATCCCGACTTTACTGCAGACAGGTCTGTCCTTGCGAGTAAAGAAAGAACATCACCGAAACTTATTTTCCAAGACAACAAACTTGACAGCACGTTAACAATGAAATGGAAAATCATTTAGAACTGAGATGAAATTAAATTACCAGGTAAGTCGCGCGGCTCGTGCTGGAGGAGGTCGACTTCGTTGATATGGCCGGTGAGATGATAATAGCCTCTCATCTTGTTCAAAAGAAAAAACATGATGATTTCTTCATCTGGCGGAAGGAATCTGAACCCCTTACCGAAGGATGCGATGTTCATTTTATTGTAACCCATCTTATTAATATTTATTACTAAAAATAATAATAATAGAAAAAAATAAAAAAACAAATAAGAGCGAGTGATGTTTGTTCTGCAAGTAGCAGATGGAGAGAGGAGTTTGTCTGTCTTCGAGTGCAGAAGAAACTGTGTTATATAGATGATGGAAGCATAGACTCAAAATTTCCCTGGTCTTCGCCTCACCTTAATTGGTAAGATACGTTGGCCTGAAGGAGTTAAGAGTTTGGACAATGATTAGATTAAGACATCAAGTCTTCGAGTTTACGTATATTTTTTTGTAATGGTCTGAGTCACGGACATCTTACTTGGCAGCAAGTCTTTGTTTGAACACTGTTCGCATGATTTTGGGACCGTGTCGATGCCGAGTTAACGTTTGGGCTTAGGGATCCTAGATCTCCGTAATTATTTTTTTTCTTTTGAAAATAAGATTGTTTTTTATAGTCGATATGCATTCGATGTAGCTGAATTTAAATGTATTATACTCTAAATTTGGATTTAATTCAGTTGATTATTTTATAATAAATTTAATATTTGAGTCCTAATATGTGCCATTTTTATTTTTAAATTACACTTTTTTTAATATAAAAACCAAAAAGTTTATATTTCTTATTTCTCAGTTAAACATGGACTCTTTTCCTCTCAAAGTCATAGACTATTACATGCTCGAAATATCTGCTTACCTAAGCAAAATTGGCATTTCGATTTTCTTTCCTTGGTGCTTTTTCACCATCAATGGCTAAACAGATTTCAGTAAGCGACTTTGCGCGCAATATACAAAAATGTATTTCCAAAACTTTACAGATTTTTTTTTTTCTTTTTAAACGTGTAACAATGTTGTGTTCTCTTTTGTGCTATCAGCAAATTTTCTACAAGCTTTGCTGTGAACACCTAATTGCACCGGTGAGAACACTGCGGTGAGCCGGGCATGATCAGAAAGAGAGTAGTTTTCAGGCCATATGCCCTTCTCCACTTCATGAGGGAAGAGAACTGCATCCTTTACCGCAAAACCGATAGCTTCTTCTGTAATGCCTCCATTTGAGTCCTCCAAGCTACAGTCTTCATCCATATGGTCTGACCATGTGGAGTCCCAAATTCTCTGCAGCAAGGTCAACCAATTACTGAACGTTTCTAGAAAAAATGGGTTAGGAACATGAAGTTTTCTAGCATCATAAGTGACTGATGATCACTGTTCAATGTCATACAGATTGAAATCCTGCATAAATTAGGGATGCAACGCACCTTAAATTCTTCATAGTCTAGAACACCGTTTCCATTAGTGTCTGCTTGGACCCAAAGATCTTTTGTCTTCTGGAAACTTATTCCATGAGAAAGACCAGTTAAATTCATCTGTAGATGGTTCAGAAAAAGTGAGAATTTTACCACTCCCATCATACTAATTACATCGAGGAATTATATCAAGTATGTGAAAGGAAAGTACCCGTCCAAGTGCATCACAGAAAGCCGAATAAGTTATATAGTTGCCATTGTTATTAGCCCTTAGGAAGGCAAAGGCATCATTTTCAGCCAACGAAGCCTTTTGAAGTTGATACTGTAACCAAGAAAATGGAAATTAATTTGAGATGTGATGCATGATAGTTGGTGATATTCATTGCAAAAGAAAAGGCAAAACATATTTTTCCCATCATGCTTCTAAAATCATAAATTACACAAGTGCAAGGTAAGAATCAGAGAGACTACTACAAAATTCAGATTCCAGAACCAATCACTTAACAAATTCATTAGCAAGTGAAGCATGGATAGCAGATATGACAAGTAGTTTTAATGCACAAGTTTATCAGAAATTGAGGCAAGCATCAGATATGGCTTGCTTTGATGTAAATGTCTAATGGCACGCTCTAAAGAGATTGGATGTATAAATTTGACTACTGATGTAAGAACTAAATAAGCATGTCAGCTGGAAAGAAAGAATTTGGATCGATAAACTAACAGTTTAGTCTGAAAAATGCTGAACTAACCTTAATTATACCAAAAGCTGCTTCAGCCCAACTTATCTTCAATGGTTTTCTGGACTTATTAGGATTACGAAGCCATATGAAATCGACACCACAGATGTTTCCTCTATGATTTCGATGGCTAACCCACTGTGGGATATATCAGGAATAGAGCCAACATATTTAATCAATAAGCATAACGGTATATTGAAAAAGAGACGCTAAAATCTGAAATTGAATATACTGACCTTGTGAGCATCTGCATCACTGTCTGTATATTCATGAGCAATATCATAAGATGATACAAATCCCTGGGACCTGAGGAACTTGTAGACATGCCCACGCTTGCTTCCATTCCAGTCACTGCAAAATCAAAAACAACAAAAATCAAAACACAATGAGACAAAAGAAAACAAAGCAATCTAGAATGTCCTTTGCTAGGATATCATCAAACAATAAAACCAAACATAATGCTTACCCGCAGAGTATGACAGGTATCTGGCTGAGTTTGTTTTCTCTCTGATATGTTTCCAGATATTTTAGTATTTGGTATACCTAAGAGTATCAAGGCTAGAGATAAGTTTAGTCTGTACATTTAGAAAATATGAATTGAAACAGAACCCAAAGTCGTATTCAGACATATTTCAGAAGATAATATCTACCTGGTGCAGTCTTACGATGGATAAACTGGAATTATGAGGAAATAGAAGGTGGGTGTTCACAATAATAATTTCTTGTTCAACACTGTCATTCTGATTTAGTGGGAAAGGCACAACTGACTGAACATGTAACAACTGAGCAACACGGTCTCCAAAGTCATTGAAAAGCAACTCTCTATGATTTAAAACCCTGAAGTATTCCTTGTGTATAGCAGTCAGCAAACCTGTGGAAGTAAGATTACTATAAGTTCTCAAGCCTGAGACTAAAAAAAAAAGATATCAAATCATACAACAAAAACATCAAGAACTAAAGTAACTGAATTTAAATCTTGCAGGATGGTCTACACACGTTATAAGAACTGTAAACAGCCTAAAAGATATGACCATCCTCTTCCCCTGTCGCTGGCAGCTGAAAAGATAGAGCAAAAAGGGAAAATATGTGAATTATAAAGGAACCAGTTCAGCCCCAAAAGGTGAGAAAATGGTCATTCTTCTGTTTACCCTATGCTATAGGAGCGGAGCCAAATGGAAGACTTGCATATCGAAGAGTTAGACATGAACCGCCAAACTGAAGAGCACCCAGCTGCATCAAACTACATCTAATATTATAAAATTTTGTGTCAAACTCTAAAATTCTCTGATGATTTTGACTTGATTTAAGCTTAATTTAGTTAAACTCTGGAAATCATATAAGAACATTCCCATTTACCCCATTTTATAATCAAAATCTTAAAAATTTGCCCCCTCTATGAGAACAAATCAGTTAAAGAGCGTGTACCATCTCCTCGGTTGTTGGTTCTTGCAAGCTTGAAGGTATCATAACCTGCAGCACCGAGCCTTTCTTCATACATTTGCACCAATTCTTCATTTCCAACCCAAAATTCCTAATCATTGAAAGAAACAAACACACATTAAAAAATTGCTTATGTCATCAGAGTTGAAATTGAGGCTCTTAACGGAAGGAAAGAATCATTTCTTTAACAATTCATATACCAAAAGTCAAACTGATGAGAGAGTGAAAACACTAGAAGAAAAGGGCACATGAAACCCACCTGGAGACAGACAATGGAAGACTTTTCATAAAGCAACCAATCTACAATCCTCTTGTTTCTAGCTAACCAAAATGCTCTAAAATCACTTTCTCGTACGCTCTGATTCTGTTCCATCATCACGCAAGCAACAATGAAATTAGCAAAATTTACAAACG
This sequence comes from Heritiera littoralis, assembly GCA_031772115.1. Classification (NCBI taxonomy): domain Eukaryota; kingdom Viridiplantae; phylum Streptophyta; class Magnoliopsida; order Malvales; family Malvaceae; genus Heritiera; species Heritiera littoralis. The sequence continues at coordinate 4,601,766 of JAPDPK010000004.1, forward strand.
CAAAGACGTCACTAAAAGCAAGAGAGACATAGAAAGGAGTAATATAAAAGGTAAAAGAAAGAACAAAGAAAGAAGAAATCACCTGCTGATCCAATCGCTTGTAGATAGGAGCCAGGATGTTGAAGGTGGTACAAGAAACGTAAGGCTCCCCCATTGTTGAAGAAACATGACCAGTTTTAGTCCTCAAAATCGTTCCCTTAAAAGGAACAGACTCAGTTTCACTTGAATCCGCATTAGCAACATCAGGGTCATCATAAAATCCTGTCATCATAACCTTTCCAAGCAAAACAAAACAAAAAAAAATCATTACAAGACGGTAAATTGAAAGAGAAACAAACCCAAAGTCTCAAACAAGGAAAAGATTCCAAATTTCCACATACCATTTTAGAATTCTCGCCACTTCGATCGTTGTCGTTGTTGAGATAAGCAAGGAGAAAGGGGGAAATAATAAAGGGAAGAAAACAGAAAATGAAGGCTTTGAAAAGGGCGGTTTTAGCAAAGTTAGATTTAGGCCTTGGCCTTGGCTCGTGAACAGATTTGGATGGAGGGTGAGCTATGTCTTGATTCATATGGTGGAGATTTTTCTTTTATGCACAAGTCGATGGAGAAATAGTTGATCGAAATCAGGGCAAGATGGTTTCGTTCGGTGTATTAAAAACAATGGGTCCCATCCCATTGTTTAATGGTTTAGTGTTATGTTGGTAAACAGCTGGCTAGTCCGAGGCTGAGATCCCTTGGAAGTTACGAAGGATCACTTTGTGGGCTGTTTTAACTGTCCTTTTGAATCTTAACCGTCCTTTTGAATCTTAACCATATAAGAACATTCCATTTTGAGTTAGGGTGATTAATTTCACTGATTAGATGGACCGATCTTAATTGATTCTCATTTATAATTAAGGTAGGACTAATGACACTTTATTAATAATTATTCATTTTTATCTCCGATGAGACTTCAATTTAAAGAAAACATAAAGTTTTCGAATTCTGATATTTTAAATTCAAATCTTATAATATATATAAGTTTAAGTTTAATCATTCAATCTAATTATTTTTTAAAATTAATTAATTAAATAAGTAATTTTTATACGAATACAAATTCTATAAATATAACATTTAATTATAATTATACTTCTAATGTAATGTTTTGCTTAAAAATTTTATTTTATCAACGAATACAAAGGTGAAACAGCAAAACCATTGACGAAAGGTTTAATCATTAAAGTTTTTTGCTTTCCCTGTTTAGTGGACAGCAGCCGCATGGATTTTAGCATTGGCACATAGATTTAGCGAAAGAATGAAAAAGACTGAAGCTCAGCGTATTATGTTTTAGGTTTAATAGTTAAATAAGTCTTTAATTTTTAGTTCAAAATGAAATTCAATTCTCAACATTTTATTACATGAAATTCAGTCCATAAACTTTTATTTCAGTGGAAATAAATCCTCAACCTTTTACAATTATGCAATTAAGTCAAAAACTGTTAAATGACACTAACTGCCGTTAGTTTTGCATACGTGACAGCTGACGTGGTTAGCTTAGTTAGCTGCCACATGGCATGCCACGTACGTAAAACTAACTGCAGTTAGTTTATTTAACAGATTTGGTCTATTTTCACTAAAATAAAATTTTATAGACTGAATTTTATGTGATAAAATGTTGAGGGTTGAATTTTATTTTGGAATAAAAATTAAAGACTTATTTGACTATTAAACTTATGTTTTATGACAACGAGAAAAGAACGCTGCAACTTGCACCCTTCACTTGCTATTGGTTAAAATCTCAGCAGCCTTTTAGTCATGATTACCACCATGAAACGATCATGTGATTGGTTAAATCTCTTTTCTATGAGAGGGCATGGCTGAAATAAATCAGGAGGGGAGTGTTTTAATTTTCTGATAGAATTTTCTTCTAATTGAAATTGTTAGAGTAAATTTTAATTACTGAATTTAAAAATAATATTCTATCGATAAATCACATAATTATTAAGAAATTAGAGTTTTTTAAAATTATAATTGTAATTGAATCTTACATTCATAGACTTTAATAAAACTTGAATATTGAAATTTCAAATTTCATGATCCCCTACCTGCCTCAAAGTTGAAAAAAATATCCCATGTAATGTACTTAATAATTCTCATTTCAAATTCTTAAAATATTAAGGAATTGAAAACAATATATCTTTTTTATAATATAGTCAATCAGATTAAAATAATTGTTTTAAGTGTAGAAGAATTTTTTTTTATTGCGGAAAAATGATGTCCAACTATGATTGTGGGGAAAAAATAGTCTAACGTCGGTGCCACTGCCAATTGCCAAATGCCCAAATCCAAATTAAAGGGTCACGAGAATGTATTATTTGAAAAATATTTAGTACATATAATTAAAGTTTTGTTTGGTTCACCTATTTTATTTTTTTGAAAATATATTTCATATTTTTTAATATTTAGTACATATAAAATATTTTTTGGTTAATAAAAAATAAAATTTAGTGAATAAAAAATTTTTAAAGATATTGAAAAATTATCTTTTCCTTTTCAAAAGGGAAGATAATTTTCAAATTTATGTTATTTAAAAAAAAATTTCATTGAAACTCAACTTAATTTATATTGAATTAAAATAATAAACAATAAAAAATATTAATTTTTTTAAAAAATCAAATGTTCAAAATTATTTTATATGAACCGAAATATATAAAATTAGTATAAAGTATAGACAACAACTGCGACTGTGCAACGCGACACAACACAACAAAACAGAAAAGCTTAGACAGACAATCGGTGAAAGGGAAACGCGCAAATGCAACGGCAACCGCAACCGCGTGTCCGGCTGTCGGTGGTGCCTTTCTTTCTTTTTCTTTTTTTTTTTCTTTTTTATTGGTTACAGCCTCACAGGTGACAGGTGTCTCCAACTTTAATGTACCGATCACTACATTATGACATATGCAAGTTACAAAATATGTAAGCAGATTCCGGTGCGATATTTCTCTTCCAAGGACCTGAAAAATTTTATTTCATGAATATGTTCGGAAGTTTAGTTTATATTTTATTATATATATAAATAACTTATGCATATATTTTTTGATATAAAAATATCGTGATATTTATGTTATTAAAACGTCCATTTGCAAAATTTAATTCGATTATTAATAAGAAAATCCGTAATTCACATTCAGTTAAATGATTATAATAAAACAGATTTTAAAATTAGTTTTACTTGTTAGTATATCTCCTCATTTATGGAAATAAATATTTGGTTGACCAATTCCGGATATGGTCCATAATTTCACGGTGAATCTCAACTCAATATTTGGCTATTAAAACACGATTTTATGATGGTTAAAACGTGATTTTATTGCCATAATTAGCACGCTCTCATTACTATTTAAGGAGGGCTCCTTCCGGTCCCCAAGTACGTTAACCTAAAAAACATACAAACACCATCTAGTGAGGTTTTGAGTGCTTGGAAGATTTGGAAGGTCTGTGATCGACACAAAGTAGACTGTCAGATTCGGCAATTGCTTCAACAGCAGAGTTACAGAGTGCAATGGCTGGAGGTTAGATCCTATCGCTTCCGCATTTTATTTGTTTAACATGTTTCATATTGTGTAGAAGCATGTTAGGCTTGTTTGATGTACTTACATTTGGCATCAGAGCCGTAGTTTAACCTCTGTCTTGCTAGAGATCTGTAGAAAAAAGCCATAAAAACCCATATTTTGAAACTTTAAGTCTCGGATTTCATAAAACTCATTCTGTTTTCCTGTGATTTTGGTTCAAATACTTTAGATCTATTGTTGTAAAGCTCTAGGGATGAAAAATACATGAAAAACGAGACTGTTTGAAGGGTTTTGTGCCGGGTCGGGTCAAAAGACCCAAAATTCTGCAAAACACACATTCGGGTGAAGAAGAAGCCTCGGGCGCGTGAGTCACACGCGCCCGACAAGGGAAGAAAATGCGGGCGCGTGAGTCTCACGCGCCCGACAGGAGAGGAAATGCGGGCGCGTGAGTCTCACGCGCCCGCCTGTTGTACAGTGCAGTGACACTGTGCAAAAAAAAAAAAAACCTTTGGGCTTCGGGTTTTGGGCCACTGTTTGGGTCCTTATTTGGTTAGTTTTGAGCCATTTATTTTGGGCTCTTTTGGTTGATTATTTGGGCCATATGGATTAAATAAAAGGGTCATTTGGTTTATTTTAGACATTAAGGATTTATTTAATTTAAGTAAATTTAAATTATTTAATTTAGGCCAAATAATTATATTTTTTGATAGTTTTATATCAGATTTTCAATTCTGTAATTTTCATAATTTTATGAATAATTAGATTATTTTCACAAAATTAATATAATTATGAAAACTTCTCATTATTTGGATTTTATGAGGATTTTTCATAAATTTGGAATTTTTATTAATGCTATAATTTTAAATTGAATAATTTTGTGAAAATTATCATAAAATTATGATTAAATTATGAAAATTTGATTTTGAATGTGCATATGTGCTTATTTTGAATATGTATAATTTTGTTATTTTTTATACTAAAAGCACATGTAGCTAAGTTATTCATATTATTTGGAATTAAAATTGCCTTGTGTTAATTGCAATTTTTAAAATATGAATAAACTTAGAATTTTACCAATATGTCTAAGTGATTTATAGTTTATTTAATTAGGGCTTAGCCACAGCAACCTTAATTAAGTAAAATTATTTTGTAAAATCACATAATGATATTAGACATAAATTGTGATTAGTTATAAGGTTATAGTAAATTTTATCCCACAGGAATTTTTATTATAATTTTATAACTAATTAGGATAAAATATCAAATTAGTTTCTTAATTTACCCACAGGAATTAGGAAATGATATAATTTGATAGTTTTATCATTATGAAATAAATCTATTAGAATTAGAACTTTAGCCCACAGGCAAGTTTTATGTCTGAGATTCATTAATAAAATATGTTTACATTGGTAGACATAATTAAGTTTGCCTCAAAAATTCTAGATACATAAGCATGTTTATTTTCTATATGCAGTGTTTCCTCAGGCTAGTATTAACCTAGAAGTTCCCGAGCTGGATGGAGAGAACTACAAGGTTTGGAAGGAGAGAGTTCTCCTCCAATTAGGGTGCATGGATATAGACTATGCTATAAGGAAAGACGAGCCCGTATTGACTGAGACCAGCACTCCTGCTCAAGTAGCTTTACATGAACGTTGGGAGCGATCCAATCGCCTTAGTGTCATGTATATTAAGACAAAGATATCTGCTGGGATACGTGGTTCAGTCGAACAGCATACCAACGTTAGGACCTTACTGAAGGCCATAGATGATCAATTTGTCACTTCAGACAAAGCGTTGGCCAGCACCCTGATAATGAAGTTCTCATCGATGAGGCTCACCAATGTCAAAGGAGTGCGCGAGCACATAATGACCATGAGAGATATAGCGGCCCAACTCAAGAAGCTAGAGGTGGAGATGTCTGAGTCTTTTCTTGTGCATTATATATTGAACACTCTACCAAAGCAGTACGGACCATTCAAGATATCCTACAACACACATAAGGATAAGTGGACCATCAATGAATTGATGACCATGTGTGTTCAAGAGGAGGGAAGGCTGCTTATGGAATCGGGTGAAAGTGCATTTTTTGCAAGCCAAGGAAAGACCAAAGATCGAGCCAAGAACAAGGGAAAAGGGAAAATCCCTGCCCAAGCTGACATTAAAAAAGAGTCCAAGTGTTTCTTCTGTAAAAAAGGGACACATGAAGAAGGACTGTGCTAAGCTTCAGCAGTGGCTCGTTAAGAAAGGTAATCCACTCTCATATGTTTGTTTTGAATCAAATATGGTTGAGGTTAATCATAACACATGGTGGATTGATTCTGGATCTACAATTCACATTTCAACTTCCTTACAGGGTATGACAAACCTAAGGAAGCCAGTGGGAAATGAGGAGAGCATCTATTCAGGAAACAAGATGCGCTCGCGTGTTGAAGGCGTTGGAACATGCACTTTAGTTCTTAGGAGTGGTTTTGTTTTGCAATTGGAAAAGACCTTTTATATTCCTAGTTTTTCGAGAAATTTAATCTCTGTTTCTAGGCTGGTACCTTATGGATATTCCTTTCAATTTTCAAATAAATCAGTATTGATATATTTTAAGTGTGATATTGTTGGGAATGGTACCTTATGTGATGGTCTTTTCTCTATTGATTTGCAAAATGACACTGCTCATAACGCCTTGCATGTTCAAACTGGTACTAAAAGATGTGTTATGAATGAGGACTCCTCTACGTTATGGCACCGGAGATTAGGTCATATCTCCATAAATAGAATTAAGAGATTGGTAAATGACGGAATACTTAGTACTCTCGATTTTACTGATTTCGACACTTGTGTGGATTGCATTAAGGGTAAGCAAACCAACAAGTCTAAGAAAGGTGCCAATAGGAGTTCAACCATATTAGAGATCATACATTCTGACATATGTTGTCCAGACATTGATGCATATGGTCAGAAATACTTCATCACCTTTATTGATGATTACTCGAGGTTTATGTATCTCTACATGCTTCATAACAAGAGCGAAGCATTAGATGCCTTTAAAATCTTTAAGGCTGAAGTAGAGAAACAATGTGGAAAACCCATAAAGATAGTAAGAACTGATAGAGGTGGGGAGTATTACGGTAGATACACTGAAGATGGACAAGCACCTGGACCATTTGCGAAGTTCCTTCAAGAAAATGGGATTGTTGCCCAATATACCATGCCTGGTTCACCGGATCAGAATGGTGTTGCAGAAAGAAGGAACCGAACTTTGATGGAAATGGTGCGTAGTATGCTTAGCAACTCGAAGTTGCCTAAGTTCTTGTGGATTGAAGCTCTTAAAACGGCAGCGTATATATTGAACCGGGTTCCAACCAAGGCTGTTCCAAAGACGCCTTTTGAATTATTCAAAGGTTGGAAACCGAGTTTGCGTCATATGCGCGTTTGGGGATGCCCTTCTGAGATAAGAGTTTACAACCCACAGGAAAAGAAACTGGATCCTAGGACCATAAGTGGGTATTTCATTGGATATGCCGAACGGTCCAAAGGCTACAGATTCTATTGTCCATCTCATAGCACTAGATTTGTGGAATCAAGGAACGCCAAGTTTCTTGAAAATGACTTAGTTAGTGGGAGCGATCAATCTCAAGACCTAGTTCCTGTGAGAGATCAACCCTCTACCTCGAGTCAAGGATTGGTTATCATGAACAATGTCCCTTCAGTACAACTGGACATTGAACAACCAATCGTTGAAGATCCACAAGTAGTTGATAACTTACCAGTAGACGAGGCTCCTCTGGATACACCAGAATTGAGTGAGCAACCAGTTGAACAACATGATCCTTCGGAGAATGTTGAACCAACATTAAGAAGGTCTACTAGGGAAAGGAAATCAGCTATTCCTAGCGATTATATTGTGTATCTACAAGAGTATGATTTCAATATTGGGCCCGTTAATGATCCAGAGACGTTTTCACAAGCCATGAACAGCAAAGAATCAAAACTTTGGTTCGATGCTATGAAGGATGAGATGGATTCGATGGCATCTAATGGAGTATGGGATCTTGTCGAGTTGCCTAATGGGGCCAGGGCTATAGGCTGTAAATGGGTCTTTAAGACCAAAACTGACTCATTAGGCAACATTGAACGTTATAAGGCAAGACTCGTAGCCAAAGGATTCACTCAAAAGGAGGGAATCGATTACAAGGAGACCTTCTCTCCTGTATCTAAGAAAGATTCTCTTCGCATCATAATGGCGCTTGTTGCACATTTTGACTTAGAGTTGCAACAAATGGATGTGAAAACGGCATTTCTCAATGGTGATCTAGAGGAAGAGGTTTACATGAAACAACCTGAAGGTTTTTCCTCTAGTAATGGTGAGCATTTGGTCTGTAAGCTCAAGAAATCCATATATGGGTTGAAACAAGCTTCCCGCCAATGGTATCTAAAATTCCATGAAGTCATCTCTTCATTTGGTTTCGTTGAGAACATCATGGATCAATGCATATACCAGAAGGTCAGTGGGAGCAAGATTTGTTTCCTTGTGCTATATGTGGATGATATTCTGCTTGCAACCAATGATAAGGGGATGCTACGTGAGGTGAAACAATTTCTTTCTGAGAACTTTGATATGAAGGATATGGGCGATGCATCTTATGTCATTGGCATTAAGATCCATAGAGACAGACATAGAGGTATATTAGGTCTGTCACAAGAAGCCTATATCAATAAAGTCTTGGAAAGATTCAGAATGAAAGATTGTTCACCAAGCCCAGCTCCCATTGTGAAGGGTGACAGGTTCAATTTGAGCCAGTGCCCGAAAAATGATCTTGAGCGGGAACAGATGAAGAACATTCCATATGCCTCAGCTGTTGGAAGCATTATGTATGCACAGGTCTGTACCAGGCCTGATATTGCTTTTGCTGTGGGAGTGTTGGGTAGATACCAAAGTGACCCGGGGATGGACCACTGGAGAGCTGCGAAGAAGGTGCTTAGATATTTTCAAGGCACTAAGGATTACATGCTTATGTATAGACGGACTGATGAGTTGGAGGTGATTGGCTACTCAGACTCAGACTTTGCTGGCTGTGTTGATACCCGGAAATCAACATCCGGTTACATCTTCATGCTTGCCGGTGGAGCTGTTTCATGGAAGAGTGCTAAGCAGACACTGACTGCCACTTCCACTATGGAGGCCGAGTTCGTTTCCTGTTTTGAGGCTACCTCACATGGTGTATGGCTTAAGAGTTTCATTGGTGGGCTTAGAGTTGTTGACTCAATATCTAAGCCATTGAGGATATATTGTGACAATTCAGCTGCGGTATTCATGGCTAAGAACAATAAGAGTGGAAGTCGAAGTAAGCATATCGACATTAAGTACTTAGCCATTAGAGAACGTGTTAGAGATAAAAGAGTGGTCATTGAACACGTTAGCACTGAATTGATGTTAGCTGATCCTTTGACTAAGGGCATGCCACCGTTTAAATTTAAGGATCATGTAGAGAGAATGGGACTTGGTCCCACATTTTGATTGTAATTGAAACTCTTATTAATAATATGATGTTTCTCATTTTGATTTGTATACACTAAAGTTTTATTTGAGAAATATCCTTGTTGTTTGGACCGAGAATAAACATAAGGTTTATTCATTAAGTAAAAATGGGTTGATTTAGAAACATTTTACATAGTAATACATGGAAGATAATACTCGCCACTTGAGGAACTGTCGCCATGATTCATGTGATTTGTTTCTTCTATAAGTGAAATATATGGACCAAGTGGGAGAATGTTAGTATATCTCCTCATTTATGGAAATAAATATTTGGTTGACCAATTCCGGATATGGTCCATAATTTCACGGTGAATCTCAACTCAATATTTGGCTATTAAAACACGATTTTATGATGGTTAAAACGTGATTTTATTGCCATAATTAGCACGCTCTCATTACTATTTAAGGAGGGCTCCTTCCGGTCCCCAAGTACGTTAACCTAAAAAACATACAAACACCATCTAGTGAGGTTTTGAGTGCTTGGAAGATTTGGAAGGTCTGTGATTGACACAAAGTAGACTGTCAGATTCGGCAATTGCTTCAACAGCAGAGTTACAGAGTGCAATGGCTGGAGGTTAGATCCTATCGCTTCCGCATTTTATTTGTTTAACATGTTTCATATTGTGTAGAAGCATGTTAGGCTTGTTTGATGTACTTACATTACTAGTTAACATAAATAGAAAATTTTTTTATTTACAATAATCATGTCAATTATATAACGATTTGTACTTTTTAATGGACTAATACTTTTTAAAAATGGTCAAACAAATTATTTTTCTTGTTTCTATTTTCACTAACAAATTTCCTAAAAGTTCAAAATTTAAATAAGAAATTCACTTAACCATTTTCATTAGCCTTTAAATTTTTATTATTATAAAATAATGAAAATTTTTATTATTTTAAATTAACAATGACACGATTGAATAAAATAAAATAAAATAAATAAATAAAAGAAAAAATAAAAATTAAACCTAAAAAAAGAAAAAAATACCCCTTGAATAGGGCTTGGTCTAATCTTAATGTAGTCATAATAAATTAAGCCCAAAAATAACCTAAAAAACTAAGCAAATCAAAGCCCAATCTAAAGTACCACATCACATGCATATGGACTTCAGGATTCAGGATGTGGGCATGTGGCATTCATTCATACACCACCGTGAAAAACCTTGAAACTAAAGAATCAATGTATCTGAACAAAAAAAAGAATCAATGTAGTGCTAGATTTGAGCAGCAGATTGTTAATCCGTCACCAAATCAGTAGCAATCACCCACTGACCCAACAGCATTTCTTCAGAACCAAGTTCCTTCCAACTCTTTCGTCCCTGCGCTCAACACACCTTACCTTACCAACCTCCGTATGCAAATGGTATCCAAATAGAATGGTTTTCCTTAGAAAAAGCATTCAAATTAAATAAAGAATGCTTGAAAATTTGACATGTAGAAACGAAATTAACGAGGAAACCAAACCTTCTGTGTTACAAGAACTAGTCGCCGGTACAAATGGGTAAATATAAAGAATAGAAAGAAATAAAAAATGGATAGAACTTCATCATCCATTTCACCAACCCTAAAGCGTATATCTCAACAGACAGAAGGTCTATTTTCTTGATCGAATGACAGCAACTGCATTTTGCTTTTACTTAAAGTTATATAAAATAAAGGGCTCAAGAGAAACATGGAATGCAAACAAAATAATGGAGAGCCAAATTCTGCATCCAAATGTGGCAGCATTTCAACCGGAATGGGACCTGGAAGATATCCGCATGGCATTCTTCAAATGCACTAGATGGCAAGTAGAAGAAACTCTGGATCCAATCAACTGCCCTTTTCATTACTTCTGCGACAGCATTTATCCGGGGCATTATCCGCCGGCTGTGGATGTTTTGGTTCTTCTCCTTACAGCTGCTTCATACATGGCAACACTTGTCATCGTGTTGGTAGATATATCGAGACGAGGGCGGCCTTGTCTCAGTCAGTCCAAAAGATTCTTGCTGCCTTCAGGTCCGGTGTCACTCCCGCTGATCCTGTTGGCTCTAGCCAAGGGTCCGCGAATCAACATCCTATATCCTCTCTCGTGCATTGCTCCAGCAATTCTGCAACTGATTCAGATTTCTGCTCTTGCCTTTGACATTGGAGCTGACAAGGACCCTAGGTACGCATTCTTGGAAGCTTCTACCATTTCCGGGATTTTGCATGCAAGTGTGTACCTGGATTCTATTATCCTTCCTTACTACACAGGTCTTGATGCTCTATCGTCGTCGACATTTTCCGGTGAGTGCCTATCTTGCGTGTGTCGTAAAGAGGTTTTGGTTGCAGGAGGGAAGTTGATCTCCTACCGGGGATTGTCTGTTACTACGTTTTGTGTTATCGGAGCTTTGTGTTTAAGGATTGTTTGCAGGCTGTGTGCAGAGAACCAAGGGAAATTCTTATCTATCATGTGCCTGTTGGAGAGTTTAGCCTGGATTTTGATCACCAAAGATTGCATTTATCTGGTGGCAAACTCTCCGCAAGAACAATCACTGCTCCAAGCTGCTTCATTTGGGGGCATACTAGTGTTAATTTGCCTCCATGGACTCAAGAAGTTCTGCATGCGAATTACTCAAATGCATTCATGAGATTGAAATGATTGTATGGCAGAGGATACGAAGACGGAAACCAAATGAGTGGGTATTGCATTAACTGTAGAGGAATTAATCATGTTTTGCCAATGATGATATTATTATGAACCGTATGATTAGATGCAGCTGCCGCAAATTGGATGGTTTCAGGTTGCTGGAAGATACCATCAAGGTTGCATAGAAAAACCAAATGTACAGTTGAAAATTCAAATCATTGCCTCTTTGTAGAACGAATTGGTTGACTTTTTACCCCGCAATCTCTTTGTGAATGAATGTCACAACGGTGCCAACCTTGTTTCAATTTTTTTTTATTTAAAAAATGGGAATGAGGAATTTATGCAACAACTTCTGTACCTACCATGGACTTCCATGCTTATGCCTATCCAGCATAGATGACTCAACAATGAGAACAAACGTAAAAAAGTCTGCAGGATACAAAAGTATATTGTGAACAGGCAAAAGATTATAATGATTATGAACTTTCTATCTAAAAACAACATAATTTTCTCCCACATCTATCATACCATCAGCCAAAACTGATCATATAAATTTAAAGATGCTCAAAAGAACAGCAAGAACGTCGATACAATGGAAAAAATATAAAATATAGACTTCATTTTCTCATTGTGGATACTCTCCATATGATAGAAAATTGTTGCGTTTGGGAAAGGCAATGAAGGCATGAATTGAAGTTACAGGAAAAATCTCCTCCGGCTGGTGTCCATCTCAGGCTGACATTCAAAAATGGGGAAGAATAAATAAGGTAATGGGACTAATAGAGATGGTTTGGTGGGAGGAAAAACACAGAAAATTTGGTTACAAGTAATTACCTTGTGAACCCACTCATATTCGCCTCCTTTGGTATCAAATGTCCCATGCTGTAGACTTACTAACTTTAATGTAAACCGAGGACCACACTCCTGCATGTTTTGACAAAACTGTTAGCCTTAACAAAGTTTTCTGGTCATATAAACAGTTTATGAGTGCAAATGCCAGATTATCAACAGGCAAAAATCACGCGACAAAGGGCATTAAAGAGCCAAAGACACTTCTAGAGGATGAGTTAACTGATTGACAATACTCCTTAGACAAGGAGTAAAAGGATTCCCAAACACCAGAACTTGCAAAATTATATTCTGAATCTCTAAATAAAGTTGTAATTACAGAAACAGGGAGCGAAACAGACCTGAAGACGAGCAACTACTTTCTCTTTAGTGATGCTCTCACCCTTGGCATCCTTTGCCTTTTTACTTTTTGAGTCACTCTGTTTGCTCTCCTTGGTTTCAAATATATACCTGATTGCATGAATACAGAATCTATCAAAAAGAAATTCATACAATCATCAAGTACTTAACTTGCAGTAGATTCACAGGCCAGGAAGGCACACCTATGATGTCGGAAGAATATAAAATCTCGTTGATTGTGAAAGGTCACAACTCGCCGACCTCGAAAATTAGGATCTTGGGGAAAAAGTGATTGAATTATCCTAGAAATTACAGATCAACAACAAAAAGAGAAATTCTCAGAAAAGCCTGCAGAGGGAGATCATAAGATTGGACGGCTAAGATACATTTTTACATAAGAACAAGCTTCAAGTTCCAGCATAACCATTTAGACAAGCAAGGGGGATGAGCAATTTGTGGCAGAATCTAAACATTCAGTAATTAGACTATAAATAGAGAACAGTACACAACCTTCCAATACGATGGCCCATGCGAGTTGTGAAGTTATTTAACACTAGCTCAGGCTTATGACTGGTAGGATTTCCGTGATTCTACAGGAACAAAAATAGAGGCAATTAAAATTATTATAGCAAACACTCCTTTCCTAGAAATCTGACATTTAGAATGAAATTCAGGTCCAAATCCAAATCAGTTAAACAGAAAACCACACAGTGTAGGAAGAATAAATTTTCTACCTTTATATCCTTCCTTAAAACTAGACTTGAAAGCTTGAAATGGGCTGTAGGCCCATTAGGCAATCCAATGATTAGAAGAGCGTCTACACGATAGCAAAACCAACTAGTAAGCTATAATTCTCAGGACAAAAAACTAAAGCCGCATAAAATGAAGTCCATGAGCACTGTGAAAATAAGAGAATTGTGCAGAAATTCTTATCACAAACCTGGTTCTCTTCGGTTGGTGTGAACTACAATAATTGACGTGAATTCTTTGTTATTTGCATATTCCACAATCTGCAGTAATATGAACACATATCTTCAAAACAATGCTCCTAAATGCTACGTATCAACCCCAGTTTTTTTATATTATCTTATAACTGAATAATTCAAGAAAATTATCATAAGAAGCACCTTTTTCAAGTCATATGTTCCTCTCTTATAGTAATGTGCATTGGGGATCACCGAAAGCAATTCAGAGATAAAAGCAGGTCCCCTCTGAATGCATATTTATCAAAAAAACAAAATGATATCAGAATATTTGGTAAGACAAAACAAAACTCATCTATTTGTTGGTAAAAAGAATAAAAATGGAAAAGGCATATGCCTTTTTATTAAAGCATCGTCTAATCATTAATGAGAAATTAGTAAGATAAAGGAGCATACAGTAGAATGGAACCGGCACGTTGTGATTAATATCTTTGGAGTGCAATCATGCTTTAGAATCGAACTAAATTCATCTGCGTCATTACCAGCAAACAACTGAAATAATAAAAAAAATTTATAATTTTTCCATTCAGATATAAAAAATATAAAAAGAAAAACGAATTTTCCAAGGTAATAAACCAAAAAATTTACCTCTTCATCATCTGGCATGCAAACGGTCTCGTCGGCCTCTCTTGTGTTTTCAATAGTACGAGGAATTTGCTTCGGTGGAGGCTGCAAATTTTCTAAAAAATTTTCAGAAACCGTTTGCTCCATTAAAATTTTAAAAAAAAAAAAAGGAAATAGAAGGAGACCTCTTCTCCGAGCTCGAGAGAGCGTTTCTCGGCGGCGTCGCGAGCTTTAATCTTCTTTCGTTTCTCGAGCTTCTTTTGGTGCTTGAGTTTGGCGTGTACAGCTGATCTCTTCTCCTTGTTCTTTATGGAGGAAGGAAGTATCTCACTCTTCTCCTTCTTCATCTTTTTATTACCGTTTTTGCTATCGTTATCTCCTTCCATACCCTCGCTCTCGCTCTTCTGTCTCTTTCCGCCCATTTTTTAGGCTTCGTTGTCTCGCCGGTGAGTCGATGCAATATATTGATTCCAGACTCTAGGGTTTTTAGGGGATTCAGTGGCTAAAAGGACGGCGGGAAGGGAATAGGTTAAGAGACACAATATCAGGTCACTTCTTTTCTTGGGATGGGTTTTGGGCTAAAAAAATAAAAAGAGAAGAAATTGAAGAGAAAAAGAATGGATTGTTGTCGCCATGGTCCAACCCATAATCATCTTTTACGGCCCAATTACTCTTTAAAAATTTTTTAAGTTGGCGATTAGGTTTTGACTTTTGAGAATTAGATTTACTTTCGGGCTAACAAGTAAGAGAAATTTTTTACTCTCTCTTTATTTTTATTTTTTATTTTCCTCCTTAATTATAGTGAATCTACTGTTCAGGAATTATAATGAAAAAAATTATGAAATTTAAGCAAATTTTTCTTATGCTTTTATTTTTTTATCTTTTTATTTACTTAGATATTATCTTTGAAAATTTATAATTAAAATAAAGATTTATATATGATGCACTGACAGTATATAATCTCTATACATTATCATTGTACCAAAGGTTGATACCTCATTAATAAACTCTTATGAGTAAATTGAAAAAAATTATTTATAAAAATTTTTAGAACTTTATTTTTTTTAGTTTGCTTATTGATGAGATATGAACTTTTAATGTATTATATGCAAACCCTTAAAATAATTTATAGAAAAATTATCAAAACTAAAAATTTATCTAATTATATTTTTAAAAATTATAAGCTATTTAAAAAATAAATTATACCAATAATTTTTTAAATCCCTTTAATAAAATTTAATCCCGTAAACATGCACAAGTAATAAATTATTAATACTTATGAATCTTAAGGAAATGAATACTATTTTTTTTTTTGCTTTGGACCTTGGAGTTTTGAACTAAAATAATATATAAACTTTGATTAGCCACCATGTATTTTATCTGTATTGAATAAATTTTGTTAGATAGGATAGAAAAGTGAGAGATGAAGAAGGAATGAGGGGAAAAAAAAAGATTTCATTATTTTTTTATAATAACAAAAAGATGAATGAAAAGCAAAAAGAAAATAATTTTTTATTATCATATGATAAAAAAAGAAAATTTTGAGGAAAAGAAAATACGGGAGACTATCATTTTAATCTTTGTTCACAAAAACAAGTCATTTCAAAATGAAAAAGATTGAAATAGAGAGAATGAGAGTGTTTGTGTAAAATATTATAAATTTACAAATTATATATTATTTTTAATTTAAATTTTATATGCTTAAAAAATAATTAATTAAATTTAATTTATTTGCATGATTACACTAATTTAATGGAATTTATATGACATGTTAGGAAAGGATGCAAGGTAAATTAGGTAGTTAATTTTTTGGTAAAAAAAGGATTTTTTTTTTCCTTTTTGAAGACTAGATATTGTTGTGAATTGTGATTTTTCATCTTTGATTTCTTCCATTTTCTAAAATGAAACAAATAAATAATCCGGAGTATCTTAATTAGATGGAACTTTTGAATATTTGGGGTGATTGTCGGAGAAGATGCTCGATGGATGGGTGTAGAATCGAAAGCCTTGTTCATTGCTAGTCAGGCAACTTTATTCCTGACTGAAATTGTCTGTACCCCAATGGATATAGCAATTTTGATTACATTGGAATTCGGGAAGCAGGAAATCTATTCCATAGGGAAACATGATTGCAGAAATATTTATTTCGATAAATAGTTCTTGGGAAGCCTACAACAAGTAGAAACTAGAGAGTGGTTAGACTTGTGAACTTGCATTACAGCCCTCCTCTTCCTTTACTTGTGGATGCTTCAGCTGATGCTCAGTTTCCTCTGCCTCACAGTTTCTTCCCCAGAGCAGGGTATATAAACCAATCACTACCAGGATAGATCCAATGACGCTGTTCATAGCCAATAAAAGAATGTTAGAAGCCATATAAATACGTGAGAAGCAACAATTAGCATTAGGAAAGAAGGATTAACACAACCTTCCAAAGTACATTTGTCCGTGCAGAATGGAGAAATCAAACATGGCTACAAATATTTGCAGAAGCGGACTGAACGCAGATGTGAAGACTGGACCCTTTTGTTTCACACACCAGGACATTACCACATAGCACAAGCCCGCTGACACCATTCCCTGTTTGGATAAGATTGAAACCATAAGATTTAATCTATCTTTACAGACTAAGATTCAAACTTTATGCATACTTACGGTATATGTCACTGTTATTAGTTCCAGTTTTTCCTTAAAAATCCATCTGGCAAAGTCCCTCTCCGTTATCAAACTTATTATAGCTGACTGAATTGCACTGAAGAAAGATAAAAAAGCAGTGCTGGAATATTGGCATGGATATGTTCTTCCAATTCTGGCTTGCAGAAGGAACCATGATGAATAGAAGGTGCAGCCTGCAGCCAGGAATATGGAACCGATGACCCATCCCTCTTTCTTCTTAGGTGAAATCATTGTAGTGGCATAGTTTATGGTATGAGTTGTGGCCTGTGAGTTTGATCTGACCAATGCATTTCCTTTGTAAAGGGTCAATACCATAGCTCCACCCATGCATATTAACGTCCCAAGAACCTTCGCTGTCCCAGACTTGCTTCTGATGTTCACTTTCTCTAGACTGAAAATGCATGATATCAAAGAGTCATGACTCAGTTTAAAAGTTACAGAGATATTGCACTGGGTGTTTAAGCCTTTACCCAAATGGTAGCGCCAACAGAAATGTGATTGCAGGAACCATATTTATGAACGCACATGTGAACGTTGCTGAAGTATATTCAAGCCCAAGAAGGAAAAAATATTGTGCGAGTGTTGCCCTGAAGGACATTAGCTAAAGTTTCTAGTAAAGTCAGGAGAATAATCAACAGAAACGAAGCCATTTTGGATTTCACAACTAACCCTATAAAAGCATTGATGAAAAGCTGGCATAATACACGAGTTGTGAGCTTGGGTCTAGTTTTTCTGCAAGGAAGCTAGGAAACTGTTGTAAGTGTCATGTCAAAAGTGCTATTACACAGAAACTTTCAGGATTCAATCTGGTGAACGAATTAGCTGAGAGCAAGCAATAAGTAGGGCATAGAATAGAACTTCATTGAAAGAGACGTGTTAAAGGCTAGGAGAACTTTACCTTTCCCAAAAGTAGGCAGTTGGAGCCAAGAAAACAGCAGAAATCGCCTGACGGTACATTAAGATGATTATATCTCTCACTCCTTCATCTAGAAGCTTTTTGACAAGTACATTGGTTATGGCAAATGCAAAGTTAACAGCAATCATTGCAAAAACAGGCTTCCATTGTCTGCAGCAGTTCATCTCGAGCAATATGCGTGAAGTAGCTAGGGAAATCGCCTCTCTCAATCAATCTCTCTTCCAACTCTTGTGTTCTTGAATGAAGCACAATTCAGCCTTAGCAATTCGTCTGCTACTATAAATAGAGACCTCCTCCAACATTGGAATACGAATTGTTTATATATTCCAATCACGTCTATGCTTTAAGCAACCAATTTGTCACCTTTTCTATATTATTATTCCGTTCCTGCGCTTTCTGTAGTTCCTATTTGAACAGTATGGTCACAGAACCATTGGGAAAGTTCAAATTTCGTGCATCGTCAATGAGTTCAGAGATTCATCACTAGCACTGACTGTTTTGTTTTACAAATTAATTTTCACCACAATTAGAGCATAATTAATCCTCATGCCACAGAAATCCGCACGCTTAATAATTCAATCTTTAGAGTGGACGAATAGTCAAAAGTATCTCTGAAAGTGGTGACAGACAAGACCAAGAAAGCATCCATTTCTTCTGTATGGCATCCAATTTCAAAGATATAGATCTTCCAGTTAATTACAGATGGATTGGAGCTGGTGAGAACAATATGTCCAGTCTCAAAAGAAAAAGGAAATTAATATTAAATTGCCGATTTCCAGTATTGGATGCTTATTATTTTGTTCTGCTGCAAATATGAGAACCTTTTATAAAGTTCTGAAAAAAATGCTGTTATTGCTATATGCCAATACCTTTTTTGGAATAACCCTCTTTATGCGTTTTCCTATTTGTTTATTTGGGGCAATTCTGGATAACTGTGGAACTGGCCCCAGTCATTCAAGGATTATTCCTTTTGGTATGCAACCACGAAAGGAAGAGAAACCTGCGGATTTCAGTGTACATTGCTTGAAGTTCAACGGAAAAGTCTATATTTTAAGAAATATTTACACTCAAACTCCATGTTTACCATTTCTCAGCAGGAAAGTCTACATTTTGAGAAATATTCACACTCGCACTGTCAAAATGGATAAAATACTCATAGAATCGGCCTGCCTTGACCCATTTAACAACGGTTTGAGTTTACTTTTTAGTTCATTTAGACAAAAAAGAGTTTTCAGTTCAGCACATCTAGGTCCAAGCTCAAATGGATTTGGGTTCGGCCTAAATGATAGGCTGGTTTAGTCTTTTAGTATTTTTAATTATATTTAAATTTTATAATTTATTTATAAGTTTAATTTTTGTGAATTTCTATTTTTTTTTCTTATTTATATTTGTAAATGACAGTGAATGTAGTTGAAGAATGATAACTCGATGTCGTTCATATATTTTTGGTTTTAATTATTGTTGAAATTTGTTATGTTTTTTGGTTTTTAAATTTGTTAAAACAATTTATATTGTAATTGTTAGATAATGTATATGATTATAGATTTGATATGAATTTATTTGATGTTATTGTTTGATGCTTATTTCAAAATTTTATTTTATTTATTTACTAAAAATAAATGTTAGCATAAATTCATAGTTTTTATTTTTTAAAATATATAGACTGAATTAATTTATTTAGTCCATTATTCTAAAAGCCAAATTTAGATTTACCTTTTGGTCGAAAACCATCCGGTATTCACCTTCGATGACTAATCCGAAATCGGAAGAAGTAGAGTGTGATTAAGCAGTCCCCTCCCAACACCGACACTCCATAGATAAGTCAGTCAGGATTTAAGTTTCTTAGCTCGTTTAGGGGGATGACTTTTTGACCCGAGTCAGCCCATCTCATTCTGAGAGTGCTTCTCTTCTTCCACTAATTTTGTTGTAATTTTTTAACCACAATAAAAAATTGTTGGTAAAAGATGAGGTATACAGTCACTGTTTATGATTGAAAACAGATACAAATCAAAGGAAACCTAATCCAAATGAAATGGATGAGAAGATCTGTCGGGCAGACTTAAATCTGATAATTCCAGGCCTGGGGAGACCTCGAAAGCATCATACCTGAAGAGATCTTGAAAGGAAATCAAGAGGTTTTAAAAGTCATTGGATTGAGGGATAACCAAAACAAACAATGCAAGTTCAAAATTTATTCTTTTTAGCGAATAAAAATGTCATATTTCAATTACAATCCCAGAATTATATTGAAGTTTTTCGTATGTAACTTTCTTCTTCATATGCATCAAAACAAAACAAGCAAAGAAATGGGATTTATCTGCAAGAAAGAATTGAATTGGTATATTAATCCAAAGAATTTCATTTACAGCAATGCGTATGAGAAATAGTAAAGAAACATAAATGGCATCCGGGAAAAACACAATCTCTCTCCTTTGAATGATTAGAAAAGACCACACAACACAGAAAATCCGAGTAAGATCAGCCAGACAATGTGAACCAAAAGCAGCGCTTGACCTGGAAACGAAGCGCTACCTCCATTCCCAACCTCACAAAACCCTAATTTCGCCACACGAGTACCAGCACAGAAGGCATCGGCACAACCGCACCAGTAGGTGACGCCATCAACGCCGCAGACGGGCTCCGTTCGGAAGCAATTGACCGGACACGACGCCGGCTTCATGAATCGTGAGCAGACGCCTTCGTTTTCGTCGGCCTTGGTAAATCCATCGGAAGGTAAGCGGATAGATCCCAAATTATCTGGCACCGATTGCGCGATCGGTACACAGAAACAGAAGAAGAGGAAGACGAGGGTTAAGATGTTGAGCGAAGTTGCCGTGAACCACGGCATATGAGCTGCAATCGAATGGATTTCCCACAATGATTTTCCGAACCCTAACCCTCAATTTCGATAAACAATAATAATAATAATGTAATGAAAATGGAGAAGGTCCAGTGGAAAGCGAGCAAAAAGTTTTTTGTCAAAAGAAATGCCTTTTTTTTTTTTAGCATTATTTTCTTCTCTTTTCCTTGTTAAAATCCCAATCCCAAATTACTATTTTTTTCAAATGCTTCTCTAAGCCCAGACCCATTGGAAGTGGGCCTACACTATGTTTAATAGGACAAAGATCAATAAAACTTAGTAAAACTATTATTTTATGTAACAGCAACAACAATAATATACTTCAAAAAGACTGAAATTCCATTTTAACATAAGATTTCCCCATCCTCTTAACAGCTATTGACAAGAAGCCATTTATGCTCTACCAAAAGAAAAGAAAGAAACTTTAAAAACAACGTTGCACATGTATACAATTACATTTCATAGGATTATTAAAAACAAGTATAGCAGCAACTTTGCCTTCAAGCCTGGAACCCTCTTCACGAGCCAAACCCTTGCTGTCTCGTTGTCGCCTACGGCCTACCCATTGAGATAATAATAACAATAATAATACTTGTGAGTTGTCCATTGCTGAAGTCAACCTTTGCGGATAATATGTTTCTTTCTACGAGTACCTCTCCAACACCAATTGCCAAACCAGATACGAGTAGGTTAGCAGTTTCCACAGCAACTTCACATACAAGTAAATGAATAAACCCCACAAGGCCACAACCTCGTGTTAGATAATGTTTAAGTTTAAAGCAGAGATCAAAGCGTGGCTTGAGATTGGGTTTAACATAGATACCACATGACTTGGAAAGATAAGTAAAGCATAAGAGATAGAGAGCCAAAATGAACCAAAGCACAAGTTGAAGTCAAAGAGTGTCATTGATTCATGGTTGTGAGAAACATAATATTTTAGTACCCAAAAGAAAACTAAATTGATTTACAGGTTAATAGGAATCCAGATGTTCGATACTTCAACTCCCCACAGAATGATCTAATGCACCAAACATTTGATAAGCTACCCTCAAATTTTGCCTATATTGTCAATATTCAAGAATACTATAGGAGACAAAAGTCCTAACCATTGAGATTAATTAGACATGCAATATATCAAACATTTACAACTTAATTTAGGGACAAAAATTAAGAATAACTTTTCCCTCTAAACATAGGCATAAATAGAACCTAAGATCTTAAAGTCTCAAGGTTTCTTCCTTGTCATTAAGTCAAAGCCTCATTAGCTACTTTAATTTTTTTAGACTAATTACTAATTTAGACATCAAAATTTACAAAAATAATTGCTATCACTTACAATTAACGCGTTATTTATTCTTAATTCTTTATTACAAGCTTATTGTTAAGCTAAACTTGGGCAAATATTGTTTTTCTTTAATTAAAAAAATTAAAGATAACCCAAAAACTATCATGTAAAATATATAAACCCTTTTATGTTTATACCAAAAGGATATTAACTCCTTTTAGTTTTAAAATGTCAATTTTCCTCTTAATTATCATTAAATTCAGAAATTATAAACACTAAACTTTAGATCTTAAACTCAGAAACCATAAACCTTAATTCTTAAATCCTAAACTTCTCTTAAAATTTAAACTCTAAACTCTAATTAAAAGAAAAAAAATTGATATTTTGAAATTAGTAGAAGTTAGTGTTTTTTTTAGTATAAATATAAGGGTTTATGAATTTTACCAAAAAAATCATCTTCAAAAGTAGATGAAGCACGTCATGGGGCTCTTCCAAAAATGATACTACATGCAGTAAATGCAGCGCTAATTCTGTTCTTACCATCGACGGGTGTGTTTAATGCCATCAGTTTTTAATATTTGAATTTATATTTTTTTTAAAAAAAAATTTGGATGAGGTGGGAACTGAGAATTGAAAAAGAATAGAAAATTTAATTGAATCAAGTCGAAATTATAATATCATATTGAGTTCAATTTGATTTTAAAATTTGAAATTCAAAATTTAGTTTGAATTGAATCAAATTTAGTTTTTTTTCTTGAATTCAACTTAATAAAATATTTGAATTACTCGAGTTCAAATTGATAAGTTTAAGTTTGATCCAAAAATTCGATTTGTTATTTTTTAATCATATATTATAAGAATATAAATAATAAATTAAAATAAAGTATAAAACATATATTAAAAATTTAATTAATTCGCACGTTATTCAAATTGAGTATTAAAATATTTGAATTTAATTTAACTAATTAATCGAATAATTCAAATTTAAATTTAACTAAAAAAACAAATCAAACTCGAATAATTCAATAATAATCAACTCATTTACACTCATAAAAAATGAAGGCAAGGAGAGGAGGAGAGAGTTGGGAACTTTCACGGTCCGGTTGAAAATATATCCGATGAGGTTAACTGGATAGACTCCTGGCCAAAGTACAGTAAATCAGTAATGAAATGTATCAGCAAGCTGCCAACCATGCAAAATCATAACTTACATCAAGTGCAGGGCCCAGCTGGCCAGTCACTCACGAGAATGCGAACCCAAGACCGTGAGTATAAATATTTTGAGTAGTCATAACCCTTTGAAAGTCATGATCCGCGAGGATTTCCGATTTCATCAGAATATATGACCTGAGTTCCAGGACACCGACAATGTGAAATAAACGTATTTCCATCGATTGAAATTCTTTGTCTCACACCCAAAAAAAAAAATTCTTTGTCAGTGGCAGTGGGCCAATTTGCATCTCAGTATATTTCAACCGTTCATCACATACATTGATGGCATTTTTCTTTTTTTCATTGTCTAAATTTCTTCTTTCACATTTATCAATTATCTTCGCACAAGACCGGGTGGATAATTGGTTGATTGGGTCATTGCGCAACCACGCCAAACAAAATTTGGTTGACCAGGTCATGAGCCTAGGCGAAACCCCTGAATAACATTCCTCAAGTCGGGAGCTCCAGTTGATCGGAGCCAGTGCCAGGGATGTCATCCAAATGGACTGATACTGAAGTTCATAAACCAAGGAAGAAAAAAGTTATGGAGCAGGAATATAGCGCTAGGAGAAAGGTGATTCCTATGAAATTTGAAGGATAGAAACATAAGCACTCGCTCAACAGGAAGATTTTGTTTGGTACGAAAGATGAAAAAGAGTGAAAATGAGAATTTTACTAATTTAATGGTTAAATTACAAAATAAAAAAATAATTATGAAATCTATCAATTAAATTAATAAATTTTTCATCCTCACCTCTTTTTATTTTTTCTACCAAAGGTGAAGACTAATTTACCAAGTTCACATACAAGTCATCCAAATGGACTGATACTGAAGTTCATAAACCAAGGAAGAAAAAATTACAAAATAGAAAGATAATTATGAAATCTATCAATTAAATTAGTAAATTTTTCTTCGTCACCTTTTTTTTATTTTTTCTACCAAATAAAGGCGAAGACTAATTTACCAAGTGAGAAAAGAGCCATGAATCCACTGCTAGAATATTTTTAGTGATACAAAATTTGATTTTCTTACGCTATTCTTACTAGCTGATCATCATTGTTTTCCTTGTTATGTGTGATACACCTGTGTACAAAATTTGCGAGATTCTGCTTACATGACGATTTGTATCATAAAAAATTTTATTCGTACAGTATAAAACATAAAAAAAATTTACATCAAAATTCATTTAATGCCAAATGTAAAAGATATTTTTTAATTTTTTCTATATTCATATACAATTTTATTAATTTTCAATTTGTGTCACCTTCATATCTATTATTCATATCGTTTTCGTATTGTGTCATTGTATTGTGTCTAATATTATTAGGTTTATCTGTTATAATCTGCATTTTTTGTCTGAATGAGCTGCATCCTTTTGCATATATCAGGTGCTCCTGCAACCATAAAAGAAATCGTAAACATGTAAATAGTAGTAGTACTTTCTTATTGCACATGGACCATGAAAATCAAGCATTTTATTATTTTCGGTGATTTTTTTTTGAAAGAAT
The DNA here is from genome assembly GCA_031772115.1 of Heritiera littoralis. NCBI lineage: Eukaryota > Viridiplantae > Streptophyta > Magnoliopsida > Malvales > Malvaceae > Heritiera > Heritiera littoralis. Next base: position 4,626,651 of record JAPDPK010000004.1, read on the forward strand.
AATCCTCCATAGGTTTGTTTATGTAGATGAGTTCTTTTGTTGTAGAGAGGAAACGTTGTAAACCAATAGAATGGGATGTGTCAGGAGGCGGCGGAGAAGAAAACTAGAGCAGACCCTGAAGAATGAGTGCAGCGGCAGGTGGCGGTAGAAGGCTTAGCAAGGCTGAGAACAAGACAAAACAGAGAAAATAGTATAGAGAGGATTTGAGAGAGTTTCTGGATTAGCTGATTTATCAAAAGTCCTTTCAAGGATAACAAGAACCCCTATATATAACAGTAGAGAATGGGAGTTACATATCTTTGGTATTTCACCACCACTGCTTCTTATTAGGATATAAAATGAAATGACATCTTCATTCTACAACAGGTAAGTCTACTAATCCCAATATTTGATGAGCTATCCTCAAAATTTGCCTACATGGTCAATATTCAAGAATAATATAGGAGACAAAAAGCCCTAAAGGAAAACCATCGAGATTAATTAGCCATGCAATCTATCAAACATTTATAACTTATTTTAGGGACAAAAAACATGAATAACTTTTCCCTCTGAACGCAGCCATAAACGGAACAGCAGCCAAGCAAATTTGGGTACTGTATAGTTGACAAATGTCTACATGCAGAGTCATAAAAGATTTAAAGCCCTCCATGTAGATGTTCCTAAATCGCTGTCTACCTATATTTAGGGCAAGGTCAATCCATTGTGCGTAATGTTGACCAAAGTCACTTGGCTTTACCAGCAGAATTCTTGCTCCAGAGGACCTGGCCATCAATGGCAGTGAGATGTTGATCATCAAGGCGCTTCCATGTCTTGATTGACTTGACAGCCCCCCAACCTCCTTTCTCTGTCTTCTCTAAAGATGCTACCACCACCCTGGCTCTTCTGGGCCATCCGGCTTTCCCATAGGCATGGTATCCAAAACCCCCAGCATAACACAGTTGTATACCAGTCAATTGACCACAGAAGTCGTTGAGGTGATCATGACCTGTAAAAACAGCCTTCGCATCCCCTGCTTCTACCAAAGTTGTGAAGAAGCCAGAGTTTACAGAAGCAGAACTAATGGGATCTTGTTTCACCCCAGTGAAGTTTGATGAGTCAAAACTAGCAAATTCAGGCAGCGGGATGTGAAAATACACAAGCCCAGGTGCAGATGATTTCTGAGCCTTTGGTGGGCTCATGTAGGCTCTCTGCAATACAAATAAAATGATTTATTGGATACAAAGATGCATCCACTAAGTAGATCGACAAAGACTTGAGCGTTAAGGCCAGAGGTCAATAGAGAAACTTCAAACAAACAGGCTTGCTATTTACTAAAGAAATGACCTTCAAATATAGTACAATTAGAGTCTAAATGAGGTTCATACCCGAAGTTTTGCAGAAGTGCGTTGAAACCACAACTGTTGAGAGAGTTTAATCCAACCATAGCCAGGGATAGATGGAACTGTGGAGTAATCGCCACTGTCAAGGAAGTAGAGGTTGAGAATTGATTTGTTTGCAAAACCAGACCCTTCAACACCACCAACCTCCAGGTTATAGTTGCCAAAACCATCAATAAAACGTGCTTCAGAAGGATTGAATTGAGACAGAGTATGATTTAATCCAACTATGTGTTTCATAACCCCTTCCCTGGATAAGGTGCCTTCCTGGTCATGATTCCCCAAAACAGCAGCCCATGGAATTCCTGCAGCAATTGCAGGGGCAAATGCTGCATTCAGTGATGCGGCTGAATCGTTGGCATTCTTTCCAAAGATGTTATCCCCTAACATACAATCAAACCAGTTGCATAGAGTGAACTTGGATATCACAGTAAGAAAAGATTGTTCGTTTATGCTATGTTATTAGAAGATAGCAAAGAAAAATAATGCCATTAAACAATAAACCAGGGTTTTGGCCAATGTCCTCTTAAAACGACATTACAGCTGCCAAACAAACAAAATCAACTTTGCACTCCCTCAATTTTTTTTTTAACCAGAAATACGGAAGTATGAAGATCATTAAATGCAAAAGAGCGAGATTCCTCAACCTGTAATGCAAACTAGGTAATTACTAGATGAAGATTAAATTTTCACAGTTTCATATCAAAAGAGTCAATTAGATTACCAGTGAAAACGATAAGATTGGGTTTCTCAGCTTCAATCATGCGCTGCATAAACGCGGTAGTGTTGAGGTCAGAGCAACCATGAACCTGACTAGGCAGCACATTTAAACACAGCGTTGTTATACCATTAGCATAGTGCATGTCCGCTACTTGTAGTATCTTAAACTCCCCATTCTGACCAAACCTAAGCTTCTTCGGTTGCTGCTGCTGCGGAGGCTGTCGCCTCACAGCAGCCGAGACGTTAATGGGTACAAAACAAAGCAAGAGCGCAGCCATCGCAACAAGAGAACCGTGGAAAGGAAGTGAAACGCAAAGTTTCCTCATCTTGATGTTAACAACTGAAGAAGCTTGTGTTTTTGTTAATCTTTTCCTTTCCCTTTATCTGGGTTTACGGTTCTAGCGAGTGTTCTCCTTATGGGATTTATAAGGGCTCGTTCGGATCCAAAGGAGCTCCGGCGTGCATGATTGGAGCCTCCAATCGTGTCACACATGCATTTGGAAAACGGGAAAAGCACGGTGAAAACTATGCATACCGCGTTGTCCCTCCAATAGTTGACTGGATTCGTAGGCTAGGATCAGTGAAATTTCTTTTCTTCCTTTTTTTTTTTTTTTAATGAAGACTTTTCATACCGTGTCGTCCCTCCAATAGTTGACTGGGGTCGTTGGATAGGATCAGCGAAATTTCTTTTCTTTTTTTTTTTTGAAATGAAGACTTTTCATACCGTGTCGTCCCTGCAATTGTTGACTGGATTCGTAGGATCAATGAATTTTTTTTTTAACTAGGTACAACACTTTTTTATTTTTAGTTTTTTAATTAAATTTTAAATTATTTATTTTCCTTTTCAATTTTTGATTTAAAAATTTCAAATTATTTATTCAATTAATATAATAAACAAATTTATATAATTATAAATTAATTATAATATTTAAATATAATTTAATAAATAAAGAATTTAGAAATTTTAAATATTAAATAAATTAAAATATGCTAAAAAAGTATTATCTATAATTTTATATAAAAAGAATCCCAATAAATTTACAAGTGACGTGTGTCCAATGAAGATAAAACCGATGGCTGTGCTCATTGTTCTTTTGTTATTCGATTGGCAGAAGCAATGGGCCGCAAAAGAATTAACCATGCAATAATCTTTGGCCAACTGTCAACTGTAAACATTCTCAACCTCCAAGCTGTCCACTTACAAAAAGAATCTCAAAGATTTTACAATGGAGATGTGCAATAAAAATAAAAATAAAATTATTTGAATTGTAGAAGATTTTCAAAGAATTTTGGGTTTTTTTCTAATAACATTATTTTTATTTTTTTATTTGTTTCTATTAATTTTAAATTTTTTGCCATCAATGATTAATAAAAAAAATACACATTAAAGTTTAATATAATTGAAATTTTCATTTGCCAAAAATAAAGTATACTGTATCGCCTCCCTCTTCTCTTTAACTCATCTTGCTCCAAATATTTTCACCATCTTAGCTCAAGTAGGGAGTAGTACTATGCTTTTTGGTATGTATTGTACGGAATAATTTCTCGGATAAGCCTTATATAGAGAGAAAAAAATTAACAAATATGTATTATTATCTTTATTTGGAAAAGAGAGATGTAATATCAAAAATAATAATAAAAAAAACAACTACTACTACAAAAGTTTCAATTTTAATCAAGTCTATAAAAGTTTTGAAATTATATTTATTTCTACTTTTGCATTTATCAACAAATTTTTTTAGAAGAGATTAGATAAGATGAAATTAAAAAGAAAAATTGTATTGTGTTGGCTCTATAAGCTAAACCGAGAGAGGGATGAATCGGTTCTTAGCTAATCTTTTGTTCGTTTTTCGATTCTTCTAAATTCTCTAGCCTATATTGAAGTTTCCTAAGTTCTCTAGGTTACTCAACTAAGCAATATAAATTCAATTTAACAATCACAATATAAATGCAAATAAGTAAAGAGAGTAGGGAAAGAGAAATGTACACAATCGATTTATAGAGGTTCGGCAACCTTGCCTACGTCCTCTACCTTGAGACACTCCCAAGGATTTTCCCCAAATCCACTAACTTGAATTTGTATTACAATCCCTCTTTTTCTAGGCTCAAGAGAAACCTCTCTCTTTTTCTTAGGCTAAAGAGAAACCTCCATCTTTTTCTTAGGCTAAAGAGAAACCTCCCTCTTTTTCTAAGGCTAAAGAGAAACCTCACAATGCATCATGAATCATTAACAAAATGCCTTTTGTTCAATCATTCAACTCACAATGCATCATGAATCATTAGCAAAATACCTCAATAAATCAAACAAACAATTTTAACACATGAGTTTTGAAAAGATATAATTTAAGCTTACAAAACTCCTTGCTTGAGAATGCTTTGTCTTGAATTGTTGAATCCACCTTGAGCCATTTTTTGAAGAATTGTTGTGACCTTGCCAAGGATGGATTCCCAAGCTCTTCCTCCTTTTCATTGGCTGTTAAGCATTCAAACTCCATTATTCCATTGTAATTCTATGCTCTAACACTCGTACACCAAGCAATTTCAAACATGCTTTGGTACCCAAATTTTTTTTGGTCCATGAGAGTTAGCGCAAACAATTTTTGATCCTTTAGGGATCCATTTCAAACTCAAATCATCATTATTTATAGCATGCTTTGGAATCCACATCTTCCTAACTACTTTTCCTCTAAAAGTAGTTTTTCTATATGTGCATTCTTGAGAGGTGTGGCCTATCCTATTGCATAGTGAGCATATAGGAGATGTATCATGCATAGAATTTTTGCTCACTAGGAAATTCTTAAAATGAGTTTCTTTTTGCTTTGCATTATAGCCTAACCCATCTTTGTCAAAGAAAGCTCTTTAGGTCTCTAACATATGATCTAGCTTTTGTTAACCCATGTAGAATCTAGAAAATGAATTATGCAAATTTAAGTTCTTTTTATTTACTTCATCAATTTCTAGATTTGCTTCTTCTAATTTCTTTTCAAAATCAAGCTTGGCATTTAACAACATTTCATTTTCTATTTTTAATTTAGCAATAATCTTTTTATATTTATAATTCATGCATTGAAACTCATTTGCTAGTTCATTAAAGGCATTTTGTAGTTCACCAAAGGTGTAATCATTATCTTTACTAGAACTAGAACTAGCCTCATCATCACTAATAGCCATAAAGCATGAATAGGCTACCTCATCATCTATGTTTTCCTCATCGGAGCTATCACTATCGCTCCATGCAGCCACAAATGCTTTCTTTTTAGGTTTCCTATCCTTTTCTTTCCTAAGTAAGGGGCAATCTAACCTAGTGTGACCCGGTTCATTGCATTCATAGCACACTAAGAGGTCTTTTTCTTTCCTACTTGACTCTCCTCTTATTATCCCTCTTCTTTGATGTCTCCTATCATTCTCTCTCTCTTTAATTCTCATAAATCTATTAAATCTTTTGGCAAACATTGCAATTTCCTTTTCTTCCTCATTTCCACTCTCATAACTATCTTCTCCAATGATTTCATAAGTGGATGATTTAAGAGCTACTCCTACTTTCTTTGAAGGCACTTCATTTCTTTTTAATTTCATTTCATATGTGAGTAGGAAGCCCATAAGCTCATCTAGAAACAAGGTATTAGGATCCCTAGATTCTTTTATTGCGGTTACCTTTGCCTCCCAAGATTTTGGCAAGCTATTCAAAATTTTTTTAACCATTTCTACATTTGAATAGGTCTTGCCTAAAGCCTTATGTCCATTGATAATGTCATTAAACCTAGTAAACATATCACTCATGGACTCATCTTCTTTCATCCTCAAAAGCTTATAATCATGTGTGAGCATACCTACTTTGGTTTTTTTAACTTGATTTGTCCCTTCATGTGTAATGACTAATTTGTCCTATATTTGCTTGGCATTCTCACATAAGGAGACTCTATTATATTTATTGGGACCTAATACACAAAAAAGAGTGTGCACAGCCTTAGCATTCAATTGTATCAATCTCATATCATTTGTGTCTCACTCTTAGGTACATCCTTTCCATCTATTTTATTCATTGGAATTTTTGGACCATTAACTATTACTCTCCACACTTCATAGTCACTTGATTACACAAACAACATCATCCTAATTTTTTAATATGAATAATTTTCTCCATTGAAAAGTGGAGGTCTAACTAACAAGTGTCCCTCTTCTCCTAGGGGTGTGCTTACATTCAAATGAACCAATTATGATCGTTTTACTCGATAGACATTAATCTAAATCAATCTTGAGCTCAAGTTCTGATACCAATTGTTGCCTCTATAGGTTAAACCGAGAGAGAGAGAGTGAATCGGTTCTGAGCTAACCCTTATTTTCTTTTTTCGATTCTTTTAAATTCTCTAGCCTATATTTAAGTTTCCGAAGTTCTCTAGGCTACTCAAGTATGTAATATAAATTCAATTTAACAATCACAATATAAATGCAAATAAGTAAAAAGACTAGGAAAAGAGAAATATACACAATCAATTTATAGAGGTTTTGCAACCTTGCTTACGTCCTCTACCTTGAGACGCTCCCAAGGATTTTTCCCAAATCCACTAACTTGAATTTGTATTACAATCTCTTTTTTTCTAGGCTCAAGAGAAACCTCCCTCTTTTTCTAAGGCTAAAGAGAAACCTCCTCTTTTCAAGTTGTGTTTGTGCTTACAAGGAATGTAATCAAAGAAAGGCATCTAGTTAGGCAAGTGATTATAATGGTTAAGCACACGGGAAATCCTATACAATATTTGTGCTAGGTTATACAAGGAAGATGAGAATGATAGAAGATATTGAATTTTAGCTCTTGTAATCTTTGAGATGCTTGGAGATGATGAAGAAATCGAGGAATGATATGTCTTGGCTGCTCTCCCTTCTTTCTTAAGCTTCCAAGCCTCTATTTATAGTCCTTTGGATGTATTATTGACGTTGGTTAGAGCCAAAAACGAAAGTTACCATTGTATCTCACAGAAACTAGCCGTTGGAGGCTTTTCACGTGTTAAGGGATCGATCCTTTGACATAGGGGATCGATCTCATGCTTCATTCCATGCCTCCAAAGCATTTTGCCAATAAGGGATCGATCCTTTATCCTAGGGGATCGATCCCTCATGTTTTCCTGCACTTTTCTAGGCCATTTTGGGTTAGAAATGATGTAGATTTTGATTGTAATTCATCCAAAAACATTTTAAAATTCTGTGGGAGTTTTTCTTGACTTTCTCAATTGAAAACATAGTCCAAAAATTCATTAAGTAATTTTCTAAGGTTGTGTTCAAATATATTCTTGAAAACATTACTTAATGAAAATATTCAAAACCATTTTATAAAATATTAAGACCAATAAGAATATATCATTAACTCATGATCTTGACTTAAAATAGTTTGAGAAAATCATGTGTGATAAAGCAAATTTACAATATGAATCAAAACATAAAAGATCACTTAAGTTTTTGTTATTTCAAAATACATATGTCAATTTAAAACTAACATATTGATTCTTTATAAGACAAAGTAACATCTTCTTTACAACATAAGTGAATTTTGATCTTTGAATTTGAGGAAACCAATTAACAATACACTACATTTTATTTTTTTTTAATAAAATTAGTATTATATTGTTTCATATATTTATATATACTTTTTATTTTTTAATAGAGCAGATAATTTCTTTTTATATATGTAAACCATCTATGTCAAATCAATCGTTAAATAATATTTTATTAAAAGTAAATAAATATATTTTTTAAAAGAATGAAATTAAAACTTTGAAATTAAATTAAAAGTTTTCAACTTTTATAAATAATTGTAAAACAACATGAGATAGAGATCTAGAATAAATTAAAATGAAATATTATATGGAAAAAAAAATTGAAGCAAGCTAAAAGGAAAATGAAAAGCACATGTTTATAGCTTGGTTGAAGAATTATAGTTTTGTTTAAAAAAAAAACCTACAAAGTTAATTTAATTTTTGTAAGTTCACATTATTATAATTTAAAATTTGTGACAGGCGTTTTGATTTTAAATATTTATAAGGTTATTAGGTAAAATAAATAAACAAATCACAATGTGATTTTATTCCTTCTAAATTAATTCATAATTAAACTATGATTGTTGAGGTGTAAATTTAAATTTATTAAACATATATATAGGTGTTTTAAAAGGATTGTTTTTTTAGATAATGGATGATATAAAAGGAATTTGACATTTGGACTAGATTTAAAAAATTAAAAAAAATATTGAGTTGGATTTGGATCTATCAAATTGAATTAATCTCAATTCTATTTTAGATATTTAATTCATTTTTTGTAATTTCTTATTTTATTTAATATTTAATTTTCGTACACAAATTAAATCAATGAAATTGTTTTATAAAATAAAGAAAAAATGATTAATTAACTAAATTATTTTAAGATGTCAAAAATTAAAAATTATAATATTTAAAATAATTATTTTTATTTATTAATGTTATTATTTCTATTGATGATTAATTGAAAATTATTCTTCTTTTATTATTGAATATTTGAAAAAAAAAAAGTCTTGAGCGAAGCGGGGGTGCCTTCTAGTTTGCTATAAAAATAATTTAACAATTAAAAATATTATTTTAAATAAAAATAATTTTTAATTATTTATTAATTTATAAATATCAAATATATCATAAACTTTATTTTTTTATAAATTTTAATCTATTTTTTTAATGATAATTTTTTTTCTTGTTACATTTATTGTTTTACTCATAAAAAATATAGAAAAGGAGAAGATTGGTATTATACCTGTAGCAATTATTAGGACAAATTTTAATTATCAATTACATATTTAGATTTCATTTTACTTTATTGTTTTTTTTTTTATAAATCACATATATCCTCGTTCGTTTTAACGGTCTGAGACTAATTCTGTTCAAGGTTTCGTCACAGTTAAAGCTCCTCACTCCTCCTCAAAGGCGTGTTTAGTGGAAGGTCGAACTCAAGAATTCTTTTCATAAGCTCAGCTTACTTTATCAATTGAATCACAACTCATGAGTCAATTTTACTTTATTGTAAACATATATAGTATCATTAAGCTTTTTTGGGTACACGATTATATCACTGATTTTAATTTCATCATAAAATATCTTATCTTAATTTCATAGTTTCATTATTTTCAATCCAATCAAAATCAATTTCATGTCAGTCAAGTAACAGAGTTTATAACTGCCAGTAGTTCTGGTCCCGATGGGATATTGTTGAGTTATTTGTAGACTAGCACATTTGCAGGCGGAGGCTCTTTTATTCTTCCCTTCATCTATATCTATTCTCACCCGTTTCTTTTGGTTTTGTTTTCTGAAACTACCTATGTAATGTTGGTGTTTTCATGCAGAGACGGAATTGCAATAGTTTGGTATATTATGTATTTTTATTATTATTATTATTATCCTTTTAAGTGTTTATTGTCTAGTTAATGGTTCCCAAAACCAACTTAGACCTAGTTTGGCTCACTGGTTAGTGAGCTCCAGTGCGATTGGGTTTTTAACAAAAGATAAAAGATAAAAACCTTTGGACAGCTAAATTATTTTTTTACCTTTAATACAAATTTTTTTATTATTTTATTAAAAAGTTATATTTGCGATAATCATTTTTTATTTTTTAATTTCATCCAAATCAATCGTACTATTCATCCAAATTAATTCTTTCACCGATGGGCTCTGGTGGAAAATGGGCAAAAAGATAAAAATTGAAAGGATAAAATTATCCTTTCGTTTTTGTTCTTGTTTTTATTTTTATTAAAATTTATATATTCTTAATAATTTTTTTTTAATCTTCACCGGAACCGCCGTCCATGTAAACTAGTTATGAGGAATTCAAGGTGCATCTTGTTTTGTAATAAATACTAGGTTATACCCGCGCTACGCAGCGGGAGTACACTAAAGAGATCCATCCTTCCATGCTTTCTAGAAGTGCTTAGCAATAAGGAGTTCATGGCTCATGGGTTGTTTGAGAGATTTGATTAAAGAGACACTGGACTTATATATAATGGACATGAAAATACAATTCTAGCTTAAATGCTTAGGACCTTAATTAGTAATAACATTGCTTAAGAGTTGAGCGGAGTCTTACATTTTAAAAGTTCTTCAGGCCCTTTGGACTCTAGAACTTAATTTTTTTTTGTAAAAGCATAAGAAGATGAAGTATTAGCTATAGAGAAATTTTAAATATAGAGAAATTTTAAATATATCCAAATGATAAGTTAGATTCCACTAACCCTTGGTGCTAAAATCCAAATTAATAAACAAACCTTCTAAGAACCTGTAATATACGTCTGGATAATCAGTAAAATAGCTAACAATGAAGGTGATAAAGTGTTTGTGGTTGGCTAGCAGAAGCAATTACAGTTATCAATCAAAGAGTTAACAGGGGCATGAAACATGCCAGTAAGAGGAACATGAAATGCATTTAACAGGGATAGCATGAAAGTGGCTTCCCCAACTCATAGCTAAGAATGATTTCTCACATCTAGGTGAGTGAGGCTTAGAAACAAAGATGTCGTACCTACCACGCTCATTGAAGAATAAACTGTATGTATTTAAACTATGCACTTATTGGAAGAATCATTCTTGGAAAGGATGGGAAACGGGTGAAAGGAGATGACAATGGGGCAACAATCGGTAGAGAGGAGAGAAGCATGGAAGAAGGTATGGTGTTAAGGTAGCGCCGGTTGGTAAAGAAACTCTTTTGGAGTGCTTTAGGGATGGCGACAGAGAAATAAGAGGGGCAAAGATGGAAGACGATAGATGGGAGAAACGGGTGGACATCTGAGCAAATTTTTTGAAGCTTTGCCTAGGTGTATCTCAGACGGCATTGAAGCATCGAAATGGGAAGAAAGTTTTGGATAGAATACCTGGAAGTGAAGTACATGTTAGTCACTCATAAAGTACACCCACTGTGGACTCCAATAAACAAAAACGGGAGCTTCCCCAAGCAATAGAGGCTCGCAAGGACCAAAAAAAGTTAAAAAAAGAGCTTTAAGACAAAGCAAACTTTCTTTTTACCCATAAGACACGAGCCATAGCAAACTAACATATAAACCAAGGATAAACAGTCAAAGGGCAGAAATAGAAAACGGTAACAACAATGTGGATCCCAGTATTAAAAACAACACAAATCCACCAACAACAAAAGCAAATAGTGCAGAGCAAACCTAAAACAAAAAGAAAAAAACAACAAAACTGGCAAGACCAACGAAAACAGCATACACCAACGTGGGAACCGGCCAAGCCTTCAACGTGGCTTCACCAGAAAATGGAAAATGCATGCGCTTATATGACATAGTTCTAATATTTAACCATATAACAATTAGTTATAATCAGTACCAAAAACATTGGATTTACAACTTTATCAACTTCTTTATTTGAGTAATGATTTTTAAGTTTTTAATCCAACATGAGAAAAGCATCAGGAATGACAATCCAATATCAAGTGATAGCAAGAGAAATATAAATTGTTTCTGAGATCACATGATTCTTGTAGTAGCCCTTAACAATAGGATTTCTGAAGAAATTATCATCAGTTGTCAGGTACTACCCTTAGCTTCTTGCCTAGTATATATATTGTTTGTTTCCTCCAAAGTTATCATAGTTATTAGCAAAGCTTAGAATGAGCTTGATTCCATGCCTTCTTGCCTCAACTATTACAAAATTCAATCCCTTTTAAAATTCCAAAGGAAAATGGTCCAAGTAATCTATGCCATGAACTTTAAAGATTGTAAAGATAGAAAGTAAATTATAGAAGAAATTTGTATAAAAGATACCTCAAACATTTGTTCATTATAGGAACTTAACGCATACTGTAAAGCTCTATAACCACCATCACTGAAAGCCAAAGTTCTATCCATTGCGAGGCCATGAATCACAGCTCACTAAAAGCAGCCGAGACTTTAGAACTTGGAAGTGGATCAGAAGCCACATACATTAATTAGTAGGCATTGAAATCGTTTACACAGAAGGATTACATGGAAGGATTACCATTCAACCTGAAAATGAACTCCTCTGGTCCTAATAAAGTTATCCCCTGCTTCAACATAAACAGTAAGAAAGTGTTGGTTGAATAAAGCCTACATCATAAGAAGTTCATAACACTACCATATAATATCACGTCTATAGAAGTAATTATTTCTTTATATATATTTGTAGATATTAAAATTCAAGTTTTGATATGAAATTAAAGCTTTACTTAATAAAGATAGTAAATAAAAAATATAAAAATAATTAATTCAATGATTTAAGTAAAAAAAATTTTCATTATCATCATTCTCACCACGAAAAACACTTAGTTCAACACCCTAGACATGATTTAATAAACTTCCCTTATAAATAATGGTCATTCTTCCAAGGAAAAAAAGAGGGAAATAGGAGGATTTTAAGCGTTCCTTAGGGAGAAAAGTGAACATTTTCAAATTCATGACACATGTTTTATATGTGCCAAAGTCAAATTATCCATAGAACAAAGAAAATAACATGTGTTTCTTCTTTAACCAGGGGCAAGTTGATCTTCCTTGATCCATTTTAGGCATAAGAGACATAACAAAGTTGATCTTCCTTGATCCATTTTAGGCATAAGAGACATAACAATCATCCAATCATGCATAGAACTGAAAAAAAAAATATGGAAAAGACCACGTAGGGCCTCCCCTTGTACATGCTAAACCCTAGTTACTCCATGACATACTTCTATATTTAGCTCCTTGCAATGCTATCAGACATTTCCTATCTGTGTTATACACTAGGAGCTATATCTGGAATTAAAGGATTATGAATCAGGTTGAGAATATTTGAAGGCCATTTCAGTGCCACCAGAAGGATAAGTCCACAGATAAAATGTTAGAGATCTAATATCGAAGTTAAGAAATGGAAATCTCAAGGGTTGTAAGTGTTAAAAATGAATGCTTGTATGATTTTTTTTTTCAGAATACAAAAGCCATGGGGCATGATATAGTTGTTTGTTTAAGTTGTTTTAACTTTTGAGTAAATCCTTATGATCAAATGCATTTTAACTATGCCCATATGCAATTTCATCTTATGAAGAAGGGGACTGGAAGGATAAGTCCACATGTTAAGATCTAATACCAAAGTTAAGAAAGGGTAATCTCAAGGGTTGTAAGTGTTAAAAATGAATTCTTATATGATTTTTTTCTCAGAATACAAAAGCCATAGGGCATGAAATAGTTAAAAATGAATCGTTATATGATTTTTTTTTTTTCAAAATACAAAAGCCATGGGGTATGAAATAGTTGTTTATTTAAGTTGTTTTAACTTTTGAGTAAACTCCTTATGATCAAATGCATTTTAACTATGCCCATATGCAGTTTCATCTTATGAAGAAGGGGACTGGAAGGATAAGTCCATAGATAAAATGTTAGAGATCTAATACCAAAGTTAAGAAATGGAAATCTCAAAATTCTTATATGATTTTTTTCTTAGAATACAAAAACCATGGGACATGAAATAGTTGTTTATTTAAATTGTTTTAACTTTTAAGTAACTCCTTGTGATCAAACGCAGTTCGACCACACACACACACACACAAGCGCACATGCGCATAATGTGATTAATAGGGATAAAAGATGTAAATAGCAATCAAGAATAAAAATTAATTAATTTGTGCTAAAAAAATTAACCTCACTCAACAAAGAAAATTCATTCCAAGAATAAAGGAAATAAAAACAATAATAATTAATTCAAATTTATGCATTAAAATTAAAACAAAAAAAATCAAAAAGAACTATAATATTCTTCAGGAGAACTCATCTCATCACACCAAACAAAAAATCGAAGAAAGTCAAAAATCCTTTTTAATAATCTTATATCCAAGATAAAAAAAAAAGATTAAAGGACCTGAAATTTTATATTGAAAACTCAATTCTACACCTACCAAAGATCACAAACAACTCAAATATTAACCTAAGGACAAAAAAAATCTACAAACAAATTAATATAGGAATCAAATAAGAAAATCAAAAGTTAATAGACAAAAAAAAAATAAAAAATAAAAGGAAATGGAAAACCACAAATCAAAGATTGGTTTCCAAACATACGTGATCAGCAAATATGCATGGGATTGTCATATTGGATATGTGAAAAATAGAAAAGAAATGAATGAATTAAAAAAACAATTGAAATTATCATCAATCAATTAACCATTTATATCTAAAGTACACCAACCACTTGACTTGCAGATTTTGTGAAATCATGGGAAGGCTCATGCTGACCTGGAAGTAAGATCATACATAAAAAAGGAGTAAGCAAGGAATAATAAACCAAAGGAATTGGAAATAGTTAAACACACTTTAGTCTAAATTCCATTCAAAGCAGAAAAAAAAATCTAGAAAATTAATGGAGCCTTGAATCAATTCCGAAAATGGGTTTACATTTTCAGTCAAAACTCTTTCATCTAAACTTGGCATTCCACCTTGGAGTCAACTAAACCATAACTGTTATCTTAATTTGTAAATTACTTTGATTAAAGTAGGACATAACAATCTTTGATTAAATTAAAAAAATAAAACAATCACTCAATATATTCAAGTCAATAGTTATTTCATTTTCTTTGAAGAATCAGGTTTGATTAGAACCATTCTCTAATATGTGTGTGAGTGTATATATATATATATATATATATATATATATATATATATATATATATATATATATACACACATATATATGTTAAAAATTAAGAAAAAGGTGGATTCAATTATTCTTTAGAGAAAAAAAATGAAATAAGTGGGTATAAAGGAATACCTACTCGGTACAATACTTGTCATAGCAAAGGCAGCTTTAGAGAATAAAAATTTAGAATGAAAAAGAAGTTATTTTCCTCAAATAACCAAATCTTAATTAGCACATCACCATAAAGACAGGGAAGAATGCTAAGGGAAAATATTTTGAGATGTAAATATTTGATGAGGATATATGTGGAAAAACCAAGATGCAAATCTCACAATATAATCTTCCATGCTAAGACTCAGACAATGCATAATGATTATCATAATACCACAAATAGGATTTGAATAAGAAATATATGATGAAATGAAAACTGAAATAAAAACTTAACTGGCTAGGCTTATGGAAATGTGACCTTCACTGCACAATCATGAAAGTGTCCCAAAATTTCACCAGGAAAATGAAAATCATAAATAACTTATGGAGGATTGAAAGACATTTAAGCTTAGATATGCTCTCAATTTTCAGCATAAGTTAAACAATCATTGTCTTAATTACAACCACAGCACTGGAATGAAGAAAAAATGTTGGCAAAGGATCCTATTATCATAAATGGTGAGTAAATGACAGTATTCGCATGATGTGACTAAATTTAAAGCTAGCACAAACCTGCATAAATGACAAATTTTTTTACTTGGTGCAAGTAAAAATAAAGTTATTATTTCAAGGCTACTCAAATCTTTGAACAAAGATATGATTTTGAGTGTTATTCCCTTATAAAAATGGTCAAGAGAGAAAGAATGACAACTTAAAGATCATAGCAGCTCATAGAAATTGGTTGTTATATCTCTGCAGCCAAAATCAAGAAAATACAGTGTCAAACAATTTGAAATACCAAATAACTATTGCAAGGGTAATTATTGTGTTTATGAGGTTGGAAACAGTGAAATGCAGAGGTAACCACACAAATTCAAGGAAAGATCAATCTTGTTGGCTTGTAATAATATGTAGCAGCACAAATAGTATAAATATATATATATAAAATATATATTATATAAATATCATATTTGACACTTAAGTTGCTATACATATACATAATTTAATGACAAAACATTGCCCAAAATTGTATTCAAGCTAAACTTAAAAGTGCCTACAACCCATTAACCGAAGCATATATCAAAAGATGAAGCTAGCATAAAATTTAACAAAATTAGAGGTCATTAATACCATATACACAGAATTTGGTTTGTATTGATCCAGGGCTTGAAAAGCTAGAGCTCTTGTGATTGACCTCTTGCAACCTACGTTTACATGCTAGCTACAAAGAAAAGCAACACGACAAATGTAAAGATAAATGTGAATATCCATATGTGAGGTGCTGCATAAATAAGGTCATGGCAAACATCCAACACAGTTCTTAGAGTAGTTCTTGGAGCTAAAATATTTTTCCTTAAATTTAATTGACTCGCTAAAATAAGTAGCTAAAAGCTACCTTAGATTTTCAACACTTTTCGTTCGAAAATTTTCTCTTGAGACTTGAGTAGTTACTAAAAGTCAACTACCAAAGCCTTTGACAAAATTAATTCATTGAAAAAGCAAATTTTCATTGGTTAAAAATATTTCAATTGTTTATCAAACACAACCTGAGATAAACAAACAAAAGGAAAAAAATATCTATTACATTCTCATGCAGCCATAGTTGAATCATTTACTTGAAACTCCATTAATGCTTATCATCAAGCTCGGCAGCTAAAATTCTCAGAGAGGTTCTAGTTGTAGCTAGAATTCAAGTAGCTCTGCATAATAACTGTTGAACCAGTCAATATCTTTGAAATGGTTTCCCAAACCTAGCCAAGTTTAGACCAATTCTATCTGAAATAATCACCCAAAAACCAACTCGCAACCGTACAAAATAATACTCCAAAACCTTTCCTACATTTTTTCTTAAATCGGCATAAAATTAAATGGCATTCAAGTATTAAAGGTACCCATATGATCCAGTGTGGCTGCCAATTTCGATCGTTCCCTCGTTCTACATTAAATAGCAAACACAAATGCCAGTAAGATGAAAGCATGTATTACTAATATCATCAAATTTTAGGAAGGAAGGAAATACATCAAATGGATGTTTTCTCCGTGTCTAATATCCTGTCCACATTCAAAAGATTAGGAATTAAAAACTAACTCATTAAAGTCATTTATATTAAAGGAAAACCTATATCAATTTCTTAGAAAAACATAACCCAAAACCATGCAACAAAAAAAGTCACATAAAAAAATGAAAACAGGGGAGTTTAAACAAAAGAGTAGCTGGATCATGGTTTTTCCAAGGATATTTACCAAAGAATTGCCTTTGAACAAAGAGAATCAAATTTAATAAAAGGAATCTGTAAATAAATAAATCAAAAGAGATATGAGTTAGCAACAGTACCTTGTGAGGATGCACGTTCTAAGGGAAAGGAAGTCCATTTTTTGACGCATATAAACACAAAGTTAAAGAGCTCCTAATTTTCACAAGCATTTCATGAAACGTAGTTAGCCTCGAAAGGACAATCACGACTTGGAGCTACAGAGACAGTCTAATTAGGTTTTGCCTTCCCATTTTCTGAATTCCCGTTTTCTCTCCAGTCTCAAAACACGTTTAATGAAAATGACCTTTATTTATCTGTTGCAATCCAGAGAAGGCCAAAATCAAATAAAAAGAAAAGGTATAGCCTTGAATGAAACTCATTTAAACAAAAATCTTTCACAACAGCCTATGATCTCACATTTGGAAGGAAAAAGACATTATGTAAACAAAAAAAAAAAAGATACATATGGTAGTAAAAAACTGAGAGTGGAGAGAAATAGATACCATCGCTCTATTGGCAAGCAAAAGCAGCAAGTGAAGAAGCATGATCCAGAATAGATAGCAGAAGAGAAAACGAACAGAATAGCTCAGCATTCATCATATCTAAAACATCCATATTCATTATTCTCAACATCGCGGTTGTGGGCGAAAAAAGGCATGACAGCCCCGTGGAGGTCATCGACGTCAAGCTTCGTGGCCTTGAAAAAGGAAAGGAAGATTTGGAGGGCGTGCATGGATCGATCATCACTACACCGTCTTCAACAGCTTTTGAGCTCGAAAATGGGATCCCCATTATAGAGATCAACAATCTGATTGAGGATTAAGATTTGCATAAAAACCTAGATAAATCCGCCCAAAAAGAGTGGGCAATAGCAAGCAACTTGGAGAAAACGATAAATGGGTTTTGGAAAGATGGGAGAGAAGCATAATAAAAACCTAGATGGAGCCTTCAAAAAAGGAATGGGCAACAGCAAATCTAAGAAAGTGCCAAAGTCAGTTCTGGAAAGATGAAGAAAGGAGAAGCAGAGCAAAATGGTTAAAAAAAAAAAGAAGAAAAAAAACGTCTTTTCAGTCTGAAAAGTCATCACAGAGGTATATGTCATCAACTTTGAGAAGGACACACAATTTAATCCAAACCATAATTAAATGGGAAGACTTAAGTTTATTGGATTTTCTAAGAGATGCATATATGTGTTCATCCACAAAGTCCCTAATAAAAACTCTCATATCTATAGAAATCCAGAATAAAAAAAAATTAGGAATAAGCATCTCACTGGCAATAGCGTTATTGTCTTTTATAGATCCTTTCCTGCTCTTCCTCTCAAATTGGGCTTTATTTTTTTTTTGCTCTTAGCTTGTCACAAAAGAATCTCAATGAGGCAACTAAATGTTTATTTCTATAAGCTGAAATCAAAGTGAACAGGTTTTTGTCTGCATAAATTTGAGCGGATAAAAAATTTGCTATTCTAACCTATCAATACCTAATAAGCATGTTTTCTATTTTAAATAATAAAAAAGTGCTAGAAGATGCACATGATAATCACCATATACCACAAAAGAAAGAACAATTCAACAGCATTATTTGACATTTGTGACACATACCAAAAACTAACTATTGTCATGTTCACAGATTTACGACCAGCATGGTGTGTAAATATATAAAGGCCCTTAGTCATACGTCCTGCAATTCAAGGCCATGCATTTAATTATATTCAAGTAAGCATTTCATAATAGTATCAAACAAAGATGCAACTGATGCTATAGCCAAATCTCAAGCAACCAAATTATTAAAGCACATCATTCCACAAGACCAAAACCAATATAAAATCCAAAGCATCAGCTTCCCAAGTAAAAGTAAAAGATGATAATAATAATAATAATAATAATAATAATAATAATAATAATAATAATAATAATAATAATAAAAATAAAATTCCATAGATGATAGATAAAATAACAACCCTTTTTCTCCTCTAATTGGCTTTTGGCTTTTGACTTGGCTTCCCTCGTGAATATCTCAAGATTGCCAAGATTAGATCAAGGGCAGATCTTGCTTCCCACTCGAAAGGAAATGAAGGAGCCTTTTTTCAATCTATGGCTCTACATTAGGTGCATTGATAGTTAAATAAACTTATTTAACAGCTTTTTTATCTATTTATTAATTTATTTTCTCAATAGAGGATCTAAAGAAAATTCATCTCTATATATGATAATTTATTGTCATGTCAAAGAACCAGTGTACCATAAGACCAAAATATATCAGTAGAATTATTTTATTGTTTATTCTACTCACCTCCCATGTTAAAGGAAGAAACTCCTTTGGGTTTGAATAAATGTTAGAATCCAAGCAAACAGCCTTTTGCGAAACCAAAACTTCCATCCATCTGATTCGGTACAACCTGGGAAAAGAGAAATTCTTCCCTTTAATAATAAAAAAAATTGTGTTTTAATACAATTAAACCACCTATTTTTTATTTTATCTTAATAATTATTAAATTTCTGCTCTAACACTAACTCTACTCTAATATTAATACAAATATAATATTAATAAAATAAAAAATAAATTACCCTCCTAAGTTAAATAAATTTTAATAATTAATTTCTCAAACTTATTTTATTTTCCTTTATTATATTTTTTTAGAGAAAAATAAGCAGATTTCTTTTTTAGTAAAATAAAAAGCCTAAGTCAAAGACAAACCATTAATGTTAACATTAGCTTCTACTTTCTAAAAAAATTGAGAAGGCAAAATTGCTTATTTACGATGATTCATTGATCACCTACAAACAACTATAAAAAAATGGGTTTGTTAGATAAGATATAATGTTGATTAACTAAAAGTATAAGGCATACAATGAATTAGAAATAAAATATTGGTGCTACAACTTAGGCCACAAAATGCTTAGTGCATGGTAAGGTTTAAAACGGACTAAGTACTTTGGTAAATGCGTGAGATGGATGAGTCCAAAAAAACAGTCTACTTTGGTATACGCATGAGGGGGATGAGTCCAACAAAACTGTGTGTCTATATATAACATCTTCTGCTTCAAGGTAAGGTATCTCTTACTTAGAGATATAGTCCCCAAGATCCATATTTTTTATTCTCCAATCTCCAAGTATTTCAGAAGTTTAGAAAACATTTCACAGTGATAAATGTAACACAAAGAAGTCAATTTCATCAACCTCAAATGAAATTTACCTAATTCTCTAACCCTAAAAAAAAGAAAAAGAGAAACAGAGGCATTTTTCAAATTCAAATGGCCTAAATAATTCAAGAACAAAAAAAGCTAAAGCAAAAAACACATACAAGATGATAGAGGAAGGTAATGCTTTCATAATTGTTGCTTTCTCTCCTACTGCTACCAACATTCTTGAAAACAAAATACGTGTTAGGAAAATAAACAGTAAATAACATCAAACTTGGGACTTTCTTCCTCATTGTACATCCCAAGTTGTTTAGCAAAAATATTCATAAAGAAAACAAACTTTTAAAACATAAATAACTTGGAATCTTCAAGGCAAGCATTGAATTTTGCAAGCTAAGAGTAGCTAAACCTATCAATCCTCCCTAGACGAAGGCAAAAAAAAAATTACAAAACGAAGCCAAAATTTAAATTAAATAAATACAAAATCTCAAAAAAGAAAAGTTTCAAAATTCTGAAAATTAGTCATCATCCCCAACAAATCTTACAATGAGTGGCTTGTGGCGAGGAGGTAAATTCTGTATTCAAAACATAATCCACCGCCGAGAGCTTTTGCTAATCTCCCAACACGTTAGGTGTTTTAGAATTCCTTCAACCTACACATAATCATCATAGTTAAGATAAAAAAAAAATTTAAGCATTTTGATCATTTTTAAAGTTGCATAGAAATTAAATTTTGGAAATTAAAAAAATAATAAGATTGTTCATATTATTCTTCTCAAATGCCTAATCAAAACCCCAGGAAAGGAAAAACAAACCACTCAAAATCAACTATTTGCTAAACAAAATACAAAGACCCATCGAGCAAAACCCAGAAAGAATATCAAAGTCAAAACCATGGAAAACGACAACGAATGGACTATAATGGAAGCTTGGAAGAAAGAGAGTTAATTCCAGCTTTTGAAATAGGAAAAATAAACATATAAAATCCATTTAAAAAAGCCACAGTCAGTAAAGAAACCTCAAAATCAAAGAAAAATCCAAGAAAATCGAGTAAATTAGGCAAACAACATCATAAATCAAAATCTTTTCTTTCTTTTCATACATAAAAAACTTTTTCTTTTACTTATCTTCTTGTGATCTCCCAACACTCCAGCTGTTTCACGATTCTTTTATCATTATAGTTATGATAAAAAAAAAAATCTAATCAATTCAACCAATAAAACAAACCTAGAAATTAAATTCCATGAAAATTTTTTTAAAAAAATCATTATAGTTATGATAAAAGAAATTTAATAACATAGAAATTAAATTCCATGGAAATTTAAAAAAAATCTCTACACTGCTCTTCTCAAATGCGTAATTAGAATCCTAAAAAGAAAAAAAAAACACTCAAAATCAACAAATTTACTATACTTACCAACAAACCAAGACCCATTGAGCAAAACCCAGAAAGAAAACCTTAATCAAAACCATTAAAAGCGACAATGAACGAACTAAAAGTGGAAGCTTGAAAGAAAGAGAGAGAGTTAATTCCAGTTTCTGAAACAGAAAAAAGAAACATACTAAATCGATTTAAAGAAAGCCAATGATCGGGAAAGAAACCTAAAAATCGAAGAAAAATTGAAGAAAATTAAGAAACAAATTAGACAAACAACATTATAAATGAAACTTTTTTCTTTCTTTTCAAACCATAAAAGCCTTTTTTCTTTTTATTTTCATTTTTTTTAGAACATTCTCATAATCGACAGTAAGAGAAGCGAAGCTAACCACCCTTCCCAACCTTCTTAAATCTCTCTTAACCCTCTTCTATGTCTCTTCTTGAGTAAGGATAGAGAGGCGAGGAAAAAAATAAAACAGGTCTAGTAGAAAAGATGAGAGAAAAAAGAGGGAAAAAACAGGATAAGAGAGGATAAAAAAATCTAGAGAGTTATCTTTATCTTCTCTTTTTCTGTTTTCCTTTTTTCTCTACCTTTCTCGATTCTTTCACTATCAGACTCCTTTTGCTTTGTCTTTTATACTTCTTCTAACTTTGTTTTGCCTCTCCATTAATTACTCATCAGAGAAAGTGAGGAACAAACATTAAAAGCAAGTATATTTTCGTGCTGCCGTGTCGTTCAGCGTTTGCATACAAAAAAAAACATTAAAAGCAAGTATAAAAATTTTTAAAAAAATGGGTTTTAAAAGTTTAAAAATAAGATCATAATTGAGTGGATAACCTAAAAAAATCTTATGTCAATTTTTTGAACGGTGCAAGAAAAGCAAAATGATAGTGTCAGACATAGGCTGAAAACAAATTTTACAAATCAACACAAAAAGAGCAAAGCAACGGGCAGGGGAAAAGAACAAAGAGAAGAACAGGGGCAAGTGAAAATTTTTGACGCAAGAAAGTTTGACAAGGGCAAGTTGAAAAGGTACATTTCAGTAATGATGAACAAACACAGAAAAAAAAATGGCGGCAACAAAATCAAACTCTCAAAACACATGAAAAATGAAAAAAAGTACATCCATAGTGCACTCATTGCTGATCGACCAAAACAAAACAACCCAAAAAAAAAAAGGCAGAAACCAGCAAAGGAGCAACCTGGCAACGAACGAAACAACAAACGCGTTCATCAGGGAAGCCTTAATCGTGGCTTCTCCAGGTGCCGAGAAAAGCATGTACTTTAATATTATTGATTACTTTAAGCATTGCTCAAAAGCATAGAACCGAGGAATTCTCATCAGCTGACCTATGAATCTGTAAAGGCATCTATTTCAGCCACCTACGCAATCCAAAGCCGAAAGGGGAAAATTAGAAATTTAAGTAGAGGAGACCTCGCTGTATCTGTTAATTTTGGAGAATTGGATCTCGATCTTGATTAGTAATTAAATAATTTAAATTACTTGATCTTGATCTTGATTAGTAATTAAATAATTTAAACTCTGTAATTATTCGATTATTTTTTAAATGTATTATTCAAACTTTATCTTAATACATTTTATACTATTTTTATTTAAACTCATTTAATTATCTGATAATATAATTAAAATTTTTGATAAACTCGTTTATTAACCCAAATTCAAACTACACAAATCATTTATAATATCTATTTTTTATTAATTAAAAATATAAAATTAAAAAACATATAAGTTTCATTATAATTCAACAAGCTTTAGAAGTCCAACAAATAACTTAAAACTTATAGAAACAAACATGATTTAATAAAAGGTTTGTATATAATGCACTGACATTGTATAGTCATTACACATTGTTAATGCATCAGAGGTTGATATCTTATTAATAAACAAACTAAAAAAATATCAAGCACTTAAAAATAAATACAAATATTTTTTTTTCAATTTGCTCATAAAAGCTTCTTTTGCTAGAAATATAGGATTTACATCAAGCATTAGTGCGAAGCTTTGAGGTTTGAGAGACGGACTGAGAATCGCTGTTGAAAGAGGGTTTCATAACCTTCGTATTGAAACGGACTCGCAAAATGTGGTTGGTTTTGTTTCTGATGGGGTTCTTTCTTCCCATTCTCACTTCACTCTTGTTTCTAATTGCAGGAATTTAGTGCAGCAGCTGTGACAAACCTCAATATAGCAGGTGTTTAGAGAAGTCAATATGTGTGCAGATAGCCCGGCTAAGTTAGGAAACTATATGAAGACCATTTTGCTATTTTTTAGTCTCCACCAGAATATACTAATCTATCTTTGATGTATGATGCTATGGGGTTGCAAACCCCCAGAACTATTGTATGTAACCCCGAGTAGGGGCAGTTTCCTAGTTAATTTAATTTAATTTCTGTTTTTTCCACCAAAAAAAAAAGGAAAGAAAAAAAGAAAATCTAAAAACAACGTTGCACATGTATACAATTACAGTTCATAGGATTATTACAAACCAGTACAGCAGCATTGGCAGCAACTTTGCCTTCAAGCCTGGAACCCTCTTCACAAGCCAAACCCTTGCTGTCTAGTTGTCGCCTACGGCCTACCCATTGAGATAATAATAACAATAATACTTGTGAGTTGTCCATTGCTGAAGTCAACCATTGCGGATAATATGTTTCTTTCTACAAGTACCTGTCCAACGCCAATTGCCAAACCAGATATGAGTAGGTTAGCAGTTTCCATAGCAACTTCGCATACAAGTAAATGAATAAACCCCACAAGGCCACAACCTTGTGTTGAATATTGTTTACGTTTTAAAGCAGAGATCAAAGCGTGGCTTGAGATTGGGTTTAACATAGATGCCACATGACTTGGAAAAGATAAGTAAAGCATAAGATAAGATGCCAATTTGCATCTTAGTATATTTCAACCATTCATCACATACATTGATGGCATTTTTCTTTTTTTCATAGTCTAAATTTCTTCTTTCACATTTATCAATTATCTTCGCACAAGAGTGGTGGATAATTGGTTGATTGGGTCATTGAGCAACAACGCCAAACAAAAATTGGTTGACCAGGCTACGAGCCTAGCGAAACCCCTGAATAACATTCCTCAAGTCGGGAGTTCCAGTTGATCGGAGCCGGTGCCAGGCATGTCATCCAAATGGACTGATACTGAAGTTCATAAACCAAGGAAGAAAAAAGTTATGGAGCAGGAATATAGCGCTAGGAACATCAGCACTCTCTCGACAGGAAGATTAGTTTACCAAGTGAGAAAAGAGTCAGCCATGAATCCACTGCTAGAATATTTTTAGTAATACAAAGTTTGATTTTCTTACACTATACTTACTAGCTGATCCGCATTGTTTTCCTTGTTATGTGTGATACACCTGCGTACAAAATTTGTGAGATTCTGCTAACCTGAGGATTTGTATGTAAAATTCGTATTCGTACTGTTCGTATCGTGTAAAATACAAAAAAATAATTTACATCAAAATTCGTGTCATACCAAATGTAGAAGATATTGTTTAGTTTTTACTATATTCATATACAATTTTTACTAATTTTCAATCTGTGTCACCATCGTATCTATTATTCGTGTCGTTTTGTCTTGTCATTGTATTGTATCTAATATTACTAGGTTTATCTGTTATAAATTTATAATCTGCATTTTTTGTCTGAATGAGCTGCATCCTTTTGCCTATATCAGGTGCTCCTGCAACCATAAGAGAAATCGTAAACATGTAAATGCTAGTACTTTCTTATTGCACATGACCATGAAATCAAGCATTTTATTATTTTCGGTGAATTTTTTCTTTGAAAGAATAATCCTCCATAGGTTTGTTTGCATCTGCCTTTGGGCAGGCGTATTTATGGAATGGAACATTGGATCCCAAATTCCGATCACTTCAAGTTTCGAAACAACAGCGTATATCACACATAATCAATCACTTTCTCTACTTAGGATATCAATGCTTTTTCTGGTTTGAAAAGAAAAAGCACAGGAGCAAACAAGATGTTTGGCATTTATGGAGAAATGCAATGTCCAGTCTGAAGATAGAATATATTTCATGAGCATCCTAAACAACCATCTAAACACCAGCTTAAATCTTTTACGGCCAAATATTTGCTTCAGCCATCCAAGCAACTACAAGCTTGCTCTAAGAGTTGTCTTTGGTAAGGAGATTTCTAATCTAGACTTGCACCGAGATAACCATACCTGAATCTGATATGAACTTACAGATATACCAAACATGCAAAATCAGACAATACAAAATGTTTTATAGCAAATGAAGAAAGAATTTACATGATTCATAGAGTGATCTCTTTGACTACCACAGACAACAACCATTTTCTCTCAAAAAGTCAACAGAATACATCAAAGTGCTTGCCACATCAAGACAGGATAATAAAGTACTGAGATGACCAACATGAAATTTAACTTTCAGAGTTGCCACTGAAACATATATCAGATCAAGTATCCTTAATTCCTTATCTTTCACTGCTATAGCAAAAGATCTGAACCAAGGTACACAAGCTGATGTTGTTTTTTGATATAGCTTGTATGCTTCAGCTCTGTACTCTTGCTTCAAAATCCACTGCTCCACTAGCACGGTAACATAAGCAAAGCACATGGGTCATTTCACCACCACTGCTTCTTATTAGGATATAAAATGAAATGACATCTTCATTCTACAACAGGTAAGTCTACTACTTATCCCAATATTTGATGAGCTATCCTCAAAATTTGCCTATATGGTCAATTTTCAAGAATAATATAGGAGACAAAAAGCCCTAAAGGAAAACCATCGAGATTAATTAGCCATGCAATCTATCAAACATTTATAACTTATTTTAGGGACAAAAAACATGAATAACTTTTCCCACTGAACACAGGCGTAAACAGAACAGCAGCCAAGTAAATTTGGGTTGTGTATAGTTGACTAATGTCTGCATGCAGAGTCATAAAAGATTTAAAGCCCTCCATTTAGATGTTCCTAAATAGCTGCCTACCTATATTTAGGGCAAGGTCAATCCATTGTTCGTAATGTTGACCAAAGTTACCTGGCTTTTCCAGCAGGATTCTTGCTCCAGAGGACCTCGCCATCAATGGCAGTGAGATGTTGATCATCAAGGCGCTTCCATGTCTTGATTGACTTGACATCCCCCCAACCTCCTTTCTCTGTCTTCTGTAATGATGCTACCACCACCCTGGCTCTTCTGGGCCATCCGGCTTTCCCATAGGCATGGTATCCAAAACCCCCAGCATAACACAGTTGTATACCAGTCAATTGACCACAGAAGTCGTTGAGGTGATCATGACCTGTAAAAACAGCCTTCACATCCCCTGCTTCTACCAAAGTTGTGAAGAAGCCAGAGTTCACTGAAGCAGAACGAATGGGATATTGTTTCACCCCAGTGAAGTTTGCTGAGTCAAAACTAGCAAATTCTGGCAGTGGAATGTGAAAATAGACAAGCCCAGGTGCAGATGATTTCTGAGCCTTTGGTGGTCTCATGTAGGCTTTCTGCAATACAAACAAAATTATTTATTGGATACAAAGATGCATCCACTAAGTATATCGACAAAGACTAAAGCGTTAAGGCCAGAGGTCTACAGAGAAACTTCAAACAAACAGGCTTGCTATTTACTAAAGAAATGACCTTCAAATATAGTACAATTAGAGTCTAAATGTGGTTCATACCCGAAGTTTTGCAGAAGTGCGTTGAAACCACAACTGCTGAGAGAGTTTAATCCAACCATAGCCAGGGATAGATGGAACAGTGGAGTAATCGCCACTGTCAAGGAAGTAGAGGTTGAGAATTGATTTGTTTGCAAAACCAGACCCTTCAACACCACCAACCTCCAGGTTATAGTTGCCAAAGCCATCAATAAAACGAGCTTCAGAAGGATTGAATTGAGACAGAGTATGATTTAAGCCAACTATGTGTTTCATAACCCCTTCCCTGGATAAGGTGCCTTCCTGGTCATGGTTCCCCAAAACAGCAGCCCATGGAATTCCTGCAGCAATTGCAGGGGCAAATGCTGCATTCAGTGATGCGGCTGAATCGTTGGCATTCTTTCCAAAGATGTTATCCCCTAACATACACGCAAACCAGTTGCATAGAGTGAACTTGGATATCACAGTAAGAAAAGATTGTTCTTTTATGCTATGCTATTAGAAGATAGCAAAGAATAATAATGCCATTAAACAATAAAACAGGGTTTTGGCCAATGTCCTCTTAAAACGACATTACAGCTGCCAAACAAACAAAATCAACTTTGCACTCCCTCAATTTTTTTTTAACCAGAAATACGAAAGTATGAAGATCATTAAATGCAAAAGAGCGAGATTCCTCAACCTGTAATGCAAACTAGGTAATTACTAGATGAAGGTAAAATTTTCACAGTTTCATATCAAAAGAGTCAATTAGATTACCAGTGAAAACGATAAGATTGGGTTTCTCAGCTTCAATCATGCGCTGCATAAACGCGGTAGTGTTGAGGTCAGAGCAACCATGAACCTGACTAGGCAGCACATTTAAACACGGCGTTGTAATACCATTAGCATAGTGCATGTCCGCTACTTGTAGTATCTTAAACTCCCCATTCTGACCAAACCTCAGCTTCTGCGGTTGCTGCTGCTGCGGAGGCTGCCGCCTCACAGCAGCCGAGACGTTAATGGGTACAAAACAAAACAAGAGCGCAGCCATCGCAACAAGAGAACCGTGGAAAGGAAGTGAAACGCAAAGTTTCCTCATCTTGATGTTAACACAACTGAAGAAGCTTGTGTTATTGTTAATCTTTTCCTTCCCCTTTATCTGGGTTTACGGTTCTAGCGAGTGTTCTCCTTATGGGATTTATAAGGGCTCGTTTGGATCCAAAGGAGCTCCGGCGCGCATGATTGGAGCCTCCAATCGTGTCACACATGCATTTGGGAAACGGGGAAACCGATGGCTGTGCACATTGTTCTTTTGTTATTCGATTTGCAGAAGCAATGGGCAGCAAAACCTTTAACCATGCAATAATCTTTGGATTTACTATTGACATGTGTCCAATGAAGATAAAACCGATGGCTGTGCTCATTGTTCTTTTGTTATTCGATTTGCAGAAGCAATGGGCAGCAAAAGCTTTAACCATGCAATAATCTTTGGTTGGTCAACTGTCAACTGTAAACATTCTCAACTTCCAAGCTTTCCACTTCGGTTACTCATACAAAAAGAATCTCAAAGATTTTACAATGGAGATGTGTGCAATAAAAATAAAAATAAAATTATTTGAATTGTAGAAGATTTTCAAAGAATTTTGGGTTTTTTCTAAAAAAATTATTTTTATTTTTTTATTTTTATTTGTTTCTATTAATTTTAAATTTTTTGCCATCAATGATTAATAAAAAAGGACCCATTAAAGTTTAATATAACTGAAATTTTCATTTGCTAAAAACAAAGTATACTGTGTCACCTCTCTCTTTTCTTTAACTCTTCTTCCCTTAAATATTTTCACCATCTTAGCTCAAGTAGGGAGTAGTACTCTACTTTTTGGCATGTATTGTAGGGAATAATTTCTCGGATAAGCTTTATATAGATAGAAAAAATTAACAAATATGTATTATTATTTTTATTTGGAAAAGATAGAAAAAATTAACAAATATGTATTGTTATCTTTATTTGGAAAAGAGAGATGTAATAAAAAAAAAACAACTGTCAGAAAAGTTTCAATTTTAATCAAGTCTATAAAAGTTTTGAAATTATATTTATCTCTACTTTTGCATTTATCAACAAATTTTTTTAAGAAGAGATTGATAAGATGAAAATCAAAAATGAAAATTGTATTGATTCTTTATAAGACAAAGTAACATCTTCTTTATATTGTTACAACAGAAGTGAATTTTGATCTTTGAATTTGAGGAAACCAATTAACAATACACTACATTTTATTTCTTTTAATAAACTTAGTATTATATTGTTTCATATATTTATATATACTTTTTATTTTTTAATAGAACAGATAATTTCTTTTTATTTATGTAAACCATCTATGTCAAATCAATCGTTAAGTAATATTTTATTAAAAGTAAATAAATATATTTTTTAAAAGAATGAAATTAAATCTAAAGTTTTCAATTTTTATAAATAATTGTAAAACAACATGAGATAGAGATCTAGAATAAATTAAAGTGAAATATCATATGAAAAAAAATTGTAGCAAGCTAAAAGGAAAATGAAAAGCACATGTTTATAGCTTGGTTGAAGAATTATAGTTTTGTTGAAAAAAAAAAACTACAAAGTTAATTTAATTTTTGTAAGTTCACATTATTATAATTTAAAATTTGTGACAGGCCTTTTGATTTTAAATATTTATAAGGTTATTAGGTAAAATAAATAAACAAATCACAATGTGATTTTAATCAGTCTAAATTAATTCATAATTAAACTATGATTGTTGAGGTGTCAATTTAAATTTATTAAACATATATATAGGTGTTTTAAAAGGATTGTTTTTTCAGATAATGGATGTTATAAAAGGAAGTTGACATTTGAACTAGATTTAAAAAATTAAAAAAAATATTGAGTTGGATTTGGATCTATCAAATTGAATTAATCTCAATTCTATTTGAGATATTTAATTCATTTTTTGTAATTTCTTATTTTTATTTAATATTTAATTTTCGTACACAAATTAAATCTATGAAATTGTTTTATAAAATAAAGAAAAAATGATTAATTAACTAAATTATTTTAAGATGTCCAAAATTAAAAACTATAATATTTAAAATAATTATTTTTATTTATTAATGTTATTATTTCTATTGATGATTAATTGAAAATTTTTCTTCTTTTATTATTGAATATTTGAAAAAAAAAAAAGTCTTGAGCGAAGCGGGGGTGCATTCTAGTTTGCTATAAAAATAATTTAACAATTAAAAATATTATTTTAAATAAAAATAATTTTTATTTATTTATTAATTTATAAATATCAAATATATCATAAACTTTATTTTTTTTTATAAATTTTAATCTATTTTTTTAGTGATAATTTTTTTCTCGTTACATTTATTGTTTTACTCATAAAAAATATAGAAAAGGAGAGGATTGGTATTATACTTGTAACAATTATTAGGACAAATTTTAATTATCAATTACATATTTACATTTCATTTTACTTTTTTTTTTTGTGTAAACCATACGTATTTTAATTTATTTTAACGGTCTGAAACTAATTTTGCTTGAGGTTTTGTCACTGTTAAAGCTCTTTACTCCTCTTCAAAAGTGTGTTTAGTAGGGGTTGAACTCAAGAGCTTTTTTCACAAACTCAACTTATATTGTCAATTGAGTCACAACTTAAGACTCATTTTTACTTTATTGTTAAACATATATCATATCATTAATCTTTTTTGGGTACATGATTATATCATCGATTTTAATTTCATCATAAAATATCTTATCTTAATTTCATAGTTTCATTATTTTCAATCCAATCAAAATCAAATTCATGTCAGTCAACTAACAGAGTCTATAACTGCCAGTAGTTCCTGTCCCGATGGGATATTGTTGAGTTATTTGTAGACTAGCACATTTGCAGGCGGAGGCTCTTATATTCTTCCCTTCATCTGTGTCTATTCTCACCCGTTTCTTTTGGTTTTGTTTTCTTAAACTACCTATGTAATGTTGGTGTTTTCATGCAGAGACGGAATTGCAATAGCTTAGTATATTATGTATTATTATTATTATTATTATTATTATTATTATCCTTTTAAGTGTTTATTGTCTAGTTAATGGTTCCCAAAACCAACTTAGACCTAGTTTGGCTCACTGGTTGGTGAGTGGTGAGTCCCAATGCGTTTGGCTTTTTAACAAAAGACAAAAAACTTTTGACAGTTAAATTATTTTTTTTATCCTTAATACAAATTTTTTATTATTTTATTAAAAAAATTTTATTCACGATAGTCATTTTTTATTTTTTAATTTTACCAGAATCAATTGTATCATTCATTTAATTAGTTAAACTAGCTCTTAGAAAGGGCTTGATTGGCTGTTTTCCACCGATTGGCTCTGGTGAAAAATGGGCAGAAAAGATGAAAAATTGAAAGGATAAAATTATCCTTTAGTTTTGGTTCTTGTTTTTATTTTTATTAAAATTTATATATTCTTAATAATTTTTTTTAATCTTCACCGGAACCGCCGTCCATGTAAACTAGTTATTAGGAATTCAAGGTGGATCTTGTTCTGTAATAAATATTACTTTAAGCATTGCTCAAAAGCATAGAACCGAGGAATTCTCATCAGCTGACCTATGAATATGTAAAGGCATCTATTTCAGCCACCTACGCAATCCAAAGCCGAAAGGGGAAAGTTAGAAATGTAAGTAGAGGAGACCTCGCTGTATCTGTTAATTTTGGAGTATTGGATCTCGATCTTGATTAGTAATTAAATAATTTAAACTATTTGATCTCGATCTTGATTAGTAATTAAATAATATAAACTCTGTAATTATTCGATTGTTTTTTAAATGTATTATTCAAACTTTATCTTAATACATTTTGTACTATTTTTTATTCGAACTCGCTTAATTATATGATAATATAATTAAAATTTTTGACAAACTCGTTTATTAATCCAAACTCGAACTACGAAAATCATTTATAATATCTATTTTTTATTAATGAAAAATATAAAATTAAAAAACATATAAGTTTCATTATAATTTAACAAGCTTTAGAAGTCCAACAAATAACGTAAAACTTATAGAACCAAACATAATTTAATAAAAGGTTTGTATATAATGCACTGATATTATATAGTCATTACACATTGTTAATGCATCAGATGTTGACATCTCATTAATAAACAAATTAAAAAAAATCAAGTACTTAAAAATAAATACAAATAATTTTTTTCTAATTTGCTCATAAGAGCTTGTTTTGCTAAAAATATAGGATTTACATCAAGCATTAGTGCGGAGTTTTGGGGTTTGAGAGACAAACTGAGAATCGTTGTTGAAAGAGGGTTTCAAACCTTCGTATTGAAACGGACTCGCAAAATGTGGTTAGTCTTGCTTCTGACGGGGTTCCTTCTTTCCATTCTCACTTCACTCTTGTTTTCGATTGCAGGAATTTAATGCGGTAAGTGCAACAAGCCTTAATATCGCAGGTGTTTAGGGAAGCCAATATGTGTGTAGATAGTCTGGCTAAGTTAGGAAACAATATGAATGATCATTTTGCTATTTTGGAGTCTCCACCGGACTGTACTAAACTATCTTTGATGTATGATGCTATGGGGTTGCAAACCCCCAGAACTATTGTATGTAACCCCGAGTAGGGGCAGTTTCCTGATTAATTTAATTTAATTTCCGTTTTTTCCACCAATAAAAAAAAGAATGAAAAAAAGAAACTTTAAAAACAACGTTGCACGTGTATACAATTACATTTCATAGGATTATTACAAACCAGTACAGCAGCATTGGCAGCAACTTTGCCTTCAAGCCTGGAACCCTCTTCACAAGCCAAACCCTTGCTGCCTAGTTGTCGCCTACGGCCTACCCATTGAGATAATAATAACAATAATACTTGTGAGTTGTCCATTGCTGAAGTCAACCGTTGCGGATAATATGTTTCTTTCTACGAGTACCTGTCCAACGCCAATTGCCAAACCAGATATGAGTAGGCCAGCAGTTTCCATAGCATACATGTAAATGAATAAACCCCACGAGGCCACAACCTTGTGTTGAATATTGTTTACGTTTTAAGGCAGAGATCAAAGCGTGGCTTGAGATTGGGTTTAACATAGATACCATGTGACTTGGAAAAGATAAGTACGCATAAGAGATAGAGAGCCAAAAGGAAACAAAGCACAAGTTGAAGTTAAAGAGTCTTTGATTCATTGTTGTGAGAAACATAACATTTTAGTACCCAAAAGAAAACTTAAGTGAATTACAGGTTAATAGGAATCAAGATGTTCGATACTTCAACTCCCCACAGAATGATCTAATGCACCAAACATTTGAAGAGCTACCCCAAATTTTGCCTATATTGTCAATATTCAAGAATACTATAGGAGACAAAAGTCCTAACCATTGAGATTAATTAGCCGTGCAATATATCAAACATTTAGAACTTAATTTAGGGACAAAAAACATGAATAACTTTTCCCTCCGAATACACGGGGCATAAACACAACAGCAACCAAGCAAATTTGGGTCCAGTATAGTTGGCTAATGTCTACCTGCAGAGTCATAAAAGATTTAAAGCCCTCCATGTAGATGTTCCTAAATCGCTGTCTACCTATATTTAGGGCAAGGTCAATCCATTGTGCGTAATGTTGACCAAAGTCACTTGGCTTTACCAGCAGAATTCTTGCTCCAGAGGACCTGGCCATCAATGGCAGTGAGATGTTGATCATCAAGGCGCTTCCATGTCTTGATTGACTTGACAGCCCCCCAACCTCCTTTCTCTGTCTTCTCTAAAGATGCTACCACCACCCTGGCTCTTCTGGGCCATCCGGCTTTCCCATAGGCATGGTATCCAAAACCCCCAGCATAACACAGTTGTATACCAGTCAATTGACCACAGAAGTCGTTGAGGTGATCATGACCTGTAAAAACAGCCTTCACATCCCCTGCTTCTACCAAAGTTGTGAAGAAGCCTGAGTTCAAAGAAGCAGAACTAATGGGATCTTGTTTCACCCCAGTGAAGTTAGATGAGTCAAAACTAGCAAATTCAGGCAGTGGGATGTGAAAATACACAAGCCCAGGTGCAGATGATTTCTGAGCCTTTGGTGGGCTCATGTAGGCTCTCTGCAACACAAACAAAATGATTTATTAGATGCATCTTCCAATAAATAGATCGACAAAGAATTAAGCCTTAAGGCCAGAGGTCAATAGAGATACTTCAGACAAACATGCTTGCTATTTACTAAAGAAATGACCTTCAAATATAGTACGATTAGAGTCTAAATGAGGTTCATACCCGAAGTTTTGCAGAAGTGCGTTGAAACCACAACTGCTGAGAGGGTTTAATCCAACCATAGCCAGGGATAGATGGAACTGTGGAGTAATCTCCACTGTCAAGGAAGTAGAGGTTGAGAATTGATTTGTTTGCAAAACCAGACCCTTCAACTCCACCAACCTCCAGGTTATAGTTGCCAAAACCATCAATAAAACGAGCTTCAGAAGGATTGAATTGAGACAGAGTATGCTTTAATCCAACTATGTGTTTCATAACCCCTTCCCTGGATAATGTGCCTTCCTGGTCATGGTTCCCCAAAACAGCAGCCCATGGAATTCTTGCAGCAATTGCAGGGGCAAATGCTGCATTCAGTGATGCGGCTGAATCCTTGGCATCAAATCCAAAGATGTTATCCCCTAACATACACGCAAACCAGTTGCATAGAGTGAACTTGGATATCACAGTAAGAAAAGATTACTCTTTTAGGCCATGCTATTAGAAGATGGCAAAGAATAATAATGCCATTAAACAACAAAGTCAGGGTTTAGGCCAATGTCCTCTTAAAAATACATTACAGCAACCAAACAAACAAATCAGCTTTGCACTCCTCATTGCCAAAAAAAAAAAACCAGATATACGAGAGTATCAAGATCAGTAAATGCAAAAGAGCGAGATTTCTCGACCTGTAATGCGAACTAGGTAATTACTAGATGAACTAAATTTTCACAGTTTCATCTCAAAAGGGTCCATTAGATTACCAGTGAAAACGATAAGATTGGGTTTCTCAGCTTCAATCATGCGCTGGATAAACGCGCTAGTGTTGAGGTCAGAGCAACCATGAACCTGACTGGGCAGCACATCCATACACGGCGTTGTTATACCGTCAGCATAGTGCATGTCCGCTACTTGAAGTATCTTAAACTCCCCGTTCCGACCAAACCTCAGCTTCTGCGGTTGCTGCTGCTGCGGAGGCTGTCGCCTCACAGCTGCCGAGACGTTAATGGGTACAAAACAAAGCAAAAGCGCAGCCATTACAACAAGAAAACCGTGTAAAGGAAGTGAAATGCAAAGTTTCCTCATCTTGATGTTAACAACTGAAGAAGCTTGTGTTATTGTTGTTCTATTTCTTTCCCTTTATCTGGGTTTACAGTTCTAGAGAGTGTTCTCCCTATGGGATTTATAAGGCTCGTTTGGATCCAAAGGAGCTCCGGCGCGCATGATTGGAGCCTCCAATCGTGTCACACATACATTTGGAAAATGGGAACAGCGCGGTGAAGACTGAAGAGTGAAGACCATTCATACCGTGTTGTCCCTCCAGTAGTTGACCGTATTCGTTGAATTTTCCATTTTTTTTTCTTAAAACTACGTATAACGCTTTTATATTTTTAATTTTTTATTTAATTTTAAATTATTTATTTTCCTTTTCAATTTTTGATTTAAAAATTTCAAATTATTTATTCATTGAACATAATAAACAAATTTATATAATTATATATTAATTATAATATTTAAATGCATAAAAAATAATATGTAATTATTTAATAAATGAAAATTTAGAAATTTTAAATATTAAATAAATTAAAATATGCTAAATATGTATTACTTGGTATAAAATAATTTAATAATTAAAAACTATTATTTTAAATAAAAATAATTTTAATTATTTATTAATTTATAAATATCAAATATATTATAAACTTTATTTTATATATATTTTAATCTATTTTTTAATGAATAGGTTTTTTCTTGTTACATTTATTTTTTTACTCGTAAAAAAGATAAAAAGGGGAAGGATTGGTATTGTACTTGTGACAATCATTAAAACAAATTTAATTATTGATTACATTTCATTTTAGTTCATTGTTACAGCTGCATTTAAACATAGACCATATCATTAATCCTTCTAAGGTACAGAAAATTGTCGCATCATTGATTTTAATTTTATTATAAAATATGTTATCTTAATTTCAACGTCTTCCAATAAAAAAAATTCTCAACGTCTTTATTATTTTCAATTCAATCAAAATCAATCTCACCATGTCATTCAACTAACAGAGTTTATAATTAGACCTGAGAAAGAAAAACGAACGACCCTTATTTTTCTGTCATACTTAGCAGTAGTAGTATCAATTTTAAAATCTCTTCCTTTCCAATCAAAAGAAAAAAATCTCTTCCTTTGTCATAGCATCCACCGAAGATATTCCAAGCAAATAATAAGTTTTGGCAGATAG
Organism: Heritiera littoralis; assembly: GCA_031772115.1. Taxonomy (NCBI): domain Eukaryota; kingdom Viridiplantae; phylum Streptophyta; class Magnoliopsida; order Malvales; family Malvaceae; genus Heritiera; species Heritiera littoralis. The sequence goes on from JAPDPK010000004.1 coordinate 4,663,484, forward strand.
CCGGAGACAGTTCACAGTATTTTTCAATCTTTTTCAAAGCATTTAATGCTCAATTGCCATTCTTATCCATTTTACTTTAATTTTTTTAGACTATAATTACTAATTTAGATTTCAAATTTTCCAAAAATAACTACTATCACTTACAATTTAACACAGTGTTTATTCTTAATCCTTTATTTACATGCTTATTGTTAAGCTAAACTTAAGCAAATATTGTTTTCTTTAATAAAAAATAAAAGAAAAGTATCCCAACAATCATCTACAAAAGTGGATGAAGCTGATTTAAAAAAAAAAAAAAAGTAGATGAAGCTCATCATTCGGATACCAGAAATGGTACCACGTGCAGTGAATGCGGCAGTAATTCTTTTCCTACCATCTACGGTTGCGTTTAATGCCAATGTTTCCGAGTTTTGAATTTTTTTTAAATATATTTGGACAACATGGAAACTGAGAACAGAATAAGAGCAAGAAGTGTAACAGAATCAAATTGAAATTATCTTTTATATATATATATATAAGTTAAAACAGTTAATTCAAAATAAAATATTTTAAGTAAATATTTTAAAATTTTGATATGTATAATATCTTAAAATAAAAAATAATAATTTTATTCAATTTTTTAAAAGATAGGATTTATAATAAATTAATTATTTTTTTAAATCAATTATCTATTTTAATTTTTATAAGATAAACATTTATATTTATATACATTTAAATTAAAAAAATTTCATATTATTTATTAATTTCTTTACTTATCTTTTATCAATATATATATTTACTGTCGTTATATAAATTAAAACATATTTATAGAAATAATTAATTTTGGTATAAATTTTTTACTTGGATGAATTTTTTTAAAGAAAAATACATATATATTTTATATAAACACATGACATGTGTGGTGATATGAACTTTTTTCATTATTAAAATATAAAATGTTCATAAAAAATCATTTGATCGTTAATCCAAAATTACACTCCAAATTTTTATAAAATTTAGTTTTTGATAATAATTTTATCTTATACAAACATATAAAAGCCAAAGCTATTAGAATAATAAATTAATTCTATTTTTTTATAAATAATCTTATTCCATTAATTATTTAATTGTAAAATATATGAAATTTAAAAAATATTACATTTTAATTGTATTATCTTCATTTAAATTAAATAAAATTTATTTTTAAATTAAAAAAATATCAATATATTTTAATTGGAACTACCTTAAACTTTTAAATATTTTATCAGAAAATTAAAATGGGGGTGTGTGTATATATATATATATATATATATTTTAGTATTGAATTAAACTTCCATGTCTTTTTTTCAATTTTCATTTCATTCCTTTTTCATATTTATTTATTTATTCAATCATTCATTTATTTATTTGTTCAATAAACTTTTTAGTAAAAAAAATCCATATGGATTATCTATTAATTTAAAACATGTATTATCTTAAATATTGTATTTAATTATATCAAATTAATTTAATTTTAATTTAAATTAATGATTAACCAATAATTTATTAATGATTAACGAAGTAAGAATTACTTTCATTAAAATTGTAGTTATTTAAATATATTAAGATTTGGGATATTTAATTTTCTATAATTTTTAATTAGTATTTAATTTCAAATTATTTTTAATTTGTGTATTTTGTATATGCATCAAGTTTTTTAATACATTATTCAACATGTATTTCAAAATAATTTTTTTATTTTTAAAAAATTTATTATAAATTAAAAATGTCACCATGCATCGCTCGAATTTAAATTTAGTTTAATATTATATTTGAGTTTAATTTATTTTAAAAATTTGAAACTTAAAATTTAATTTGAGTTCAATCAAATTTAATTTTTGATACTTGAACTCAATTCGACAAATGTTTAAGCAACTTGAATTCAATTCAATAAGTTCGAACTCAATTCAATGAATTTGATTTATTATTTTTTAATTATCTATTATAAACGTAGAATAATAAATTACTAATAAAAATATAAAAGTATATAAAAAAATTAGATTAAATTTGCTAGCAAATCGAATTGAATATTAAAATGTCCGAATTCAATTTAATCTATTACTTGAATAACTCAAACATAAAATTAACTAAAAAAAACTTGAATAATTATCGAATTAAATTTAAATAATCCAAAATAATTTCACATAAAAAAGAAGAGAGAGAGAGAGAGAGAGAGAGAGAGAGGAAGCTGGGAACTTTCACGGTCCGAGTTCATCTGGGAAATGTATCCGTTGAGATTTACTTGATAGATTCCCTGGCAAAAGTACAGTAAATGACTAATCAAATGTATAAGCAAGCTGCCAACCATGCAAAATCTTATCACAGGAGAGGACCCAGCTGGCTAGACGTTCACGAGACTGTAAACCCGTGACCGTGAGTATAAATATTTTGTGAAGTCGTAACCCTTTCAAAGTCATAATCCACGAGGATTTCCGATTTCATCAGAATATACGACCTGAGTTCCAGGGCACCAACAATGTCTAAGAAATTCTTTGCCAGTGGCAGTGGGCCAATTTGCATCTTAATATATTTCAACCATTCATCACATACATTGATGGCATTTTTATTTGTTCCAGACTTCCAGTCCAAATTTCTTGTTTCACAGTTATCAATTATCTTTGCACTAGAGTCAGCGGATAATAGGCTGATTGGTTCATTGCGCAACCATGCCGAACAAAATTTGGTTGAACACAGGCTATGAGCCTAGGTGAAACCCCTGAATAACATTTCTCAAGTCGGGAGTGCCAGTTGATCGGAGCCTGTGCCAGGGATGTTATCCAAATGGACTAATACCGAAGTTCGTAAACCAAGGAAAAAAATGGTCATAGGCCTCCAGTAATAAAACAAGTTTGATTTATTTACCCCTATTCTTATTAGCTTATCCGCATCGTTTTCCTCGTTATGTGTGATACACTTGTGAGATTATCTGTTACGATCTGCATCTTTTGTTTTTGGTCTGCATGATCTGCATGTATCAGGTGCTCCTGCAACCATGAGAGAATGAAAACATGTAAACAATAGTACTTTATTTTTGCACATAGTCATGGACCATGAAAATCAAGCATTTTGTTATTTTCGCCATTTTTTGGTAAGAATATTCGTCCATAGGTTTATTGCATCTGCCTTGAGCACACATATTGATGAAATGGAACATAGGATCCCAAACTCCAATCTCTTCAAGTTTCGAAACAACAGCAATATATTACACATAATCAATGACTTTCTCTATCTAGGATATCAATGCTTTTTCCTGTTTGAAAAAAGCACAGAAGATGCAATGTCCAATCTGAAGATAGAATATACTTTCATGAGCATCCTAAACAACCATCTAAACACGAGCTTAAATCTTTTATGGCCAAATATATGCTTCTGCCAACCAAGCAACTATAAGCTTGCTCTAAGAATTTTCTTTGGTAAGGAGATTTTTATTCTAGACTTGCACCAAGATAACCATACCTGAATCTGATTTGACCTTACAGATATATATATATATAAAACAAACATGCAAAAATCAGACAATACAAAGTGTTTTATAGCAAACAAAGAAAGAATTTACATGATTCATAGATTGATCTCTTCGACTACCACAGACAACAACCACTTTCTCTCAAGTAGACAACAGAATACATCAGAAGTGGTTGCCATATCAAGACAGGATAATAAAGTATTGAGATGACCAACATGAAATGCAACTCTCAGAGTTGCCACCGAAACATATATCAGATCAAGTATCCTTATCTTTCACTGCTATAGCAGAAGATCTGAACCAAGGGACACACACTGATGTTGTCTTTTGATATAGCTTGTATGCTTCAGCTCTGTACTCTTTCTTCAACATCCGCTGCTCCACTAGCACAGTAACATAAGCTAGGCACATACTATTGATCAAAGCCCCGATGAAGGTCCATCCATGTCCCAGGCTCCATGCAAATATAACCAGTCCCCACCACCACAATTGCTCCCCAAAATAGTTTGGATGACGCGAGTACTGCCACAAGCCGCGGTCAAGATTAGGGACCATAGGCTTTCCAAGCTCTTTTAGCTTGCCATTTCTAATCACAAAATTATGCAGTTGCGCATCTGCAAAGTACGCTACGACAATGCCACACAAGCAAACTCCAGCAGCAACAAAATCCCAAACATTCAGGGGCTTGTCAACCGAGTGCACCACATACAGTGGAAGACATATCCCCATCAAAAATATCTGCAGAGTTTAATTGCCCATTAGTTCATGTTCTTTCATCAGTATTTTTATTAATTTAGGTACCATTTGATAAAGAGTTGGTATCATATTTGCTTCTTGCTTAGTGTAACAAAAGCAACAAATCGAAGCTTTAATAGAACTACTCCGTTCTGCTTGCGGTTCAAATTTTCATTTGTTCTTAAAATGGGAAAATTCCATCTTTTAGTTATTAAAAAGACCCACTTTGCATTATTGCATATTACAAAGGCTCATTTAGGCACTTTATCGAACAGACTTTCCAATTTAATTAAAAAAGGGGGTCATTTTAGTTTCAGAAAGAACCATTGTTGATAAAGCAAAAATATTTGAAAAATCACCTGCTGAGAAAAGTAAACAGCGAAGAAGGAAATCCACCACCAATGTTTTCCATACTGTTGACGCATATCAGTGAACCTCCAGTCTTCTCTGGCACCCCACTGCCATTTTTCACGTCTGAAATAGTTATGGGTCAGCCTAAGACTCCAAACCCAAGTCAACACTATCACAATATTTGACCTCCACCAATCAAATTGCGCCAAAGGGTGCGTTGCATAGTAATGAACTAACAACACCGGTATCACTGTCCAGTACAAATCTATCATCTGAAACCAACAAAAGAAATTTATCAAAAGGGGGAAAATTTTAAAATTTTGAAAAAAATTACTAGTTTGTAGTTATAAAGAACTACTGACCCAGTTGCTGGATTGGATGTGACTGATCAGCCAGAAGAGGACATTGACATTGAAGAAGAAGAAGGTATTGGCCAAAAGCAGAGGGTGGCGAAAGCACCATGACCAAAGAGGAGAAAGAGAATTGCTGTCACTCTGGTAATGGCTAAGGAAATAAAGATAAAATAGAATTGAAGGGAGAGGAACAAGGATTGCTACAACAGCATTTTTCAAGTTGCTTCTGCCCATGTTGTTTTGTTTTTCCTTCCCGGGACTTGGCTTGGGGAGTTGGTTGGAGAGGAGCAAACGAGATAGGAACTTTATAACAACTCGCTTGTTTCTTTTGTTTGTGGGGCAAAGCCAAAGAGGAGCAAATGATGAGCAAAGACTAGCGTGATTTCCTTTTGTGCATGGAGGGTGGCGCATGGGTTCCCACGGCCTCAACAGAATGTCCAATCACCGAAGGTTCCTAATGATGATCTTGGACCTACTCTTTGCTAAGAGATGTTTAAAACCAATGACAATATCAGTTAAACACTTAAATTTGAGAGAGGCGTGGAACAAAGAATCCAACTCGATTAGGGAAATAGATTATGCTGCATTTGACAATGACTTTGCGTTGGACATGTAATGATGGGTGGCAGCCTGTAATGGTGAGCTTAATCATATATGTTGGAATCAACTCACATGGAATCCAACAGTTAGCTTATAAAATCCGGCCCTAACTCCAAACCCTCCGACTGGACTTCTGTCTGCGCAAAATCCGCGCAATCTATGCAGCCATAAAGCAAAAAGAGCTACGTTGTACGGTTACCCACTTACCGGTTACCATGCTTCAAGGGGCACGGCAATTATCGTTATCCATAGCTGCTACCTGTTCTTTTATTACAAATTATTAAAAATTTGTATATAATGTATTGACAATATATAATTTTTATATACTACCAATACATTAGAATTGACATTTCATTAAATGATAAATTAAAAAATATGACAAATCTTTAAAAGTAATATAAATAAATTTTTTTAATTTGCTCATAAAGACTTATTAATGAGGTATTAACTTTTGATATATTGATAATATATAAAAACTATATACTTTTAAAACATCATCATATATAAATTCAATTATTAAAGCTATAACAAAGGGTACACTAGAAGAAAAGGCACCTACTTCTCCCTTGAGTAAACGGACTCAGTTGTTTCGAGTAAACGGATATTTTATAATTGAATTTTAAAAAATTTATTTATATTTGCATATAATGGCCTATTGATGAGGTGTCAACCTCTTGTGCATTGACAGTGTATAGAAACTATACACTGTCAGTGCATCATATATAAATCCATTTTATAATTGAATTTTAACCAGATTAAATTAGTAATTCTTTTTATATGCGACGAATTCAAGTAGTGTTTCTAAAGTACTCGATGTCCGAACTCAATTTATGTTTTTTATTTCATCTGTTTTTCTTTTCAAAAGTAGCTTTATTGCTATATTTTGTCTTAAAATTAATAATGTTTTATTTATTTTATACGAAAGATTATCTACCAATATATATTCAATTTGTATGTTTAATGATTTCAATTAAGTTTGTATTTTTATTAAGTGATTTATATATATAATGCACTGACATATATATAATCTCCATACATTGTTAATGTAGTATACGTAAATATTTCATCAACAAGTCCTTATGAGTAAATTAAAAAAATTATTTATATTTATTTTTAAGTACTTGATATTTTTTTAGTTTGTTTATTAATGAGATGTCAATCTCTAATGCATTGAGAATATGTAATGACTATAACAAACCCTTTATTAAATTATGTTTGTTTCTATAAGTTTTAAGTCATTTGTTGGACTTCTAAAGCTTGTTGAATTATAATGAAACTTATATGTTTTTTAATTTTATACTTTTAATTAATAAAAAATAAATATTATAAATAATTTTCGCATTTCAAGTTTGGGTTAATAAACGAGTTTATCAAAAATTTTAATTATATTATCATATAATTAAACGAGTTCGAGTAAAAAACAGTATAAAATGTATTAATATAAAGTTGAATAATACATTTAAAAAATAATCAAATAATTACTATGTTTAAATTATTTAATTACTAATCAAGATCGTGATCTAATACTCCAAAGTTAACAGATACAGCGAGGTCTCCCCCGTTTACATTTCTAATTTTCTCCTTTCGGCTTCGGATTGCGTAGGTGGTTGAAATAGATGCCTTTACAGACTCATTTTTCGCCGGAGCCCACCGATAGAAAACGGACAATCAAACCCCTTCTAAAGACTAATTTGGATAAACATGCAATTAATTCTGATGAAATTAAAAAACGAAAAATAACCATCAAAAGTATAACCTTTTCAATAAAATAATAAAAAATTTGTATTAAAGGTAAAAAAGCAATTTAACTGTCCAAAGTTTTTTTTTTAATTTTTTGTTAAAAAGCCAAATGCACTGGGGCCTAAGTTGGTTTTGGGAACCATTAACTAGACAATAAACACTTAAAAAGATAAAAATAATAATTAAAATACATAATATACCAAACTGTTGTAATTCCGTCTCTGCATGAAAACACCAACATAGATAGTTTAAGAGAACAAAACCAAAAGAAACGGGTGAGAGTAGATATAGATGAAGAGAAGAACAAAAGAGCCTCCGCCTGCAAATGTGCTAGTCTACAAATAACTCAACAATATCCCATCGCGACAAGAACTAGTGGCAGTATCTGCCAAATCATACGCTCCACCAAAACGGACTTGACTTATGGAAGCAACCATAAGAAGATTCTTTCTACTTCACAAAAAGAAGGAAAGCAAGATCCCATCAATGTGGCACTCATAAAGGTCCATTGCCAGTTGCAATATCCTTTTTTATTGCTCCTTGAATCCATTTGATAACAAGCCACTGGAACAACAAATAAGACAGGCATTAGAAAATATTCATTTATGTTCCAATTCAGCCCAAAGAGAAACCAAGAAACTGTGGAAACTTTACCTGGAGCCCAAGAATAACAGGAATCCACATTTTTCCCTTATCATTTGCGTCAGACCCATCCACTAACTTCTTGCTAACTACAATAGCTTTACTCTTATTTGTTGCAACGATTGTGATGGCTTTTACCAAGTTTGGAATCCAAGCATCACCGTTGGGAAGAATCTGCATTGAAACAACATGTATTTAATCAATGAATCAAGGAACTTAAATGTATGAAGGGTAATAAATTGAGAGCAAAAGACGAAAATTAAAAAAGATCAAACCTTTTCATCATTGTCATTTTTATTGCATCTCCCAGTGTTTTCAACCAAAACAACAGGAATGACATAATCCTATAAACATCAAAACCAAGGAAATATCTGAAAATGTAATCATAAGAAAATAGTAATTGATTAAATAAATTTATAAGCTAACATATCCTTCTCAGACAATGCAGTCCAATTATACACAACCTGAAAATTTAAGTTTTAAAAGTCAAGGATATTTTAATGTCAAGGAAAATAGAGTTTTAATAGAGAGTTTGTATCCTATTAAGATTATGTTTGCTTGCTTGCCTATAAAAAAAGCTTTGTAATCTTTTCGGGAAAAGATGCTCACCTTAACAAAAAATGAGTTTTCAAACTGGGGAAACAGAATCTAAGATGAATTTTGACATTCTGGGCATGATTGTCCAACAAAAAGAAATATGCATATGGGAGCGAAAAAATTCAGTAAGATGACTATAATTTTATTGATTATGGAGGCAGATGATCTTGACATTATCATTCTATGGTTTGGGAGTTCCATGAATGTAGTTTCTATGAGTTGGATTGACAGAACCACAATTCCTTTTAAGTTTAGGGATATTTTTGTTATTTCAAAGTCTGTTAGAAATTTGAATAAGAATTTAATTTTAGTCTTTTAATTGTTGAGAAATATTGTGTGCTTAATTTTATTAGTAAAAACAGGATAATAGAGTTTTAATAGAGAGTTTATATCCTACTAAGATTAGGCTTGTTTGCTTATAAATAAGCTTTGTACTTTATTGTTGCGTTGATGGCCTTAAATAATATATTTAAGACAAATAATGAAACCATCCACAAGCACCAATTTTCCCTGGCACAGCAAGCAAGCTTAATATGACAGTTAAGCTTACTTATCTCTTTAAGTCAGCCTACCCAACAATTTTCCCACATCTCAAACAGAAAATTTGAAATATATATGCATATCTCAATCTTTTTTCCCACAATTTAAATTCACCAAAATTATTTTGAATAAAAATGACGTCAATCAAGCAGTCATGTGACGTGCAACAGAATCCTATGAGGGCAGCTAAGATCGATGGTCTACAGTTAGCAACAAAGATCTAAAATGTATAAGACCACTTAAAATAAGCTCTCTTAAATTAGGAAGCCACATATGAAGGAATTTAGGACAGCATCAGCTAAAGAAGTGAAAAAAGTTTGTGGTATGTAATTTGTTTCTACAGGAAGTGTCAACAGTTTGACGCCGAACAAATTGTTAGCATCAGAATTTGAAAGAGCTTCACCACTTCTATTTCTGTGTGCATTTTGGGCATTTGTGAAGGAGCATATCCTTAAATTAAAGGAAAATCCTAGGAGTGGGAAAGCGGGTCAGCTCTTCTGCTCTCTCATAATTAAAAAGTACTAATTGCTTCTGCAGTGTGTAGAATCGTTCAACTCTCTACTTCAGAAAATTACAAGTGAGCGACAAACATGTTAGTCAGCACATCATACAATTTTATGAGAAGAAATAAGCTTCTATCTTCATGTTAACCTGTTCAAAACTCTTGTTTAGGCAATCCAACATGTCTCCAACTTAAATAAACTTGAAAGAGAATACATACCTCAAAATCCATTTTCCTAATTGAAGCTCCCATGCGAATGGCCTTTAGCACACCCTCTGATCTTTTACAGGAAAAAACATCATAATTCAGTCCATCTGGTGGACAAAGCTGTGCATGAGTGAGCACAAGCAAACTTTTGCGCCATATTTCTTTGCCAAAACTATTGGTGATAGCCCTAATGATCTGCTTATCCAAATCATCCACTCTATATGCATCCAAGCGGTCAACATAAAGTAAAACATCTATGGTCTTATTCAAAAGAAACCTGCATGATAATTGCAAGATTTTGTTCTCAGAAAAATTGAATTATTCATGTGGTAAAACTAATTCTGCAAAGAAAACATTACTAGCATTTATAGAGAATTACTTAATCTAAATTCATCAACCAACAAATGAGATTCTAACTTTGACTTCTCAATTTAAGTACTGACCCTTTGATCAACTCAAGAGCTTGGTGATTGACATATCCAGCCTCTACGAGTCCAGGTGTATCAATTACATTTAAAGTGAATCCTGCCCAGGAGCGTGAAACCATGACAGGTCTCAGCCCCTCTGACTGCAAAACAAACAAATACGATGACAATCCAAGTTTATAAGGCCTAAACAGCAAGAATCACCAAAGAATGCAAAGCCACAGATAAAATCAATACATACCTGGAAAGCAGTAACTCGAACAACTTGCTCTCCAATGAGAGAATTGATAGTGGAAGACTTACCTACACCGCCTTTGCCCATAACAAGGATAGTCAAAGTGGTGACATTCTGCAATTTTTTGCAACAAAAAAACAATCTTTAGTAAATACGTTACTGAGTCAAAGTAGTCGAAGTGAATGAAAGGGGTAAAAGGGTTTATAAAAACCTCTTGCTTCAATTTTCCCAACAACTCGAACAATTTTGTTTGTGTAGCAGCGGGGAATTGTTGAAGACCGAGCCATTCACGAGGCAGAGGGGTACCCATTGTAGCAAACTGCATAAAATTCAGAAAATCCAAATCAAAACCTCCAATAGAAGAACCAAACCCTAAACCCTAAAAGTGGAACACACGCTAAAACGCTTGACCCATCTTGGAATGCAGCTAAAAAAAGAGATGGGTCATTTTTCTTTTAACAGAGAGTGAAATAACGAGAGAGAACTGGAGGAGAAATCTGGGTTTTACCGGCCTATCTCGAGAGATGCAACTTCAGAAAGGAAGTGAGAAAGAAGAATTTGGGGAGGTTTCTGTGGTGGTGGAAAGTAGGTTTGAAAGCGCAGGAAAGAAAAGGAAGAGAGATTGGGTTTAGGGGCTTGGGAAGGCTATCTAATCGTATTTGAGCAGTAGTGTTTGTTTTTTCCGCCAGCACCAGAAATACACCAAACGGTTGCTTCACGGATCCGTTGGGCTATAACCCGCCCGCGCCCACTGTGCCGCTCACCCAACCGACCTGTTTTGCGCATGTATTAATTCATTTATTTTTGTGGGCTACCTAGCCCTAATCTTTAACTAAAAAGCCCAAAACAGCTTATCGGGTCGGCCCATAGAAATTGCCCTCACCTCTCGCGTCGCCACTTCTTAATGGGAAAATAGAGTTCGGGTTGGCTTCGAATTAAAGAGCAGGTGAATCCGAAAAGGCGAAAACCCAAATTCTTTGCCTGAGAAAAAGAAAACGATGTCGGCTAGATTGCTGAAGAAAATCTTGAAAGAACAAGAACAACAAAAACAAGTTATTGAAGAAGAGGAGGAGCTAAACGGTGACGAATCGGAGTCGCCAGATTCGGGCGCTTGTTCTTCAAAGAATCCATTCGACCTCCTCAACGAAGGTGACGACGGGGACGAGGATAACGCTGACCAGGTTTAGTTCCTTAACCCTGTTCGGTATAAAGTAACCTTTTTTTTTCTTAGATTAATTGTTTCATCGCATTCGACTTGGATTAGCCGTTTGATTTAATCATATTTTTCTTTGGAATTAACTTCCAATTTTGCTTAAGTGTGTAAGTCTTTGTACCTGGAATAGTTGAAGCTCCAAACAGATGCGTTAAAATGTTACAAACGGATTCTTGATTACAAAAATTTAGTTGCAAACGATCATTTGTCATGTGCTAGTTCCATTGTATTGATCAAGTGATGTCCTCCGGAGAGTAATATTGGATGGTAGATGACTTTCAATAGCTTGTTAATGGTTTTGGCCGCAGATCGATGCAGTGGAAGTTGCTGATGAAACCTTGACCAGTTATCGAGAAACGACTTCATTGAAAGGCACTGCCAATGCAGTTTCGGCATCTAATAACAAATCAAAGAAAAAGAAGAAAAAGAAAACCAAAGAGGGTTCTTCAAGCACGAGTAAACAGGAAACAACTTTGGATGTTAGTTTAGATACTTTATCTTTGGATTTTAATTCTTCTAGTAATCCTAATAAGCCCCTATCAGAAAACGCTAAAGTTAGTGAGGATTTAGTTAAACAGTCTAAACCTTCTATATTACAAGTGGATCCTAAGTATCTGAATGCTGAGAATGAGCTACGGAGAATATTTGGTTCTAAGGTGGTTAAATCATTTGAGAAAAGCAATCAAAGCAGCAGTTCCAGACCGATACGTGGTGGAAGACGAGGAAACCATCATATTAGGAAGACTGTTTTGATATCTCCATCAGACCATTGGCCTCGCTGGGATGGATCTCTGTCAATGGAATTTCTGGAAACTAAGGATGGGTATCATTACTTCAGGTAAAGATCTTTTCAAGTCTCTGTTATTGCTAAAACTCGCTTATCTGTTGATTACCTTTCTGAAGATGCTCTCATTTTTATATATCTTCACCCATTTTGAGTGTATGTTACCAACTTGAGAAATAGTAGTAGATAGCTTTTGACATTTATGACAAAGGAATCTGTTTCTTACCATTGGTTTCCTGAGTTCAAGTGAGATGTTTACTTGCTTTTACAACATTTACACGAGTGTAGATGTACAAAGAATTAAACCTAGGTGGTGCTTTGGTGAGCATTTTCACTGTCATTAAAAGGCATGCCTAGCTTTGTTGATCTAGAGTTTATAGGGATTCCAAAATATCACATCAAGTGCATTTCTTATCTCTCGTGACTTAGTTCATGTGAATGGCAATTGTTTCCCATTGTGTTTGGCTAAAATCAACTGCGCACACACACACATTGGTTTTAGTGGTTTTACTGTGTCCTAACATTCTGGTTTTATTCATGTCTTGTAGATATGCATACTCGTCTTCCTATGATCAAGCTCAGAGGGCATTTGAAGCTGCTCAAGCTATTCATGATCTGAATGGCGTAGCAAGTGTTCTATTGCATCATCCTTATCATTTAGATTCACTTATAACCATGGCAGATTATTTTAAATTTGTGGGTGAGCATCAGATGTCTGCAGATGCTATTGCAAAGTGTTTATATGCCTTGGAATGTGCGTGGCATCCTATGTTCACTCCTTTGCTGGGTAATTGCCAACTGAAGTTCAGTCATGAATCAAACAAGCCATTATTCAAAGCACTTTTCACTCACATGAAAAACTTGGATAGGCGAGGCTGTAATCGATCTGCTCTAGAAGTTTGTAAATTGTTGCTTGCAATTGATTCAGATGACCCAATGGGGGCTATGTTCTGCCTTGACTACTTTGCTTTAAGGGCAGGGGAGTATGCATGGTTAGAACGTTTCACTGAAGACTATAGAAGTGATACCTCCTTATGGCTGTTTCCCAATTTTTCATACTCCCTTGCTGTTTGCCGGTTTTATCTTGAGAATGAGGATTCCTCCCATAATACTTGTCTGGACACCACAAAGGCTTCTTCCGCTGATCTTATGAATCAGGCTTTGATGCTCCATCCTTCGGTCGTTAAGAAACTAGTAGCCAAGGTCCCTTTAAAAGATCAGGCATGGACAAATATACTAAAAAATTCCTTCTTCCATTCAGATCAAATAGGGATCCCATCTTTGGATCACCTAATTAATATTTATGTAGAAAGAAATTATCTCATATGGAGGCTTCCTGATTTGCAAAAGTTACTTCGCAATGGTGCCCTCCTTGTAATTGAAACACTGGAACATAATAAAAACGAAGCTAAAGATTGGACTTGTGTGAGAAAAGAAGCATTCTCATCTGACAAAAACGAGTAAGTATCAGGATTTAATTGTGTTGTTGCTTTGTTTGTTATTGCTAGATTCCCTTTGTCTTTGATTTTTGGCTGCAACATTCATGTTTGTTACATTTTTAAGCCCTATATTCATCTATTGGCCTTGTCCAACTTACCGGTATGCTAAATTATTGTTGAGGGTGAATATAGATAAAGCTGATCGTAAATGCTTGGGATTTGCTAACTTAATTAGTTTAGTTGAGCTTATTGTATACATGGGAGTTAGTGTGACAATCTTTTCACCCTGTGGTCAGGTATGGTCATTTGTTGGTTCAGGACTTCTCTGACACTGTACAGACTCTTCCTCCTGATAATCTGCAAAACTTTATGGTTGACATGAGGGAAGCTGCTCAGATTGGGGTTCAGTTTGCCAATCCACCTGCCGGTGATCATGCTCCAGCAGTACGTGATGTTGCAAATCGGAATCCATTGGCTGTGTTGTTCGAATCGCTGCTACCATGGGTTAATTATGGAGCTGCAGGAGATGGCATTGTTGACGAAAACCAAGTTGATGGGCAAGGTCAAGACAATGAAGATCACTGAATTGCAATAAGGGTTGACAGAGCATTTAGTTAAAATAATCCTGTTTTCAATGATGTCTGTGACACATTTCATATATTAGTTTCATGTTTAGAAGTCAAATTCTTTCACTGTTCAAGTGGGAAGAGGTTCTTGCATGTACAAAGATTTTTGTGGGAAGTCAAAGCCAACTCTGTTGTCAATTCTGTGGACATTTTGGAGCATCATGTAAAAACTGATTTAAGTTCTTTGCTTTTATGTGGAATATAATTACACAGATAGCAGTCCAGGCATTTTGGAGAAAAATTGTTTATCATCGATGTAGGATGCACAAGCATTCTGAAATTGTTAAATATTATCCACCACTGGTTATGAACTTGCCATCCAGTGGATCCATTTAAGGAGTCAAGTTTAGCATTCAGAAGATCTGTCAGATTTGATTCTTTTTACCGGTCAATATTCTGAATTATTTGGGCTGCAACCCTTTCCAGTGAGTTTGTTTGAATTTGAGTGCCATACTAACCATGATTAGGAACCCTTCCATATAGGAATCATAGTTATTAAATCAAGATGTTTCGTGAATCGAAATATTATTTTTTTTTTAAAATGAGTATTGAGTATCGCATTACAAAAGATGATAAATAATTTTAAAATAATTATAAATAATTTATATACATATAAAATAAATAATAAATAAATAATATTGTACATATTAATCGAATTAAGTGAGTATATTATAAAAATAAGAAATATGATTGTTTTCAAATTCTTAACATACTCATTAATAGTATAAATTTTTAAATAATTATAAATAATTTATATACATATAAAATAAATAATAAAAAAATATTGTATCTATTAATCGAATTAAGTGAGTATATTATAAAAATAAGAAATATGATTGTTTTCAAATTCTTAACATACTCATTAATAGTAGAAAATTTTAAATAATATTTTTTGTACATTTTTATTTTGAATTTACTAACTAAAAGTTTACTTTTTAAAAAAAATTTCAGATTAAATTATGTAGAGAATATGTTTTTAAGTTTTTTATGTTAAAAACTATTAAATTTTATTTTTAGTTAATTAGGTCAGATCAAATTTTGATTAGATCTAATTTAATTTCAAACAAAGTACATCGAAGTATATGAATGTATCATATAATATGCATCTTGTGTATCGATATATTTGCTACCAATTCATATACAATTTTGATAACTATGATAGGAGTGTTTATGTTTTATTTCTGAAGATGAAGAGCTATTGTATTTGCACTAAGATTATTCCATGACTTTTCATGTATAGGATGCTAATGTGCACATTTCCCTTATAACCTCTTTTGGTCGGCTACTTATGGTTCATGTTTAGTACTAAACAAATTTGGTTGATTTCAAGACTTTTCTACTGAAATAGAAGACTCGTGTATTTTACGCCCTGTTTAGAACAACAACTCTCAAACCAAGGAATAGAATATAGAAACATTTAACATATGGAAAATTCCATTAATTCAAATTTCCAACTTCGAAATTTTATTTCCACTATGTCAATGAACAAGAACTTGAAAGGGGCTCTGTCAGGTAGACTTGCCAAGTTCTTGAGAACCATCCTTTTCTGTAGCACTAGACTTGCCAAGTTCTTTGTAACCATCTTTCACTGAAACAGGGAGAGGCAGTCCAGAAGAAGTGTCAGCATCCTTTGCGGGCTTACTGCCATCCTTAACCGCCAACCAAACAAGGGCCAGAAGCAATGGATAGCTCAAGGTTGTAAGCACCCAATTCACAATCAGCTGGCTGAGCAAGGGAACCTTGTGTTTATCTACTTGCCAGGCGACTGCAGCTCCTGCACTTTGCACTCCTTTGTAGAAACCTGTATATCTGCAAGTTTTATATGGACAATCTGTAAGTGAAGGGCTAATTGGCTTGCTTATTGGGCGAATGGGGAAAATGAAATTACCTGCTGAGGGTCTCTGAGGTATCAGCTAATGCTCCAATCACCCAATAAACTGTACTCTGAAACATGGCATCCAATAATCCATAGCAAAAATACAATACAAATGGTCCAGCAAAATCGTTTCCGGATTTTTTGAAGTCCAACCGCTTGGGAAGCTTGTCATAAGAATAATTCAACTGGTTTACAAGGCCACCAGCCCAAATTGCGGTCCCAAGCACAGCAACAATTCCTACTCCAACCAAACCTCTTGTTCTTCTGCTCTTGAAACCAAAGTCCAAAATATATCCAATCCCCACTGAACCAATCATTTGAGCTCCCCAGTAAAAGACATTGTTCAATCCTCTGGTTCTCAGATTAAACATCAAACCATTAACATTATTGAACTGGTAGGTGTAAAAGAAGTTGCTAGCCCAGGCAGCTGGGACAATGAGAAGCAGCTTCCAGTTACCAAAGAGCTTAAAGATCTCAACAAACTCGGTGGTAACATTTGAATATTTAATGTCGGTGCAACGAGTACCGTCATCTCTGACAACACGATCAGGAGACAGAATTGCAAATGATATCAGGGTGCCAGCCGACATGAAACACATGAAGGTAATATATGTCTTGTCATTGACAGTTTCCGAGTCTTCACGGTGGTAGTTCAGGATGAAAGGTATGAGTCCACCGATGACACCACCGAAGTTGAAAATTGTCCAGAAAAGAGAAATATAGGTGCCTTTACGGGCGGCAGTGGGATAGGAAGTCATGATGGCACCCTGTCCTGCCCAAAGAAGGCCTGCACCGACGCCAAGCAAAGCACCGGCAATGATAGCGAACGTTTGGTCATGGTAGTGATTGTAGTAAAGGAAAGAGCCAGCATAAAGGACATAAGTGGAGCAGCCCATGGCGAGAGTAATCCTGGGTCCAAAGATGTTGTAGATTCCACCACCAAGGATTCCAAAGATGGAAAATGTTGTGTACAGAGCCGTGTTGGCGTTATTTGCGGCCGTATGATCAACCTGGCCACCACCACCCATGCCAGAAAGGGCGTTGAACATGCCAGGACAACAGAAGCATACTAGGCCGATTAAGCTGACCTGAACCACGGGTGAGTTATACCTGAGAAGAGATCTTCCAGGTACTTTGGCTGATGTTTCCTCATCTCCTGTGGATCCCATGATTGATTCGGTTTCTTAAACGTGATTCTGCTGATGCGAGGGAGAATCCTATATAGAAGCAAATATGGCACTTTACTATAGGAACAAAGCATCGGTTTCCGCGTGGGGACTTTTGGATGGGACTCTCATTGTTCTCATTGTCTTCCGTTAGTAACTATGAATGCTTGACCTCTTTTTTGCTTGTTTCTTATCATTAATTTCGTAAAAGTTTTACCCAAAACGTCTCAGCTGCCATTCCAGCTTATGATCTTGTTAAGTTAATCCTCAAAACATTCTCCATGATACTTTGTTCTCAAATAAGCTCCGAGTGCTTTAGGTACAAGACAAATATAAGGGTCTAAAATACTCTGGTATGATTGTCTTCCCAGGATGATTTCTACAAGGGAACGGTGATGTGAGCTGAGAAAAGGGTGGAAATTAACCTTTGCAATAATACTTAATATTTGAATTGATTATTAAAGATTTTCCTTTTTGTGTCTTCGTAAGATTAGTAAAATTTCCCATACCATTTTTGATGAAAGAGCATGCTTATTTTCACAGGAATTCGATAAGAGAAACAAATTCATCTGAAATTGTAAACAATGATTTCCTCCGATGAAAGATGGCAACATAAAGCAGATGAGTGATAAGATTGACACTAGGAGGACCTCTTCGAATACACTTCCAATTTCTGATGGTTCGTAAATACCAATGTTGAATGAAAGCTGTTCCCAGCAGACAAACCTCGATGTCTTTTTCCATCTAGCAATGATTTTGCATCATCAACGAGTACCATTGGCATCCATCATTTAACATTTCAACCTTCAGACAAATATCATCACCCAGTAGAGTAGTCCAAATTAGTAGCAATGATCCAACTAGAAAATGTGATGTGAGCTCTTTGTTTCGTGGGTATAAACCATGAAATAAGCAGCATTGCAACTGGCATAGTTGGATCCGTAGAAGCAACAAACAAGCTGACTTCATTCCCATTGTACGCAGAGGTCTAAATGAGAAGAAAACAACTGCTAAAAGATCATACTGCCGAAGATAAAAATAGATATTTTAAGAAGGAATATTAGTTAATTATTTAAAAATTAGCATAACAGGTTAGGAAACCTGTAATGTACAGTCCACAACCGTTCAATTTATTCCATTGCTTACTGTATACATGTTTCTTGTTAGTTTTTACTAGGGCAAATGTACATCAGGATGATCCTCATCTCCCCATCTTGCTTTTCGAAGGAAGCAGAATTCATATAACAAGCATATATCGAAAGCCAGCATTTTAACTGTCTGAATCAAATTGAAAGGTTGTTGGCAAGCCTGCTGATGGTTGCACCAGTTTAAGGACTTTAGGACTTGACCTCCAATCAACCCACTTCCAAACTATTAACTAATTAACTTAACTGGCCATTTAAAAAGCATAAGTGACTTTTCAGAGAATGCCGCAATTGAGATATCAATTGCGCAATCATGAAGCCATGCTTTTGACTTTCAAAGAATAACCCAACGAGTCGAGATGTAGTATGATGTGGTATTACATCATCGTTTTCGGCAGATTGTCATTCCATCTCCAATAGGTACCTAATGTTCCAAAATGTACTGCGTTATGGACAAACTGAATAATTCCCTAGAAAATTTGTTAAAAATGGGCAGATAATGCAAATACTTACCATACTGATGCTTACACGCTTGTCTTCCATTAGGTTTCTATTAAAATTTCTAATGCTAACTGTCTTTGCATCATTTACCTGTTATAAGAAGATTATAAGAAGATAAACATCATCTCAATAGGCAGATTTTATAAACCATAGACAAACAGTTTACCAATGGGTCAGCAACTTTGCCATGCCAAAGGACATTATCAATCACAATCACTCCCCCAACCCTAACCTGTAAAAATAGGCCAACTATAACCTCAATTTTGCAGGAAAAGAAGTGAGTGAAAGTACCAAAATACTCCAAATTTGAAATTCTAGTTTGGTATTACCAGCTGTAGTAGTAGTTCAAAATATTCTTGATTCATCCTCTTCTCAGCATCAACAAATGCAAAATCATAGCTGCTTTAAAGACGAAACCTCTGAGTTATTGAATTCATCTGAACCTTACAAATTGTTAAAAGGTGAAAAAAGGATGGACTAGTATTCAGCACAAAGGAAAGAAAAGGATATTCACATGATGCGTGTCAACAATTTTCACTGACACAAGGATAAGCTACTATTATTGGATTGTGCAAAGAAAATCTGGATTAAGAAAACAAATGCACTATATTTTAAACATTGCATGCTAAATCCACACCTGCAAGCCTCACCATTGAAAATCATAGATTTCAAGGCATCTGCAGCTAGTCCATGTTTCACAATAACCTAACACCGACAAACAACTTAGTTTTATATAGAAACCATTGAAACAAGTATGATTAGTGCAAACACATGGGACAATTTAATGTATTAATTTAACCATTGTCGGAATTAGGATAAAGGAAAATGACAACTCAAAATACTAATACCATTTCGAATGACAACTCAAAACACTAATACCATTTCGAATGGGAAAGAGATGTTTATTAGGTGTATCATTACCTTGTGTGAAACACCAGCTAGCGCATAATACTTCTTTGCAACCTCAAGAGATCTGGCATCTCTTTCACAGGCAACTAAACAGCCTGATTCTGGTAAAGCTAATGCAATAGCCAATGATGAGTATCCCTAAGGAAAAAAAAAACAACACGGATTTGCATTACAAACTTAAAATCTACCTTCAACAAGAAAGGGAATAGTTCCAAATAACTTAGCCTAGTTTATTCATAGGCTGATTTCAAGTCAAAGCATACACTTACAGTGTAAACACCAAGTTCAATACATCTTTCAGCCCCGAGAATCTGTACTAACATTGCTAGTAACTGTGCTTGATCAGGAGAAACCTTTTAATACGGAAAAAAATCACCTTTCGGTTGCCAAAAAAAAGAAGGAAAATGAAACCGCGTGGTTGATAATTCGGTACCTGCATTTGACTACCGCGCATATTGGCGGTTTCTTCGCGTAACTGCTGGAGAATCTGAACGGAATAGACTTCAAAATTAGGGCAAATTTGGATTTTAAAAAATGGAAAAAAAAAATAGGTGGAATTTTTTAGGAGTACCTGAGGCTCGCGAACATTGGCGAGAATATAATCGTAAAGGCGAGGAGTGATGCTGATGACTTGCTTGTTGCCGTATTTATCATCGTCCGCTACGATAAAAGTAGCGTTTGACGAAGACGAGCAATTCCTCGTGAGATTACTCAACTTTAGTAACCTGGATTCGGCTGTTCGAGTAGAAAACGAATAGAACCGTCGAGGTCTACTTAGAAAAACTACCGCACGTTGACAAGCTGAGGCAGAGCAGCGATTAATTGCAAAGCTAGTGGCCATTGGGGGGAGAGAGAAGGGAGCCAAATTCATAGCATTAGCGTTAAGTGTTAGGGTTATTGCGGCGCGTTTGTGATGGCTCGCTTCTGGTGATCTCCGGCGGGTTGGCTTATAATAAAAAATGGCCAAAAATCTTAAACCCCACCCGTGGGTCCCGCGGTGCAAAACGATCGAAAATTGGAGGAAATAAGCGAAGCGGTGGTGCGTGTGTCATTACGCTCTTCAAAAGGAAGAGTTTTGGTAAGGTGTTCAACTCTATGTCGGATATGAAAAGAAGATTCAATAGTAAAAAAGCTTAAACCTCAAATTTTAATAAAAGTTAAACGTTCAAAAAGAATCTCGAAAAAAATATTTTAACAATTGAATTTTATTTTTTTCATAATCAATTAAATTTTCACATTTCAATTTTTATTCAATTGAATCATTTCATGAATAAAAATCGGTATGTTATGTTTTGAACCACCTGTACAAAATAAATTTAACAATTTTTGTACGAATTTAATAATTTTCATTTACAGAAAAACTCAATTGGGTAAAAATGAAATGTATGAGCTCAATTACTAAATTTATCTTTTTTCAAAGGTATTTTTGATTTTTTTAGCTTTTAATAAACTAATTTTTATGTAAAAAATAATGATACTTAATAAATGATACTAAAACCAACTTTAATCATCTAATTTTATGTTGATCGCCTTAACAAGTTACACGCTGTATTGTTAAGTTTTAATTAGTTTATAACATTCAATACAAGCAACAGTTATGGCGGTGAAATTCGGAGTGCTAATTATTTCCTGATTTTCTGGTTGGCAACAAGGCGTTGTTTGATTTTGCACTCTGCGTAGCTGTCCATGTGAATTTGGAGTGCAACATCTAGTTATACTTATATCCACTAATTTAGGATTATGGAAGATCTTCTTCGATCTTCGACTAATAAGCGATTCTCATCAGTGAGGTTGAGCTCGCTGTGAAAAATGTAATACCTTTCATACATTATTTTTCTGCTTTAATGTTTCATCTGTTCATCATCATATTAGCTTATCTCTAAGCGATATTCTTGAAGTTCAGCTGGGCGACTCAGCAAATTCAGCGCTCAAGTTCCCGTTAGAATCCCAGGGACTGGGAGGTATATCATCAACTTGGGAATTATCATAGCTCTTCAACGTGCTCCCTATCTGGCCATATGAATGGTGAAACGTATCTGATTGCAGGAGATCAATTGGAGGGCTTTATTACCTGTCGTATCTGGATAGGAATATGCTCTTCGGCAGAGCCGTTGGCTTTATAAACTTTCATACCTTTCACATCGTTCCTAAGCATCGAAGCGTAAGTACAACCTGCTATGCCTTCTCCAGTAGTGATGAAATATCCCGCTCTGCTGCCTAATAGTTTTCTTTTCTACTTTCATGCATAGTGCACATAGTAATGGCAAAACATTCATTTTTGGTTTTCTTGCCTCGAGTTCGTTCTTTATAATAAACATCATTATATTTGAAAAAAGATCGCATAAATATCCAAATCTTATGTGAAACTAGAGGATATACAATTCTATGGAGCAGGTAAAGGATAAAATATACTTCGGATGGAGAAAATACTCACTTCTGAATCCACCAGACTGATGTACTGTAGCTTGTGGTGATGGAATTTGGGTATCTACGAATCGTATACAAAAATTAACCAAGCAAACCAGCCCAACGATCTTTAAGAGCCTCGTATCCCTTAGGGCAAGGAATAGCTTGAAGCTTGAGTCTTCCATCAACAGTTGTTTCTGTCACTAGGCCCAACCTTACCAAAGTATTCAACGCCTTGTCAACTGGCATTTCAACCTGCAGAAGTCACTTCAACCCGATGAGAAAGCAATAAACAAATATTGTCATCATTTGTAAATATTACAACAACAATTGTATTACCTTTCTTTTAAAAACGTCGTACATAAATCTCTCACATTTGTCTCCAACTTTTTGGCGACAAGTAGCCTGCAGTCAGAATTGTTGTTAGTGATCTATGTAATGCATTAAGAATAATAATAGAGTTCACTTCCATTTAATTCAAGAGAGAGAAATTATAAACAGGAAGCATAGACAAGGCGATCATATTCCAAGCCAAATAGATAAGGCACCAAATCTTAAAAGGCACAATTGGCATGAGAACTGGACAACATCAATTCTACCATGGTGTAAGATTTCATTGTTTCACTGAATAAGAACAATCAAGATTGATCTAATTCATGCCTTCAGCCCCTAAAAATTAAGAAATACAGATTACTATGCCTGTGTTCGATTGGGACAAGCCTCAAAAATACCAACAATGAAGCACCTCTATCACAATAATTTAACCATCAGAAACGGGTTGCAAAGAACAAACCTGGCCCTCCTCCATGTTAAGCAGGATAGCATAGGTTAAAATGGCTTCCTTGTACTGCATATGTCAGGAGGCAAAAACAAGAAAGATCAATTTATATACATTAGACATAACTGGTGTAAAGAGATGAAACTATTAATTTCAAGAAATGAATGAGACTATTATATTGTTCTTTGTTAAATAGAAGAATCATGAAAAGAAAGTCTAAAGTCTAGATTAAAAAAGGCATGAAAAAACAATATTATCATGTACTGTTCAACAATCTCTATGCAGCTTCTTTTCCACTCAATTGAACACTTCTTATCATAATTTTTGAAAAATAAATAAGCAAAAGAGTATCTCACTTGCTGCTGTTCCGAAGCATCCAAAAGAAAATGAACTGAGCCAAAGCCACTTGCCAAGGTTTTCTCATAAAGGGTCTTGTTAACCAATAGCTGTGGAAACAGATTCCTTTAAGAAATTGTTTGAATACTTATATATGGATATAAGTTTTCAAATAAACTCCCAGCACTGCATAGAAAAATTTTATTAACTTACCTGATACCTATCCCAAGTCTGTTTGTAGCCCAAAGCCACACGGGACACATATATGATCAGAGCAGTGATTGCAACCACGTCAAGAAATATTGCTGATCTGCAAAGAAAAAGGAAATGAAACGACATTTTCAATAGAACTAACTTTTTTATGAAAAGATCACATGAAAATACAACAAGACATACGGGGAAGATAAAATGTCTTCGAATTTGTAGTTTATCAAGAATGCTGAAAGCCCCAATATTGTGGCTACATCCAAGCGCACCTACAGTCAAATTCCCCGATATCAAGTCCGCAAGTTATGCAAATAAATCTTGTACTGAATATAGTTGGCTGAACCAGGTAAGCATGAGTTAGCTCCACTCCTTAACCAAGGCAAGTCAACCTTCATGCCTTAATTTCATGTGTTATCACATGCTTCCTTGTCAATATATGCTAATGTGTTACAAAGACTGTAAAAATAATGAGATTTTGATAAATAACCTCCTATCTATGATAACAAAGTTTTTGAGGCATATAAGACCTTTATTAGTGCTATTTCTCCAGCTATCCTGCCATTCAATGATGTTGAAGAGATAAAATGTGGTGAGATACATCCTGAGGTGGGAATCCCAATGATTATGGCGATTAACTCTTTGTTACTTAAAAATGACTCATCCAGAACTGTATATCAAACTCAGTCTAGGGATCCAGGGTCCAATAAGTTTAGCTGGTCAACAGCATAGTCCAAGGGGAATTTGATAGAGGCTAAAGACATGATGGTGCCGTGCAACAAATAGAGTATAACGCTAATGCAATCCACCCACTGCAGAGTGTGCCTTTAATTGACTGAATCAGTTAGACACATCAATGACATACCATGAGAGAAAACTGTGATTAAGAAGGACTGCAATTTTCACTACGTTTAAAAAAAAAATTTATGATATTAAACAATCTTAAGAATGTTAGAAAATACTAGGTAGTTTAGGTCCATATTGCCTCTTAACCAGTTGATTATCATTAAGTTTATGGACTGAAAATGAACTATGATTAGAGATGCTAAATTATAATATGATAAAATAAAATCAGAACAGCATGGATATAATTACTTGTTCATACCGTGTCTATGATACGAAAAGACAGCTTTTTGTGAGGAAATATAACCTACAAAAAAACCAGACAGCAAAGTGAAAATTCAAAGACACATAAATGAAGCATCATGACAAATATATAAAAAATAAAAGCATAAGATGTGAAAGAGAATTGACAGACATTGAGTTGTTAGGAATATTTACTGGTAAATCTGGAATAGGAATTCTCTCATAGATCTTTAACTGCAATGCTTGAGCCTCAGAGTTATCTTTGGTATCTCCTTTAGCAAAATCCTTTGTATAAAGCAAAATCAATTCTTGAAATGCAGGCTCCTGAGCAGAAAGAACACCAAAGTTTTACAAACAACATTAAGTGGTATCAAAAATGAAAACTCTAGAAACAAAATTTGGCCACAACCAATTTTTTAAAATCAAGTTATCTATGCATACTGATAAGCAAATAGGTAAATAAAAGCACAAAAGTTTAATACCCATCCAAAAAGTATCAATCACTGTAAAGCATAAGCCAAGGAAAATCACGAATGGTTCAAAATGGAAAAAAAATACCTGGAGGATTGACTGTGAAAGGAGAATGGAAATAGAAGTTTTAAACATTTTCCAAACATCATTGCCACAATATTTCCTTGTAGCTGGTCTCCAAATATCATTGAGGGATATCCTTGACAAGAAAGTTGGCCTGAGTGAAAAGTTCTTTATTAATTAATTAATTAATAAGAAAGTTGTCTTCAATAAAATCTTAATAAATCACATTAAATCCTTGACATGCATTATAATGTTGTGATGTCAGATCAAATTAATTCTTTTATTTTCTTTTTCTTTTTTTTCTCCAAACCGTAGTCTTATTATCAGCACATTCCACTAACACCTCAGATTTCTCTTATTCATTTCAGCAAAATCTTCATCTTCCAAGTGCAGCACTTCAGTCAAATACTTAATATATCTACTTCAAAACTATTACTTGTTGAAGAAATGATCAATAATCTAAACAATAACAAGTATCAGAAGGCAGCCTAAGCCCATCTCATATGAATCCTTCCCATTACCCCCTGTGCATGACATGTCAACATGTACATTAAATGAACTTGATCCTGTTGAAGACAAGCATCCTCAAGTGTAAAGAATATAAAAATTTTAATTTAACAAACCTTAAATGAGGTTCAGAAACACTACTATCACTGTCAAGCTGAAATGGTGTTTCTGGTGTAGGAGGTATAAGCCCAACCCATGCAAGCAACTTCCTTAAAAGCCTTCCACGGGGTCCAACTGCTGACAGAAATCCTTCATAGCGACTAACTGCCCTCTGTGCTGCCAGCCAAATAGGAAGATCACGATCTGATAGTTGGTCGACCCTCAGCAAATTTTCAGAATTTTGCTCATTATTAAAATATGTCTGTTGAAAGAGAGGCACTTCCTCAAGCCAAAGCTTCAATCTCCTAACCCAGTCTTGTGCTTCATCTTTCTGAGAAGCATTTTTGAAAGCCTGTCCTAGAGTAATAAAGATGAAGTTTGTCAGAATGAACTCAATATGAGAGAGTTAGAAAAGTAAAAGATAAAACAAGTAACATAGTCCAAACTCCAAAGTGATACTTATGCATTAAATAAAAGAAATCAATCATTGACATCTTGAAAGGTTATTTAAAGGATATCAGCATAATCAATTCAATTCAGAGAACCTCATTTGCATGCAATTTGCCTTCTAATGTTGGAAAGTCATAAAGGAAAGGGGAATAACCTCATTGAGATTGTAAGTAATGCATTTGCCAACTTTTCCCAATGGTTTTGATATAATGGAGAAGATTCCTCGCAGGAGTCTGGATTGCAGGTAATCCAGCTTTTCAACAATCAGTAGACCCTGCTGCCTCTCAGTTGCATATCCCCGCCTGTAAGAAAGGGGTCAACTCAAATCCAATATCTTACTAATGAAAGAATATGGAAAGTATAAATGCATATGCCTTGCGACTAAATTACCGGAATATAATCGCATTGGATTCAGATGCTCTTTTCCAGTCAACGTATATTGGCAAAGTAAGGAGATAATCGGTATTTAAGGCACTTGTCAACATCAAATCCCTGACTGATAATTCTTCAAACTGAGCATTATCAAGAAGTTGCATAAAAGCTCTCTGAAAACTAGTAGCGACTGCAACTCTACAACCAATTTTTCAAGCAAAGTATTAATTTAACCAAAAGAGTAATCTGATAAAACACTTAGTACTAATTATGTGGCCGAAATTTTAAGACTAACCTGGACTTGTCATCGGAATACCTCCTAACAATTTTAGCTGAAGAATTTAGAAAATTCCTCAAGTCCAAACCGTAATTAAACCACGTTTCAGGTTCCATGTAATCTCCAGGCAACTTAGATCCTTCACCGTTGGCTACAAACTCCGATTCTGAATCGAACCTTTCCTTTCTTTCACTCTCCGTGGAATGAGAATAGTAATAATCCGCTCGCATTTGTTCCAAAATGCGTTTGTGTTCGGCGTGAAGTATGGAATCCAAACACCTGAAATTTTTACACGGTATAAAAGGGATTTCAACTTCAACGCAGTAGGAAAAAAAATCAGGGAAATTAAAAAAAAAAAAACCACATACGAAGAGAGGAGGCGAAAGTGACGAGCATCTTCGACTCGAGAATCGAACAGTCTCGAAACAATAGCCTCCAAGAGCTCCCCCTTAGAAACCGGTATGTATTTCTGTCTAGACACTTGAATTCTTGAAATTCCTAATTTTTCTTCTTCTTCGTCTTCGTCGACGTCGTCTTCTTCTTCTTCTTCTTCGTCTTCATTTTTTATTCTTGGAACAAAATTGTTGGTATCGCTCTGCGTTAGTCCAACGCCGTCATTTCTTGATTCTACTGGCTCAGTGGATATGGCCCGGAGTACCGGTGGAATACCGGGAACTTTAAGAGTGGCTACGGTTCTTAATATACGGTAAGAAGCGAATGAGCGAGCACCAGACAGACGGCACCGTTTGAAGGATGATGATGGAGCGGTGACGCTGGTGAGAGTTTGCCAAGATAACATCAGATCGCGGAGAAAGGTTTTGGAGAAACTTTCGCGGGTTTTCCCCTTGAAGAGTTTTTTTTCTTTTTCTTTTTTTTTTTAAATTAATTTTACGCCTAGGTCGGTGAGGACCGAGGAGTAACGGCTTGAACTTTTGAAAGGGGACGTTACCGGCTGGGGGAAAGTAATTTGGATAGGAAACTGAGGGCCGAGATTTTTTTTATTTTTTGTTACAAACTGAGGGCCGAGATAATAACTTGGCTTGCATTTATGGCTTGTTTTTTTGGTTGTTGATCATATTCATAAGATATTGATGCGACGTAGTTTCTTAAGGTTGCTACATTGGCAGGGGCAGCGCCTTTCGGTAGAATTGAGGTTGAGATTCGGATAAGGAATGTCATTTTTTTCAATAACGCGTAGTTCATATCTTAATTATTTAAATTTACATGAAAATGAAATATTTTACTAATAATAAATATAAAATTGATCAAATAATCTAATAATAACAAATATAAGATTAAGGATATATATTATTTTACTAGTTTTATAAAATCTTTTTTAGTTACTCCCCTCTTTAATTTAAAAAATATACAACACATTTTTTTTGTGATAATACAAATATTTATACGTTTTAATACTAATCATATTATGCTAGAAGCGAAAAATAATAAAGCTTCCCATTAATAGTGACGACTTCAAGATTTGAATCATATCCAAATATATAAAAAAAAATTCTATTTTCACTTCTTCCAACCATAATTTTTTTAGTAATGAAAACATCACATTTTAATCATATAAGTTTCTTTTTTCTTTTAAAACCTAACAAATGGAATAATGGAAAGTGATTGGAGGAAGAGTGAAAGAAAAATGGATTTTGAGAATACTTGGCACAGTAAAAATAGAAAAACAAAGAAAATGGAATGAATGAGTGTTTTTTTCCCTACACACAAAAAAGCAATTAATTCAAATTAAACAAAAAAATGAAAAAAAAAACGATTCATGTGAGTAAATAAAAATTAAAAGTACACTAAATTATGCTTAATAATTTTAATTTTATTTTTTTCCTCACTCAACTTTACCTAATAACACATTAAAAAAATAAAAAAATTGTTTCTATTTATTTTTTTGTCTTTCTTATCAAACATATCCATGGAAATAAATAATTTTTTTTATCTTTCTCTCTTCTAATTTTTTATCTCTTCTTTGTTTTTCACATCTTGAAATATTATTATTTTTTTAAAACACCCAAATAATAGATGGGCAGATTCTGCGACTATTATGGATAAATAATCCAATGGTAAATTATGGTGTTAATTGATTAATACAATATTGTTGGTGCTCAAAGAGATGACGAGCTTTTGCATACGCTTCTTGTAATAATCCTTTAGATCAACAAGCAAAACAAAAAATTTATTGAATTTTTACTTAAAGGTACTTGGTCCGATGCTCAAAATAGTTAGGATTATGAACGTGTTAGGACTCATGAATTCAAGATATACAAAATTAAGAGAGTGTTTATTCTTTTAACTTATGAGGAGACTTTCTTTTATTTTTATTATTATTTTTATTTTTTGGTGCAAAAAAAATCACATATTTTTACTATTATTATTAATTTCTTTTATTATTATTATTATTATGTTGTTGTTGTTGTTCATAGGATACTTTCTTTTATAACAAAAGCTTTTTTTTTTTTTGCACAAAACTCACATATTTTTACCTGTACAAGTACATTGTGTGTTGGGTGGGTGATTATACGCAAAATGAGAGTCATTCCTACTTTGTTTATTATGCATGTCTTGAACGTGATTATAATAGATTTTATGACAGTATCGTGACCGTTGCTTATATTCAGGTCTCGTCCCAAATTATTTTAAGAGTCAAGTTTTGATTTTCCTCTTGATGAGGTTGATCAAGGTTCATTTTAAATTTAGACTTAGTTTGGAATTCACCGTACCTTTGGTGTGGTGGATTCAAACAGGAAAGACAAGAAAATAAAGTAAAAAAAAAACACATGTAAAATTATTTTTATCATTGCTTTTAAATATTTTATTATTAATTATTTTTAATTAATAATCATTTTATCTTTTTTAATTTCATTAGAGTCAATTTCACCGTTCATCCAGACTAATCATTATCTTTTGTTTGATGGCTAAATACTCAATTTAGGATCTAATGTTTTGAATATTTCTCAATTAAGGATATGATCTTTGATTTTGTTCAATTAAAGACTAAATATTTTTTAATTTGTTTAATTTATGACTTTTTAACAAAATTGAGGTACATGTGCTGTTAAAATAATAACGGCGTTTAATAAAGATACGTGGTAGCAATTTAGTGGGATACGTGTACTTATATTTATTTTTCTTTTTTAAGTCAAAATAAATTTTTTAATTATATTTTCCTTATTTAAAAAAAAATCTTTTTCTCTCATAATCTCTCCCCTCTCCTTCTTCTTAGTTCATCCCAAAAAAGCTAGCCACTGTTCTTCTCCTTCAACCACCATCCTCATTGCTCAAAAAATTTTCAAAAAATACTAAAAGAATTGCTCTCACCCTCTCTTTCTCTTTGCTTAACCCATTTTCTTCAAATCTCTCTTAATATTCCTAGATCTAAATGGGCATCGTCGGTTTCAAAAACTCAAAAAGATCACATTTTTACTGGTGAAATCTCTTTCTCTTCTAATAGTTCCCACCCAAATTCGAAAAATATCAAAAATTGGTTTTAGATTTTTTTTTTTGTTGTTGTGAAACTTTTAGACGAGACGTTTGTTACAGGTTTTTTTGGGTAGTATGGTTATTGTGTGTTTGTGTTGCTTAGATTATGGTGTTGAGTATTTTTTTATTATTTATTTTGAATAATTTTCTAATTGATTTTTCTGAATCTTGCTCTTTGGGTTGACGTTTACTTTTATGGAAACCAAAAAATTTCGATTATGTTATCTGTTGGTTCTTTCTTGTGATTTATGTCTTACTTTGATTCAATCAAACTTTTTTTTTTGAATTTCTATTTTATTATTATTTTTTATTTTTTATTGGCTTTATATTTTTCTTCTCCTCTTTGCCCTCTATTACAATGAATCTTCACCTTGAGGCCTTATATCAGTTTTATTTTTTTAATTTTGATTTTTTATTAGTTATGTTTGTCTTAATTCCAATACGTTTAAACCAACATCTACAGATTGGCATTTTGATTTTTTTGTTGTTGTGACCTGAGCTAGTAATTAGAGTTAAACTGCTTCGCTCTCCTCCACCATCGGCCAATATCGAAACAAACTTTCTCAATGTGAGGAGTAGTCCCGAGATGGAATTCACTCTATTAGTGTTAGAGGAGTTCTGTTAAGATATTAGTGTGCTATTTACAGATTTAACACCAAACTTATTTAGCAAAAAATACAAAACAAATAAAAAATAAAATGTAATAATAAGATTGAAAAATAATTGAAAATAAATAAATAAATAAAAATATAAACTCATTATGGGTATTGAATTTGAAAAATAATTGGACCAGTTGGCAGAAGAACATTGGATCAGAAAATTGAAATTGAAAAACAAAAAAGAAAAAAAAATTAATAAAAAAAATTTAATATTCTGTTAATAAGGTAAAAATACGTTTTTGTCCTTTCATCATCATCTACGGAGAGTGTAACTCACACATGTTAAAAAATCATATATTGAACAAATTCGAAAACGTTTAGTCCTTAATTGATCAAAATTAAATATTGTATCTTTAATTAAAAATCCCGCAAAAAATTTAATCATAAATTGAGTATTTAATCCTGTTTGATCCCAATTTCTTGGAGCATGTTTTCATTGGACCACTGGATGGGCCTAACTTTTTACGGACCTAAGTTATTTGGAGGCCAATAATATATTATCAAATAAATTATAAAAAATATCTTTAGTAACATTTATAATTTTTTGTAATTTTTTAACTTTTGTAATAATTTTGATATTTTTATAAAATTTTAACGTTTTAGCTTTTTTTTAAATTTTTTATAATTTTTTAGTAATTTTATAATTGTTTGTAGTATTTTTAATAATTTCGTAGTGTTATTTTATAGACTTTTTAGGAATTTTCATAACCTTTGTAATAATCTTGATAATTTTTACACTATTTTTTTATAACCTTCTAGGATGTTTAATATTTCAAATTAGTTTCATAATCTTTGTGGCATTTTTCATAAATTATCAAATATATTGTTAGTTAAATTTTTAGATTCTATAAGCGAAATTAACAATGTGACACATACATTTAAAGAGTATTTAAAAATAATAAAGTAATTAAAAAATTGAACAAGTGCCAGTTTTTTAATTCCACTTATAAAATTAAAAAACCTCACTATTAATGCACGAAATAATAATTCATTTTTATACCATTTTTTTGTTCTTTTATAGCTTCTTCAGTCCAAGATCAAGGCATTGTCAATTTGTCATAGGTCTCAATAAAAACTTAAAAATCGCCCCCCAAAATGAATTACTGATTTACAATGAAAACCCTCACAAACTCAAGCAGATTCCCAACCTTTGTGGTAACTTTTGTATCATCTTTGTAGTAATTTTGAATAGCCTTTAATATAATTGAAAATATTTAATTTGTAATAAAAAGATAATATTTAATTTAATTTTGATAACTTTTAATTTAACCTTAATTAATGATTTTTATATAGTTTGATACTTTAATATTTAATATAATTTACTAGCGGTTGTTATCTATTGTTACGAAAGATTAAATCTAAAATTCAATTCTCTTCATTTTTTTTTGTACTTTTTACAAATTAAAAAATAATTTTCTAGACAGTCTTGTCACGTATTTATTATTTATAATTATTAATTATATATGCCCATTAATCACCATTGGTATAAAATATGGAAAACGAGAAGTATAGTTGATTGTGGTGGAGTCACGCGGACGCGGGAGTCCAGAGTTCGTCCAACAGTACAAAACTCAATACCAAATAAAAAGAAAACTGTGACAGAGAAAAGGAGAGGAGGAAACAACCTTACATCGGAGTTAAAGATTAAAAAAAAAAAAAAAAAAAATTCCAATTGGCAATTTTTTGGTTTTGCCATTTTCTCTCGAAATGCAACAAAAGGTGAAGAAACAAAGAAACCCACTCTTCTATCCCTAGATTCGCGTACTTCTTTACTCTCCTTTGTTTTTCTTTCGCTCAATTGCCCTTTTCTCATTACAAATTCTTCTTAATTCTCTTGGAATTGCTTCATTGCTTGATCTTCTCTTTTGCTTTCTCTCACCTCCAGGTTCCTGCTAGTCAGTGAGTGTTTCCCTTTTCTTCATGCTAATTTTAGCTGTTGCTTTGCTTTGATCTGTGTTAATTGCTTGTGTACTTGATTGCTTGAAATTTCATTCGAGTTTTTTACTTAATTTATCAGCTGCTTAATCTTATTATTTATTGAGCTCGTTGATTGGTTTTCTCTTGATTAAGAATTTGTGATCTTATCGTTAAAAACCTGTTCATTTCCTTCTGCTGCCTTTCTTTTGGACTGAAATGCACACTGCAATAGCAATGCATTTTGTTTTGGATTATTTCTGTGAGATTTGATTATGTTTATGTCGTTTTTATATATCCATAAATTTCCTTCTGCTGTTGTAGCTATGCTGGTTTTAAACTAAAGGGAAATTAAATTTAATGTTCCTGTCATGCTACGTCTTTTTTTTTTGCCAATTTTAGTGTCTAAAACATCTGTGTGCTTTGCAGGTAAATTTTGTTTGGCAATCATGTTTTTGCTTGGTTGTTTGGCATCTCCATGTAAATAGATTGTAGAGCTGAGCGTCTTTCTGGTTTCAATGGGCATACAGAAGATTTGCCATTCAAAATCAGGGTTCAATAGTTGCCATGGTGACATTCGTGGCTTATTAAAAGGTCAGGGCAAGGGGAAGGAAGAGAACCCTGTCTATGGGCCTGACTCGGGTGATGATCTTGATGCCTGTGACTTCCGGGGAATTAGCTGTGAGCTTGGCATGGTGGAAGGTCAGATTTGCCATATACCCTATGAACTTTTTGATCTACCAGATTTGAGAGAGATATTGTCATTGGACACATGGAACTCATGCTTGACAGAGGAAGAAAGGTTCTCTTTATCTGCCTGTCTGCCTGATATGGATGAATGGACTTTTTGGTTG
This sequence comes from Heritiera littoralis, assembly GCA_031772115.1. NCBI lineage: Eukaryota > Viridiplantae > Streptophyta > Magnoliopsida > Malvales > Malvaceae > Heritiera > Heritiera littoralis. The sequence goes on from JAPDPK010000004.1 coordinate 4,697,522, forward strand.
ACTATGAAAGAGCTCTTCAATGGTAGTGATATGTATTTCGGGAATCCCATGGATACATTTTTCAAAAGATTGAAAGGTGGATTTTATCCTCCAAAAATAACTCGCCTTAGAGAATCCTTGCAGTTTCTTGAGAGAAAAAGATACTACCATGCATTAAGATCTTATCATGACAAAATGACACAAATGTTCATAGATATGAGAGGGTTGTGGGACGAATGTGATATGAGTGTTGGTGTTGAAGAAAGACTTCATATGTGGAGAACAAGGAGGAAATGCGGGGATGCCAACTTGCTTGACCTTAATGCAGTGCCCCATGATGGAAATCTGTTAAATGAGGATGTTAACTCAGATGCAGTCATGTGCCATTTACCAAAGAGAATGAAGTCTTGGGAAAGTGTTAGAGCAAAAAACATTGTTGCCGGTCAAACTGCCAATGGAATGAACATTATTGGCTCAAACTGCAGCACAAAGGGTGTTCTGAAGGTTAAGACTTCTGGCAATGCAATTCACAATCACAACCAAAAGATGGTTGTAGGTGACATATTGGAACAATCTCGACCTGTACCAAAGGGCCTGCTGAAAGTAGTTCCCAGAGTTCCTTCTGCCCTACCACAACTATCAAAAGTGTTCTCAAGAAGGTCAAAAACAGCATTGCTTGGTGGTGCCCAAGATTTACAGGACTGCGGAGTATCTTATTCACCAGCATCTGCATACTTGGGAAATGCAGGTGGTTTTAGTGGGTCACCATTTCTATGGCAGAAGGTTGCTGGTATCAAAATGAACTCTGAGCAATCTCAGTGTATGGTAAACCGTCTGGATAGTGCTTTAAGAGGCAGTACATATTTACAGAACTCTAGTGAAAATGTAAGGAAGGAAGTTGACATTGCTGACTTAGGTAAACATAAATTGTTTGAACATGATGATGAAAGTGTCATTGGTTCAAAGAGATTCAAATTTGCTGGTCAGAATTTGTGGCAGAACTTTGACATGGGAAGGAAAGGATCCTTGGATTCATACCCATTTACTGACCAATACTATGAAGGAGAGAAGCAAACCAAAATCTTGCAAAAAGAGTGCATCACCATTCTTCCAAGAGATCCTGAAGCGGTCTCAAGAGACTCGGGAATAGGGGTTCACATGCAGGAAAATTTAGTGACTTTTCCAAGCCAAATGAAGAGCCTGAGCGATTTTACTGTTGAAAGTTCAGAGAATCCAAGTAAACCTAGTGTTTCAGAGAGGCTTAAGTTTGATCGCACCCTTCCTTTGACATACAAGCGAAGAAAGCCTCAAGCCAAAAACTCATCAGGCTTCACCAACTCACTAATAACAGGTACTAATTTAAGCTCTGGTGGTAGTCCTAAACAATCAAACCAACCTTTGGGGAGAGTGTTAAGGCAATGAAGGTAAGATTCATGGGTTGGGAAAATACTCCTTTGGACAGGGACTCTTGAACGGAATGTCAAGGACAAATGTGTAGTAAGCTTTTCGCAGTATAAAACCTGCACATCTTGCGGTAAAATTACTCATCTGTTAGAGGCTTCCTCTGTATGTATAAAACAATATATATTGCAGAAAGAAAGATTCTTATTATCAAGTAAGAATGTTAATCAACTTTTCTCCATACATATTTTCATTGTCAATTAAGTAAGAGTAATATAATATAATCTGCTGATGACTGCCTATGCATTTCCCTTTTCCAGTGGTAACCAGCAAATTCAATAGTTCCGGCAAATTTAATAATTCATACCTGCATGATCTTGATTTCATTGATCTTTATATTTGAATATTAGATCATCCGAACAGTCCATTTAACATATTTTATTATTTTATTTATGCTTTTGCTTGGAAATGGATATTATTTTTAAACCATACATCAGCTAACTATTACTATAACAGGGTAATCCATGGCTTATTTATATTTTCACCTAGCAACCTAATTATAAAGCAAATCTGTGGTTTGTCAATGGCCTTATTGATAATAATCGGATTGGCAAATTGGAAGTTGGCTACTGTAGAAAGTAGAAAAAAGGAAAAGCGAACTGGGCATCCAAATGCCTTCCAGTAAGTCTAGTCTATCTTTCTTTCGGCCGCTTTTTATTATTTTACTTTCTCAGCAATATTCTCTGCCTTTTCGACACATTCGATTCCGATCGGTTATGCCATTCACAGCATCACATCATCAAATTGTTCAAGGAACTAAGACTAATTCATTGTTTGGAAATTCCCAGAACGACAAATTGACTTCAAAAAGGCGTATAGTGGAGAACCCAACAGGAAAAGCTTAAGCATCTGTTAAAATGGGTACACCAATGCTACCCCGACCTCAATCTCCATCTTCCTCTTCCAGCGATCAATTCAACACGGCTTCTCACAACAATAATCCTTATCTCGCCGTTTCACCAGTTCAATCATCGGGCAGGAGTAAGTTTTAATTAATCCTGAGTTACCGTTCTCCTTTTACTACTATTAATTGCTTATTATTAAAGAGCAAAAAAAGAAAAGAAAAATCGCTTATTATTGTTGGTTGAATTGATCTCGGACCTGGGTTATTGATTTTACAGCGCCAATGGGTAGAATATGTGACGCCTTGGACCGATGCGGGAAGAAGGTTGAAGATGCTACGAGAAAAGCTGGGGCCCTTGCTGACAACGTTTGGAACCACCGTAAGTTTCTTTTCTTAATACGATTATTCAGCAATAAATTTGACTTTCGCTATAATTTTCTTAAACTTAGTGTTACAAAGTATGGGGTTTCGATTCTAACATGGAATTTTATTGCCCAAAAACAGTTGTCTCTGTGTGTGTATGTGATTCTGCTTCTGACATGCAATCTTATTTGTCTGAAAGCAGTCAGGGTGAGTCCTAGTCTTGCTGATGCCGCAGTCGCAAGGCTTGCTCAAGGGACAAAGCTGCTTGCAGAAGGAGGGCATGATAGGTTGTTCCAACAGACATTTCCAATCTTGCTCGGAGAAAAGCTTTTACATGCCTATGTTTGCTATCTATCGACTTCCTCCGGACCTGTGATCGGGACTCTGTACATATCCAATAAAAGAATAGCCTTTTGTAGTGATTACCCCCTCTGCTATTATCCTTCACCAGGGTACCAGCAGTGGATGTATTATAAGGTATTTCATTTACTTTTGATTCAGAATTTCGTCTTCGCTCAGGAACTCAGTAGGTCTTACACCACTGAGTCAGCTTGGGTTATATTTTAGCTTTTCTTTGTGTTGACCTAATTAATCCTAACCATATGCTTCCCCTCATGCCTCCATTTTGGGGTTATAGTGCTTATCTTTTGTATAGCTACAGCCTACAAGTTCAGTTACACCTTTCGGTTAGAACAAAGGTACAAAACTGAAATTTTCAGCCATGGAAAAGGAAATAAATTTTAGGGTACAGCTTGTTGATTTTAATCATATACTATACCATGATACTAAAGTTTTGTTATAATATGGTTTGAGTTCTTTTGGTGGGTTAAATTTACAACAGAGCATGGTGATTTCCTTTCTTTGCCCATTCATAGCCAGCTCTCTTTTTATTTTTAATCTCAGATGAATATATTCAATCTCATAGCAGTTAGCACCCTAAGCTTTAAGAAGCTCTGAATTTGTATCACAGGAATTCACTTCTAAGTTTGGTCAGCCTCTCGGTGGTTTTATCAACATCAAACCCAAGTCCAAAGCTGAAGTGTTTAGCTATACAGGGCAGCCATTGATTTGTTCTTAATTCACTGTATCTCTATCTCTAAGTTGCTATATATGAGTTTTAAAGATTTATGTGCTACCTTACTTGGATCATTTTTATATTCTCGTGTCTTCTTTTCGTTTTTTTATTACTATTTTCATTTCAAGTTGTCTGGATGGAGACGCTGCCTGTGATTATTGACTTCTGACATGTGCTATACATGGTAGGTGGTGGTGGAGCTTGATAAGTTGGCGACAGTGGATCCTTCTGCAAACAGATTGAACCCTTCTGAAAAATACATTCATATTGTCACAAGAGATGGCTATGAATTTTGGTTTATGGGGTTTGTATCATATGACAAGGCACTCAAGTCTTTGACCGAAGCTTTACAGCACAGTCGCCATGCATCACAATGGTTCTAAGACTATCACCCAGGTCTTAAATTGTAGAGAAATGGGACCTCTGGCTGTTTTAAATTGCAGAAATGATAGACTAATCAGATACAAGAGTAATGGAGTGTAATAAATATCTCGTGTACCAGGTTTTCACCTGTTTAGACGCTTGCTGTAGTACTTTTTCTTTGTAAAACCGTATCATTGTAAGACCAGGTTTAAATTTATCAATTGCATGTGAAACAAATGGTCATCTATTTTTAGGCATAATAAGAAATAAATTTTCATTCCAGCTTATTTTGAGGATATGTACATGGACTTAGCAATTTGTAAATAAAATTTATGTTCATATTATGAAAAATTATATTCATATAGTACAAAATCATAAAAATTTTATGTAAAAATTTGTACTGATACGTTAAATATAAAATTTATTTTTTAATTTTTACAATATTCATAAATAATTTTTTATCAATTTTTAATTTATATTATTTTCGTGCCAATGAGGTTTAGGTTTAGTGGTAAGGCGGTCTTAAGACTTCAAGGTCTCAGATTTTAATCTCATCAAGTATGAGTTTGAGTTAGTCTAGTTATTTACTAGTTTGTTTAGTTTGTTATAGTTATTTATTAGTTTACTTAGTTTGAGTAATGTGATTTTCATAGTTACTTGTTCATAAAATATAATATACTGATTGTAATTGTAATTTTTAATGAAAATGTATTACTTAAAAAAATTTATATTATTTTCGCATCTTATATTTGTACTGTATCTTAAATTATCACGTTTATGTGTACGAGATTATTTATGTGTACGAGATTATTTCATTGAGAAGTAGCTTTTGCCATCCGAGCGTGACGCGAGAACCTTCCTGCCAAAAGCAACGCACATTCCCTTCCCATTTATTCACAAATTTTATGTTCTTCAACCAAATAAAATTTATATTCTTGCCGATATAAAATAAAATCACAAACTGAGCTATCAAAAATGTTTATTGATTCGTACTATGATCAGAAATAATTAATGAAAAAGAAATATTAATATTTTAAAATTTATAAAAAATTGTTATTTTTATAATTTCAATATGTAATAGATAAATCATAATTAGATGTAATTATGGTGTGTATGTATAATAGATATAATATATACTTAGTCAAAAATAAGTATAATTAATAAATAATATATGTAAATTTACAAAATTTTGTACACTTATTGGTTTCGTTTGGTTCGCGTAAAATGATTTTCAGAAAATAATTTCTGTAAAATGATTTATAAAAATTTGATTTTCTGAAAAAACTAATATTTTCTATTGTTTGGTTGAAATACTGAAAAATATTTTTTATTACTTGTTGTTTTAACTCAATATAGATTAAGTTGAGTTTCAGTGTAGCCTTTTTTCTTAACAGTGGCATTGGTTTGGAAATTGTTTTCCCTTTTTAAAAATGGTAAGACAATTTTTCAAAATCTTTAAAGATTTTTCATTGATCGATTTTCATTTTCCGTTGATCAAAAATGTTTTACAAGTACCAAACACTGAAAATGTGAAAAATATTTTTTGAAAAATAAAATTCGTGTACCAAACAGATCCTAAATTTAGGATAATAAAAATATTTTTTTTACCAAGTTAACATTTTTAAATTTATCTTTTATTATTACATCAATTTTACACTAGATGAGATTGAAGTCGTCTTCCCGCTAGGGATGACAATGAGTACCCTATAAACAGGTACCCGGCACTACCCGCCCCGATTAAGTAGGATTAGAGTAGTATATAATTGGGTTAGGGTAGGGTTAGGGTAGTAAAATTACTACCTGTCACGGGTTAGGGTAGGGTTCGGGTTTAGGGTACCCGGGACCCGAACCCGATTAAAAATAATAATTAATTAATATGATATTTATATTTTTTATGTATAAATTATTTGTTATTAATATTGTATTTAATTAAATTAATTCATCAAATATCATAATTATGACTTTTAATTTTAATTTATATTTATTAGTTAAATTAAATTTATTAACTTAATTTTTTTAAATAAATTATTTCAAAATTGATTTTAAATTTAAATTTGAAAGTCATACTTTGACTTAATAAACGAGTATTTAACGGGTTCGGGTAGTTAAATGGGTATTTTTTATTTTATAGGGTTAGGGTTAGGGTAACACAAATCAAAATAAACGGGTAGTTAATCGGGTTCGAGTTTTATATATTCTAATCGAATTCGAGTTAGGGTATCTCAAAATTAACGGGTACCTGACCTGTTTACCTTCCTACTTCCAGCACGTTGAAAATCCTGAAAGAATCAGATAATAAAATCATCTCATTAGGGCTAACGATCGTGGGCCTGGGGAGCTAACGAGCCTGGAAACGGTCGTATCCCATCTCTTCGTAGTTCGACTTCACAACCGCTTAAAGTCCAAAACAAGCCAATTACTTAGCCCGGCAAGATTCCTCAAATTACTGGTTTTTTGGGGTTTTGCCCATTATCTATCTATTTATGTCTCTCGCTTTCGCCTTGCTTCCTTGTCGTTTTAATCACAGCCCTTCCAGTGATACGGGAGTGTCTGAGGATAGAGCCCCTCTCATCCCCACGTCTCTTTGCCCCTTTCTTCAACCTGAGATATGAAGGACATGGCGAGTGCCCTGCTCTTTTTGGCTACCTTTTTGTTGCTTCTGTCTGCAGTTCACCCAGAGGTATATTCTGATTTTCCTTTTGTTTTCTAAGTTTGGGTCTGGTCTATCTTTTTTATTACGCGTTTTCCTGGGATTGTCAAATCTATTTCCTTTGATTGTTCTGGGTTCTGATAACAATAAACCTCTGTTAATATTTGTGTGAATGTTATGTGAAGATGCCCTGATGCTGTTTTGATTTTGATAAATTGTAATAGTATCCAAAATTTAAGTTCTACCAGATCGGGTTCAGTATTTTAGATAGGACAGTCTTAACCGTTGGCTTTTCTGAGCTGATAATGGTGAAAAGACAATTGTTTTTTTCTAGGTTACCTTGTAAGTCTTCCTCTTCAAAATCTTTTCTTTAGGTAATTTGATTGTGTATGGTGAAAAGTTGTAACCTAGTTCAACATAAACTGAAAAAAATGGTTTTTTCAAGGGAGACATTGGGAAGCTTATATATTGATACTAGATTCTTTGACTGTATTGCTCGTAGTTTTGATTTGATGTGTGGCTGTCATCATTGGTGTGTGAGATTAGCTATTGATTAGATTGTTATAATTGTGCTTCCGGTGTTCTACTTTTATGGTAAATTAGTTGCTTTACATGTATTTCATTTCCATATGTTGCTGTTTTAGGCATATATAAGTTTTCAGAAATTGCAATTGGAACTTAGTTCATGCTGTGTTGTAAGTAGGTGATTGCTGTGGAACCACTTTCCAAGTTCAAGCTTAACTCTCCAATCCTTCAGGTATTTTTTCAATTGAATGTTTTTAAGCAAAAAAAGAAAAAGGTTTCTGGGTCAAATAATAAACTATTAGTTTCTTTACTCTCACCATGATCATGTAGGATTCAATTGTAAAACAAGTGAATGAAAACCCCAAGGCTGGATGGGAAGCTGCCCTGAATTCTCGATTTTCTAATTACTCTGTAAGTTGTCTAGTTGTAGGACCTTGTCACTGATCTTTCTTATACTGAGACATGTGTTGGTAGTTCTGTATGCTTACTAGTTCCAAATTTGTCATTTTTGGTGCAAAGGTTGGTGAGTTTAAGTACCTCCTTGGAGTCAAACCAACTCCCAAGAGGGAACTTCTGGGCATTCCTGTTACAACTCACGAAAAATCCTTAAAGCTGCCAGCTAATTTTGATGCTAGAACAGCTTGGCCACAATGTAGCACTATTGGAAGAATTCTTGGTGAGTTATATGCAAATTTATTAAATTTTGTGATTTTTGAACAATGGACTGATGATTTCCTTGTTTGTATGATGAATCTATTCTTGGATCGATTTCCATATTGAAGATCAGGTAACTCCATTTTCATTTTTCTCAATTTTTATATCTCATATTTATGTAAATTCTTATTTTGTTTAGCTGCTGTGGATCAGGGTCACTGTGGTTCTTGCTGGGCTTTTGGTGCTGTTGAATCCCTATCTGATCGGTTCTGTATCCATTTTGGCATGGTAAATGAAACTTCTGTTTTCTGAAAACATTTGCAGTTCATGGCAAATATATCTGTACTCACAAAATATTTTATTGCAGAATATATCTTTGTCTGTTAATGATCTTCTTGCGTGCTGTGGCTTTTTATGTGGAAGTGGTTGTGATGGGGGTTATCCAATCTCTGCTTGGCGATACTTTGTGCGCCGTGGTGTTGTCACTGAGGAGGTATTACATAATTATTTCTGCTCACTGCAGGCGTTATCACACATTTCATTGTTATATTATTGCTCTTCAGTCTCTAATCATAGGGAATTAGTTTCTATCTTCAGTAGTTGTTAGTATTATAAACATAAAATGGTAAGGTTGTTCATTCAAAATTCTTGATTTCTCTCTCTTAGATTAAACCTTAAAAATTCTAACCTGATTATTACTGAAAATTATTGCTTGATTTAATTTGCCTCTTATTCTCAGTTGATGCATTGCTCTCCATTTTGTATTTCTGTGGGGGAGGATGCGCTTCTTCCTCAGTAGATGAATAGATTCTTCCTCTTGCAGTGTGATCCATACTTTGATGATATTGGTTGTTCTCACCCTGGTTGTGAGCCTGGATATCCTACTCCCAGATGTGTGAAAAAGTGTGTTAAGGGAAACCAGCTCTGGAAGCAGTCCAAGCACTATAGTGTCGGTGCATATAGAATCAACTCAGATCCAGCTGATATCATGGCAGAAGTTTATAAGAATGGACCTGTTGAGGTCTCTTTCACTGTTTATGAGGTAAAGAAAGCACTCATACTTTTCTAATTGAAGTTGCTGCTTCTCTTGGTGAGCAATTTCAGTGTGGTCAGCTTGGCTTTGAAACTAGTTCTTTTGCATGAATTCCAAGCAAGTGCTGGCATGTTTGTGGCCCTTAACTATCAGATTATATGTCAGTCTTGGTTTTCCTTTACAATTGCACCTTATTGCATATTGCTTAGCTCTTTAAGCCCGAAACCAAATGCATGAAAATAACAATATATGGGAGGTCTGCTGTATTTGATATTCTAGCTTATTCACGATTTTACAGGATTTTGCTCACTACAAATCAGGAGTTTACAAACATGTGACAGGCGGTGTTATGGGAGGTCATGCAGTTAAGCTTATTGGGTGGGGAACTTCTGATGATGGGGAGGATTACTGGGTATGTTTGAATGGTTTTATCTCTAACCAAATATATTAGAATCATATAATTGATTGAGTTAATATTTTGATATTCTACCTTTTTCCTATTTCAGCTTCTTGCAAACCAGTGGAATAGAGGCTGGGGTGATGTATGTTTTCCATCAAACTTCTCGATATCCATTTAGGGAAAAAAACTGTCTTTAGGAATGCTTAAATATTGATGATCATATTTCGCATTGCAGGACGGTTACTTCAAGATCAGAAGGGGCGCAGATGAGTGTGGTATTGAATCTGATGTGGTAGCTGGTTTGCCTTCCACCAAAAATCTTGTTAGAGAGGTTGCTGATACAGACACTCTCGATGCTTCATTTTGAGAGTAATTCATCTAGACATGCCTACTATCATTTATGTATCAGTTGGGAGTTGCAATCATAATTTATCAGTGCGTGGACTGCTGTTGTTGTTTCCATGTTGATTTACAAATGTATGCTTCATTCTGTTTATATTTGTTCTTCTGCTTCATCATATAGGTAAAAATACCCACATGAATTCTGATAAACTACCACTGTAATTTGGCCTGATACTTACAATCAGAAATGGCTTGCTGTGCACAATATGATTTCTTTCCATTTCCTGTTTGAGATGGTTTTTAATCCTGTTGTTTCTCCTTGCCAAGTGCCAACCCCTGTGGCTGGATCTTTGGGACCTTTTGATTCGTTGAACTCACTAGTTCACTACTACTCACTTTTTAGGCTTTGTTTGATGGGGTGGAAAGAAAAATAAGGAAAGGAAATATTAGAAGGGAAGAAAGGTCGGAAGATGCAAAATATATTTCTTCTTTTCATAGATGTGCTTGGTAAAGAAAAAAAATAAATGAAAAACATATTTTCTTTTCTTTTATTATTTGGTAGAGTTGAAAGTAAGAGAAAATAAAACAAAAACAAAATGATCAAGAGGAATTTAATATTTTCACATGATTTATTCATATGAATATTTTTTTTCCAATTTAGAGAAAATTTTGTAAGTAGGAATTTTTTTTTTTAATTTCCTTAGGCTAAAGTATTAAAAAAGGTTCTTGAATTTTGTTATTTATTTAAATAAGTCCTTATATTATTATTGTATCCAAATAAGTCTTTGTATTTTGATTTGTATTCAAATAAGCTATTATCTCAAATAAAAGATTACATATGAATAAAAATTGTTTCAAATTGATTTAACCAATTAAAATTCAATTAATTTGATTCGATTAAATCACTTTGGGAGTTTAAGGTAATTTTTATAGGTTGATTTATTCGATTAAATCTATGTTTAAAATCATAAATTAAGTTGATTAAATTAATTGACTTTTTTTAAATATATAATATATAATATATAATATACATAACCAAATATTATATAATATATTCTATCTAATCAGGTCTTTTTATGTAGGAAGTTAGGTTTTAAGTTCAATCAAAAAAATCGATTTCTCACTCCTATAAAAGATTGATTTTTGTTAATAGTTTATTTAGGTATAAATTTAAGGTTAAGGGCTTATCTGAGAACAAATTAAAGTTTAAGAGTTTATTCAAATTCAAATAAAATATTAAAGGTTTATCTAGATTCAATAAAAGTATAATTGCTTATTTAAACAAAATAACAAATTACAAGAATTTTTTTAATATTTTAGCCATATTCTTACTATTTTTTGTACTAAGCTTTTGAAAACTAATTTTCTTTTCACTTTTTTTTTTCATCATTTTTTTCCCTTCTAGTTTTTAGTTGTACCAAGTACACTATTGGGGCTATTTTTCACTCTCTTTGAAGCCAAAGGAACCAATTTCAAGCTGCATTTTCATTCTTATCGTAATTGTCAAAGTTGTTACTGTTGTGTTCAAAAGAACTGAAGATTGATAATTATCCTCCTAACCCGTCCCTTTCTATGACAGGATCATTGTCACAACAGTAGAACAATTTCCTATTTACAACGTCATAGGCTGTAATATTCTGCTAACAAAGTGGTGCTGAGATCATATGATGATTTACACACAGAAAATTAGTGTGCCATGAAGAATAACGACAAACAAAAATAGAGAAATGATCAAGGCGGTTGAAAACTTACAAGAACTGGAGTTTGATTTGACATCTTTATACAACCAATTGGCACCTGGTCTTAAAATGACAAAGAAACAACCAACTTTCTTCTTTCTTGGTGCGACGATAGCGTTGGTTTTAGATTTAAAAATTTCTTAAATTTGGGGCTCTTTGAATTGCTTGCCGTAGAAGTAGAGTACAAATGTGATGCCTTTACAAACGTAAAGTTGACTCACGTGATTACTTGGCGTCAAAAAGTGAATTACTTACTAACAATAGTCAATTTGATTTGGATAGTTATGCTTTAGCTAAGTGTTAAAATGGAATCTAAACACTTCTATGTCAAAGTTCAAGTGCTTAGACTTTAATTGATTTCGTTGATTTGTATATTTATGATTTTGTCTGTTTTTTGTCAAACACATGTAAAATATAAAAATTATTGTATTACTATTTGTACCAATATGCTAATTATGAAATAAAAATTTTAATCATGTTATTTTTATATCGTATCGTTACATCATGATTAAAATTTCACATACTAATTGATTCCCTTGGAAAAGGGTTAGATGATTGTGCTCCAAAAAGGCATGGAAAAGAATCCAATTGGAAGAGTAAAGCCGCCTAACCTCTCAGCATGCCATTGTTTTCTGTCTTCAGCACGAGTCATATGCACTGAACCATACTGAAAATAAGCAAAGCAAAAACATTCTGGGAGAAAACAAAACGTAATAAATAACAAGAGTCAGCTGGATCTATAAACGGGACAGAGAAGAAGAGGCATATTCTCTCCACGCAGGTTCTTAGCCTGATTCCGCCATGCCAGCATTGGCTTGGCAGCTGGCAGCATTCCCGTTTACTTTGATCAATGAGATATCGAGTTTCGATGAATTTCATAAGGAACAAAACAGTGAATTCTGTGGGTCGTTGATTATTTTTATCCCTTTTGGAACACGAGGAAAGTAAGCGAAGCAGACCAAACAAGGGGCTGTTATCCAAAAGAAGAGAAGATTAGGTGGCGATGGCCAATGGGTGGGCTGCTGCGGCATCGAGGTGAGGGAGGGCCGGTGGAAATAAAAAATATCCGAACTTCACCCAGACTCTGCCTTAGGCAATCGCGTATTAGCAAATCACAAAAACAATGAGATACGATCAAATATTTTAATCATCGAAAAAGATAAGATGCAGTTAAATAGTAATTGATAATTCTCTACACACACGCCTTTCACGTTGCTACTGTGTACGGGGGATAAGCAGGAAAAACAAATGAAAAAAAGAAAAGATGACTCTGTCGTAGATGGATTGATATAAAAAGGCCCCCTCTCTGTTTCTGTCTGTTCTGGTTTTGTGGTTAGTGGACACATGCACCACTAACATTCTCCATTTTTGCTCTTCTATAGCTCTTTGGCAACTATCCTTTCCTTTCATTTGCCACTGTCTCAAGCTAAAAACTTATCTTTTTCTCTATTCTTTTTGTGTCATTGGTTCCTTAGAAGGAAAAGGTTGAAGTTCCAATCTGTAAAGGATTGAAGGTTAATTTTGTTTATTCCCCTTCTAATACTTGGCATTGTCTCGAGTGAAACTTTTTCGTTTCTTCATTTCTTTTCTGGCATTGGGTTCCTTAGAATTATTAAGAAAGGGTATAGTTGGAATCTTGGGAGAGATTGAAGTGAATATTTCTCTTCAGCCATTCTCTTTGCGTTGTTTTCTCTGGTAAAAATCTCTTTTTTCCTTGATTTTCTGGTATTGGGTTCCTTAGAATTTTTAAGGAAAAGGGTGAAGTTGGAATCTTGAGGAGGATTGAAGTGTTTTGCACGAGAAGATGTCGATACCAAAGGAGCTAGAGCAAGTGATGAAGATGAGAGGTGGATCAGTGTTGGGTAAAAAGACTATTCTCAAAAGCGACCATTTCCCTGGCTGCCAAAACAAGCGCTTGTCTACCCAGATCGATGGTGCTCCCAATTACCGTCAGGTTATTTACCTTTAAATTTATTTTTTTCCCTTTGTAGAGATTTCTTTGGCTACATTGTTTTTCAGGGAATTGATAGGAATGGTCATCTAATATGAATTCTCGCCTTTTTAGCTAGAGCAGTTATCTTTTTATTTTTTACTGCTTTCTTGGATATCTTATCTAAAAAATAGAAGGGATTACAGGATATGAAGATATCTGCTTATTGTTAGTGGAAAACAAATTAGGCTATGGAGAATTAGTTATTAACTTTGTTTAACCTCATATTCGCTCTCGTGCAGTACTCATGAACTCTTTCACTCAATTTATGCTTCTTACTTTCTTTCATTGAACATTTTGATTATCTCCATATGTCAATTTAACAAGTTTACCTGGACGCAATAACACGTTAATAAGTGAAAGGATAAAGTAGTTCATCTCCTTAATGAATTGCTCATGTTGGATATTGCTTGGACTTACAAAAACAGGGTGGTAATATCATAGGTGATTTGAGTTCTAACTGTATTGTAGGCTGAACTATTAAACTTCATAGTTTACTACGCCCTTAGTTTCGTCTTAACTGTTATATTTCATATTTCTTTTAAGTGTCCCTTATGATGCAGATGCTGCCTTGCTTGCATATTTTAATAGCACTTTGAACTGATAACTTATTTTATGGCATGATATATTTTGTTTAAGTTCATATTTTTAACCCTTTTTGCCTTTTTTGGTCTGCTATTAACAGGCAGATTCATTGCGTGTTCATGGTGTTGCGATTCCAACAATTGTTGGAATCCTAAATGTTCTTAAGCATATTGGAGCCCAGAAAGATGGGAAGCAAGCACATGTTCTTTGGATTAGTCTTCGGGAGGAACCGGTAAAATGATATCTCACTAATTGATTTCTGTTTGTTGTTAAGTGCATAGACAGACTGCTATGTTTAGTTGACATTTGGGGTACTCTGATTGACCACTGAAAACATTTTAAGAGTTTGCGAATTGCACAGTTTGCTTATACTAAGTTATATATATTTTCTTTACACTTAAATAGGTTGTGTATATTAATGGACGGCCCTTTGTTTTGCGTGATGTGGAAAGGCCCTTCTCCAACCTTGAATACACGGTATGTTAGCATAAGGAAACTTTAGATGTATTCAACTATTTTTGACATCTGGTTTCTGGTTTTATCAGTGTTTTTTTATTTCAAAAACTGCTGCATTCTGGAGACTATGATGTAATGTTATTACTTGCTAGCTCAATGCTAATGTGACCTTAAATGTACTCACCTTGTGGGAGGGTGAGTAGAAGATGCACATATAAATCGTCTTTAGACATTAAGGCTTAGCATAGCAATATAATGCTTCATTTTCGTAGCTTTGCTATGTGTACCTAAAGATTTTGTGTTTCTATAATGAAGTATTCATTGTGAAGAGTTTTTAATTTACTTGTCTCATGTGAGTATATGTTGGCCGAATTATTAAAGAGAAATTGTGGTTTTAAATTACAATATCTGTACTCATATAATGCAGTGTGCTTGTGTGTGCTAAAAGCCTGCTGCTATGTACCTTTCATCTTTATTGTTAGTTTGATCATGGCCTTATATTGAATAGGGAATCAACAGGGATAGAGTTGAGCAAATGGAAGCTCGATTGAAGGAAGATATTCTGCTGGAAGCTGCTAGGTATTTCTTTTGGTTGCACACTATATTTGTTGTGACTTGTACATGTACCCTTGCTACGTTTAGCAATGGTTTCCCTGCTCTGCATGATAGCAAATTTTATATGGAAATCTGACAAAGCAGATATGGAAATAAGATCCTTGTCACTGATGAACTGCCAGATGGTCAGATGGTGGACCAGTGGGAACGAGTGTCTTGTGATTCTGTGAAGACACCATTAGAGGTATAAGCTTTCTAAATAAGAAAACGTGACTGATCTGCTAGGATTTTGAATTATCATTTCAAACTTATTTTTTGGGTGTTTCACTGGTAGGTGTATGAGGAATTGCAACTCGAAGGGTACCTTGTTGACTATGAGCGTGTTCCTATAACAGATGAAAAATCACCAAAGGAGCTGGATTTTGATATTCTGGTGAGTTCCATGTTACTGGCCTTTATTCTGCTTGTTGATTAGAATAATTAAACTTCTGTTTGCTTTTGGAGTCATCCTCCTTCCATTTGTTACATACTTCCTACTAAATTTCTGCTAATACTTCGACAACCGAATATTCCCAACCTAATTTTTCTTTGTATAAAAACTTGGGGCAATATTGGCACCTCTTCTGACCAGTTGAATTTTTAATTTTAATATTATGTCTTAGTATAATTTTGTTTCGGTCTGGTAACGCATTGACTGCAACTTTTCTTTAACAGTGATGGTGGAATGGCTCTTGAGAGATTGAATTTTCTGTGAGTTTTGCTCTTGGGTTGACTGATTGGAAATCAGTGGGTACTTTCCCCCCTCTCTTTGAGCTCGGTGACTTGTATAAATACACATTGAAGAGCTGCTAAAAGATTATATAGCTAAATATATTTCTGGTTTTCAATGAATTTATTAGATGATTCTCCTATTAAGAAAGAAGTATAATAGCAGGGTGAAGCTTACCTACTTACATGTTTTAAATGATGTCAGAAGTATGGTGACTCAAAATCTTGGTTATCGTGGAAGTGACTGTATTTGATACTCTGGTGTTTTCTATATGGAAGCCTTGGATGCAATCATGGCAGTATTTGTCTATTTGATAAAATTCTTAAAAATTGCGACTTTAATGTGATGGTTGTTATATTTCATTTTGTGCATTAGGATACTTCGATATGAAGTTAACCTTGTGGTTTTATGATTATTACATATATAAGCATTAACATCTGAAAATTCCTTTCTTTTTCCAGGTTAATAAAATTTCTCAAGCTGACATAAGCACGGAGGTTATTTTTAATTGTCAAATGGGACGAGGAAGAACCACTACTGGCATGGTGATTGCAACTTTGGTTTATCTCAATAGAATTGGGGCCTCTGGTAATGTGTCTTTTTATTTATGCAATTTTAATGCAAACAAGCTAAAAATTTTCTACTATTTATGTCATCCCTGTTATCAACATAAATATTTTTACATTATTCTACTGGGATATTCTGATTTTTTTGCTTGAATTTTTCTCATTTCATATGTTTTGTTTGCACTAGTTTTCTTATGTCGACTTCATAATAAATATACTAAGACATAGGTCATTGACTTGATCCAGGTGAATCCTTGTACATTTGTAACTGAAATTGATTAGATGTTGGAAGGAAGGGGATTCTTCGTCTTTTCTTATTTTCCATTGGTCAATCAAATCTAACCAGAGTGCAAATTGTCCTTGAATCTAGACAGAGACAGAAAAGCTTTCAAGATAGATTTACAAGAGAGTTATCTGATTCCTTTTCTCTTGGATTAAAATTTTTTAACTTCTTCATTTATTCAATGATAACATGCTTCCTTATGTGCAATTGTTGAACCTTTTGGCTATTTATGATTAGTAGATATATCTGATCCGTAGTGATAGTAATTTGAATTAGTACCTCCATGTAAGAGAATCCTCATGTATTTGAAAAGGTACCAAAATTGCTGAGGTGGACTGAAATATTATTGGTAATTTGTGAATTTGAATGGACTTGTTTAATAGCTATGTGTTGTCTTATCATTTTTCTAATATGCTACCTGTTGGACGTAATAAACTACTTATTATGAAATAAAATTCGTTTGTTAAATTTCAAGCAAGATTATTTTTAATCACTTCTGCTTTTAAAAATCATTTGGATTTCTTCTTTGAAGATTACTATTGTTAGAAGTTAAAAACGAGGCTAAGTGCGCTTAGGAGCCATTTAAAGAGCTAGAGTAACATAGAGAAAGAGAAGCATGTGATTGACTACTCTGGTATGATTGATTGGAACTTGAAAAAGAAAACCTTTATGAGCTATGAAGCTATCTTTTCCTCTGTTGATTGGTCTAGCATGAATCTATGTTGTGTCCCTGGTTAAACAGTCTAGAAGAAGCTGCAATAGTGGGACATAGAATCCTTTTAATTAAATTTATGGAAAAAAAGCTAATGCTATACAAGAAGATCCTCCAGATTACAGAAAAGGTACTAGGAGCCTCTGCTTAAAATCTTAGCTAGGTTTGCATCAAATTTGTTATTTGTTATATTAATTAAACTGCTTTCTGAACTGCCTTAATTTGGCTTATATTTACTTGATGTGTGCAATGTAACTTATTTTGATTTTTAATGATGCCATAGGCATTCCAAGAACCAATTCAATTGGAAGAGTTTTTGAGTCTGGTTCTGATGTTACTGACAATCTGCCCAATTCCAAGGAGGCAATTCGTAGAGGAGAATATGCAATCATAAGAAGCTTAATTCGGGTCCTAGAGGTATTTCATACGCTACTTGCTCTTGGTTGATTCTTTAACCTTTTGTTGGTTTTTTTTTTCCTTATAAATTAGTGACATTCCTTTAGGGTGGTGTTGAAGGGAAAAGACAAGTGGACAAAGTCATTGACAAATGTGCTTCCATGCAGGTATGGTTTTCTAATATTGCATTCATTTCATTCAGGTTTAGCTTCCGAGTTCCTGTTTTAAACTTAATGCAAGTCTTTCTTTGAGATAAAACTTCTAGTGAGCAGACAATTGCCATAATTCCTTTCTAGTTACAAATTTTACTAGCTTTATCTGCAAGGCTTATTAAGTTTTATCTTAGGTGAATACAACTCATAGATGTGTTGCTTTAAATGCAAGTACAGAACTTAAGAGAAGCAATTGCCACTTATCGCAATAGTATTCTTTGTCAGCCAGATGAGATGAAGAGGGAATCATCACTTTCATTTTTTGTGGAGTACTTGGAGAGATATTACTTTCTTATATGCTTTGCTGTATACATTCATTCAGAGAGGGCAGCTCTCCATTCTAGTTCCTCTGGTCATACCAGTTTTGCTGACTGGATGAAAGCAAGGCCCGAGCTATATAGCATTATTCGCAGGTAAAGATATAAATGGAATAGGAATGGTGTTGAAAGAAATTTCTTATTTTAATTTCTGAACTTATGCTAAACCCTTTATGATTAAAAATTGGCTAAAAGGTCAAAAAAACTCTAAAAAAAAATGGATTTAGCAATTGAGCCCCTAACTTTTTTTCGCAATCAATTGAGCCCTTTTGTGGATGGAAACCATTAAATCCGTACGAAAACTGTTAAATCCGTATAGTACACGTGGCCGAAAACATAACAAACCTAATGGTTTCTATCCACGAAAAGGCTCAAGTGAGTGAAAATTGAAATGTAAGGGCTTAATTGATTTTGAAAAAAGTTAAGGGCTCAGTTACTAAAACCATTTTTTTTCGTGGGTTTTTTTGACTCTTTAGCCTTAAAAATTTTACACTTATAGGAGCAGTAGGGTGTATCACTTATTTAAGAATACAAGGTCATATAGTGAGCCAAATTTAGTAGACATTTAGAGAGTGGCTCAATTGAACGAGTGCCCTGTTGAATAGGAGTTTCTTTGTTGGTTAAACTGCAACACTGATTCTAATATAGTGATTTGATGTTAAGCTCCTATGGATTAGCCAGCGACAAGTTGCTTCTCCCCAACCACTTTTTTTTCTGTCTTCATTTCTTTCAGGGAATTGTTTTAGTAAAGAAAGGAACCAAGAAGAGTAAATGCATTCATAGCAATTCATTATGCTTATAAAATTATGTTGGGTAAATGTGACATGCATTGTTAAAATTTGTTTTGTTATCCTCAGTATGATGCTAAATTTATTCTCCAATTCAAATTTAAAAGAAAACTATCCCAAATATGGATTTTGTGTTGGTGCATGCATTAATTGGCAATGTATCATTTCAGGTTGCTGCGGAGAGATCCAATGGGTGCACTTAGAAATGCAGGTATGAAGCCATCTTTGACAAAGATTGTTGAATCTGTTGATGGTCACCCTCATGAAGTGGGTGTAGTTGCTGCTTTGAGGAATGGAGAGGTTCTTGGGAGCCAGACTGTCCTAAAAAGTGACCATTGTCCAGGTTGTCAAAATGTAAGCTTACCAGAAAGAGTAGAGGGTGCTCCTAATTTCAGAGAGGTTCCTGGGTTTCCAGTTTATGGAGTTGCAAATCCAACTATTGACGGAATTCGATCTGTCATTCAAAGGATTGGCAGCTCCAAAGGTGGTTGTGCAGTATTCTGGCACAATATGAGGGAAGAACCTGTCATCTATATTAATGGAAAGCCATTTGTTCTCCGTGAGGTTGAAAGACCCTATAAAAACATGTTGGAATACACGGTAAATTATATTTACTTCTTGCTTTATCTGTTAAAATTTTGTTTGAGGATCCGTGTGGAGGAGCTTTGGGCATAGAAGGATCCCTAGTTAAGATGTTTCATGGGCATTATAGTATGCATTATTGTGCCTAAAGTAGCATCACTACTGGTTTACTGCTCATTGTAATCATATTATATGTGTAGAAGGAAATTAATTGATTCAATTCCATATATCCTGTCAACATTTTTCTGAAAAATGCAGTGGACTTTCAAGGAAAAGGCATTGTGTTGAGCATGCAAAAGGTGGTAAAAACCTTGTGGACCTTCCTAGTCCTACAACTTTCTAGTGTGCATTGGGGACATGCCACTTAAGGAATTAAAATGGACTATACTCCTAGAATGGACGCATCCGAATTGTTTTTGCTAGGAATATAATCATTTGTTTGTTGGAAATTTGATTTAAGTAGTGGTAGTTATACCTGGAATAGACATGGCTCTTTCCCAAAGGCTACCTGTTCCTTTGGTCTGTGCAAATTGTTTTTGAACCCCTCCTTCCCCATGCACTTGGGAAGAAAAGGGCCAATTGTTACTGGGTCTAAATTGATATCTGCATTCAGGGAATTGATTGTGAGAGAGTGGAGAGAATGGAAGCTCGATTGAAGGAAGATATCCTGCGGGAAGCTGAACACTATGAGGGTGCTGTAATGGTCATTCATGAGACAGATGATGGGCAAATATTTGATGCTTGGGAACATGTCAACTCTGATTCTATACAAACTCCACTAGAGGTTTTTAAATGCTTAGAGGATGATGGTTTTCCCATTAAGTATGCACGTGTGCCCATTACTGACGGCAAAGCTCCCAAAAGTTCTGACTTTGATACATTGGTTGCAAGCATTGCTACTGCTTCAAAGGATACTGCTTTTGTATTCAATTGCCAGGTATTTCATTTTTAGGGTGGCTCTGATGTACTATAGGGATTTGCAGGTGCTTATTAAGTTTTTCTGTTTGTTTTTTTCCCCACTCGCCTAAATGTGATCGTTCCCTTTCTTTCCGTAGATGGGAAGAGGGAGGACAACAACTGGTACTGTAATAGCTTGCCTTGTCAAGCTTCGTATTAATTATGGGAGACCAATTAAAGTCCTGCTTGATGAGATGAACCATGAACAGCCAGATGGGAGCTCCTCAAGTAGTGAAGAAAGTGGAAGTAATGCCACTGGATTGATCTCTAGCAGTTTTAAAGTAAGAACTAAAATTGAGCAAGGCTGTGCATTTGGCATTGATGATATCCTACTGCTGTGGAAGATAACAAGATTATTT
This sequence comes from Heritiera littoralis, assembly GCA_031772115.1. Taxonomy (NCBI): domain Eukaryota; kingdom Viridiplantae; phylum Streptophyta; class Magnoliopsida; order Malvales; family Malvaceae; genus Heritiera; species Heritiera littoralis. The sequence goes on from JAPDPK010000004.1 coordinate 4,718,477, forward strand.
GATAATGGGGTGGAGTGCCGTGAGGCCTTAGATGCAATTATTGATAGATGTTCAGCACTCCAGAACATACGACAAGCAGTTCTGCATTACTGGAAGGTATTCAACCAACAGCATGTTGAGCCAAGGTTGAGGAGAGTAGCACTGAACCGTGGAGCTGAGTACTTGGAGCGGTACTTTCGTTTAATTGCTTTTGCTGCATATCTTGGAAGTAAAGCCTTTGATGGGTTTTGTGGACAAGGAGAATGCATGATGACATTTAAGAATTGGTTGCATCAGAGACCGGAGGTCCAAGCAATGAAATGGAGTATAAGATTAAGGCCTGGGCGATTTTTCACTGTCCCTGTAAATCTTCTTCTCTGTCTAATATCAAGTCAAAGGCTTATTGAATACATTGTTTCTAAGATTGTCATATTTTGATATTTTTATCTTTTGTTTTGAATATTCTTGTTTAACTAATTTTGGTTTTCTGAATACAGGAGGAGTTGAGAGCACCACATGAATCCCAGCATGGAGATGCTGTGATGGAGGCCGTTGTGAAGGCACGTAATGGTTCTGTTTTAGGAAAAGGCTCCATACTTAAAATGTATTTCTTTCCTGGTCAGAGAACTTCCAGCCACATCCAAATTCATGGTGCACCACATGTTTTTAAGGTATGCTGAAAAGAAAAATGACATTTCTGAGATTGGTATGCCATAAGTTAAGGCCATCTAATAATTTAGGTCATTCTAGCATGGATATATTTAGTATTCTCCTAGATGTTTTAAAAGGTTTTTTTTTTTATGATAAATGTTGTCCAGATAGGTATTTCCTGTTAAATCTACCTGCTGCATTGCAGTAAATCATGTCTATATTTACCTTTTCAAGAGTCCATTTTGAGGTTAGTGGAATATGAGATGTGGCTTACTCAATGTGATCTGTCAAATTCTGTCAAGGTTTTTTTTTTTTTTTTCCTCAGTGGTAAATAGAAAGAACTTTCCCTTTTTTATCTTTTAGATTTGCTTGTATTAGATTGGCCTCTGCCTATTTAGGGTTGCATTCACTGCACATGTTAGTATAGTTCAGTGCCTCTTATCCTATCTTAAATTTCTAAGCATCACACATACACAACAAGCATGGATGTTCTTGGTCCTAAGTGATATAAATTGATTTAAAAATTGGCAAAGCCCATATATCATGTGCTTTTGAACCTGTTTGTCCAGGTGGATGGATACCCTGTTTATAGCATGGCAACTCCAACAATTATTGGTGCTAAAGGGATGCTAGCATATCTTGGTGCCAAGTACAATGCCAATGGAGTTGCTGGTCAGAAAGTGGTGGTAACTGATCTGAGAGAAGATGCAGTTGTGTACATTAATGGCACGCCATTTGTACTGAGGGAGTTAAATAAGCCTGTTGATACCCTAAAGCATGTTGGAATTACTGGCCCTGTGGTATGCCATCATGAATGTTGTTCAGTGTGTATCTTAAGTTATTTAGCACCAGTTACTTTAGCCAACTTCTTGCATTGTGACCATAATGCAGGTGGAACATATGGAGGCTCGGCTAAAGGAAGATATATTGTCCGAGGTTAGACAGTCTGGTGGCCGAATACTTTTACATCGTGAAGAATATAGCCCGTCATCAAATCTGTTCAGTGTTGTAGGATACTGGGAAAACATCTTCGCTGATGATGTGAAGACACCTGCTGAAGTATATGCTGCTCTAAAAGATGAGGGGTATAATATAGAATATAGGAGGATACCATTAACTAGAGAGAGGGAGGCTTTAGCTTTGGACGTGGATGAAATCCAGAACTGCCGAGATGAGTAAGTATCAGTATATCCTAGCTAGTGCTTCATTCATCATTCTATTGAAGTTATTCCTACAAAATTTTAGTTCATCTGGTTCTACCTGCATCTGTACATTCATGCTTGCACATGTGTGTCTAGGCTGGGGCTATCTAGTAACTCACATTGGTTATAACTCAGTAGGTTATGTATTAACTGCTTGTTAGGCGAGTGATGTGTGTTTTGTCTGGCATTATGATCATTTTGGTAAATTATGCAACACAATCTAAAAATTTGTCAATATGAATTGTTATCTTTTATCAGCTTGAAAAATAGAGGTTTTTTCAAAGGGGGGAGAAGGAGAATAAAGGCTGAAGTGCCATCATTTTGTTAAGAAATTGCTACAGCGAACTAAAATGCCCTCACCATTGTACTTTTAAAAAGCCAACAACATCCATTAAAGATATATTTTTTTACTAGATTTATTAACATCAGGACCATTTTAGTCATTATGATACCAAGAATTTGTAAAAGGTATTTTCTTTTGTCATTGCTTAAGTAGGCTTGAGATAAAGATATTTTCTTTTTTAACCAAAAATGAAAAAGGAATCGTATTCTTGGATATGTTTTGAAGTGGTTCCTTTGAGTTAAATCATTGTTTTGAAGGTGCAATAATGTCTTCTACAGCTCCACAGGGCGCTACCTTTATGTATCACACACTGGATTTGGAGGAGTTGCATATGCAATGGCAATCATCTGCTGCAGACTTGATGCAGAGGCGAACTTTGGGAGATCCAGTGTTACACAAACATTGACTGATGCGCATCTACAGTCTACTCCTGAAGAAAGCTTGCCATCCTGGACTTCTGAAGAAGAAGCACGAAGAATGGGTGATTATCGTGACATACTAAGCCTTACAAGAGTTCTCATGCATGGTCCTAAAAGCAAAGCAGATGTTGATATCATTATTGAAAGGTATGTCACATTTCTTTTTTCCCTTTATGTAGATTTTTAAAGAATTGGGATGAAGTTTATCTTATTATTTTACAATACTAGCAATATGTATAATCAGATTAGTAACTTAGATGGTCCAGAAAGGTAAAATGACGGATTATTCTGCTGACCTTTATCTTATTATTTTCCATTTTGGAATCAGTTGAACATGCCCCTCCTGTTGGTTGTCTGATTTTTCTTTCATGGCTTTATTTTGTTTCATATATTTGGGCAGTCAGTTTTTTACTCTCCCCCAATTCATTTAACCAGCCAATTATTGGTTTTTTCCTCCTTTGATGGTGCTGAGTTTCTTCTATTTTTTGTGAAGGTGTGCTGGTGCTGGACATTTACGAAATGATATCCTTCATTACAGTAAGGAACTTGAGGAGGTCCCCAATGACGATGATGAGCATCGAGCATACCTCATGGATATGGGCATTAAGGCTTTAAGGTTAGTTCTTGCATAGTTGCATCTAAGCAATTGAATTCTACTGCCTTTCCAAGTGACTTGCTAATTATTCTTTGCATTATGGTTGATGGGTTCAGCTTCAAGTTCATGTCCTTAGTTTTTGCTAAATGAAAATTCATGGTGCCAAGAGTTGGTACTTTTCATTCTTTATGTTTGATAATTCTAGTATGCTAGATTGAGGTTAGGTTGCTTATTTTTGCAGAAAGCTTTTGCCACTAAGATTAGAAGCCTAATGTTTGTTTTCATTATCCATATACTTATATTCGTTTACTTGCAGGCGCTACTTTTTCCTCATCACATTCCGGTCTTACCTATACTGCTCATCTCCAACTGAGACAAAATTCACATCTTGGATCGATGCAAGGCCTGAACTCGGACATCTCTGTAATAATCTTAGAATCGATAAATAATTTGGCATACAATAATTCTTTTCAAAATCTAAATGTATGTACAGGTCTTAATGTCTATGACAGTGTTTCTCCCTTAATATTGCCCAGTGTATGATTGATTGCTTAATATCAAGAGGATTGGGTCGGTGATCTGGTGATGAGAAAACTGATCACTCGGCCAATGGTGTTTAGAAGCCTTTTTGTTTTAGTTTAACTTAGGGAGCTTGGCAGGTTGAAAATCCATAGGATCATAAGGTGAAGCCCCTCGAAAAACCAGGGGAGAGTGTCCAGCTGAGAATTCATGAAGTAGGACGCATTTTTTCTTAAAAACTTCCTCTGCAGGATGGCAATTATAGAACAAGTTAAAACCCAAATAGCAAATTAATCCAAATATTTGAAATAGATTATCTTCTCTATCATTTGTCCAATTACAGAATTGTACTTTTTTCTGGCTTGTAACAGTACAGAACTATATCTAAATGTCAAATGCAACCATCATTTTTGCTTTCCATCTGTCATAATAATCTTTGAAACAGCGACAAAGAAGTCTAAGAGCTAAAGTTTTTCTTTCTTGGACAACAAAATTCATTAAAAACCAAGACCATCTGACCATGCGCAGGTGCCAATATGATAAGTAAGCATGAACAGTTCGATGTTGTCTAGGAAACAGAAAAAAGAAAGGATGTCTCAAAATTCATAGACATCGATCTGATTTTGTCTAGACCATTGCTTTGAGATATTCAAGTATTGTGTTGGTATAACAATATTCATGTGACTCTCGATGAAGATCAAAGCCGGTCGCAAACGTGGAAATATGTGCATTTAATAAAATTTTATATGTTGATTTTGGAAAAAATGGAGCCCAATGGGTCCTTGAGCTTCCTCTTTTCTTTATATTTTATGTTTTATGTTTTTTTTATATTTTTAATTTATTTTCTTTTTTTCATAGTCTATTTTTATTTTCTTAATTCCTTTTCTTTTTTATATTTTTAATTTATTTTCTTTTTTATTGGCACCATGTTTTGCTTTATTTTGTTCCATTTCTTTTTTCTTAATCAATTGTAAATTTTACTTTTTTTATTTTTTTCTAGACATATTTAAAATAAATTACATTTCAAAAAATAATTAAAATAAGAATAATTTTTTATCTATACATGCAATAAATTTTACTAGAAAAACTCTTCATTTGTGATGTCACATGGCGAATGACTTTTTCTTATTTTTATTTATTTAGGTTTTTCTTATTGTTTATTTTTTCTAAACATTTTATTTATACCAATTTTTTTTTCTCTGCACGGTTTTTTCGGAAAAATATAAATTTATTATTTTTTATAAAAAAACTTTAATTTATTATTATTATCAAGCTCGGTATTTTTGCTAGTACTATATAAACATGTGAACTATAAATTTCACCCTCTTAAAACTTTTTGTTACTTTTAACCAACCAATTATTGATGGAAGACTTCTGAAACGTAAAAACTAATAAAATAAAAATCTAGATGAAAACTGAAAAGATCGAAAAGTCTTTTAAAATAAATCAAGCATGCAAAATTTAAAATATGTTAATATATTTTGATATTATATAAATAGACATTTTTATTAACAATTATGATATTTTTTTTAATTAACTATTCAATAAGTATAAAAAATGTTATTTACATTTACTTAAATTTTATCAATATATAAGTTTTAATTTTGATTTATTTTATTATTAAAAAAAAACTTTAGAAACATGATCTAAGTACGTATTGAAGCAATAATAACAGAGAGATCAAAAGACCGGTAATCCTGGGCCGTTAGTGAACCGCAACAGATTGAAAGAGTATGAGTTTCAAGGAGAGAGAAAGAAAGAGAATGAGTTTCAGTTCGAGAGTGAGAGATCCGCAGCCCCCTGTATTCTCCACTCTGTTCTCAAACCTTACTCTGGTTTCCCATTTTTCCAATGAGTAAAAGAAATTACAGAAAGCTGCATCATGATCCTAAGCAGAGAACATTAAGGCTGTAAAGGTCGGTGGTGGTACCTTTGACAGGGAAAACAAATCTTTCCAGCTTTTGTTTCCCATTTCTTTCTGCTTGGTTGGTATCTTTCTCTCTGGGAACTCACCATTTTTGTTTCTGGGTTTTTTCTTTTCTTTTGACTCAAGAAGAAGAAACAATAAAATAAGGTTTTCGTATGATATGATATTAATTCATGCACATGCAAGAAAGAAACCCCAAGAAGAAGGAAACAGCGTACGGTCTTAAATGCGTCATTAAGACGTTAAACTTTTAAGCATATTTGTTTATGTAATTAACTTATAAAAATTGTAAAGGATTTTATTCTATATTCTGCTTGAGAATCTCGAAAACTTATCAGGGTTTTCCATTGGAAAGAAAATTTTATATATTGAAAAACAATAAAGTCGGTGATGTTGGGTGTTGGTCTTGCATTCTTGGAGCCATCCCTTGCTCTTTCTTGAGGCAATTTAATTTTATTAACTTTCATTGTTCCTAATACTTGACCTTATAAAGAAGGCATCAACTCGGCTCCTGCCTGCTTAGAGTCTTCATATTCTTTCCTTTTTATGATTTCTCATCATGATTCATGTGATTACATTTCATGGTATTAATATGTTCAATACCATATAGGTTTTTTCTTTTTTTTATAGATGCATTGCTTAATTTAGTAAGATTGTGTAAGCTTCTCTTCCCTTCTGAAGCTTTCGGTTTTGTATTTTATGATTGAGAGGATATATCATTATGAGGTCGGCCATGGTTTATTTTAGTCTTTATATTTGATATGGAACTATAGTCGTTTCAAATTCCAATAAATTGGCATTGAAGTTTAGGTAAGCAATGATCCGTCCATCAAAGTATTGATTTTCTTACTTCTACATTGTTGAGCAGTCATCAAGATAACGGAGAAGAGCAAGTAACAGGAGGAGAACTGAAGAAGTGTTAATAAGAAGGCTTGTTCTTGTGCTCTATATTCTTTCCTTGAAGAAGAGAAATCTTTAATAGTGAAAATATAGTTTAGCACAGAGGCAAAAGGAAAAAATGTTGGGTTCTTGCTGCGGTCCGTCATCAAAGTTGCCACCATTCCACCGGGACAGGATTATGTCATCTTCATTCTTTGGTAATGCAGTGGGAATTGGGCAATCGAACAGTGCAATGTCTGGTATTCGGTTGGGAAAAACCAACATTCCTAGGAGGAAATGTGCTGTAACCAAAAGATCTTCCACCTCTGCTGTTCTAGCTGATGTTGCCAAAGATTTCATGGTAACTTTCTTCCCTATTTGTGTTATGCAGATATTTATATTCTCAGTTCTGTACTTGATCAATATTCTAGTACTTAGTATTGAACTATCACTGAATTCTGTTTCTTTTCCAACCCTGAACTCCAATGCAGGCTTTCCAGGCAAATATTCCGCCAAAAAAGGAGGCAGACCCCAAGACTGTTGCCTCTATCATATTAGGCGGTGGAGCAGGAACTCGGCTGTTTCCACTTACTCGAAGAAGGGCCAAGCCAGCTGTAAGCTAACTTTAAATGTTCAATGCCACATTTACATTTATGACTAGATCTATCTAAACACCTCTAACACTTGCTTTCTTTGATACTCTACATGGTCTGTTAGGTTCCAATAGGAGGATGTTACAGACTAATTGATGTCCCCATGAGCAACTGCATCAATAGTGGGATTAACAAGATTTACATCCTCACTCAGTTCAATTCTCAATCTCTCAACCGCCACATTGCTCGGACATATAATTTGGGCAATAGTGCGAACTTCAGTGATGGGTTTGTTGAGGTATTTTCAACAATTCTGAAGTTCTAAGATTCATGTTTAGAACCATCAACGCTTCAAACTATGGCAATGTGTTGTTGCTGATGGATAAGAAGGAGCATTAACAAGTTTGTTAAAGGGATTAAATAGAATGTGTCCTCTTTATCATGTCTCTGATATGTATGCTTCTAATGCGGCTCTTGTCTTGCCATAGGTATTAGCAGCTACACAAACATCAGGTGAATCTGGAAAGAAGTGGTTTCAGGGTACGGCAGATGCTGTAAGACAATTCATTTGGTTGTTTGAGGTATGGCAAACTTGGCTGTCCTTGTTATGTTTTAGGAGTTTCTTCCTTCATAATCGGTCTGTGTTTTCCTGTTCAGAATAGAAATGCTAATGGAATAAGAGTTAAGTGTGAAGAGTTGTATAGCTTATCCTACCATTTGGGTGATATTTTGTGGTTACATGAATTCCTGTATTCTCAAATTGGGTGATATTTTGCTGTAACTTGTGTAGGATGCTAAACATAGACATATCGAGAACATTCTGATATTAGCTGGCGATCATCTTTATCGAATGGATTACATGGAATTTTTGCAGGTGAATCACAGCTTCTCACTCAATTATTTATCTTACCCTGTTGTTTTTACGTTATTTATTGTAGACTTTATAAAACACCTATCTCCATTGCAGAAGCACATTGATTCTGGTGCTGATATATCTGTTTCTTGTCTCCCTGTGGATGAAAGGTGAATATTTGAACCAAAGTTTGTCTGAATTTTCAGTTAAATAGTGCCTATTCTTTCTTGCATTGTATAAGATTATATTTTCATCTGCAAAATGGCACTGCAATAACAAGAAATTGTTTGAAACATTTCTTTCATAATTGCTTCTTTCCCCCTCATTAAAGAAATTATCTTCTTATCCTGCAGTCGTGCCTCTGATTTTGGATTGCTAAAGATTGATGAAAATGGACAGATCAGGCAGTTTCTTGAGAAACCTAGGGGTGAGAGTTTGAGATCAATGGTTGGTACTCATCCTTTGTTTCTTCTGATACAAATTCTGTTTTAATTTGAAACTAGCAGTTAGCTGACTAAATTTTCTTATCATTACAGCAAGTGGATACAACTGTTCTGGGATTAACAGCTCAAGATGCAAAGAAATCACCTTACATTGCATCAATGGGTATATATTTATTCAAGACAGAAGTTCTATCAAAACTACTAAGGTAATAAAGCTTGAGACACAAAGGGTCTCCAATAAACTGCATCAATCTTCTAGTTTTGCTTCAATTAAAACATACATTTTTTTCTCTCATCAACACTGCATCACTTTGTTTTAGGGGTTGTAATTGTTATCTTAGATGTCAAAGATGGACTATTTCAGTGTATATGGTGGCAATTTCTTAAGTTTGTGCAGCAGAAAGAGATGATGTTTCTTTTTCGCTATTGTTTTTGCTTCTTTAGGTGGCATTATCCAGCAGCCAATGATTTTGGATCTGAAATCATTCCACTGGCTATGAAAGATTACAATGTTAAGGTAGACTCTTAAAAGAAAATTAGGGGTCACTATTACTTGAGGCCATTTTCAGTTGTTTGTAGTAGAGCCTCTAAGATGCAGCAGTCATTTATACATTGCAGGCATATTTGTTTGATGGCTATTGGGAAGATATTGGAACTATAAAATCCTTCTTTGATGCAAATTTGGCGCTAACAGATAAGGTTGTCCTCTTTTAATCTATCCCTGCAGTCTTTCCTTATCTGAGTTAACACTTAACAAGCTGCAACTTGTTGTCTCTATGTTTAAAGCCTCCCAAGTTTCACTTCTATGATCCCTTAAAGCCAATCTTCACCTCTCCCCGGTTTCTACCACCAACAAAAATAGAACAGTGCCGGGTAATAATTCATTTTGAACTTCCTGATGTGTGATTAAATGGCATGGCTTAGTTGATGCATGTAGCGATCATGCAGTTAACTCTGCTTGTTGTAGGTTGTGGACTCTATAATTTCGCATGGCTGCTTCTTGACAGAATGCAGTGTTGAACATTCCATTGTGGGAATTCGCTCAAGATTGGAGTATGGGGTGGAGTTGAAGGTAATTCTTCTATTTCTTATTTGTTCATAAACTTTAATTTTATTTCATGCCCTTTTGGTTGAACCAAGATTCTTTAGTATCATCCTGAAAATGCCAACTAGCTCATATGTGGCCTATTCCACTGTATCATAGCTCTTTCAATCCCTTTACATCCTGCATCATATTGTCTTCTTACAAATTTAAATCCTCTAAAGTTGAGTAAGATCTCCTTTAATGGAGCCAAAAGAAGTCAGCAGAAATCTCTAACCATGTGGAAATTATAATTTTCACTGATTCTACAGGATACATTGATGATGGGTGCTGACAATTACCAGACAGAGGCAGAGATAGCATCCTTTTTGGCAGAGGGAAAAGTTCCACTAGGCGTTGGAAGAGACACTAAAATCATGTAGGTTTCCTTTGACAGTGTCTTCTCAGTCACGTACTATGAGAGATATATAGGAATGATGCACTATATTATATGCATTCCAATTGAAATTCTCTTGATGGAAAGATCATAATTGATTTTTTCTAAGATTTGATGCTTTCTTAAGTGCTTGGTACTATATATCCTACAGGAATTGTATAATTGACAAGAACGCAAGAATCGGAAAGAATGTTGTCATTGCGAACAAGGATGTAAGTTATGTGGTTTTCGTTATGATATTTGGTTGATGAATATTACATTTGTTATGCTTATGAATCAGATGACCATAGTATTTTCTGCTAAAAAAAAAGGTCTTCGGGACTTACTTTTTTCTGATCTTGTTTTGGTTGAATTACAGAAAGTGGAAGAAGCAGATAGGCCATCGGAGGGATTCTATATTCGATCGGGAATTACTGTAGTGTTAAAAAATTCTGTAATTCAGGATGGAACTATGATTTAGTACATCCCTCTATTGAGGTCAATCATATGCGTTTTACCTGCGGGAAAATGTCAATAAGTTGGTGAGGTTGATTTGCAGGGTGCTGCAGTGTAAATTCTTCGTTATAGTATTATTACTATTTGGTTAACTTTTGTAGCTTGTTCAAGTTGTTAGCTGGAACAATTTTATTGGCTTTTTCGGTGGAAAAACAGAGCAGGGAAACGTATAAGTGCAAATTTTCTAGAAGCAAAGTGCAGATTGGCCCAAAAAATTCATCAACTTCACAAATATATAAGTAACTTTTAACACTCCTAAAATTTGACTTTGATTGGACTCCTTGTATATCCTATGATAAGGAATAAGGGATACAATTAAGAAGTGAATTACAGAGAAGTTTTGGCTTAAAAAAAATGGATTTATATATGATGTATTGATAGTATATAGTTTTTATATATTGTCAATGCACCAGAAGTTGACATCTCATTAATAAGTCCTTATATGCAAATATAAATAAATTTTTTTAATTTACCCATAAAAACTTATATGCATCAAAAATTATACACTGTCAGTGTATTATATACAAACTCAAAAAAATATAGAAAACTTCTCTTGAAATATTACATTTTAAAAATAAGCTTAAAATGGGAATTAGGGCAAACAATTAAAACAATTAGCTGGATAGCATATTCCGCTATTAGTACGGCTCCAAATTCTGGCGATATGATTGAGAAGTTGGGGAGATCTATAGGCAGCTTATAAATTCGGTAAAGTAGGTAAAAGAAAATGTCCAACCACAAGCCATTGGAGGAAACTTCAAGAACTAACAGAATTCCAAACAAACACAAACATTCAGAAAGAACAAAGGAAGCAAAATTGTGTGGTCACAATAATCATTCATCCAGGATTCTGATTCTCTGTTGCTCTTTGAGAGTTTGTTCATATGACTCCGTGTGGAGTTTCATGCGTGTAGGCTACGGACCTAAGCTGAAACAGCTAATTAGTTTCTTATCGTTTATGTCAATTTGTAACAACAAACCAAATTTTTTCTTGATATGGTCATATCATCTTTAGTCATCTTCTATCTTTTGATTTGCCAATATGAAATGGGTTTTGTTCTTAGCTGTCATGGCTTGAATTCCTTTTTCCACGATTTAAAATCAGTCAACTAATTGTACACCGAAGTAACTGTTTCATCAAATTTTGGGTTTTTGCATTCTCCTACAATGGATAGTGGTCAATCAACTAGTTATACTGTATATAGAGAAAAGATTCATTCACACTTGTATTAAATTAAATTAATTTTAAAAATTGAACAGTTGATTTGTAAAAATATTATTTTTTAAATGAAATTTTAAATATTGTATAAAACAATTTGTTATATAATAATATAAATGGATCTCTTTTATATATATATATATATATAGGATAATTATTACATACACTGACAGTGGAGTTTTTTTATTCTACAAGCAGCGTTAGGATCATGACATGTGTCCTATAAAAATATTAAAATAAATAAAATAGGACATGTGTCACGATCTTAACGTTACTTGTGGAGTAAAAAAACTCCACTGTCAGTGTATGTAATAATTATCCATATATATATACACTGTCAATGCACCAGAGGTTGACACTTCATCAATAAGCCCTTATGAGCAAATTAAAAAAAATTATTTATATTTGCATATAAGGGCCTATTAACGAGGTGTCAACCTCTGGTGCATTGACAGTAAATAGAAACTATACACTGTCAGTGCATCATATATAAATTTATATATATATATATAAGATTTATATATGATGCACTGACAGTGTATAGTTTCTATACACTGTTAATGCATCAGAGGTTGACACCTCATCATTAGGCCCTTATATGCAAATATAAATAAATATATATATAAAAACTAAAATGACAAAAGGATTTCATTTTTAAAATACCTCTTGCTGCTGAATTTTTTTATCATAGTGTCACCTGTCCTCTTTCTATGATTCCTCTGTAAACTTTGAGTTGGAAAGATTGGTGCTTTCATTCTCTTTAAATGTTCACTTAATTTTAGTGAAAATTTCCAATAACTTTAACATGCATATGATATCATACTCATGAAAAATTCTTATCGCGAATATATTAGAAAAAATATCAAATAACTAAAATTTAATCCCACAACATCAGACGGGCATTCAACTAGTAATAATAATTCGATTGTTTCAAAAAAACCCTGTGATCTTCAAGTGAGAGATGATAGCTTGTGAGACTGCTGAGCAATGATATTAGCAGTAGAAGGGCTCTGTTGCAAAACAACTTGGTAGCCATCTCCCATATTATCCATTCCAATGTTCAAGAGTTGCCAAAAGAGCGCACCAGCTAATGGTCCCCTACTTCTAGCGCTGTTGTAGATAGCATCGTAAATCCTCTGGAAGTAAGAGTTTCTCTTCTCCAAGGTGGACCCCGGCGACTTGGTCGACTTGCCAAACTCTCCCATGAGAAGTGGTTTTTTCAGCACTAACTCCGAGTCCAGGACATGGGCTCGGATCCATTTGTCGACAAAAGCCAGCTGGGCCTCGTCGCTTGAATTTGTCGATGGTAACCTGCGATTACATCAATGACAAGAAAAATGAGTTTTCGGTTTTCCGTCTCTTCTTGGTGCATGACAGAGGATATCCGAAGTGAAAAGGACTACAGAAATCACCATTGCTCAGGGTAGAGATGAATAGTTGCAAAATCGACGCCGGTGATCTGATTATTGGATATGAAATCAGTCCCAATGGGAAAGCTATTTGGATTATATTGTTTCTTCTCAGGCATCGATTCGCCATAAAATCCTTCGAGTCCTATTTCCAGTAGATGCCGATGATCAACGGACTTTACATGTGCAGCCATTTCTCTTATCCAGTTCTGTAAGGATATTAATAAAAAATAAACAAGTAGAATTAGAATTATGAAGCAAACGGTCCATGCTTCATACAATTAGCTGTTTGGCATATTCCACTAGTAGTACGGCTCAAAGTTCTGGAGACATCATTGAGAGGTTGGTGAGATCTATAGCGAGGTTATAAAATTCGGTGAAGTGGGTAGAAGGAAATATCCAACAAGAAGCTATTAGAGGAAAATTCAACAACTTTCAGAATTCCAAACAAAGAAACAAACATCAGAAGAGCAAAGAGGGAAGAAAAATTGTTGGACACCTATCATCATGAATTCAAGATTCTGATTCGCCGTTCTTTGAGAGTTTGCTCATATGATTCCATCTGGAGTTTTATGCGTGTATGCTACGGAGCTAAGCCAAACCGGCTTATCTTTTTTTTTTGGTAGAAATCTCCTGTTAATCCAAAGTTAAGTTATTGTCGGACTCTGAGAAAAGAACGTTGTTTTTTTCATTTATAAGGCTCGAACTAAAAATCTTGCTTAAAGACACCAAGTTTCTTTCACTTAATCCAACAAATGTTGGTTAACCGACTTATCAATTTGTTATTATTTATGTCACAACTTGTAACAACAAACCAATTCTTTCTTGATAAAGTAACATCTTTTTTTAGTCATCTAATATCCGTCAAAGTGATCATAATTATCTATCTTTTGATCTGGCAATATGAGAGGGACTTTGTTCTTTAGTTGTCATTGCTCGAGTTTCTTCTGTCATGTACTAAAATGAGTCAATTAATTTTAAGGACTATCCAATACATTTCAGTAGAATTTTTAAATTTCATTCATAAATAAAATTAAAATGATGACATAAATTTTTAAAAAAATAAGATATATTTCACCATTTTAATTTTATTTGTAAAATTTAAAAATATTACTGTACATCGAAAGATAATGTAAACTGACTTAATGTGTTTGGTTTCTGTCTTATTCATTTCAGTCTTTTATAAATTTCACTTTCTAGTGTTCAAATGATAATGACAATATAAGCCTATCATGAAATATTAGCATGAAATCAACCGCAAATGGAGAGAGAGTGCGAGACAGCGAGCATGAACCTGAAGATTAGCACCAGTGGGGTCGCTTGGGCAACGAGGTTCATTCATGAGTTCCCAAGCGAAAATGGTAGGATCGTCTTTATATGCCACTCCAGTAATCGTGTTGATTCTCGTGAGCACTGCCTGCAACCATCGTTATTCCGCCATAATTTTAAAATCAAGTAATACTAGCTAACAAAAAAAACTTATTTCTAAGAAAATGAAAATGATAAATACAGTGCTAATAGTGATGATGTTATTAGTTATTACTACTAATAAATAAAAATTTAGACACTTGGATATGTATTCCTAAGATGCGACAAGCTAAACCTGTCAAAGTATTAATTAAGTTTTGTCTGCATGATTTTGATATCTATTTGTTTTAATTATAAACATGGCCAAAAATCATCAATCCAGATAGCATGTAAATTGGACAGATTTTTGTGGATTTGAGAGAGTTTAATTGTTTAATGTTTCAAAAATCATTTTGGTAATTTTCCAACAAAATCATAAAAAGATAAACCTATAAGATAAGAGTGTAAATGAATTAAGCTACTTGAGTTTAATTTGATGATTACTCAAATTTGACACGTTTATTTTTGAACCAAGCTTGAGTTCGATTTATTCGAGTAACGAATCAAGCTAAATTCAAGTATATTAATATTCGGTTTGTATTATTTGCAGGCTTAATTGAACTTTTTTAAAATATAATTTTTTAATATTTTATTATTAATTTACTACTTGACCTCCATAAAATATGGTTGAAAAATAACAAATCAAATTTAACGAGTCAAATTCGAATCTATCATTTCAAACTCGAGTAGCTCGAGTATTTTGTCAAGCTTAAGCTTCAAAAGCTAAATTCAAGCGAGTTCGAGCAGAGTTTCATGCTTCAAATTTTTTAATCAAATCAAATTCAAATCTAATATTGAATTCTTTTAACTCAACTTAATTACACCCTAATATGAGATAAATCCCATCTTTAAATTTATGTGGACGAAGCTGCCAATCATAGAGTGGACCTAACCAGGCCAGAGACCTGGCACACTCCTTAGGTTCTCTGTTCCCACCATCCTTGCAAAACTGCTGCAATGATTTGACGACGAAAACAAAGTACCCAACCGATACGGCAATTGGTTACAAACATTTATTAAAGGGAAGAAAATGCGTTTGAAGAAATTAATGCAAGTTCCAGAAAATCAAAAGCTGTTGTAACCAAAAAAGAAAAAAGAAAATCAAAAGCTGTAGACCAACGTACCGTAACATGATTCTTGTAGTATTCTCTGACGAGACGGTTTGTGTAAAAATCATCTTCATTGTTAACGTTCTCACCTCGTTGCTTCGCCCATTGAACGTATTTCTTTTTTCCTCCGAAATCCTGGAAGTTATTCACCAAACTCAGAATCAAGTAAATTCCGTACTTCTTTGCTTCTGCCACAACGAAGTCCAGTCCCTGGATATGATTAACCATGACGAATATGAAAAACGAACACTTTTTCTGGTAATTTCCGGGATTCCTCAGTGCATCGGAAACAAGGAAAAGAAACTGTTAACTAATCTGTCTCACCTTGAACACTTCTTCGTCGTAAGAACCAGGAGAACTCTGAAGAGGCTTGTAATCACCATCGTTAAAAGCCCAAGTTCTGGCTATGTTCATGCCAGGCTTGGAGGCTTCTCGGAATGTGTCTGTAACATTTCCCCTTGTAGAAGGGTCAGATGCAAACAACATCAGCCAATAAGCATTGAAGCCATTGAAGTAAAATCGCTTTCCATTCATGACAAAGTTGGTTCCTCTTGTTTGAACGAAGCCATAGCCACCGTGGTCAGGCCGAGCATGGCAAATTCCTCGGTGGAAGGTCGTCGTCGTCAGGATTAACAGGACGAAGCTATAGAACCAACGATTTCCCATCATATTTTGAATACGACTTGAGAGGTTGTAGGTTGTGGAATGGTAGTGTGGTTTAAATAGGCACCAGAATTATACAAAATTCACATATCAACGTATTTTCATAAAATTTTTTCTATTAAATTTGAATTTTTATCTATTTTAAATATAAATTTTGGACTTTTTAAGAAAATAATAATAACGTAACACATACTACTTATAGGCTTAGTGGATGATAATTAGAGTGTAAAGATGGTTTTTAAATTGGTAATTATATTAAAAATAATAATAAATTAATTACGTGCAAATTTATATTTAAAGTAATTTATGTTATATTAAATTTATTAGGAAATATATAAAGATAAATTTTATATATTTATTGTTACAAATCTATTTCAGAAAATATATCTAAATTGTGTGTTTAATTTTTAAAATTAAAAAAAGTATATTTCTATCACATTCAAAAATACACTAACATAGACATCCACATAAACAAATTTTGCGAAATATATATTTCTTCATAAATAAGTACAAGAAAAATAAAGAATTGAACTTTAAACTTAATCACTTCTATGAAAAAACAAAATAACCGTTGTTGAGACATTGAATAACTAATAAATAAGAACTAAATTATTTTTTTGGTGTAAACTACAGATATCATCATTCGTTTTAACGGTCTGAGACTAATCTTGTTCGGAGTTTAGTCACAGTTAAGGTTTTTCACCCCTTCTCAAAAATATATTCAGTGGGAGTCGAACTCGAGAGTTCTTTCTACAAATTCAGCTTGCGTTGTCAACTGAACCATAACTCATGGGTAGATCTAAATATTTTTATTGCATACATGTTTCAAAAAATCATTTTCTTACATAACAATGATATATATATATATATATATATATATATGTATATATATTTCTAACTGTTACAATTTAAAAAAAAATGTCTCTTCAAAAAAAATGTGTTCTTTTTGCAATATTAATATAATTAAAGAGAGTTATAAAAACTTGTTACTCAATTTTCATCAACAAATCATCTACATGCAGACTCGAATTTTTTATTGATTCATGTAACATATATGAATTTAACTTTTATTATGTTTTGATGGATGAAACTTGACATACCGCCTAAGAGAAACTGCCATTAAAGCATTTTCTTGTAGCAGTTATAATAGGGGTTTCTTCAACTACAAGCATCCATAAAAACACACATATTACATGCAATGACGCATGCCACAAGATACAGATGCCTTAATTAGTAAATGGTGGATATTTTCGTGCAACCATCTTTAATTAAGCAAATGTCCCAAACTTATTTCAATTAGTTCAAATATTCCTTTTTCTATACATTTTGTTTAATTAATCTCTTTAATCGTAATGTTATCCTTTTAGTTACTCAACTAGACAGCAAGAATCGACTAGTCAATTTTAAATTGATAATGGGTTTTTTGCAAAAATAAAAAAAATTGATAAATAAAAACATGAATAGTAATGTTGTAGAAAATGATAAAACGTAAAAATTTTTTTTAAAAAAAAAAGGGTACGACAAGAAGCCATCCTTTTGTGCTACAAACAAAAACAATTTCAGCTTAATTTTCAAAAGGAAAAATCACACCAATTCTATGTTAATTTCAACGACAATGAAATTTAGGCTGTCAAAATCCACTTTACCTTTTCTTATTATCATTAGACACGCACAACTTAATTATCGTGGAAGAATAGGAGGAAGGATATTGGATTTTGTCATTTTAATAATGTTAAAGTATGAGTGATCTTTCTTAATATACATATATGAGTACTGGTAATGTAATATCTGTTAAGGAATGATTCTAAATGTACTCAGATTTTTGTTCTTTCGACCTTATTTCTTTGTATTGAACACTAACCCATTGAAGAAAATGAGGTGCAAAGAGTAAAAATTTGAATACATTTAAAAATTCTCTTTGTTAAGAAAAATAGGAGTGATCTGTTAATGTACTGTTGTTAGGAAGGATATGAGTGATTTACTAATGCAATATTTTGAAATTTTATAGTAAAACATAATCAGAGATATTACGATACTGATAAAATAATATTTAACATGCGTTGATTTTTAATCTAAAGACATACAAAGAATCTAACTATTACAAACATGATCTATGTGTTTTTTTATGTTGTTTCAATAATTATGCAAATCTAAATTGTTTCCTTATCCTCATCGCTATTTGTAAATCTCGTAAGCATGGATGATGATGATGATGATGATGATGGTCGAGAAGTAATTTGGGAGATATATTATCTACTAGTATTGTATTCATAATCAATCATAATCTTGATAAATTACCATATGCGGCTCATTTATTAACAAACTCGCTAATAGCTACATTTGCCAACGGAATTGTCCTAGGCTGCTACCAAACTCTTAGTCTAGGATTTACTTCGGCAGCCTAATTTTGTTATATTTTGGAGTTCCTTTTTGTACACTACCACTAAAAAAATTTAATTTAAAAGAAAATTTTTAATTTTACAAATGAAACTGTCAAACGTATTATTTTTTAACAATTTTTTTAAATTTTATTTAATATAACATAAAAGATATGTATGATCATATTTATTTTACTTGAGAAATCTAAAATCTTTGCTCCCATTGTATCAAATAATTTTTCTGTTTTTAACCAAAAAAAATTTCTAATTCGTTAAAACGTAACATTCATATATATAATCCGCATTCGCTTAATTTAAAATAAAAAAATTTTATATTAAAATTTATATGAACATATTAAATATAATTTTTTTATTTTTACTTTATTCATATATATATAATTTTTATTAAATTTTAATTTATATTATTTTTTTATCACGTAATTATATTCACGTGATTTTTATATCATATTACTTTTATCTTGTGTACGATGGTCGGATGCAGCTTTCTTGCACGGAACTGGGACTGCAGTTACTTTCGGCTGGTGCCCATAAGGCCCTCACGTCACTGGTAATAAATGATTAGTTCTCTTTTGTCTGATCGCAAGTTTTCACCCTTGTCTGTCCATGGGAATACTCGCTTTACTTCCCCACTTGCATTTGGCATTGCAAACGGACATGAAGGGCTAGTAAATAAACCTGCTAAAAAATCAGACTACCCATTCAAGTTCGAAGGATCATTCGAGAAAAGATTTGGATAAAAATATTTGATGTAATTATCGAATTTGGACAAAATTTTTAAATCCATTTTTCAAGCTTAACCTTTCAAAACCCGAACCTGACCTGACCCGATATTAATATTAAATATATATTTTTTAATGTATTTATAATATTAAATATGTTTTTAATATATTTATTAAATATAATATAATTTATATATATAAAACATTATTAATTAAAAAACATGATTATAAAATTTTTAATATGAAAATTGATATACAAATTTTAACAAATTAAATTTAATTTTAAAGGAAATAAAATAATAAAACATAAATAATTAAATAATTAAAATTTAAAAAATTAAATTCGGATGGACCAAACTCGGGCTTATTGTATAAAAATAAAACAGGCATGAACTAAATATCAGGCCCGTTTTACCGGGTCAGGCTTGAGTATTGCTTATAATTTTATTATCTGTCATGGGACAGGCCCGAATCCGGCCCGGCCCATGATCAGGTCAGTAGTAAAGATACGGCCAGGTCATGCCGAAACAAAAACCAGAACTGAAAGTTTGAATCCAACCGAACACAGTCCGATCAAAAAGAAGAGAAAAACAATTGAAAAACCCATGAGCGCAAGAATTTAGGCCCAAACTCACTTGGCAGACAAAGTCACTAAGATTAGTCCAAATGGCAAAGCAGCCAATTTAAGCCCAAATGCAAAGTTATGGACGCCCAACCCTTTGCGATTAAACCAGCACCACAATTATTGTTTATGCCAGCATATTCTTCATTTCCATGTTTTTTACCATCTTGAGTTCCCAGAAGTTTAAAACATCATAGTGCCAGCAAGCATGTATTTTGAGCTGAGGTTGGAGATTGAAAATGAAAAACTATCCGTTGCATTAGTCTAAGCAAATTAATATGAACCTTGAGATGTATAGTTAGACATCATTGACAGTGGTAGCTCTCCCCCTCAATTATGCAAGATGATATTTCCTTGATGCATGACAATCCCCCAAGAGAGTGTAGGCAAGACACATTGCACAAACATTCCCAGATACATTCTCAAGAATTGATAAACTGAAAGGGCTTGGAACAACAGTCTAGAGTGCATGGTACAGTCAAAGAGGGAAAAGAAATACTTTCACCTTTTTCTTTTGGTTCTGTTATGAGTTGACTTCTATCAAGCAAGCGTTGATTGCAAATCTGAAAGGCAAAAGCATGGTAGATTCAATGAGTAACTTCAAAAAACAGGATATGTAATTTGAGGGAAATTTTCTATTAAAGCCTCTTACAAGAATTACTTTGATGGTTCCTTTACAAGAAATGTACTTGAATCAATGGTGAATAAGAGAATTTCGACTTGGCAATGATACTGATGACTTGCAGAAGAGGCATCTTAAAAGAAGAAAAAGAATCCCCTAAGATGTCGGAGGTTGAATCCCTTTCAACCTTTGGGCTACTTGCCTCATCGAAGGCCTGGATGAAAGATGTTCAGCGGTACACATAACAGCCAAATGAAGCACCTCAATCAGATCATGTTGAGGTCCTGAATCCCATAGCCCAGCAGTAAAAAATTCACAGCCTCTTCCTTGCCCAAGAAGCATGCTTGCCCATGACACAATGTTGAAACCATTTCCAAAGGAAGAGAAAGATGGATCCAAAGCCTTCTTGTCGGATAATAATTCCAGAAGAACGACACCATAACTATACACATCTGCCTTATCAGAGACGCGGCATGTCATAGCATATTCAGGGGCAACATATCCAAAAGTTCCTGCAACATCAGTGGTTGCATGAGTCTCAGAAGTGCCGAGAAGCCTAGCAAGGCCAAAATCAGATAGGTATGCAGTAAAGTTATTATCCAAAAGAATGTTGCTCGGCTTGATGTCACGGTGCAATACCCTAGGGACACACTCATCATGCAAATAAGTAAGGGCACGAGCTATATCCAGAGCAATCTTATGTAGCATACTCCATTCTGCTGTCCTCCTTGATCGCTCCTGAATGAATTTTTCCAAATTTCCGCCAGGCAAGTAGTTATAGATCAGGAACATTTCAGCCTCACTAACATGGTAACCTATAAGAGTTACAAGATTTGGATGATGCACCCGTCCAAGAGTCTTGATCTCAGCAGCAAACTGTTCAACACCTTGAAACCTCCCTACTGAGAGCCGCTTGACAGCAACCACAACTCCTGGAGTGATTTCAGCCTTGTATGTTGCTCCAAAACCTCCACTGCCAATGCAGTTTTGGATATTGAAGCAACCCGTGGCCCTAACAACATTTTCATACGTTAGTTGAACACGAATGCTGTTGCAAGTTACCACCTCTTTTCTCCCTGAAACTTGATCAGATACAGAATTGCATGCAAATTTCTTCATGCACACAAGAAGGAAAACCAAGGCTATGAGGACAGAAAAAATTAGTGAAGCTGATGTGATGGAGGCCATTTCTATTGGACTGAATCCACTGCCATTTTTCTGTATGCTTTCCATGGGAGAATAAGCTCCTTGTGAAATATTACCGAAGCGCCTGCGTTCCAATTCAGAGGAAGATTGACCGGTCCGACATGGCTGAAGGTTAGGATTTTCTTTCACACTTTCACAATTTATTGAATTTGAATTCAGAGGGATAGATCCAGACAAATTGTTGAAAGAAACATTGAATACTGAAAGGGTAGTCATGTTACTAAAGCCAGAGGGTATCTGACCAGTGAGCTTGTTATGATCCAACCGCAAAATACTAAGGTGTTTGAGCTTAGCCAAATCAGGTGGTATCTGCCCTGAGAGAGAGTTTGAAGAAAGCTCCAAAACCTCTAGTGACGACAGTTGAACTAAATCCTGAGGTATTGTACCAATAAAGTTATTATTAGAAAGCAATAGGCACCTCATTTCCTTCATCTCTCCAATATAAGATGGAATGGGACCTTGCAATCTGTTTCCACTGAGGTTAAGCTCAACTAGAGAAACAATGTTAGAGAATGATGTAGGAACTGAACCAACAAATTCATTGCTCGCTAAACCCAAAACTTTCAAGCACTTACAAGTGCTGCCCATGTTTGAAGGAAGATTACCTACAATTTTGTTGTTGCTAATATCAAAGATCAAACCATCCAACCTTAGACAAGGATCAAAAGAATATGCTGAAAGATTACCTTCAAAATCGTTCCCATTCAACCAGAAACCGTAATGTGGCTTAGCAGGCAAACTATAAGAAAAAATTAAAAAGGGAGGAACTGAGCCGGTGAACTGATTCCTGCTGAAATCGTGCAATACAAAAAATTCGCTTGATGAAAATGGGACAGGGCCAACATTCATGACAGCATTTCTATAAAAGAAAAAAGAGTACAACCCAACCAAATCCACATATGACACCGACAGATTCACGAAACTATTAGAGCACTCAACATAGGAAAATCTTGAAATGTGTCCAAACAAGGAATTTTGGCTGACGTTGAATACAACCATGCACGGAACAGAAATATCTGCTGGAAGCAAACCAGACAAGTTATTGGAGCTCAAATCAAGGAAGTACAAGTTCTTACAATTACCAAAAGACATGGGTATCTGTCCAGTAAAGAAATTCTGTGCTACATTCAGCACTTTCAAGTTAGAACACAACCCCCAAGTCTGAGGAAAAATGCCCTCCAAATTCGCATTTGGCACCCAAAGAACATGGATACTAGAAAGTTCTACAATACTCTCAGGAAGTTCACCCTCAAAATAATTAAAATCCTCCTCACCATCCTCCCCTTGCTGACAAGTCAAGCTAGAGTCTTTTCTTGAAAGCAGGGGACCATAGTTATTCTTCAATACAAGCAATTTCAACTGCTTACAATCACCCAAAGCCGGTGGTACAGCCCCACTCAAGAAATTCCTGGACAAGTCCAATGCTTCAAGATTCTCAAGTTTACCGAGACTTGAAGGGATATAATCTTGCAACATATTTGAAGACAGTATCAATGACTTAAGCTGACCACAATTTCCCAGGTTGGAAGGAATTGAACCCGAAAGTCCATTACTTGCAAGATGAAGATGCACTAGACTCCCACAATTCTCACTTAATTCCTCTGGAATTTCACCACTCAACTCGTTAAAAGAAAAGTCAACAACTTGCAAACGTATAATCTGCCTAAAAATTGAAGGAATTGTTCCATTCAATTGATTCCCAGAAAGATTAATAACCCTCAATGCAGTGCAGTTCCTTAAGGTGTCTGGTATAGGACCGTGAAAAGCATTAAAACCTAAATCAAGAATTTCCAAAAGATTAAGCTTTCCAATCTCCAAAGGCAGCTCACCAAAGAATCCATTGAACCCAAGTGACAAAATTCTAAGCTTTGTAAGATAGCCAATAGCAGGAGATAATTTGCCTCTCAATTTAGCAAAAGAAATTTTGTCATCAGCACCAACATGCAAACAAGGATATAGCAAAGAAAAGTTACCTCCAACTTGACCAGCTGCTCCTGTTGTGTTTGATATGGAAAGCGAAAGTATAGAACATGCAGAATCGAGGTTAGAAGAAAGATTAAGGCTTATAACTCGACCTGAAAGTGGGTCACATATAACACCATGCCAAAAGCAAGGGTCTCTATCATTTGGGTTCCAACTAGAAGTGAACCCTAATGGGTCTTCAACTACAGCAGATTTGAACTGCAATAGAGCTTCTTTATCATTGAAAACAGCCGCCCAAGTAACGGCCTTGCACATAAACAGACTAACCAGAACTGAGCAGAGTATTGTATTAACTGAAAGACCATGATTTTGTAACTTGAGTGGCATCTTTCTAGTCCCTGAACGAGAAGTTTCAAGTTTCAATTATGAAAAAAGAAAAGTAAAGAAGAACAAGAAAAAGAAGCCCTTGCGGTTGCCCTGGCAAAAGTTGAAAAATAAAGCAAAAATCAAGGTATGATTTAAACATGGATATTTGGAGATATGGGCGGGCTGAGACTGAAAAGTTTGGCTCAAATAAGGAGTTTGAGTGTGAAACCGTGGAACTGGAGAATGTAAAAGGTGACAATGAAATGAACCGTCAAAGAGAAGAAAACATATACATTACAGAGAGAGAATTGGGTAAAGCTCCGAAGTGGGTACACTATAGCCGTATAGAACTGTAGAGTGCATGAGCGTATAGGAGTGAAATTGAAAGTCCCTTTCAGCTTTTTCTTCCTTCACTAGTGCTGACACTGACACCCCAACCCGAGGGCTTGTGCTTCTTAAGCTCAACGCCTTAGCCACTCCCTGGATTCTTTATTGTTGCAAAAAAAAAATTTAATCACGAGATTTTTTTTATATTATTTTAGATTGAGAATAATTTCTATTTAGCGCTGGTTAAAAAAAATTTAACCTAATGAATATTTAAATAATAAACTTTCCGTTATAAATCATTTTCTTTCAAAAATTTAAATTACTAAACTTAATTTACACCTTAACATTTTGATTTTCAAGCAATATTTCATGTTGTTGAAGTCAAATATGTATCTATGTATATACAATATCTAAATATCTTTACTTGTCTCAACTCTCAATCCAAAGTTCCAACATTTTTCAACTATTTTTATTTGGAATTTACTGTATTAGTCTTTGATGATCAAACTAAACTCATTACTAATTATTCCTATATTTGTCGTTCTTGATTATCAATATTTATACTTAAATCCTTGCTTACCGAAGGAAAAAAGGTCATAAAATATGAATAATAAGTTAAAGGAAAAAGGTAAAATAAAGAGTAATGGTATCTTGGTATGACTTGTTGGATTATTTTACAATTAAAGGTTTGGATTTTATTTGAGAATTATTTTATACACTACCAATGGATTTTTTTAAATTGTATTGACATTAATTCAAAAATAAAATATATGAAACTCTCTTATATTATTTGTGAAATAAAAAAATTATTTTCATTTTATAAAAAATGAATTTATTTCAGTTTATTTTTAAATAATTGGATTAATTTGAAATTTAACCGCAATAAAACAAACAAATCTCATCCGTTTGACATTGATCTTGGAGTTAAAATAAAATAAAAGAAAACAAACAAATCTACTACAACATTGCCATTCAAGGCCCAATAAAAATGGAGCTTCCGTCGGCCCATGATCTTGGCCAATGAGCCCAAATTTAAACCCTTTAGTCTCAGCCCACCAAATTGATATTGACACGATAGAAAAAAATATAACTCGCGCGCATTTCCAAATTTGAAAACCGAGGATTTTTCAACTATGCATCTCAAGTTTTCAAATTCGATTTGGCTCTCCCTTGCACTCTGTTTAGCGTTTTTTCCATGATTTTTTCGATTAATTTGATTAACGACGAATTTTTTTAATCAATTTTTTTTTTGTTTTTATGATCAGAGACTTCGCTTTTGAGGTATTAAGATGGAAAGCGAAAGGAATGAAGCTCTGAGGAAACGCATGAAACCAAACGTAAAGCCTCTTTGATTTTTGTTTTTAATTTTTCAATAAATTTAATACTTTTTTGTTTAAATTTGGGATGGAAGAGAAAGAAGAAGATCAAATGAGCAATGGAACTGTTATGGAAATACCAGAGAAAAAAATCTGTGACAAGCATTGTTGGATCTGAAGAAATGGAACTCAATATCTCTCTCATTCTTGAAAAGATCGAGCGCTTTACTCAACTGGTAACTAAAATTACACAATCCTTTTGGATTTTATATATGCACCAATGCATAATTATTTTAGTTATTCTTTTCCCATAATTTATGGAGGTTTCGGAGCTGTTAGAATCAGGGAAGATAATGTTCAAGGAATTGAGTAATGAATTTGAAGGGCGGCTGGATACGTAAGATTTTATTATTGTTTATAATTTCAGAAATTTAAAGATAGAGGATAATTTTTTTTTTAAATTGTTCTTATGGGGAATTTTTTTTTAGGATACATGAAGAACAGATGCAAAAATGGCTGGAAGAGATCAAGGAGCTGAAGGTTGGTAGATGCATCAAATGAGAAGGCTAGAGCTTTCTTGAGTAATGCTCGTCTTTTACTTCAGAATCCTCTTCTCGATTCTCAAAGGTAAATTCTCATATGTTATCCAATTCCAATTGCATTTGTTCTTAAACATGGAAGTTTGGTGAAATGATTTCTTGAGGTTAGATGGTTTCAAGAACTTTGAATCGTTTTGATTGGAATGTTCACAAAAAGTATTTGCTGCTTTTTTGTGTATGGGTACCAATATATGTGAGAATTTGTTCTTCTATTAGCTAATATGGTTCAAATTTTGATATCCCATCATTACCTGTTTGGCTAATAGAATTATAATGTACAAAATTCTTTAAAAAAGTAGATCTCTTGATAGTACTTGATACCATTGAACGAACTCCTTGTTAGCTAGATTCCTGAGTTAATTCTCAGCAAATTCCAATGATGATAAATTGTTCTCAATATAGTCCTCTATTATTTTAGGTCATTTGGTAGATTAATTTTGCTTTGAACCTAAAGTTACTCTACATCATTGCTGCAATGTTGGAAGGTAAGTGAGTCATGAAATAAATTCTGACTTTGAATAATACCGAGTTTATAGACAATTCAGCATTGGAGTGAAAGTTAAAGTTAAGGTTTGCTTCCTCAAATACACTTTCCTTGGCTAATTACCAAGTATTGTTAGCAGCCCTGCAGTCTTTTTAACCTCCATTATAAAGGAATAGATAGCATTAACACCATAACTTCAAACTCCATTTTGAGGGGTTTTTTTGAAGATCCCTACTACTTGCCAAAGGAAGTGAAATCTAAAGCACAATAAACTGTATTTCATTGGTGAATATTGTACGTTTTTTCATAGGTCTTTTCCACTGTAGAAAGTAGAGACTCTTCTTCCCCTTCAAGCCATGACTTTATACTTTTTTTTTATAACAAAATAAATAAAATATAGACTCCCTCGCCAATTGAATTCATGAACGTGAAACCATGTGTGAGCAATTGGTTGGATGAATACTTCATTTGAAAGATGGCCTCACCCATGTGCTATACAGGAGTTCGTTCCTTAAGACATGCCATGATATATGGTTCTACTTATCACCCAAAGAATTTTTTTTTTTCCTTTTTTTCTTCTGTAAGGCAACTACGATTGCAGATTCATGGTAGCTGCATGAAATGCAACTGCTGCTAGCAAAACCAGTCTCAACACGAATTAAAAATGGTTTTTTGGGGGAGTTGACTTTGATTTTCCAGTTGCAGTTGCAGAATCTCCTACCCGTCTGTTGTTTGAAAGGCGTAATTGCAGAAATTAAGAATTGCACTCCAAGTTTTAAACCCTAAGTTTCTCTGCCTGAAATGATTTTAAATTTTCTCATGTACTTTTATATTGCCTGCTTGACAATTTGCAGCTCAACTGTACTATAGCGTACCACGGATAGAATAATATATTGAATTTACAAAACAACCCCAGCACGGTCTAAATTCCAAGAAATTGAATGGAAATCACTTGCCCATAATAATTAGAGCCTGCTTTGTTGTAATGTGAATGGGATTTTGTCGGTGTATTTTCTTCACTATCTTTCAAGAGCTGAAAATGATTGATGCAATGAGTAATCTGTCCATATGGGTTATAATCCTCCGAATTTTTCCTTTTTTTTCTCTTCACACCTATGTTAATAAGATTGGCATTCATGAACTTTTCGATAATATATTTGTGGAAGTATAATATTATATTTTATTTTTAGTTTTTGTATTGCTGCTAGACATTAGACAATTTTAATAACTAATTACTTCTATTTTAGGAAAAAAGAAAATTTGATGATATAGTATTTAGCTTGCCAATCTTATATTCACCCCAATATTGAATAAGTTGGAACTCATTTTCCTAGTCAACTGAAGCATCAAGTCCATTGCCACTGCCACATGGCTTTGAATATAAAATGAGGAATTCCGTATGACATCGTGAATTACGGTTGCTTCTATCATTGAAGGATCATGGAATGCCTTCATCCAGTCAACAAATTTGCAATGATAGTTTAATGTTTAAGAATTCCAGAAATGATTCTTTTATTAGCTGGCCAGGGGTCTAGCAGTGATTATAAATATCTAGAATTTTGCCATCTGCAACATCATCAAACTCATCCTTAGCTCAACATTCTTCAGCATTAGTAAAAATCCCATAATTAATAGGGGGAGAAAAAAAACAGAATGAACAGTGGCTATATATTCACTACTGCCTTACTCCTTGTGGGGATATTTTCCAGTAAATGTCTTGTAGCAGATGCTGCTGTAGTTTGGTTCCCAGCCCATGCAACATTCTACGGTGGGAGTGATGCTTCCGGTACAATGGGTAAGTTTTTACTTTTTTCTTCCTTCTCATTGTACTGGTTTCAATGCATGACTTTTATATAAAGAGCTTTGGTCTTGAACTGATGATTACATTGTTGGTTTTCCAGGTGGGGCTTGTGGTTATGGTAATCTCTACACTGATGGTTATGGAACAAAAACAGCTGCACTCAGCACAGCCTTGTTTAACGATGGCCAGTCATGCGGAGGCTGCTATCAGATAGTTTGTGACGCAAAAAAGGTACCCCAGTGGTGTCTCAAGGGTAAATACATTACCATCACAGCCACCAACTTCTGTCCGCCGAACTATGCACTCCCAAGTGACAATGGCGGTTGGTGTAACCCTCCCCGACCACACTTCGACATGTCTCAACCTGCATTCGAGACCATAGCGAAATACAAGGCTGGAATTGTACCAATCCTCTACAGGAAGTATTTGCATTGATTCCTGCCTTCTAAGCTTATTCTCCCATCAACTTGAGTTTAACTCTTTAAGCATTGGTGGTGAATCATTCTAAAACTATCTCTGAGTAATTTGTTTTGTGTTTACCAGGGTTAGATGCAGAAGAAGTGGAGGCCTCAGATTCACCATTAATGGAAGGAATTATTTTGAGCTAGTGCTCATATCAAACGTTGGGGGCGCTGGAGACATTTCCAAGGTATGGATAAAGGGGTCCAAAACCAATAAATGGGAAACCATGTCGAGGAACTGGGGTGCCAACTGGCAGAGCTTAAGCTATCTAAATGGCCAGAGCTTATCCTTCAGGGTCCAAGTCAGCAATGGAAGGATTCGAACTGCTCTGAATGTGGCGCCTTCCAATTGGCAATTCGGCCAGTCCTTCAAAAGCAACGTTCAGTTTTAGATCTTTCCGTATTAATACCTCTCATGTATTTGCTTTGACATACTTTTCTTTTCCAAGCCGTATGTAGAAAGTGTCAACACTTGGGTTGTGGCTTAGCCTTTTGCAATGAAGCCCAGCAAAGTGATTTACAAAATATACAAGCCAACCATTGGCAACTCTATTGTAATGGTATTGCTAGATGTAACCAGTATTGCAACTATATTTTCTGTTCCACTTTAAAATAATGGTAGAAAACTACAAACTACAGGCCTTGTTTCTTCCTGCAATAATATGTTCTGACCAACCTGATAGATCTCCGGGTTATAGGGAGGAGCATGAAGCAGAACTTTTAACAACTCCTGTTAAAATGATAGTCATCTCCTTCGTCTTCTGGGATTCTTCTTATTCAATTTACTTCCCCTCTGGGCAACTTTAAAACGCAACGTTAAAACGCGTTTTAATTCCAGCCCAACCCAGCCTTTTGTTTTTGGGCCCAATTCAGGCCATAGTGTTATTTCGTTGGCCCATTTGCTTAGTTATTTTTTCCTTTTTCATAAACCCTCTTATAAATTAAAAGGTTGTTTAGCTAATTAGTAATTAGCTTATTAATATCTATACATTTTCATTTAAGCTATGACATGATTCTCAAAATACGAGTTGACTCGTGTATGTTTATGATTTGAATTTCCGAACCATATGAAAATGATAGTAATGCTTCTTTTATCTTATTTATTATATTTATATTTTAAAATATGGAAATATGGAGTGAAACGAAAGCATAATCATACCTAAATGCGACGAAAATATATTTAAAATCATATATACCATAGACATTGCTTGCTACAAACAAACTATTGTTCCAATAAAAAAAAAAACAAACTATTGTTCTTAAATTACATTATTCATGTAACCAAAAAAAAAATTACATTATTCAATTCCAAGGAATTACAATATTTCTAGTTACAATATCCGGCTATGGCTACACATTCATTTCCAATTATTATTTTATTAGAGAAGCAGGATTGGATTTGATGATTTTTTCTAATCCCTGAGCTCAATTGCCTGCTTTAGCTTTTCTTGGGGGCAAGCTTGCTTTTGATTTTGTCGACTTCCTTGGTGCCAATTTGGAAGGCCTTGGTCAACACATTGTCCGGCACCGGGGGTGTTGCGGCGAACAATGTTACGGCAATAGATTGAGTTCCGGGCAATTGGCTGTTGAATCCTGAAATCACGGCAGCTGGCTTGTCGCCGTTGTTCTTCTGGAAATGTACCAGACCCTTGGGGAAGACAAAAATGTCGCCTTTCTTGATGGATTTGGAGATCTGCTTGTTTGCTGTGGTGATGAATCCGACGTCCAATTCGCCGTAAAGAACAAAGATGATCTCAGTGGCACGTGGGTGAGTGTGGGGTGGGTTAAGGCCGCCGGGTTTATAGTCAATGCGGGCAAGCGACACGCCCAGAGTGTTAAGCCCTGCAATTTTCTCAACATTGGCTAATGTTACCACTGATCCCACTGAATTGTTGATGACTGCCGGATTAGCGAGACCGCTGAAGAAAAAATCAGCTTCCGTAACCTGTGCCTCATCCTTGCATGGAAATCCGTTCACCTTTACTCCTACGAGTTTATACACCAGATCTTATATGTTAAAATTCCTGAGAGGAAGAAAATAAAAGTTTGGGTTTAGATTAAAGTTGTTTTACCTACAGCTTTGTCAGCTACGCAGATATCCTGGAGAGGATCAGGGTCAGATGCAACCATGCCGGAGAGGGCAAGAAGGACGAAGAGGTAAGCGAAAACCTTGGCAGCCATGAAGATGATTATAATCAAAAGGAGCAATTAAGAGGAGAAAAAGCAGAGAAAAGTTTTTGGTTTGATTGTTGGAAGAGAAAGAGAAGGTCTTCTTTATATATAGAAAGAAAATGGCTACGGATTGGTTGGTATTTGGAAAAAGAACTCCAGATAATAGATGTTACGATCAAGAAGGGAAAACTGGCCTACTTCAACTTGAATGCAAAGCAATTTGCTTAAATGCAGTTAAATAGGACACTACCATCTTTGACCTCGTAGCACTCTCGACTTTTCACGGAGACAATAAAATATGTAACAAAGAAGGAACCTAATAAAATTTTACTGCGCTAAAGAAATCTAAAATTATATATTAGATAAATAAAAATTATTGTATTTCATTAAATTTTATTTTATTTTTTTCGTAAATTTTTTTACATTTGAAGTTTAATTTTAAAACTATATTATAAATATTTGCTTTAAGCAAACATTGAGTTTTCGGGGTTGAAAGAACTGACATTTTGCTGGTTGTGATAAGAATAATTGAAACTAAAAAAATAAAATATATTCATTAATTTATTTGTTGTTGGCACAATTCTATTGGTTACTAATGCTACAATATAAAGTATATTTTCACTAATGAACATTTTGAACACTATTTGTGTAATAAATGAGAGAGATCGAGAGTTTAATTGTAGATTAGTGTTCCCATTGAAAAACATATGTTCAAATATTGACAAGTAAACTAATGTGCAAAGTTTTCAAACTATGAAACTGCATAAAAAATAATTGTAAAATTTTTAACAATTATGATTAGATATAAAAATTTTATTATTATTATTATTATTATTAATAAATCAAATCACAGTAGATAAAATTTCTAGTTACGGATGATCAAACGTGTTAGTAAATCAAACAGAAAAGCATTAAATTGCGAGTGGTTGAAGTACTGGAAATTAAAAACAGCAATCAAAGTTTGGTGGGGGAGTTTTTCAGGGATAATGTTTTCTGGCTTTTGGGAAGGCAAAAGAGGAAAGAAGCCATTGTTGTACCACGCCCGGCCACACCAAGGAAAGTGATTCCCTTGACGATGGGACGGGGCCACTAACACTTTCGCTTTCCAGTAACATTCCGTTTAATTATAAACAAACATAAATCTTGATTCTTGGTAAAAAGAAAAAGGGTTTAATTTACTTTGATTTGTAGATGAAAAAGTTGAAATGGGTTGGTTTACCAGCTGTTGTTGTAGTGGTTGAATTGTCCTATCTGCAGTGTAGTTTACCCTACAGCCTTTACAAGATCATTAACGGTTGGCTCATGCATGGTTCATTTTAGTTCTGCTGACTGTAATCTTTTGGTGAAGTAATTAATGCTTCTCTTCTTCGAAAAACTTCTGCCACCTCGAAAATTGGTGGCAGAAACTGATGTTGATGTGACACAGTCGATTTTTCACATATTAATCTACCAGAAGAAGCTTGCGAAAGGTGGAAGCGTGCATTATTTGTAGTATGCAAATCAAGCCCAGGACTCGGATGATTGGATCTTGACAAATTGCAAAAATAAAATTCCCTCTTTTGGTAATATTCCTTGGAATATTTGCTTTTCATTTATAGTTTGGAATGTTTGGACCAGCAGGAATACTTTAGTCTTTAAAAACTCTCTTGAATCAAACCATAAGTGGTGTGTTGGCCCCCAAGGTTGTTCTAAAGTCTCTGCTATTGTGAACCTTGGATGGAAACCACCACCCCCAGACTTTATAAAACTGAATTCTGATGGATCAGCAAGAAACAACCCTGGTATTGTTGGATCTGGAGGTCTTTTCAGAGATCATTATGTTAACTGGAGAGGTGACTAGTCCCGTAAGTTTGGTCTTGCCTCCAACATCGCAGCTGAGCTTTGGGGGATGAGGAATGGTCTTCAACTTGCTTCCAGACTGAGATATAAGAAACTGATCGTGGAAATGGACTCCATAGTGGCTTGCAGGTATGTGTCTAAAGGAGTTAATGATGTCCATCCTTAATCTACTATTATTTCTGATTGCAGGGCCATCATCCTGAAGCTGGAGGAAGTCAGAATAACACACATCTTCAGGTAAGCGAATAGCTGTGCTGATCTTCTTGCAAAGCAGGGAACTGAGATGAATTAATCTTTTTTGTTTTATGAAGAGCCTCCTGATATGTTAAGGCTCAGTTTATTTAATGACTATAGGGAAATCGAATTTCCCAGACTTATACGTTTGTTACTCTTTTGTTTAATTTCAGTTCCGTAAAAAAAAAAAATCAAGCCCAGGACTTTCACAGCTTAATCCCAGCTACTGCATACAGTTCATGTCTAAAGTGAGATGCTTGAAAAAGAAAAGAGAGCGAGAGCAGAAAAAGAGCTACCTTATCATGTGGTCGAGCCATTAAACTAACTAAAGAAATATGGGAATGAGAATGAGAAACTTCTATAAAAGGAGGGAAATGCTGAGAGTAGGATTCTCTTTCATTTCTGGAATGCATAAATGATTTACCCTTGCTTGAAAAAGATTACACTGTTGAGGCAAAATGTAAATGTGACAAAAAGAGGAAAAAAGAAGGAAAAAATATCATCCAGAAGACCTCCAAATTCCTCCTTCCAACGAAACAACCATAACAGAAACATCATCATGATATTTACGCCGATCTCCATGAGGTATGTCAAGTAATTCGTGAAAATCCATTCCTGCAAAAAACAACAAAATCCCATCTGTAAAAAGTACAAAACAGAACTTCATATTAAGTCACGGCTTTCAATAGATTGCATTATATAATTCATAATGTTGGACGAAATCTAAATCCATCCTTCCTTGGAGTAGGAAGAAAAAAAAAATCATCAAACGCTCGAGGCCAAGGAAAATGACAAAGTTGTTTTTTTGCAGTTTTTTTTTTTAACTTTTTTCACAGCAATTATACAGCTATATCTAACCACAAGAATATAATCATAACTGCATAAAATATAATAAAGGACAGTACATTTGATTGTTATACCATTCTTTTTAGCAGCCCGGAATAGAAGCTCTGCAACGAGGTACTGTGCAGGATCACCTTCAGGAACATTTTCCATGAACCATGTGACATGGGCAACAACCTCTTCATTGCTGAAATACTGGTAAAGTCCATCCGATGATAGCAACAAGAATCGGTCACTTAAGGAGAGCCGATGGTGGACGGCAGAGGGAATGCAGCTAACATAAGGAGCATTTCCCACATAATCAATTTGAAACATCTCTAGCAGGGCTTCATTACAAGCTGGCTGTACCCAACAAGTGAAATCACCAATCCTTTCAACATCAATGAAATAGAAAGAAAACAAATAAAGCAAATAGGTTTTCATAAACGTTCCCGGCAGCAAATTCAATGAAAAGTTAAAAGCACTACCTAGCTTGACCCCATTTTTTAATTCACTATAAAGTTGCAGTCTCCAAATGCTCTAAAAGGAAACTACTAAAATTGAGTGCTTATCATTAACTGACATCAAATAACCTTCAGGCCTAATTTTCAAAGCATGCTGCTTAATCATCTTTTGTAAGATATATAATATAGTAATTAAAGTCACACATCAGGTTTATGATTTGCATGCCAGAAGGGGATTGATGAGATTACTAGACGTTATTTGAGGAGAAAAGACAAAAGAGAGAGATAGAAACTATTGATAGAATGATTCCCATCACAAGAACTTAGATTTTATTGAACATGATAGAGCACACAAAACTTGGCTGTATTCTTGCTGACAGTTTAGGTGTGCATTGAACATGTAGGCATAGTAGCAACAGTTGTGGGCATGTGTGTGCATTTGCATGCATATGTAAACATAAACAAATATCAGAAATGAAGCGGTACCACTGTATCAGACATCTAGTGGATATTCTACATCATCTATCCATTGGACATAAACCAATCAGTTGCTCTCTTAAATTGCTATCGAAGGCTCAACCAAAATCATCTCACATTTTGAGCACAACTAATAGGGCAATCAATTTTATGGATCCAGTGGAAGATTATACCCAATTAAACATGAACTTCATCGAGCTTGCTAGAAGTTAAATACTGAAACAAATTCTTTTTATAACAAAATGATAAATAGTACAACAGGTTACCTTGCTTCCAAAATAAATCAAGAACAGAGTGAGAAGCACAAGAACAATCAAGAAATTCTCTCAGATTGTATTTATTTTAGACAATAGCATCACAGTTTCTATTCTTTTATCTATTCTACTGGTTGTTCAATCTCAAATGAGAGAAAGAGCCAGAAAAAAAATCATAATAACAGTTAAAGATGCCAGTTCAACCGACCTTCTTGAGGAAACCAGCCCCAAATGCTCTAGTGACTTTCAATTGCCCCTTCACCCTATCATTTGAAATAGCTTTGTCATCATCAGGATGCTCTGCCTTTATTCTTAAGATCTCCTGCAATAGATAATCAAGAACATGTGATTATTCCCTAAACGACATCTGAATTCATATCTTGTTTTGACACATATAAACTTAATTTGTTTTATTTAGAATTTCCTTGAAATTATAAACAAACTAATATTTGAAGTCATCCAGGCAACTAATCAATTGAATATCTTAGTCATTCACATTGAGTACACATCCATGAATTTAGGCCATCTGGCAACACAACAACCATGCCAAGGCCCCTAAAGGAGGATAAGCCCACCATGTGAGCAAATGGGCCACCATTTTTTCAATTCATCAACTTACAGTGCCTAGCCAGCGGTGTTCTTTAAAGTGGAATCTATCCGGTTAAGATCAAAGTATCAAACAAGTGGCAGAAAAACAAAGGTGTTGAAGTGATCCAATATTATAATGCAGATTTGACTTTATCAATTGAGACCAAACTAAATACATAAATGCATAAAACGTTTTGTTATGTATTGATTGATCACTCTAGATTCAAACGTCACTC
Source organism: Heritiera littoralis (assembly GCA_031772115.1). Taxonomy (NCBI): domain Eukaryota; kingdom Viridiplantae; phylum Streptophyta; class Magnoliopsida; order Malvales; family Malvaceae; genus Heritiera; species Heritiera littoralis. The sequence continues at coordinate 4,754,591 of JAPDPK010000004.1, forward strand.
ACTCCTACACATCACATGTTCCATACACGTATATTTTCTCTGCAAGTATGTCAAAAAAAGAATATTTTCACAGCTTACAAGGACATAATAGTGGTGAATATCATCAAAAGTTTGAAACAAATAAAACTCAATAAATGTATAGATAAGTTGTGCTTGTCAGTAAAAGAATACAAACCTCTTCAATACTTGTGCTGTGGTCAGTGGAAAGCTGAACCGCATTCATCTTCAATCTGCAGATAGAGATGTCTCTGTTCTTATTTAATATGCTAACTTGACCGTGCTGGTTATGCATAGGAGACTCCTCTGATATTCTGTCCAGCTCCATACGTACTAATGACTCTCTTGATCTATTTCTATGTTTTAAATCATCCTTTGCAAAATTTGGATTGGGGTTTGGTCTTTCTTGTGCCAAGATCACACGGCTATCCCCAAGGTTCATAACATATACATCCTGGTCCTTCATTAACATCACTAGAACACACGATCCCATCAAAGCAAGCTCTGGGTTTATGTCAAGAGCCTTTTCCACCATTTCCATATAAGCTTCTTCAGTACTTTCTAGTGCCCGAGCCATTGCCCTCAACACAGCATCATGATCAACAACTCCAGATTTGCACCTCCTCATAGGTCCCGAAGATTCAACTATTCTCTCATCCACAAAAATCTCTTCTCTGTGCCAATCATAACTCCAAGGAAAAAGCTTCTTCCGCAACGATTTCTGCTTCTGATATATTTTCCTTACCTTTGAACCAATCAAAGATTTTCTTGTACTCTGTCTTTGCCTGGATGCGGAAGCAGCAGTTGCAGCACTTCGATTATCAAAATCAAGCCCAACCCCACTATCTTCTCCTGAAGTAGTAGGATCTTCACCTTGTAAGTTAGAAGAACTATTGTCTTTGGAATTTGACCAGTTGATGCAGTTTAAATCATCTGAAAGTGGATGACTATCGCAAAAACCCTTTCCTTGTCTATCCATTTCTGAGCTTGACAAAGAACCTTGACCATCCCATGGCTCCATTTGAAGTAGCTCATATAGCCGCATGCTTTTCCTGCCTTGACCAGCTAATGGAATAGACTCACATTCAACCCTTACATTGGACTTTCTGCAATTAGATAAATTACTTTCCCTGTTGCCCCTCACATCATCATTTTCCTCAACCATTGCATTATTAGAAGACTGCCCCTTGACATCTTCTCGATTAAGCAATTCTCTTACACTAGACGATATTTCTTGATCTGAGCAAGAATTTGACTGATCTTCTTTGCTGCACTCTAAATCGGTATCAGGATTTCCATTCTTGGATATTTCAGGTTTTAATGGATCAATTCCAGATTTATCTTCATAATCCCAGAGCAGTCCTTCCAATTCTTTGTCTATGGCTTTATAAAGATGGCTCATCAGAAAATCCGGAGCATCAGGACCACTAAAACCATCATATATCCCAATAAATAGCCATCCTTGCTCTTCAGAAAGCACAACATGAACCCTATCTTCACCGGCCTTTCCCTGAGCCCATTGCAAGTTGCGACTGTTCCAGTGTTCCCCTTCTGATGGCCCCCCTTCAAGATAATTCCGAGAGGGCTCTGATCGAAACTTTGGCTCCTTAGCATGCCAGGCCAACTGAGTAACTGGATGGAAGAAAAATCTTCGCATCCAACCATACCCCATTGAATGCTTTGAAAAGGTCCTTTTCATTGGTCCACTAACACTTCTCATGAAATGCTGGAAACGAGGTCTTCTACGACCACGTGCAAGTGGAGCAGAGAAATTAGATTTATCAGTAGCATCAAGGGGTCCAGACATCTCACCCTTCACAATTGGTCCAGACATAAAACCACCTACCCTATCTAGAGGCCCTGAAGCAAACACTCTCTCAAAAGGTCCAGACATAAACCCGTTCAAAGGACCAGAGCCACGCGGAACTGGCTGCAAAGGGATCGCAGCAAATGAGGAGGTACTCTCAAATGACGCCGCAGGCTCCTGGACATCACTAGCAAACATTGCACTCTGGTTACCAGTTCTAGCTGTAGAAACATTGGCACTGACAGACGCACCAGAGATGGTCCTAAATGTGGTTTCTGGAAAGCTCTTACTCTGTCTTTGTAGTCCTGAAGGATCCTCCATGGTATCATGTCTAAACGACCCACTCAAAGTCTCGGAATCAAGAGTACTTGAATCAACGGTAAACCTCTCAGAGTTTGATGGAGTAATGGCAGGAGAGTCAAAAATCGAAGGCCTAACATAACAAAAAGAGTGGCCTAAACCTTCATCCAAGGGCTCTAAAAAATCTAAATCAACCCCACTTTTGCCATTAAACGGCACAAAGCAACCAACAACACGAGAAGTCCCATTACCCATTTCACCTTTCTTTATTAGGAACCCCTAAAGAAACCATTGATAAGGAGGGTTTCTATGACTTTGCACCAAAAGCAAATGCAAAACAAATGAACTCAAACCAAAACCCAATAAACCCCTTAACCACCCTATCACTATTCTGATAGCTTGGCATCATAAAATTTAGCAACGTTGCAGCCAAAATTAACAAAATCCCCAGTCTTTCCTAGATCATTAGAACTAAAAAACAGTATATTTATAAAAAGAAAAAGCAATAAGTAAAAAGAGTGACAAATGTGACGATCTGACCTTAAAGAGTGAGAGTGGAAGCATGAATAAACCAATAGATCGAACATACCCAGCAAAACAGATCTACTGGCGAAACAAAGGGACCGTAAATGGAACACATCAGATGAAAACAAAGAAACCAAAATTTAAGATTTCCTTTTGTTGTGGAATCTGACAAAGTACCCATATTAAAAATTTAAACCAAAAACCCAGATTGAAACCACCCTTCCCATGATTGAATCATACAGCCATGTAAAAACTGTTCAGAATTAAGACAGAAGTCTATACAAAGAAATAAATTTATTATACTTAGAATATACAGTGGATTTTAAATGAAAAACAAAAAATGGAGCGATTTCTGTGTGAGTTAAACAAAGGTGAAAAACGGAAATGGATTGGAGATGCAAGAGAGGGAAGCCTGAGGAGAGAAAAAGAAGAGGGAGAGGAAATGTGGGTATGAGTTTTTGAGAGATATTAAAAGGAAAGAAATAAAATAAAATAAAATTGGGATTTGATTTTTGATGATGAAGAATCAAAGTTTAGTTCATCGAGGAGCTCTCTTTCTTGGGGTTTTCAAATGGTTTGGGAGGGTAAGAACAAAAAAAAAATTAAAATAAAAAAGGTGAAATACTTAAAACTTTTTTATTTTATTTTTATGGCAACGTTGAAATGTTGTGACTGTTATAACATGGTTTGGTTTGTTCTGTTTTGTTTTATTTTTTCGGTTTGGTTTTTATTTATTTGTTTATTTATGCAAAATTTTTTACTTTTAGTTTAATTTCTTAATAATTTCCTTACAAATGATTGGCAGTGTGTATCGTAGTGATGGAGTCAATAAATTGGCATTAGAATTCGATGGGTGGTGGGGCAAAGTGGGGTCACCACCACTCGAAAAATTAAAATTAAAAAAATGGTTTATTTTCTTTTTTGTATTTTTTATTTCATTAAAATTATATTTTGATGATCACTAATTTGCTTAGGGAATGATGTTCCTAAAAAGATTGTAATCAAAAAAAGAAGATATAAGACGGAAGAGCATGATCTCAAATTTTATATAAATAATAAATGACGATAATTTGTTTATTTTAATTAGTCAATCCTTCATTGGATAAACTATCAGTCTATTACCATAAGTCCATAACTAATCCGGCTAATCGGTAATAGCCAACCATTTTTTTTTAGTAATTTGAACTTTTTCTTTTTTTTTATGCAATTACAGCTATTTTTCATCCATTTTGCAATCAAAAATTAATTTTATTTGGATTAAAAGTGATAAAAAGTAAAGCCTTATATTATTTTTTATATATAAGAGAAATATATAAAAATAATGTTATTATCACTTGTGTAGTGCAATTTATTAATAAAATATTAAATTTGTAATTTCAAATATTAAATTTTATTTTTTACAATTTTAAATATAAAAAGAATTAATTATTTGAACTTTAAAATTTGATACTCTTAAAGAAAATAACATTCGATTTAGGTCAACTATGAATTTTATGAAATAAATTCTTACGAAAAAATCATTAAACTATATATCAAATTCCTTGTACTTCAAATTTTTTTTTATATTTGAAAGTAAGATTGAGATTATTTGAACTCAAATTTAAATTTTACAATATTTTATAACATTTCTTTAATTGTTCGATTAAAAAATTGTTCATTTTTACACTCAAATGTTAATCCAATTATCTGATATACTATTAATGAAATTTTTAAAATTCACTCACAAATTTAGTAGAATGACACATATGATATATTCTTAAAAAATAAAAAAACTACTAAAAAAAGGTAAAATAGATAAAACTTATTAACCCCGTGAGAACACTGATAATATAAGTAAACCTACGATTGACTTGTTTGCATGCAATTACGTGTTTTAGATAAGATCATAATTATTAGTACTTCGTTGTCAAATGAAAGAAAAAAAAAACATATAAAACATTGTGTTTATACTTTATAGCTTCTTTATAGCTTGCTTGACAACAGTTTCGAAAGTCATTCTTAGTACGAGGCTACGAGCCGTCCGTCTGTAATAATAATCAATAAAAATGGCAGAAAAAAAAAGGAAAAAGGATAATTAAAAAAGAAAAAGGAAAATGAAAAGGAGGATCACAAAACAATTCACACCCAACACAACAAATCAAAGGGAGGAGACGATTCAATTAAGATATCCAGACAGATAATTCAATTTGGTGCCATGAGGGTGAGATTAGACGCATTAAATGTTTAAAGGTCGAAAAAATATTTTAAAAAATGAAGAGTCCCATGATATGTCAATAAAATATTAATGTTTTAATTTTAAAAACGAAAGTCCAATTTTTTTTTTAATAACTAATGTTTATTTTTTTGAAACACTTAAAAAATTTCAGTCGATAAGAAGATTCGAAATTTATATTCAATATTTATAGATCCAAATTAATCTTTTAGGAGTGTTAATTGTATCGAGTATATTTAAAAAATTTATTAAGAACAAATATTATATACTTAATAGATTTGTTTATACACCGAATGACTCGTTAAAACTTGAAAATTAGTCTTATTTTTTAGTGCATTAAGTGAACAAGTTTGGACAAAAAAAATAGGCATGATGAATTTTCGATTTGAACTCCCGCTTTACCATAAAAATCTAAGCTTAGCTCGGTCTGAGCATAATTAATATTAAAATATTTTATATTTTTTATTAAATATAATGTAATTATATATTTAAAATGTTGTTGATCAATAAATATTATATATATTCAGCATAAAAATTAACATGCAAAGTTAGATAAACCAAATTGAACTTTAAGGGAATAAAAAATAAAAAATAAAATGAAAAAAAAGGGCAAGCCAATTGAGCTTGAACTTGTACAATAAAATTCAAAATTGATTTGGACTAAAATTCAAATATGAGTAATTGGACTAAGTAGGACTTGAGTTTGTATATAGTCCGTTAATACACAACCTAAACTTAGCCCAAACCATGGACACCCTTAATACTTAATCTCAACAGCTAATTCACAATAAAATATAAAATGTATAAGTGGAAAGATCAACAATAGGAAAAAATAATTGTCAAAATAGAATATATTTAAAAAAATTCTCAATAAAAAAATAACTAGAAAAATGGAGATACCAAGAAAATCGTTGTCCTTTTAGGTATTATTAGAAGAAAGAGGGACATAAATGGGAGAATTCGAAGTTATTTTGAATAGTACATTTTCAGTAGAATTTACAGTCACAATCAGCATATTACATTCCATGAACAGGTAACTATGAAAATCAAATTACTCAAACTAGGTAAACTAATAAATAACTATAATAAACTAAACAAACTAATAAATAACTAGACTAACTCAAACTCACACGAGACTCGAACTTAAGACCTCAAAATCTCAAGATCTACTCCTTGCCACTAAGCTAAGACCTCATTGGCCAAAATTAAAATGATTTAACAACCAAAGCTTCACATTAAGTTAAAGTTTGAATCTCCTTCTCCAAATAAAAAATAAAATGACTTGTCTTATTTTCGTTATCTTGTCGTGTGTTTACGCTGATGACGATGAAAAAGATACGCAAAGCAAAGATGTTAAAAAACTAGTAAGATAAGATGTAATTGAAAAACAACAAAAGCAATACAGTATTTTACATATATATTTATATTTATATTATATATATTATATTGACCCAGACATATATATATTTGTGTTATATCTGTTTGGTATTAATTGTATAAAAGATAAATTTATATAATGCGTCAAATTTAGAACTTTTTTTTCTCTAACACATATATTTTTAAAATTTAAACTCATGATATTTTTTTTTATTTTTTTGATTGGGAAAAATATCCCTCAAACTAAACACCCACAAAAACAGAAGAAAGCAAAAACAAACACAATAACTTTAATGTGGTTTGGTCCAACCAATTTGGCTTACAACCACCCAACCAATCTAATAATCAATCAAACAACTACAACTGTGCAATTTTTAGAAGAGAAAAATTGCAAACTCCTTATAAACTCAACCGTGCAATTTTTAGAGAGAAAAATTACAAATTCCTAACAAAACCCACCTATGCAATTTTAGAGAGAAAAATTACAAACTCCTAACAAAACCCAATCATGCAATTTTTAGAGAGAAAAATTGCAAATTTCTAACAAAGATCCCAAAACCCAACTACACCCTTTAATAACCCAAACCCTAGCTATTCTATCAGTGTCTACAACTCTTTGAGATACTTTACAAACCAAGCCTGACACATTATTTATAAGAGGAGAGCCCTTATAATTTCTCCTATACTTTCGATGTGGGATTCAAGGCAAATCCCAACACGTATTGTATCACCGTATCATATATATATATATATATACACACACACACACTGACATGTCTAACATGCACAAGAGATGCCAAATCCATAATCTTTGTATCCTTATGTTGTTGACTAAGTAAACAGAATCCAATATATAAATAAATAAATAAATAAATAAATATGTATGTATAATAACCAAACCCTCCTTCCCCAACTTGTTGTCCTCTCTTTTCCACACCAAGAAATTAATTAAAATTTATTGGCATCATTTCTTTTTGTCCATGACTTGTGTAAAATTTTTAATTTTAATATACTACAATAATAAAATCTTCAACAGAATAATGACACTTACAAACATTAAAAATAGTGGGTAAAGTGGGGTATCTCTGAATCAAAGTCTATGCCAAGCCCACAAATTAATCCTTCATATGAAAACAAAATCATAAGTCATGCAGGAATCCCCATTAAGAAATAAATACTATTATTAAAAAATAAAATAACAAAAAAAAATCCCCATAAAGTCTATTTGGTTCCCATATCCTTCCAAAACCAAAATAATAGAGTTGAGAACTTGAGATCAGATTTTGATGTGAATTACATCAAAGTGGGGATTAAAAAAAATTAAATTTCCCTTAAAAAGTAAATAAAATATTCTACTTATTTATTTTTAGATTTTAAAACATTAATTTAAATGATTATATCTTAATATTTAAAGTGTAGAAATTTTGTCTCTAATTCAAATTTGAAATCTTACCATTTTTTTTCATATTTTAATCCGCTTATGGTTTGTTTTAGTTGATTATTACTTGCCAAAAGGTCATACGTTTTGACAATTATGTGGCAATGGATCTAAGGATTAAGTTGTGATATTGTTATAAAATAAAACATTTTTTTAATGGGTTTTATGTTTATAGTGGATTTGCTCTGCCCAAGGACTTTCTATCTCAAAAAAGCTTCACAATCACAGATGCCAGAAGAGTGATGATTCCAGCAAATGATCTTTGGTCAGAAGCATTCTTTCTCAAAAGAAAAAGGAGTAACAGCCCAGCTAGTCGAACTTGAATGATTAATTTCTCACCTGGTTACTCTTAAGTGGAGAAGAAGCTGTAAATGTTTCTGTTATAGTTAAAAAAAAAAAAAGGACGGATAAAAAGAGAGAGAGAGAGAGAGTAAAGCAACGTGGGAAAGTGGCAATTATAAAAGTGCCTCAAAGCAAACAGGAATAACAAGACACCATTCAGTTTGGTTGGTTTCAGTTCATGGCTTGCTTTCGTTTCTTGGAAGTTCTCTAGTATTTTATATTTTCAACTTATTTAACATAATTTAGTATTTAATTATCAAATATAAATACATTCCGATATTTGTTTCAAATTGATTAATATATGATTTTTTATATTATTTGTACATTGCTCAAAAAAATAAAATAAAATAAAATCGCCGTCTGGCCAACTTGTAGACATAAGGCATGGTGAGCTTAATCTTCCTACTTCAATAGTTCAATACAATACAATACTTAGATTTTCAATATCCCCCGCAGTCCCCGCTTTGTGACAACTCACCAGCCATTGTCGTCAAACATTATTCCACATATTCACTTTTAATGGCTTCTAAGCAACGCCTGAATTCAAAATAGTTACTAGTAATTTTTAAGGAATCTATGCTGGCTGTAATTTTTTTTATTCATAGAAAAGTATAAGAAACTAAATAAAAAATTGAACTTTCAAATTAATCATTTTAAAAAAAGTAACAATTATTAGATTAAATTTTAACTGCTTTTGCTTGATGCAATTTTATTTTGAATTTTCAACCACGAAAGCGTTGCTTCGGTTCGACTTTGATTTTTAATCTTTCATCATCTCAATTATGGTTAGCTAACTCACCTAAAAACTGGGTAGAATTAATATTTTTATTACAAAAAGTTATTTTTGACAATTTTAAATGTGACAAAAAATATAAAATGATATAAATTAAAATTTAATAAAATTTAAAATAAATAATTTGTACTCGACACAACAACATAAATTTTAATATAAAGTATTTATATTTTTAGAACCGCGGATAAATTTTAAACAACAAATGCACGAAAACTAGCCCAGTAAATAATCACGTGTTAAGTAGGTGATGATGCTGTACGACCTGTCTAAGCCGCTAGCGCACCTCAAATCAGGCTGATTGAAGTTAGGTCAAGGTTATATCAAACTGGTAGTAACAACATGTCACTTTCAGTCTTTGTCTATTGACAAGTTCATACATTTGTACGCTGGGACGGTGAATTCGAGTCTTGTCTTGAATTAAACTAAGATATTTTTATGCAAATATCAAATTAAACAGTGTTGTTTCTTCCTATTCATCAGGCAAATAACTCGATTCCTCTCAGTAAAAGTGATCTGAAATCGAGCAAGACGTTGAAAAGAGGCACAAGGCGGAGGAAAGTAATATAATTTTGGTGAAACTCCACCCGTAAAATCTCTTTGATTAGATTCCTGCATATCAACACCATTGACTAACGAGTTGAAATCCTTTTCAATTTAGATTTCCAATATTCGTATTCTTATTCAATCCGCGTGGACAAAGATTAATCAATCCGTTGCTAATCTCTCTTTTTGTTGCTTACTGGATGGGGCAATCTTATAGGAGCAACAAATACATTTGATTGGAAATGAAAGCCAACAATTTCCTAATAAATCCAAACATGCAAGTCATCCTGATTCCGGGGTCTTTCACCAAGGCTCTCAGCTTTGTCCCATTTTTCCCCTTCAGGATGTTACAATAGTGGAAATTAAGTTAAAAATTTTGATTTTATTGTAAGATTAATGTAAACATACATGATTAAACATAATTTAATATTAATATGTGTAAAATATGTTAAACGTATCGAAAACACATGAGAATAAACGTAAAATTAGTGTCATTAGACATAAAGGCATGATAGTTTTGTTACAAAATATGCTTATATTTATTATCACATGTTTACCATTAGAGTATATTTGGATGGTAAAATTCTAAAATTTTGAAGCATTTCAAAATGATTGCATCAATTTAAAATATTAATATTTATAATCCTCTTATTTGAATGAATATTTTTTTTGACAGAATTTTTGAATACTAAAATTTAATGAAATAAAAAACCGATTATAAAAGAAAAATAATGATATTATATATAAGTAAAAGAAAAATAAAAAAATGCAAAACAAATATCATTTGATTTTTAAAAATGTATATATATTATTAATAATATATAAAATAAATATATATTATATTTAAATAAAATAAGAATATATAATGCACTAACATAGTATAGATTTTATACACGTCAATGCATCAGAGGCTGATATCTTATTAATATGCAAACTAAAAAGATGCCAAGCCATTTTGAGCAAATTGAAAAAATTTATTTGTATTTATTTTTAAGCGTTTGGTATTTTAATTCACTCATTAATGAGGTGTAAATCTATGATGCATTGACAGTGTATAGAGTCTATACACTGTCAGTGCATCATATATAAACTCATAAAATAATGGGTTAATATCATATATACTGTCAGTGGAGTTTTTGGACTCCACAAGCAGTATTAGGAACATGATACATATCTTACAAAATATATTAAAAAAAATATATATAGTAAAACATATGTCATGATCCTTACTTCACTTGTAGAGTCAAAAAACTCCATTGATGGTTTATGATATAATTATCCTGAAATAATATAGGATTGTTATTATAATATTCACCGCCAGTGAAAATTTTTAACTCCACAAGCGACGTTAGAATGATGACACGTGTTTTTTAAAAATATTAAAAATATAAAAATAAATAAAATTGGACACGTATCATTATTTTAATCCCGCTTGTGAAGTTAAAAAACTCCACTAGCTATATGGATGAGATAATAATCCAATAATATATTTCTTTTTAGTTTTATATTTAATAGTAGATCATGTGTAACAAAATAATGAAAGAATTAAAAGATTTTTGAAAAATCACATTTTTAGGTTAAAGCATATTCTTTTAAAATTTTAAAATTTTTTTTACTAAACAAAAAAAATTAGATTTTAAATTTTTGAATATTCCGATTGAAATAAAATTTTTTTTTGAAACCCATCATCTAAACACTTCCTTAAAATATTTTACTCATAGTGATACTAAATTTATATTTAATCATATATGTTTGCATTAATCTTATAATTAGATCTTTTGATTTTAACGTAAAAATTCCAGTGGTAATGGTACAGTAACAGGAGGATGATAAACAAATTAACCATGAAACTGGAAGTTTGCTAAACAGGCAAACGGAAAGCGTCCGTTGTACGAGTTACCTGCATGTTAAATGGGTCAAACATGTTGGACCCACTACCCAGTTGTTTCATGACCATTTGTCCACGTTCAACATTCATCTTCTTAATTATCCTTCCGACCAATCTCACTATATTTAAATGACAAATGCATCTGTTACGAAACTGCAAAGGTATTTCATTTATCCGTCCTTTTTTTTTTTTTCCACCCTCTTGCGTTTTGATAGTTCAATCACCAGTTCACCACTGATTGCGGAACCCCACGGCATTGAACCACGTGAGATTACCTTTTTGAAAAGTTTGGCCCTTGAGTCACTTTGATGTTTGTTTCCCTGGAATTTCATTTTCTACCCTCCGTTGCTTGGAACACAGTCTTGGGCTTAGAAGGGCTGTCACAAGAACTAACCCAACGTGCCCCCTCCGCTCAACAACATCATTTTCATCATTTTTCATTTTAACCCACGAAAAAACATGATACATCATTGGTTTTTACAAAAATTTATAATACAATGAATAAGAAAAGAATAAATATTACATCCTTTCACCTGAGTGTCCATCATACTCATTTCTTCCCCTTTTCCCCAGCTCTTTCTCAGACAAGTTCTTTAAACAAGTGAAAAAGTTTTGGGGCGAATCATTCTTGCATTATGAAACTTGATCTTGAATAGATTACACTTGAGTAGCGTGCGTGCAGAGTTTTCTGTCCGAGAAGCAAATATTGTTAAAGAGAGCTCAAAGCACTTATCACTCTCTTTGCTTCTTCACGAATACACGAAAGGTTCGTCTTTATCTCGCTAGAAAGCCTGCCCTCAACAAGGCGAACAGGCAACCACATCTTCGGCATTACATCAACTAAATAGGAAAGTGTTGTCTGAGATTCCTGACCAAGAAATGCTTTTTCGCCTTCGCATTTTCCTTTATCAAACTGAACAACCCATCATTAAAAAAGTCATTAGCTTTTGGATTATGAATTATGAACCTTGTATCGTAATCAACGACTACTTCAAACATTAGTTCCATAAAGAACTGTAAATTAATGCTCATAGCTTTTAATATCATTACAATGGCTTTAACTTGTTCAAACCATCACTTTTTTTGAAGGTAACACTTGTGACAGTAATATATTCACCTAGCCCATGTGCCAAAAATATTTGGTCACAAGACATAAGTCACGACCTTAGAAAGAAAAAGATGTTAGAAATTGATGCAAACAATTATTAGTTTAAGTTGAATAAGTCTTCCACTATGTGTATAACATGGAAGAGTGGTTTCTAGATTTTAGGAGTTAAGTTCCCACTAACCCACTTTATGTTTGTGTACTTAGTGGGTGAATATCATCCCATGAAGTGAGAACATGGGGGTGTGGCTTTCATTTCAGTTCATCTATTTATAGTGTTACAAATTGAGTTTTTAGCAATGAGAAGATTCTTTGAATTCTTAGCCAATATTCTTTCTTCTGTCGTTTTTCTTTCCTTACTCATACTTTGCTCAATATTCGTTTGTTCTTGTCAAATACATCCTTATTCTTCGAAACCAACATTTTGGTATCCGAGCCAGGTTCGATTAAATTGGGTGTTATTCTGTTGTGTGATCTTTGCTGAAGCAAGTGATCTTTAGTTTGTATTCATCATGTCTAATGGTATGAATACTTTGAATGTTTCTCAATCATTGGTGCCCATCTTCAATGGAGAAAGTTATGCTTTTTGGAGCATTAAAATGAAGACCTTTTTCATTTCTCAAGATTTGTGGGATCTTGTAGAAAATGGGTATACAGAATCTGACAAGGCAGAGAAGGCAGCAGAGATGAAGGAGTTTCGGAAGAAGGATGCAAAGGCGTTGCTCGTATTGCAGCAAGCAGTGACAGACTCAATTTTTCCTCGAATCTCGAATGCAGCAAAATCGAATGAAGCTTGGACCATTCTACATAAAGAGTTCCATGGAGATAACAAGGTAACTGTAGTGAAACTCCAAACTCTTCGTAGAGAATTTGAGAACTTGTGTATGAAAAGTAGTGAGTCGGTTCAAGATTATATTGGTAGAGTTTCTCTCATTATGAATCAATTGAGAACTTATGGAGAGAAAATTGAAGATCAAACAATTGTAGAAAAAGTTTTGAGGAGTTTACCTCCTAAATTTGATCATGTTGTTACTGCTATTGAAGAATCAAAGGATCTTTCTAAGTATTCTCTTAATGAGCTAATGGGTTCACTCTTAGCACATGAAGATAGGATGAACAGGTCTGCAGAGAAGAGTATGGAGCAGGCATTTCAGACAAAGATGGAGATCTGTAGCAAGGAGAAAAGCAATGACAATGGTTTTGCAGGTGGAGGTAGAGGAAGAGGTAAAGGTGGCTACCGTGGTCGTGGTAGAGGTCGTGGTAGATCAAATTCAAGTCGCCAAGAAACTAAGAGTGGTGACAAAGAGAATCAAAAGCAGAACCATAAGGACAAGCAGTGTTACTTTTGCAAAAAGATGGGACACGTTGAGGCGAATTGTTGGAAAAAGGCTAAGCAGCAGGCAAATTTCGTTGAAAAAGAAGAAGATGGTAACTTGTTTCTCACTTTTATGAATTCAAAGGAAAGTAACAGTGATCTTTGGTTTTTGGATAGTGGGTGTAGCAATCACATGACAGGTGTTAGAAGTATTTTTCAGAGTATGGATGAATCAGTAAAGTTGCAAGTCCGTCTTGGGAATGACAAACAAGTGCAGATTGAAGGTAAGGGAACAATAGCAGTAAGGACCAAGTCAGGTAATGAGAGGTTGATTCATGATGTTTATTACATTCCTAGCTTGGCACATAATTTACTCAGTGTGGGTCAATTGGTTAAAAAGGGATATTCAGTTTTATTTCATGATGGTGTGTGTGAAATTAAAGGTAAAAATTCTGATATGCCGTTTGTAAAAATTCCCATGGCTGAAAATAAGATGTTTCCTCTTGAGATTTCTTGTTTGGATGATTGTGCACTTGTTGCTAATGTTGAAAGTGATTCGTGGTTATGGCATTTGAGATATGGGCACTTGCATTTTAATGGATTGAAGTTGTTGTGTCAGAAAAATATGGTTCATGGTTTGCCTACAATTCCTTTTGCTAATGATTTGTGTGAAAGTTGTATTTATGGGAAACAGCATAGACAGTCATTTCCGGTTGGGAAAGCATGGAGAGCAAAGAAGCCTTTGGAGTTGGTGCATGCAGACATTTGTGGGCCAATGAATACTCTGTCTTTGAACAAGAGTAGATATTTTTTGTTGTTTACTGATGATTTTACTCGTATGAGTTGGGTGTTTTTTCTTGTTCAGAAATCAGAAGCACTTGATAAGTTTCGGGAGTTCAAGGCCTTTGCAGAAAAGGAATCTGGTCATCAATTAAAAATTCTTCGAACTGATAGGGGAGGAGAATTTTTATCCGATGATTTTACTTTGTTTTTTAAGCAAAATGGAATCAAAAGGCAGCTAACAGTGAGAAGAACGCCAGAGCAGAATGGAGTCGCTGAAAGGAAGAATCGAACAGTAGTGGAGATGGCCAGGAGTATGTTGAATGAGAAAAGGCTTGCAAATGATTTTTGGGCTGAAGCAGTAGCTACAGCGGTTCACCTTCTCAACATTTCTCCAACGAAGGCGGTGCGTGGTATGACTCCTTACGAAGCTTGGTGGAACCGCAAGCCTAATGTAAGTGCCTTGAAGATTTTTGGTTGTATTGCTTATGCCATGTTAGCTTCTAATGATCGTACAAAGATGGACAAGAAGAGTGAGAAATGTATTTTTGTTGGGTATAGTGATGAGACAAAGGGGTATAGATTGTATAATCCAGTTACTAAGAAGCTAATCATTCGTAGAGATGTTATTTTTGATGAGAACAGCTTTTGGGAGTGGAATGCAGACAAAAATCAGCACTTGTCTTGTGAAGAAAATGAATTAATTGAGTCACAAGATGACGAGAACAAAGTGGCTCAACAGGTTTCCCCTACACCTAGTCCTTCAAGGTTGTCACCACAAGCTTCACCAACTCCTCAACCTTCAAGGATGATTACTAGAAGTATGTCTGGGGCTCTTCCCAGAAAGGTAAAACCTTGGGAAGAAGTTTATAACTCTAACATGTTTGCTCTTTTAGTAATAGAACCCATGAGTTTTGATGAAGCATGTGGAAAAGATGAATGGGAACATGCCATGGAGGAGGAGATTGCTTCCATTGAGAAGCATGATACTTGGGAGCTAGTAGAAAAGCCGCATGGAAGAGATACAATTGGTTTAAAGTGGGTTTACAAGGTGAAGTTTAATGCAGATGGGAGTGTCTAAAAATTCAAGGCAAGGTTGGTTGCTAAAGGATATGTGCAAGAGTATGGTAAAGATTTCTTTGAAACCTTCTCTCCTGTTGCTAGATTTGAAACTGTTAGATTTTTGTTAGCATTGGCAGCTCAAATGAGGTGGAAGGTTTATCAGTTTGATGTCAAATCTGCCTTTTTGAATGGTTATTTGGATGAAGAGGTATATGTCGAGCAGCCACAAGGATTTGTTATTGAAGGCAAAAAGGCTAAGGTGTACAAGCTCAAGAAGGCCCTTTATGGACTCAAACAAGCACCACGAGCTTGGTATGGTAGGCTTGATTCTTACTTGTTTGAAAATGGTTTCCATCGTAGTAGTAGTGAGCCCACTTTGTACGTGAAGGAAAAAGGTGATGATGTTCTTATTGTTTGTGTTTATGTGGATGACATTATCTATACTAGTTCTTCTGAAGTTCTTATTACAGAATTCAAGAAGAGCATGACTGATGAATTTGATATGTCAGATTTGGGGTTGTTGCATTATTTTCTTGGCTTACAAATTTCTCAAACTGATGATGGTGTCTTTGTTTCACAAGAAAAATATGCTCTGGATTTGTTGAAGAGGTTTAACATGCAGAATTGTAAGACATTTTCTACTCCCATGAATACAAATGAGAAGTTGACAATGAATGATGGAACACCAAGGGCAAATGAGAAGTATTTCAGAAGCTTGGTTGGTGGGTTGATGTATCTGACTCATACTCGTCCAGATATCATGTTTCCTGTCAGTTTGGTCTCAAGGTTCATGCATAATCCCTCCTTGCATCATCTTGGGGCAGCAAAACGAATTCTTCGCTACATTCGAGCTACAAGTAACTTTGGGATTTGGTACAACCCAGTTCCTAACTTTAAATTGTTTGGTTTTACTGATAGTGATTGGGCAGGTTGTGTAGATGATAGAAAAAGCACAAGTGGTTTCATTTTTAACTTTGGTTCGGGTGCTGTGTCATGGAGCTCAAAGAAACAAGCAAGCACGGCATTGTCATCTTCGGAAGCTGAGTATATTGCAGCTACATCTGCTGCTTGTCAAGCAATTTGGATGAGAAGAATCATGGAGGATTTGCATCAAGTTCAAGGAAAGGCGACTGAGATTTTCTGTGATAACAAAGCAACCATTTTAATGACCAAAAATCCAGTGTTCCATGGAATGACAAAGCACATTGAGCTTCGCCACCACTTTATTCGAGATGCTGTTGCTGAAGGACTAATCATGATGAAGTACTGCTCAACAAATGATCAAGTTGCTGATGGTTTTACTAAGGGACTTGGTTATTCAAAGTTTGCAAAGTTTCGATTATCACTTGGAGTTGCAGATTTTGCATCAAGGGGGGATGTTAGAAATTGATGCAAACAATTATTAGTTTAAGTTGAATAAGTCTTCCACTATGTGTATAACATGGAAGAGTGGTTTCTAGATTTTAGGAGTTAAGTTCCCACTAACCCACTTTATGTTTGTGTACTTAGTGGGTGAATATCATCCCATGAAGTGAGAACATGGGGGTGTGGCTTTCATTTCAGTTCATCTATTTATAGTGTTACAAATTGAGTTTTTAGCAATGAGAAGATTCTTTGAATTCTTAGCCAATATTCTTTCTTCTGTCGTTTTTCTTTCCTTACTCATACTTTGCTCAATATTCGTTTGTTCTTGTCAAATACATCCTTATTCTTCGAAACCAACAAAAGAAGTTGTCTAAATAATTCTCAAGCCAAGCCACACGTTTCCAAACAGTGATTTCTTTACCTCTACAAGACCTGCTTTACCTACAACTTTATAGATGCAACCCTAAGGCGCAGCATGTTCCAAAAACAGTTGTGGTCAAAACCACTCGGAATAAACAAGCGGTATCACAAGAAGATGGGGTAGGATAAAGATTGTAAAAGTAAAAAGGAAAGTGAAATGCATTTGTATTAAGATAAACAAGTGGTACCTCTAGTCAAGATACAGTTTAGTCATTTGCGCCATAGGCAATAAACTTAGAGTGAGAGCCAAAGGCATAGAGCGACAAGAAGCTAGTTTCTTAAAGGTTTGAATAAGTCTGAGGGCAGATTATAGATCAAAATTCTTGTCTCCATTTAGCAGAAAATGAGAACTTCCTTTAAGTTGATTCAAGCTTCCAAGAGGATGTAATAACCATTTGGGCTAAATTTTTTCTCGGATATTCCTTACAATCCTCACTATGTCTTATCTTGTATCTCAAAGCCAAATATTCGTGTTAAACTTTAATGATGAGATGTGATTTCTGCTTGCCATGAAACACAGTTCACAAAATAATCAACAAGATTTTACTTGATGGAATTATTCATTCAGCTATGTTACAAAAATAAGGTTTTTGCTACTTCAATGTTATGCGTTGTCATAGTTTGCTTTTAATTCATTCTTTACTGCAATTCCTCTTGAACCAGCAATACGATTTGTCAAAATGATAAGTATGAAAGTTGCAGCCAAAATTTAGACAGAGATAAGTAATAGCCTGAATAACTAAAAGGCACTCAACAACTAAATCTTACCTGTTCGATCAACCACGTTCCTTCAAAACAAGTGAAATCACCTTCAACCATCTTAAATTGAATTTCACGTTTTTTTCCGGAAGGCAAAATCTCAAGATCTTTCTCATAACAATCTATAACTCCTTTAGCATTAAATTTCAAACCAAATGGCAAGTTTTGCTGTCCAATCTGTCGAGAGAACGTAAGAGAACAATTACATCAATGACAGAAGGTAAGGACTAAACTTAAGGGAAAAAAAATCTGTGTCAGACAAAAGTTTTCAATCAAGTGATGGACAAAACATCAAAAATTATATATAAAGAATAAAGAAAACGGTTAGCAATTTGAGGTTGAGAGAAATATGTCATCAGTAGACAACAATTATACACATATGCAAAGCCCTCAATTCTAATGGAGTTGAGCAGGATTCACTGCTGCCATACACTATCAAACATTTAAATTAATTTCCAAAGAATAAGAATAGAGTTCTTACTCCATGCACTTACATTCTACATTTATCCGTTTCCTTAAATCAGACGAAACTCAAAATTCCCATTTTTTTTTCTTGACAGTACAAACCTTAACATATGCACCAAAATTCTTATCCAGAACAACCTTAATTTCCATTACAAAAACTTGGCATTAGAAGCTTCAATTGAACATAAGTCCAACTCTGTCAGAGTTCAATGCAACTGAATTTAGATCAAGAACCAAGCTGAATAACACAAATTTAAAGAAACGGGGGATATATAATTTACCTGGTAAAGTCGAGCGAATTTGTCTTTCTTTTCAACAACTTTGCTGACAGCAAGACCCGGAATAATGTCAGCCAACTTCTCATAGTCAGTCAAAATGTTCCAAACAGTATCGAGGCTGGCTTTAATTCCAATTTTGGACCGAATTCTACGAGAGTTCCCCCCAAGCTTTTTAATCTCAATAAAGATACCATCTTCAGACAACGTTTGTGTCTTCTCCTCTAACAAAACAAAACCATCGTCATAGACATCGTCATCGTCAAAGTAAACATAATCTTCCTCGTTTGGGTCGGATGAGGTGGCATCAGAGTTAGAACAAAAGGGGCTGGGTCTGAATTTAGAGAAGAGAAACCTAGGAGAGGGAGTTGAGAGGAAAAGTGAGGCGGTGCTCTTGTCGGAGATTGGTGGGTTGAGAAGAAATCGGGTGGTGGTGGGGAAAGCCGCAAGTGCGACGGTGGAAACTGCGTTTAGCGAGAGTGGAATTGGATAGCCGCGCATACTTTGTGTAGATTAACTGAAAGGCCAGAGCCCCACATTTTTCAGTGCTAGAAATTTTCCAGAGAAGTTCGTCACGTCAGCCACTTTTAACGGCAGCGTTGCGATAGAGAAAGAGAGAGAAAAAAAAATAGTTTTCAGACCCACTTTTATTTTGGGCTTAAAAACCTAAAGGCTTCCAACGTCCCAGACTTGAAGAAATTCTGTCTAACAACGCTAAAGCTATTCTTAGACAACACATGTTTAATTTAAAACCTCAATCAACACTATGCATACATTGATATTATATATATACACACACATAGAAGCAAAACATTTAAAGGAAGAATAAGCATATAGTTTCTCGGAAGGTTACATCTTTGCAGCTAGGAGACATTTCTGAAAGCTGGCCAAGAAGAGATTAGAGCGTATGCTACTAGTTTTGGTCAGAAACAGAAAAGAGTTATCAGATTCAGGGGGAAAAAATGTGTAGTGTGCAGAAATTAAAGCATGTATGCACCTTGAATGATGGTAGCGCCTCCGTTGTACACACTTGATTGACCCGTCACCCTGGATTTATGATCTTCAACTGTCGATCCGAATAATTATGAACAAAAAATTTAACCGTAAACAACCTATCCTAAACTTCAATATAATTTATAGCTGAGGACATTACTTTGAAGTTCAACCTCCCTTGGTGAAAGCCTGATCTTTGGAGTAATTCAGAAGGGTGGTTTCTCTGACTGTATATACACACCCTAGCTTCCTTTTTCTTGATGTTCGATATTTATCTTCTAATATATGTCTTTGGCTTGAATAATTTAGTCTTTGTTGATTTTAAAAATTAATATTTTGAGATCGATGAAATATATATCTATATATTTATAAATGGTTGATTAAACAACCCCAAATCATGCTGGATCTGAATCTGATTTCATACATTAAACTATGCTTGTGTAAAGATGGGGACTTTAGTTTATGGACATGCTTCATTAATCATCATTTTTTAAATAGTAACCAAACCAATTAAAGTATCAAGGGACGGAACCGACAGTTAATTTAAGGGTAAGGGTCTTGAAATTAGTTTCAAAATAATTTAATAAATCATCAATCTAATAATGTCAGAGAAGTCAGTCATTCATAATTATGAAGGCGTGTGTAATGGAAATATAATAGTTACAAGTATTAAATGATTTTAATCAATTGCATAGCTTCTTCGTATAAATACAAAAGAGTACAACAAAATGTCCACCACAACTTCCACCAAGCCAGCCATTCAATTCAAGTCTTAGATATTATTTTTTTAAATTACAAATATTTTCATTAGTTTTAATTATTTAAGATTAATTTTATTCAAAATTTTTCATCTTTTTTCAAAAATATGTTTAATGAAAATCTTCATTTTATGATAAAAATATGTGAAATTTACTAAAATAAAAAAAATCGCATTCATTTTTGGCGAACAAATATTTACAAAAAGGAAAATGCATTAAAGGGCCCTTAGAAGTTGTATCTCCAGACTCCAATGTTAAGGTTTTTTTTTTTTTTGTTATTTGGGCAAGCCTCTTTCTCTCAGGGGCCAGCCCAAACGAAGAATAAGGAAGTTGGGCGTGGGCCGCGGGGCGGATATTGTGAAGATTGCGCCGGTGGAAACGATGTGCAAAATCCAGCCGCGCGTTAACAACAACGACAACACCAACCCAACAACCCATCTCTATTTTTTTTAATCCTTGTTTCTGCATCCAAGACCCGACAGGCGACAGTCTTATCTAAGTAGACTTTTTCTTCTTTTAATTGCTGCTAGACGCCGCGGAAAGGAGGCTTTATCCACCGTTCAACCACAAAAAATGGCCTCCGGCTTGTCGTTGCAGATGGTCCATAGCCCTCGCCTCACTTTCCAGGTCAGACTTGTTTGAAGATTTTACTTCGACTTCTTCTCTGGTTGTCCTTGACTTCTCTTTCATTTTTTACATTGCTACAGGGTCAAGAGGTTTCAAATGCGCATAGGCCGCATATTATAAATTCATGGTCGGGGTGCTCCCAAACTCGAACTTTGAACTCACCTGGAAGAGCCTTAGCTTCGAAATTAAACTATGCATCAAGTTTCCCTCTTACCCAACCTTCTAAATGTCCTTCCTTGAAGTACAGGAGAATGGTGTGCAACTCCATGGCAAACGTAAGTGCTTCATTATTAGTGTCTGTAGGATGCATAAGTCATACGTCTGAAAATATGTAATTTGAGGTCTGTTGGTGAGCATTTGGTTTAGTGTTCGCTGTTCAGAATCTTACATATATTTGAAATTTTGTTTAGGATGTAGAGTTGCAAGCAAAAGTGACAACCAAGTGCTTCTTTGATGTTGAAATTGGTGGTGAATCTGTTGGTAGAATTGTGATGGGCCTTTTTGGAGATGTTGTTCCACGAACTGTTGAGAACTTCCGTGCCCTCTGCACAGGCAAGCTAGGCTGAGACTTCTACGTTCACTCTTTGAAAGCACTTTCATTCTTGTTTTCCTGGTGTTTTCTTTATTAGATCAACTTTTTTTAAAAAAAATTTTGTGTTGCAGGAGAGAAAGGGTATGGTTACAAAGGATGCTCCTTCCACCGTATCATTAAAGACTTCATGATCCAGGGTGGTGATTTTACTAACGGAAATGTAAACCCTTTCTTTCTTTCTCCTCTGGTTTTCTAAAGATATGTTAGTACCTTTTAAAGAAAGAACTTTCCATTGTTAAGTATAAAACTGGTGCATTTGCTGGCTGCAGGGAACTGGTGGAATCAGCATTTATGGATCCAAGTTTGAAGATGAGAGCTTTTCCTGTAAGTTGTGATCTAATAGACAAGAGCCTGCAAAGTTCAAATTTTGGGAGTTTATATTAGGGGTTGTTAGGTTAGGTGATATCTGAAATGAATTGCTAGTGTGGTTCTGATATTTTGAGGTTGTTATCTGCAGTGAAGCATGTTGGACCTGGAATATTAAGCATGGCTAATGCAGGTCCTAATACCAATGGAAGCCAATTCTTCATTTGCACAGTAAAGGTCAGCTAGCTGCTGCACCCTTATTCTTTTTTGTAGATTATGTATTTCATTGCTCTATTCCAATTTGGTACCATGATAGGATAATTTCACCATCATATTCATTGGAATTTGTGTTTTTTTATGATTGTCTTTGAGAATAAAAAATGCATAAATGTTTATTAAAAGTGTAGGTTTTGCATTGTGATTGTAATTATATCTTATTAGTTATAAACTTTGAGTCAAGTTCTATTGTACCTGTGCATAATCTGCTTATCTCCGAATGCTGACCAGTGCTGCTGATATTTATAGCTAATTAATGATGCTAGCTACTCACTTGCTGAGTGTAAATGTTCTTGTATGCAATTTTCTTAGCTTAAGTTGGTTAATTTTTTATTCAAAATTTGCTTTCATTGTATTTGTGTTTTACAGACTCCATGGCTGGACAATCGGCATGTTGTTTTTGGACATGTGATTGATGGAATGGATGTTGTGCGCAAACTAGAATCCCAAGAGACAAGCAGGTCAGATACCCCTCGGGTGCCATGCAGAATTGTTAATTGTGGGGAGCTCCCAAAAGAAGGTTAATATCTTGTTCATGTAACCACAATCATGAAATGCACCTTTTAGTATTGTTTTTTATGCTGCAAGATGATTTTACCCGATAATATGTCTAACAGTGAGGATTCAGTATAGCTGAGAGAATTTTGGATGATACTCTGTAAGCTCTTGGCTGGAGTGTGCTATTGTGTTTTATCATTTTCTGGGTGAAATCTTTCAGTTTCTATCAAAACTCTACTCTTAATAGAGCATCTGATCTTGCTAATTTTGATCTATTTCCTTCCAATTGGCTTTTATTCACATAAATTTGGAATGTTAATTGACTCTTACAGATACATAACCATTTCTGATATTGTAAGTACATGTGGATATTAGTGAGCTTAGCTATTTATATAATATAGCTTAAGATGAATACTTCCCAACGACATAATATAACAAGGACAGCCTCCATTCAAAAGCAATAAGTGAAAATCTATGCAAGGACCGCGGTTTCAACTGTAGCAGGTTGGATAACTTGCTCCATCTGCTCCTCTCCACCGTCCCATGTCTCAGGTATTGCTTCTTTGATATTGTGGATGCTACGCAAGGCATAATCTGCACCAGGCACCAGTACCGAGCCCCCCACCTGCCATCATTATTCTCCCATGTTAGCTATAGACTGCTGAAGTATGTGTTAATGGTAGCAGAGAGAACCAATGATTTATGCTTATGCTATGTTTCTTTATGTTTAGCCATTCAAGATGGTATTATTCTTTAGAGCTTTAATCTGTTAAATTCGTTTAGGCAGGTTTCTAGGTGCTAAGATTCAAAGCAAAATCATAGCTTACTAAAACTGTACGGAACCCTGCAGCTTTTCCACTTGCAATGTTTCGAGCACTATCATCAAAGAATATCTGTAAAAAAGGGAAAAGAAAGAAAGAAAGAAAGAAAGGACAATCCATGAATCATTAACATCAAATTAAGGGGTAGAGGGAAAAAATGTGTTCAAATTCAGCAAGGGTTGAGGGTTTCTACTGTTTTCTTTGGATCAACATTTGCAATCCGAATGGCAGCTTTAAAAGCTTCCAGTGAAGGTTTGCACAGAACTGGTGACATGGAGGTGACACTGCGGGCATCAGTTCTGTGAGCAGTGTTGGTCTTTTGGTCACCTTCTGCAAGAACTTGATTATCATCTAAAGCATCCGTGAAATCAGCGGGCTCTAAAGGAGGGTTAAGGGTTTCGAAGCATATGATGCCTTCAAAACAATCCTCCAAGCCCGAACTTCTGAGAACTTGTCGTGTATGTGCCTTGTCAGCATTCGTGAATATCTGAAAACATAAGGAAACATCTTAGAACAGCCTAGATATAGTGTGTTATGTTTTCTCAATGAACTTTTTTCTCGATTAGCTAGATGGAATTCAACTTTTAGCTTACTATTTTCCGCTGTGGCATGGAAAGCAGAAGGTTTCTTAACACAGGATCAGGCCTCAGTGTTTCGTATGGCAATCTTCCATGAACATATGCATGAAACTCATCGTTGTCAAATTCATAACCAAGAGCCTGAAAATAGGCATTTGTGACTCAAATTTTCAGATGCACGCACAGTGAATGCGTTTCATATTTGTCAAAGAAAAACCAAAGAGCTAAAAAAGCAAAAAAGCAGGGAATTTACAACAAGATGAACTCTCATTCACCTTTAAACCAGCCATTGTTGTTCCATATTCTCTGTATAAATCCAAGCACATTTTTGGTACCTCACTTTCTTCAATATTCAGGTATTGCAACATGAATTCTACAATTAGAACAAGTCAAATTGCTTATATCATGATTATAACAAAAAATTAAAAATAATCATGTTTATTTTTTAGAGTCATACCTTCAATATTCTTGCGGCAAGCCAAGTTGATACCTGTGCTCGAGGGGTATAAAGTATCATCCATGTCTGTAAATCATAATCAAAACCCCATAAATCAGAAATAGTTCTAAAAGCTGCAGCTATATCACATGATTTTGTTCTTAATGAAGAGACTAATTGCGGCATAGCATACCAAAGAGCAAGCACTCGTATTTAGCTCCAGTGGCCTTCCTAGCAGCGTCCATCTTCTTGAATGTACCTGTAAGAAAATTCCATCAGACAGTGTCAGGATAAGTGTAAACATGCAGCTATATCACATTAGTAGTAAAGTTTTACTGACTTTCTAAATTTTAAGCAGACAAGCAGATGAAAAACACTGAATTCAAAGAACCTTAGTGTTACAAAGAATTTGAGATTAAAGAATTTGAGAGAGACCTAATAAACCCATCAAGAAGAGCTGTGGAAGTGCAAAGGCTAAGAGCTTAGAGCTTAATAATATATAGAGAAGATAAACTTGTGTCTGCATCTTCAAAGTGACAGCATATTCAACAAATTCCACTTAGATTATGATGAAAGCAAGGCAAGCGTATGAATATTAACCACAGAAACCGACAGAGAACAGTCTCAAACACTTACAGCAGAAAACAACCCACAAGAAAACATTAAAAAAATAATAGTGGGATCATAAAAGAATACCTAGACAAGTAAAATGAATGAAACACTTCTGATGCACGATCAAGTAGTGGCTGATGGGGCCTATTTATACGAAGTCAAGGATGAACAATCCGATTTGAATGATGTACTGATGTGTAAGGTTGATGCTGAAATGGCTGAGGTGGTGAGCATATTTATTTTCTTCCTTTTAGCATGATCATGAATTACTCACCAAACAATTATGAATGATTCTGAATTGTTAAAGTCACCACTCGTTCTGTTACCTGTCATTTTCTGTGAATGTATCTGCTTTAATTAGAAATCTGTCACCCTACCCACCAGTACAAAATGTATTGAATTTGGACCTCGAATAAAATAAAATTCCGTGTGTTCCAATGCATGTTGGCCACCTCCTATCTTTGAAGATGTCAATCGATAAAAAATACAAAAGATTGATGCATGAGCATTGCATTTTGCAAAATGCGAATAAGGGTAGCTGCTTTTTTTATCCTGTAAGGGATACTAAAGCGATGGCTTCAAGTTGGCCTCTGGAATCATGGAATACAGAATATATGTGAGGGGCTACCTTAGCTACATATAAGTGGAGATGAGTATTATTCCTTTCAAAGGTATATAGAATAAAAGATTACAGACAAATATCCACTTATCAGATTTACTATGAGGAAATGACATTATTTACTGGTCTATCTATCATTCGGTCCTTGTGCAAATGCTTATCTTTTATCCCCCCTGATTGCAACCAGGCAAATGGGGTACCTCATCAAGTGGAGCTGAAAGCAAAAGTTTGCTTGACCTAGAAGATGGATAAGAGCTGAATCTAGCAGTACATCAACGTGCAACGTTCTCATGCTAACATCAATGGAAGAAGGCAATTGAATCCCTCAACCAAGTACAACATGCTTACAGAATGGGATTCCGGGCTCCCACCTAGACTTTTTGGCCCCTTGGGAACTTTGCACCGGTCCAAGGAAAAGAATAGCTGATGGCGATATTGATTAACATATGTAAATTATGCACCACCACTTAAACCTAAGCCAACTCTTGGTTGAGTGTCAAAGCACTCAAGTATGCTACGGCACCTGACTTGAGTCGCTAAAAGCAAAGCATATACTTAGTACTATTTGCAGTGCCATTTATTCCAGCAACCCATCTCTGGTCCCAAGATTTGTAATATCATAGCAGATGAGGGCATAATGCAGGGAGTGATACTAAAAAGGGAAAAAAGGAAAAAAAAATCAAAGAGAAAAGAGTATATATCATGAATATTTGTGGGTTGTCATTGTAGCACATTCCTGCATTGCTGTAGAAGATTAGACTTGAACCCAATCTTATGTAGCTTTTGCTAATATTGATTTTCCCCTCAAATGCTTAGATTTTTCATGCCACTCCTTTCAATGACTACCCCAGAATTAGGTTGACTTTGAACATATGAATGGTTACACAAGTGTGGAGAGGGAAAATAAAACTACTGAAATAAAATAACAGGAGGAAGAAACGGTGAGCCTAAAGTAGTGTGATTTTTTTTTGTACTACAAAAGCTTTCGGTCTAAGGAAAAAGAAAGAACAGAACCTAAAGATGAGTGTTTTTTGTTTTTTTGCTTAATACTCAAATATACTCACCTTCTACACAGAAATATAAGCCCTCAATGTTTTATCTGTATATAAATCTTCAACAATTCAAAATAATATAATTAAGTCTAAATCTATTAAATGAAATTAATTACCGTTTGGACATTATATATGATAATTAACATGGATAGATCTATGAATTATCATGTATGTAACGCAAATAAAATTGTCATTTAACAAATTTAGACTTAAAGATTTAATTTTGAAATGTTGAAGTTTATTTATAGAAAATAAAAATTTATAGAATGATTTATATGCAATAAAATGTTAAGGGTTTAAATCAATTTTACACGAAAAATTGAATGTATATTTGATTATTAAAGCCCTTATTTTTTGGTACAATGGAAGTTTTTGATTTATGAGAAAGGAGAATGCAAGTACTAATATTCAAATTTTAAACTTTTAAAACATTTACACTTTAGAAGTGAAAGATATTATAATTTAATCTAAAATTTCTAAATCAAATATGGGTCACTTATAATTTTATCTTACACTAATGCTTTCAAAAAAGAAAAAAAATACTAGAAATAATCCTTTGATTGGTTAATCCTAACCAAATTAGCACTGATACTTAATACACACAATCATTCATTAATCCCAACTAAAATTTTAAGTTGTGAAAAAAAAAAAAAAAAGCCCTGAAACCAACAAAGTTTCAAATCAGGATTCACCGATTCAGGACTCTTCTTTTCCATTCATTTTGTTCAGGCCTTGGGCTAAAGCTAGCCCAAGAAGACTGGCAAGAAATATTAGGGTTTTTGGGTCAAAAATATTAGGGCTAGGGCGAAGACATAAACATGTTTGGGTTAATTGGGCCTTGCCAGCCTAAAACAAATGGCCACAAGCCTCCACGTCTCTCACTCTGCTTGCTTCCCAATTTCATGGACGCGACAAAGCCCGCGTCGCCTTAAAACGGTCGAACCTCCGCCTTTAGGACACAATATTTCCCATTCTATTCAAACCCCACGATTTCTTCCAACTGACTGGTTTTTCTTTTGGTTTACAATTTGAAAGCAAATCAGAAGCAGAAGATTTTCTGGAAAAGATAAACGATGTTTTGAATTAAACGCGCCATGAGTTCTTTGAATCAGCTGGGGAGGCTCGTGAATGGTCTCTCCTTGATCGCAAAAGAGATCGCCAAACGCTCCCAAACGATCGAGAGCGCCAAAAAGGGCGATCTCGAAGCCCTAATCGCTTCCTCTGTCAAAAACGCTTTAGTCTCGGCTACGGACCTGGCGGGCCTAACTAAAGGGAAGGTCCGCGAGTTTTCCAAGCCCTGCCCCAACGAATCCATCGTCTACTTCAACAACAACAATGTCGGCGGCCAGGCCAATGTAAATTCTTCCTCGAACGACGACGTCCGGGCGAACCCTAACCTTGATGAGCCAAGCAATTACGATAAAGGTGTTAGTAATAATGATCAACCGATTCTTGAAGAGAAGGTTGTTAATGATGGATTAGAGAAAGAATGTGAATCCAATTTGGACAATAAGCGCGATGTTGTGTCCAATTTGGACAATAAGCGCGATATTGTTGGCGGTGAAGTGAAGCCAATTGCGGCAGAGGTGCCAGTTTCTGTGAAGAGACGAAGGCCAAGGGAAAGGAAAGTTCCTGCTACTCCATTTTCTAGAGCAATTGGGTAAGATCTATTTTAATGTTTTAGTTATGTTGCTATTGCAAAACTGGTCTTTTATGAGCTATTTTGCTAACTACTGCTTTTCTTAACATCCAAAGCTTTGCTGCTTTAGGAGCTGGTCTTGCTTGGGGAACAGTTCAGGAATCTGCCAAGAGGCTTGTTTATGGTTCACCGAAGTCAAACAACAAGCAATCTGCTATTTCACCATTCTTGTCCGAAAAAAATGCGGAAAGATTGGCCCTTGCGTTATGTAGGATGCGTGGTGCGGCTCTTAAAATCGGGCAGATGTTGAGCATACAGGATGAATCCCTTGTTCCCGCTCCGGTATGCTAATTTATGTTTTTATGCTATACGTATTAGAATGATTTTATATGAATGTAAATTTTTTTATAGTGGGATGTTTAGTTCATTGTAGAAGAGGTATATTCGTGGTTCTTTTCTCAGAGTCAGTTAAGAAGATTTGATCTGTAAGAGGTCTTGTTTATATTTTTTTCATTAAGATTACTTTGGTGTACAACTTTGCACTGTGGCTAAATCTTATTCTTAATTTCTTTCATTCTTTTTTAGATCTTGACTGCTCTGGATATTGTGCGTCAAGGTGCAGATGTGATGCCAAGGGGCCAGCTCAATCAAGTTTTGGATGCTGAACTAGGCTCTGATTGGTCTTCAAAGTTGACTAGCTTTGATTATGAACCCATGGCTGCAGCAAGTATAGGCCAGGTGAAGCAAAATTGTTGCATGTTTATTGCGATGCCACACTGCCTAGGATTTTCCCTATATGTTTAGTGTTCATAACCATTTAGGTTGCATGCCAGGCTATTTCTCTGTCTATGTTGTGCTTATTTTATTGATCATGCTACTAAGAGTCTTTATGTATACAAACTTTTGATCTAGATGTGAGCGTGTTAATATCAATTATTCATTATTATTTCTAGCCTGGATGTTATATGGTCGGAAGGGATCATTCTGTAAAGCTCTGGGATTTGTGTTCTTTTCAACCTTCATTTATAGTTTACTGGTATTTTATGTGCTCTGTTATTGCAATGTACATTTTAACTTGTCCCTGGCAGTTTGATGCTAGTTACTAGTGGTTTCTTTTTTGTTTGTATGAATTCTGTTCTTAACATTTGCTTTCCTTATGATTATTCTCTCCTTACCGTGAGCCTCCTCTGTTTGATGATTGCAAATTGAATATTACGCTCATGAGGTGATTTGGATGAAACAACTGGTGTCCCTATCCAATGTCTTTTTATACCATTTTAATGTTTTTACTAGCCTAAACTTATAGTTTGTGAGTAATTGTAGGTTCACAGAGCTGTCACAAAGGATGGTATGGATGTAGCAATGAAAATTCAGTACCCTGGTGTGGCAGATAGCATTGAGAGTGACATTGAGAATGTGAAACTTCTATTAGACTATACAAATTTAATTCCTAAAGGACTTTATCTGGACAGAGCTATGAAGGTAAGCGGTTATGCGTCTATGAACTTGCATTATTTAGTTTCTAAATATTCTTATTTGACTAAATTAAGTGAATGGTTAGCCTTCTGATGCCAGTTTAATGATGGACACATAGATATAGTTGACAAAGCTACTTGGCCCACGCTAAAATATTACTATAGTGTCTTTCTCCTATTACTGTGATCTTTTTCCCACACCTTTTTCCTGGTTCTGGTGTGTACTTTTCCAATGCCTAAAATGAGTTCTAAGTCTTGTATTGGATGGTAGAGAATGTAGGTTAAGTTATTGGGAGGATGTCATCTGGGATCTTGACAACTGAAGATACTGTGTTCATGAATTAGATGTTTATGTCCTTCCTCTAATTCTTGCAGGTCGCTAAAGAAGAATTATCTCGTGAATGTGACTATCAGTTGGAGGCATCCAATCAGAAAAAATTTCGTGATCTGCTATCTGGCCAAGAGGGATACTATGTTCCACTTGTTGTGGATGATATTTCAAGCAGAAGAGTTTTAACTTCAGAACTTGTTTCTGGTAATTATGTTGTGTCTTTTAGGTTACTATTCTTCTGAAAGCATTTGTTGTGGCTATTATGGTGCTATGTTCTCTAAGTATTCCGAGGACTATATGCAACTGTGTAAAAAGATATTTTAACTGGAATTATTGACAGACCATTGTGCATAAATGTGATCAAGTACTCTAAAACAGTTTCTAGTTGACAGGGTTGATAGAATTATCCTGTGAATTTTATTTGTTCAGTTTGAAAATATTATTTACTTGCTGCAGGAGTTCCAATTGACAAGGCTGCATTACTAAACCAGGGAACTCGTAATTATATTGGGACAAAGTTGCTGCAACTGACATTAATGGAGCTTTTTGTTTTCCGCTTCATGCAGGTATGCTTTCTTTAATTTCTTTCAGTTCTTGAGAGGTTGTTGTGTTGTGTTTGTCTATCTTGCCTACTGCTATTTACAAAGCATTTAAATTCCTAAAGGTTATTTATGCTTTGCCATCTAAGGGTTAGGGTTACTTATAAATATCATGAAATGTTTTGGTTTGTGTATTTCTTAAAAAATTTTCTAAGCCTGAGGCATCTACTCAAGAAGAAAATTGACTTTTCTTTTTAGTAAACTTTGTAGATCTATGCTTTTTTCCCTTTCTCTGAGGTTTCTTCTTCATATTCTTTTAAGCTTCTGAATTATTTCATTGTAGAAGTCTTATGCAGAAGTGATGTTCTTTCTTTTGTCTTATATTGTGTTTGCTTTGATGCAGACTGACCCTAATTGGAGTAATTTCTTATATGATGAGGGCACCAAAACTATCAATCTCATTGACTTTGGAGCAGCTCGAGATTATCCTAAACGTTTTGTGGATGATTATTTGAGAATGGTCAGTTCCCTTCCAAAGTGCTTGTGGCATCAATTGTTTTTCTGCAAGTGGCACAAGTTCATGTTGCCATTTAGGCTGAAATACGAGCCATTTTTATGTTTTGGACCTTTATGGATGTACATTTTTCTTCTTTTCAATATTTCCTGCATAAACCTCAATTTATATAGTTCGATATTTAAAGTGACTTTTGTGTTTAGCTTACTAATGTTTTGAGATGTCCAACCTTGTGTTGCAATAGTTTGTTCAACACTGTTGAATTGGCATCTTCAGACTTGATAGTCCTACCACATGAACAGAAGGTTTTCCTTGTATATATTTCACCAGGTTATGGCTTGTGCAAATAATGACAGAGAGGCAGTTATTGAGATGTCACAGAGACTTGGGTTCCTCTCGGGAACGGAATCAGAGGTAATGCTGGAGGCTCATGTTCAAGCTGGTTTTGTCGTGGGATTGCCATTTTCAAAGCCCGGTGGCTATGATTTCCGCTCAACTAATATTACTCAAAGCATTTCAAACCTCGGGGCAACAATGCTGAGGCACAGGCTTACGCCACCTCCTGATGAGGCTTACAGTCTCCACCGGAAACTATCAGGTGCTTTCTTGGCTTGCATTAAGCTTGGGGCTGTTGTGGCGTGCAGGGAACTGTTACTTGAAGTCTATGAGCAGTATCATTTTGGTGAAGACGAGGAGATTTTATCAAGTGCTTCGGTATCTTGATGGGATCATTTCTTTCTTTTTCCCCGCTTTTCGTTTCCCAAATTTTGATTGATTTTTTTTACGTGTAATAATAATTTGGGGACGCAATTGGCCAGTGCTCGTCCTATCGTAACAGTGGATTTTTAGCATGGTTAGGGATGTCAATAAAGTGACGTTAATTCCGAATTTGAATATATTTTATAAAATTTGAATTTAATTAATTATTCAAATATTTTGATTTTTATTACTTAAATTTTACTTATATAATAAAAAAATACTTGTAATTATTTGAATCCAATTAACTATTCGTTTATTAAGTTAAAATTTGAGTTTTAAATTTAAATATTAAATCAAATTTAATATGTATTATTAAGAAAAATTAAATTGATAAATTTAAATTAACTTATAAAAATAAATTAATGATAAAATTATAATTAAAATATTTAACAAATTAATTTAATTAAGTATTAAATTAATAATAAATAATTTATAAATAAAAATATATAATATAATTTAAAAATTATTATAAATAATCAAATTCGGTTTTAAAAAAATCTTAAGCTTACCATTCGAAACTTAAGCTTAGTAATCTTACTACTGGAATCTTGCTCCATTCTGGACCCGTTAATAAGATGCACATTTACGTCACTGAGCATGTTCCCATAATTGAACTTGGTTGAGCAAACTATTCAAATATCTTCACGATCATCATAGAGCAACACTACACGAGGTATTGTTGGTGCTCATATTCGTATGTTAACCAACCCATTTCAAACCGACATTCTCTTTTATTCAGTACCACTAATTTTTCAGTTTGCTTAACAAACCAAGTTACGTTTCCTTCGATTGGGACTTGGGAGTTGGCAGAAGTTTTAAAATGGAAAAAAAGTTGGATGATTGCGATAGCTTGACAAAAACAATTTTTCTGCAAAATGTTGAGATTTTGCAAAAAAAAAGTAGACTTTCATTAAAAAGTTTCCACTTTCATGGTCATTTTATGGTGTAGCCCTCTCTTTTTTGTTTTTTTTTTGGTTGGTAGGAGTGAAAAGACGAGGAAAAAAAATAATGAAGCGGGTTTTGATATGGGTTTTGAGTTTGTGGAGTGTAGTTGGGATTGGTTTGAGCCGATCCGAGGATGGGTTGGAAGAACTGAAAGCTAAAGAGAGTTTGCTTTGGTACTCAGAGAAAGATGCAGTGCCATCTGATGCCAACTCTCTCATGGTTCCCCTCACTCTCATTCAAGGAGCTGCTTCTAAAGGAGCTGGTAATACAGAAACGTAATAGGTCATTTAATTCTTGTATTTCAGGGCGCTGCCCTGAAAGCCTGATTCTTGATTCCTGTTGAGATACTAAATTCTCCTCTCTCTCTCTCTCTCTATCTTTTTTTTTTGGCCCTTTTGGATCTTTCATCACAGTTTGTTTGGATGGGACGCCTCCAGGTTATCATCTGGATCGTGGGTTCGGGTCTGGTGCAAACAGCTGGCTCATTCAATTGGAGGTTTGGTTAACACGATGCAGTTAATAAGTTTTAACACTGTGTGATTCTAATGAATATTGATTTTGATCCTTTTTGTCTTAGATTCTAAAGTCATTTCACGTTTCCTGGGTCAAGATAGAACCCTTTAGTGGTTTCATTTACCCTTGGCGGTTTGATAATTTCTTTGTATCTAATTTTAGTCACTTTGTTGGAATTGATGTTTATTTTTAGGGAGGTGGATGGTGTAATGACATTGGAACTTGTGTCTTCCGCAAAACCACTCCACTTGGTTCATCAAAATTCATGGAGAAGCAAATAAATTTCACTGGAATATTGAGCAATAAAGCTGAAGAAAATCCTGGTTTGTGGAATTTTTAGCCCCATTTTTACTTTTTGGACCAGTATTTATGCAGCTTTCTACATAAAAATTTTGAATGGGGCCTCTTGTGTCCTGCAGATTTCTACAACTGGAATAGAGTCAAGCTACGTTATTGTGATGGGGCATCTTTTGCTGGGGAGGGCCAGAATGAGGTTAGCAAGTGTCCTATTAACCCGTTACAACATTTCCCTGAACTGTTACTCATACACGAACGGCCTAGTCATTGAAAATTAATGATCAAGTTTGATTTTCCTAAATATTAATGGTCAGGTTTGATTTACTAAATGCTTATTTCAGATTCTTCTACCCCTAGTATTATTTTCTTTTTCCCCTTCTCTCTCTTCAATGATTCACAACCGTTAGGAAATTTACTCAATGTGGTATTGTAACCCATCTCTAAACAGACAGGTAATTTTTTTTTTGGGGGGGCGCGGGGGGGAGGGTTGTAAAAATAACATCTTTAGTTCTGTAAGACTAGTTTGTTTATCTTTTCTAGGAGGTATTCTACAGAACTTTATACTGTCATAATCTGGTGAATATTATGGTATTCAGTGATTTTACTTTCAGGGTAACCAACTTTATTTTAGAGGACAAAGGATCTGGTCAGCTGCTATGGAAGATTTTATGGCCAAAGGAATGCAGAACGCGGAACAGGTTTTGCTTCTAACATGTTTCTTTTCAGTTTTCAATTTGGTTTTGAATATCTTATATATGTTAAACTTAATTGTGTTTTAGGCTCTTCTTTCTGGATGCTCTGCTGGGGGTCTAGCATCCATTCTTCATTGTGATGAATTTAAGGATTTGTTTCCCAATTCTACCAAAGTGAAATGTCTAAGTGATGCAGGCCTGTTCGTTGATGCGTAATGGACCATGCTTCATTCCCTCCTTTTTGGTTCTTGCAGGTTCTTTAAAATTTAAAAAATAATCTTAATTAATGATTTTCATTTGTTATGCAGAACTAATGTGGCCGGTGGCCGTACCTTAAGGGATATGTATGGTGGTGTGGTTACCTTACAGGTACTATTATGCACCTCTTTTAGGTTTGTGTTGTTCCAAGCTCGGTAAGTAGAACAGAAGGATTCAGTCTAAACCTTAGAAGGCCAAGTAATATTCAATTTTAGTTGCTTCTTTGCTCTTGATCTGAGGTTCCTCAGCTATATATTATAATTTGAGACACTAATCTTTTCAAGATAAAGCTCAGTCCTCAAGAAATAAAAGCTAGTGCTGTTCTTAGTAATCGAACCCTCATTTTCATGAAATCTTTTGTCTTTGCTTTCTGCTTGGTAATATAAATTTCTATACAATATTAGGGTGTGCAAAAGAATCTGCCAAATACTTGTACCAGTCAAATGGATCCAACTTCGGTAAACGTCTCTGCTTTCTTGGCATTTATGTACTAGACTAGGTTAAGAGAGTAGATGTAACTCACTAGAAAACCTATAACTCCATCTTTCCTTCACAGTGCTTCTTCCCACAAAACTTGGTTGCAAATATCAAGACCCCAATGTTTCTTCTCAATGCAGCCTATGATGAATGGCAGGTAATCTTCTTCTTTTTG
This sequence comes from Heritiera littoralis, assembly GCA_031772115.1. NCBI lineage: Eukaryota > Viridiplantae > Streptophyta > Magnoliopsida > Malvales > Malvaceae > Heritiera > Heritiera littoralis. Next base: position 4,790,141 of record JAPDPK010000004.1, read on the forward strand.
CTACTTTCTTTTTCTTCTTTTCTCTTCCTCAACTTCTTTTCATTTTTCTAAATGAGAATCCATATGTCCGCCCTGAAACATATCAGAGACAAGAAGTCATAGTGCTAAACTTTAACAACTCCTCAATGCTGTTGTCAACAGAATGAAACTTTGGGATTGTCTGGATAGGTCATTGTTGGGTACTGGCCTGCATTGCCTTATATATGACAACACTTTTTTGAACCTAACATCGCCTAGATGACCACTTGAATACCAAATAACTTGGATTAATTCTCTCGATCTGTTTTCAGGTCCAATTGAGTTTAATTCCATCATCTGCTGATCCTCACGGCTCCTGGCGTGACTGCAAAATGGATCGTTCTCATTGTAACTCATCGCAGATGCAGTTTCTCCAAGGTGATTTTTATGCTTGTTTGCTGTTATGTTTTGACTCAATTTTTTTTTGTGCCAGAAAATGGCCAATTAATTGCCTGAAACCAGTCTTTTATTCTTTTTCACACTGAAGCAGACTTCAGGACTCAAATGCTCAATGCCATAAATGTTTTCTCAAAGTCCAATAAAAATGGTTTATTCATAAATTCTTGTTTTGCTCACTGCCAGTCAGAAGGACAAGATACATGGTATGAGAATGATTCTCCACGTATTGGAAACAAGGTGTGTCCCACCTATATTAAAGTTCATGCGGCAGCTGTAGATAAATTTGTAGCAGCCCATCTTCTGAATTTCCTAGAGAACTATACCTCATTTAGCACTTTATTTTGCGGTGGAATTCGTAAAACACCTTAACTTAATTCCAAACTTTATGTTCAAATGCTTGCCAAGGCTTGAATGTAAAGTTGCAAATAGATTCTCTTTCAGCATGTAGGTCAGAATTTATATCGATATCTTTTGCAAGTTTGATTTCATTATCAATATGCAGGCAGTTGCAGTGTCTGTTGGAGATTGGTTTTTTGATCGAACAACCGTTAAAGCTATTGACTGTCCATACCCCTGTGACAATACCTGTCACAATCTTTTCGTCAAGTGAGTGAGAACTTCTCATTGATTGCTTATGGCTTCCATTTTATTCTTTTCCCCGATTGCCTTTTGTGGAAACTGTTACATTCATTTGTTGTGACAATAAAGCGGTAAACTGTGGGAGTTCTAGGGTATAAAAATCAAAATGATTAGTAATATCATCTCCCTTTTTTTTAATATCATTTATAAGCAATACAATGTCTCTAAAGCCCTTTGATATCTTCACGCTCAAGCTGCGCAGATAGATGGAATACATTTCATATCTTTTTGTTTGAGTTTTGACTCTGCTGTATGCATAATTCTACTGCCAACTTCACATTATATGTGTTTCATACTATATCCCTAGGACCCCAAAATGTGCCCCAAATTCCTGAGAAAAAGTTGACCAGAATTGGGACATTGAAGCTAATACTTGCAATTTTGTTGCTGTTGTTGTGGCATTTTAGTCAGAATCATAAAATTGTTATCCTAAAAAATTTTGTGAGTAAATTAAGGTGGAATGGATATAAAATATAATGTTATCTCCACATTGATGTTAGTTATTCAAGTTGGATTTCTCTATGCACACTAGTTAAAACATCACAAGAGGAGCCTTGTAAATCTTTGTCACTTCTATATATTTAGGGATATATGTTTATAAATCTAGAATGCTGTTAATCCTTGTCACATTTACATCTTTAGGGATTGATGCCCTAGGAGGTCCTAGTTCAAATCCTCCCACCCCCATGTGGGTGAGTGCATTATTTTAATAAATATCTCTTTTTAGTTTCTTGGCTCTCTCTATACCTAATACACCTTTCTGGATTTCCTCTCTCCACATCGACTTTGAGACTAAATTTGTAACTTCCTCTGCAGTGGTTTTACACCAACCATGACGAGGTCTCAGTCCACAAGGTTGACATTCACTCTCCTAAATCTGCTTGTTGCCTTCATGATCTCCTCGATATGCTCCAAAGGCACCATGGTGTTTCAGATTGGCCAATGACATAATTATAACTTTAAAGTCCACGTCCTAGGAGATATGGCGGATCTTTTGCTTGATACAATTTGAAATCATTCATTCAAAGTGCTTCTTTAGTAGCCACTGCTGTTCTTTTCTAATATTCTGCGGTTGCCACAGTTGATGTTCCAGAATGGTTAACCTGTATTCAATCATGTGTGTATTAATGATGGCAAGAAAGCGAAGAAAATGAACACTGAGAGGGATGTTTCTTGGCATCTGTCACTGAATGGGATTGATCCCTTCGTTTGCTGTAATTTGGTGTATCATGCAATTTTAGATCACATCTACTCAAGTTGCTTGTTCAGGATTTGAGATGTGTGAAAATAAATATGCAGGATATTCAAAACAGCTCATCCAAATATCTGACTATTGTATGTGATGCCTAATTCAGGTTGGAGGCCGGGCTGTCAATGTTGCGACACACGGTACTAACTTCGTTTTGATTGAATTTCATTCAAAAGAGAGCGCATTCTTGATTTTTCTTAGCTGATATATTGCAGTTGGAGGTATCAGGCTGTTACATTCTGACATTGGAGCTGTTAGATTTTAGGGCTTCATGCAGCCCCCTTAGTCCTTTACCTTGCAAGTTTGGTTGTTCTTTCCTGTGAGTTTAGCTCTGTTTAGACATCTTTTATCCAATTTAATAATTACTTTAAGCAGTGAAAGAAGAATTCTTAACATATGCAGAAGACTTTATAGTTGAAATCTGTAAAGTACAGATATTAAACCTGCCAAAGAAAAGCTGTAGTAAGGTAGTTTTGGCTATGTCTTGCTGCTGTCCACTTCTCAGGGATGATTGCACTTAATAGTTTAGTACTTGAGGTGCGTTCTTAATTATTCAGAACCTGACTATTTTACCTTCTCCTAATAATGAACACATGACCAGGGCCTTCTTTTGTTGCTCTGGGTATCATAAACAATGTAAATTCAGCTCGACTGCACCCCCACTGAAACCAGTACTAAGCTTTTGAGTGGGGGCATTGTGACTGGTTTGGTTTGAACAGAGTGTAATGAAAACAATTTCTTTCTGCAAAACAAATTTTCAAATGCTGCACACTCTGAAACGAATCTCAAACCGAATCCTGCGACTGAAACTACCCAAATCAAGACTGAAGACCCACGACAGAGAACTGATCAGCAAAGAAATACATGAGCAGGAAATAATACTACTGACAAAGTGTAACTTAAGCCTTTCCATCTGATCTGGCTTCGTATTCCACCGTATTATATTTACAAGCGGAAAGCTGAACATAAGTAACCAAAAAAGGTGCCAGGAAAGACTTCTTTCCTAGGAAGCAAGATGTAGAAGAAAAGTACCAAATCCATCCCACCCAAAAGGATTTCGACGGAGAAAAAAAGAAAAATAAAACTGGGAATCAAAAACAGTAGTCAATGATGATAGCTGAGAGTAGCTTGTCAGCTGCACTGCCTGGATGTAGATGCGAGCGCCACTGCCTGTGCCCACACCCTGATCCGAGCTTTGACATCTCTCGGGTCATCGCCTAAATTACAGAGTAAACATCCCATCAGATGCACTGAAAATGCTAAGAAACAATCATGAATCACCCAACCCACCAATAATCAGCAATTTTCTACTTCACAATTAGGCGAAATTAAAGGAAAATTCAGAGAGGCTGGCAAAATATTTTGACTTACCAGGGCTAGAGATACGCCAGTTGGCGATGGGAGAATTGCCGCCGCTACTGGTAGTTTCGAGAGTGGAACCCGACAGGGAAACACGACTCGGCATCTCCAACATACACTCATGTTCCAGCTCGAAGCCCAGATCCCGGCAAGCCTTCACTTCCTCCAAGTCCATACACAGCGATCTCTTCCCTCCTTTCGGCCTGGTGATCACCACCACGCCCGCACTGCCCGCTTCACTCTCCCCACTAAAACTTCCACTGTAATTGCTATAACCCGCCATTAAATCCCTATCTTTCTTCTTGCTGCTGCTTTTTCTCTCCTTATCTGCCCACCTTTCCCTTATAATCCTCCTCTTCCTCAAATTCCTGCTCCCTTTTGGCCTTCCAAAACTACCCTTCTGAGCTTCATTTTCGCTAGCATAATCTCTGAACACTCCCATCAACTGCTGAGACAACGCCCCGGTTCCGTCCATCGTACAAGGAGAGGTGGCGGGAAGAGAGTAACAACTAGGTTCTTTGTCAGAGTCCGATGACAACTCAAGCAATTCTTTGCCGGAGAACTCTTCATCAACATCCGCATCAAAGCTTTCAATCGACAATCTCGACATGTACATCCCCATACGATCATCGTCATCGTCATCATCGTTCGTGTACATGGAACTAGTGCACACGGAAAGCCTAGACAACAAGTTATGTGGATGAGCCAGATGGTCATGATCATGATCAAAACCAACATCAATATCATCAAACTCATCTTCTTGCAGAGAAGAAACAACCGTCATACTTTCATCTGATGCCATCTTTTCTTCTCCCTGTGATTTTGCAACAACTCCAAAAGAGAGGAGAAGATAAAAGGGTTTTCCTTATAATTATTGATGAGAGAGAAAACAGAAAGAGCGGCTGCACTTATTAAGAAGCTGAGGCGTTCGGATTTTGTAAATCATTCATTCGTTTCCCATTTCATGATAAGGTAAAAAGGTTAACACAAATCTTTCCTTTAACTACCGAATTTATAACAAAATTTTCAAGCCTCTAACTCCAGATATGCCCATCAGTCCTCACTCGCTCACTCACTTCCTTTCGGGTAGTTGAGAAAAAAAAAGGAGGATAAGATTGTCATTTTGATTTGAAATAGATTCAGAAAGAGGATTCTGATCATCAGTTAATTTAAAAAAGGATTCTGATCATCAGTTAATTTAAAAAAGATTAAGATATCCACACGGCAACATCGAGACAAATTTCGGCTCAGCAAGGGACTGTCCCACACCACTCAGATTCCTACACGTAGCTTTAGATAACTTCCATTACTGCTCAGTGCTAACAGCACTTTCTTTGATCCGTCGCTCGCTGCTTCACGACTCACTAGGTGTCAACAAAGAAACAAAGATTGAGACCTGCACGGACCCAGGTCACCCAAAACCTAGGCCAGTTTCGAAATCATTGCACTGTGTCTTCGATTAACAGTGTGGCTCACTGATTCCTGTACAAGTAAAAACACTTGAAAATGAAGTATCGAGCGTTGTCTCCGCTGATAAACTAGTCGCTTCCTTTTCTTGTCTCGAACAAAATTGTTTCACATGTGTTGTGTTTCGTTTTCTACGCTGTTCGACAGTACGTTTAGCTTAGGCTACGTTTAAGTTGCTCAAGCTATGTTAATTTACTATATTAATTAATTTCGAGTGATGATTAAGCATGTCAAGCTTTGATCTTCAATGGATGTTGACACATGTTTTTCCGTGTGTTTACCGCGTATTACTCTTCTAAGTGGTTATTTTAAAATAATAATGACAATAATGATAATAATAATAATAATAATACTACATTATAGACTTATAGTTTAACTGTAGCATATTTTGGCAGTAACCTGACGAGCACATTTTGATGTCAATTTTTCTTTTTTTTATATATAATTAATAATCAAGTAAAAGGAAAAAAGGAAATTTAAAAAGAAAATCCGGGTTTATCCAAACATTATCCGCATTGTAAAACTTTTATGGATCACTAGTTTACCAAAAAGGCGAAGTCCAAAATTGCCCTTTAGGATTCCAGAAATTGCATGGGGCTCATGCCTAGGAAGGCGTTGACACCGAGGAACAGACGGGGGTAATTTGGGTAATGGATAAGCTCTTTTGTGGGGTGGGTGGCTGTAGGGGTGTGTTTGGCAGCATCAGGCCCACGAGAGTGTGTTTGATTTGAAGATGTTGAAGCTGAGGTATTTAACCGCGTTAATAGGACCAGCTGTCCGCGCTTTTCATCCTTATTAGCTTCAAAACGACGAATTTTGCCCTCGATAATGGATTTTCCAAACAAAGACTTACGGCCCAACAATGGGGTCCACCGTGACCCTGCCCTGTCCAGGCCATATTTGCCAAGTGGTGCACCCAACACATCACTTCTGCAACGGCAAGGGATGTCGCTTTTCCATTATCTTTCTATTTTTTTTCATTTTTTATTTAATATTTAATTAATTCTTTTAGCCACGCTTTTTATCTTCAAAATATTTAATGATAATAATAATTTTTAGTTAATTTCGTGGAACCGAGATTATTAGGTTTTTGTTAACAGAGCCGCTCACCGACCGTCGATCCTTTGACTGGTCGATTTTTCTTCTTTTTTTATTTAATTTTTTTCTAATTTTTCAAGCCAGCTTTGCTGATGTTAATGGGAAAAGGACGGCTGATGTGGTGCTGAAAGTGATTGTGATGCTTACACGTGTTAAACAGATTAATAGAAAATTTTTTTTTATTTAGGCCATATTTTTTAAGAAAGGCTGACGTGGATGGTCAGATGATCGAGAGACCTGAGGTGATAAGCATTCATAAGATTTTGTGTGGATATGATCAAGCCTTGGAGGAGTGGACCGCATTTTTGTTGTTGTAGCTCCAGGCCGGGATCCATGAATTTGATGGCTCCTCTTTGCTCCATTGGACTGCTGGTTAGAGTATTGCTAAATTATAGAATTTTTATATACAGTTAGTCAAAGTTTATTATATTTTTAAAATACATTATTTATTAATTATAAATATCACAACAAGAGTTAATAAAGAAATTTCAAATAACTAACCTTTTCTATATTTTTTATTTTTTTTCTTTAGAATTAAGTCATTAATTAGGGTGTAAACAAACAAAACGTGCAATAAATAGTTTGTGAATATATTTGGTTTCTATTTATTTATTATTCTTAAGAAATGATCACAAATAGAGATATGGTTCGTTTGTGTATGTTAACAGACAAACTTGTTTAATTTTCGTTTAAAATTTGTTGGTTTAATAAATTATTTAGTGTTTGTTTACTGTTTAATAATAATAAAATTTGAAATTATATATTTATCTACAAATTATTTTAATATGTAATTATTAAAATTACATATTTATGTAAGATTTCTTAATTTGGCATCATCTATATTAAGGCGAATACAATTTATTTGTGCAAAATTTTTTGTTTAGTGTTTACAAACATGTTCATTTAATGTTCACCAACATGTGTTCATGAACGTGTTCATTAATGTTTGTGAACAAACTTAACAAATATGAACACAAACAGACTTAAAAAATAATTGAACGAACATGAACATAATAATGTTTGTTCATGTGCGGTTAGTTTACACTCCTACCATTTATCAACCATTTTAAAATAAGTTCTAATAATTTTTTTTTATCTCATGAGTCATGAGATTTGAAAGCGGGGAATCATTGTAAAATGAAAAAAAAAAAGGTGAATGTAAAATTGGAGAAGATTGCACTTGGTTGATATCTATAACTATATATAAAAGTCTCTCATTCTTATTAGCTTGACATGTGTCCCTTTTTTTGAGTTTTTTTTTTATAAATATTTTGAATTGGCTTTTAAAATATTATTTTTTAAAGATATATATATTAGTGCTTTAGTTTTTATTGTTGTTGTATTATTATCTTAATTTGTTTGTTTTTAGCACAAATTATCTGTTTGTCATACTATTTAACTTAAGTATTGTGTATTTTTTTAATCCAAGCTAATCTTAATTTTTCAAAAAATTATTTTTGGATATGTTGTTTGATATATAAATTCTATCATTAGTAAACACGTTTCTTTTATAAACTCTTTCCTTAGTAAACATGTTTATTTTTTGTACTAAACATTATGAAGGAAATAATATTTCTTATGTCTAATAACTCTTATTTAATAATCAACTTAACTAACTTTAAAAATTGCAAAATAAAAATAGACCCGCAGTATTACGCGGGCATATATCTAGTAACTATATATAAAAGTCTCTCATTCTTATTAGCTTGACATGTGTCCCTTTTTTTGAGTTTTTTTTTTAAAAATATTTTGAGTTGGCTTTTAAAATATTATTTTTTTATATTTTTTACAATTTTTATATTGTTTTTGTTTGATAAAAACTATGGCACTGCATAGGTTAAAATACTGATGGATATAAAAGTTAGTATTACGTTATCTCTTTAGGGACAATTTTTTTATTTTTCAGATTTATAATTAGTTTTAATTTTTTCTTAAAATTAAAATATTAGAAATAAGATTAGCAATGTGGTAATTTTTAGTTTGATATGTGATATCTTTTAATTGCAATAAAAATATTTACTTTTATTTTTTTTAATGTTAAAATACTAAAAATATGAAAAAAATAAACTTAGCATAAAGAGAAAAGAGAGACAATGAAAAGTTAAACAAAAAAATTGAAAAGAACTAAATCAAAATATTCACAATTTTTTCTTTTATAAATACTATTATTATTTTTCCGAAGTTAAAATAAAAAAATGAAGCAAAAGATACGAAAAGTGGAGAGAAAAAAATTACAATTCAAATAATTTTTTTAAGGAGCTAAACTAAATATTCATGTAACAAAAAAATGTTAAAAAATACATATTAAAATTTTTTAAAAATTCAAATGAAATACACAAAAAATTTAATATGCAAAAATTCGAATAGAATACTAAAATTCTAATATTATATATCCAAAAAGTTCAAATCAAATTATAATTCCTTTTTTATTTGTATAATTCTCAAATTTTAAAAAATTTAAAAAAAACTATAAAAATCTAATAAATATTACAAGTAGTATTGAAATTCAAAAAAATGATAAATTATAGTATAAATTAAAAAATTTCGAAAGTCAATTTTTAAAACTTAAACATAAAAAAATTATAAAAAATAAATCTACAAATCAAAAACTTTCAAAAAAATTTATTAAATATGAAAATCGAAGACTGTAGAAGAGGAAATAATATAATAAATAAATGATTTCAATATTAAACACTTAAAAACTACTACAAATAAAAAGAAAAAGTGGTGTTAGAGATGAATCTAATTTGAATTTATTTTGAGACAAACAAATTAAGGTCAAACTGAATAAAAAATTAAATATTTTATAAGCTTTTCTTTTTATTTTGATCTATTTAACTTTATAATTTTGTGTTAAAATTTTATTTTATTTAAAAAGATATAATAAAATATAAGTAAGATGATTAATTGATAAATTAAATATTATCATTTTCATTTAATAAATTAATATTTTTAAAATAATTATTTTGAATTATTATTTTTTTAATAAATACTCTTTATAACTTTTTTTTTTTAAGAAAAATTGCCCTTCATGCGAAGCAGGGGCCTAGTTATAGATAAAATAAAAATTAGTCGTTCTTTTTTTTTGTTTGATTACAAGGAAATATTAAATAATTGGAGATGGGAGTACTTGAATTCGAACTCAAGACTTACAATATACCATAATTCATCATTAATTACTCGATAAATAAGTTGTTAGCTAGTTTTTTTCTTTTTTTTTTATTATTTTCAGAGCTTTTATTTTAATATTGAAATAGATTATGTGAATCAATATATGACTTCACGCTAAATCGATAACAAGTCTTTCATTTTTTTATATACATAAAATTATTCTCTTCTAACATAATTAGATTTGCGGTATCACTCACAACCCAATGAAAAAAATGAGTTAAATAACAATAAAATTACTTGATGTGTGAAAGATTTGTTAAATAAAGAGATATGTAATTATCTTTAATGATATTACATTATTTTGATGCTAGATGATTTTATTAACTATTTATGTTTAATTCAGTCAAATATTACTATCCACAAATAAATCTTATACATTATTTATGACACTTCATTAATTAATAAATTTAATAATATTTTATAAAATTTTTATTTTAAAATTAATAAATTGATAAGATTATATCATATGATTCTATATGAAAGTTATACGAATAATATAACAAATATAAATTTTTAATATAAATATACGAGAAATTAAATGTAATGATAATATTCGAATCATTTTCAATCTTATTTCTTATTCCACGTCAAATCTATTAGAAGAATATGATGTTGAAATTTTGAACTATGTTCCCAAAAAAAAGAACTTTAGAAAGAGAAATTAGAGGTTGGGAGATGTTCCAATCTTTTAATATACTGTTAGCTTAAGAATTTCAATTATTCACCGAATAATTCTCTTGTTTTTAGAGATTTTTTTTGTTTTAAATTCCCTTTTGGAAGGAGTAACGAAGGGCAAGGCATTGGGAATAATTCATTGAACCATGTTTTGTAATAAAACATGTTTATATAAATGTCAAATGTTCTTGCCTAGATTTGCATACTCCAACACTCTACTTTACCTTTCTAACCCTAGCTGAAACAGACCAAGAACGATGTTTTGTGTACAGTCGGGCCAAATAGAGGGACAATTTTTTGTCTGTATATGTGAAATGACTTGATGTAATGTTCGGTTGGGTAGGCATTGTCTTTTATTCTATCTGTTTCCCTTTCTCGTTAGGAAGAAAATACACACATTTCAAACAGAAGGATGATGCATTTGTAGTGCATGATCCTTAATATATCAGATTTTGACATTTTATCGATAAATAATTTTAAAAAATACATGCTTTAATATTATTCAATCTTTATGAACAGATTGAAAAAAATTATTTGTGTTTATTTTTAATAATTTGACATATTTTTAATTTGCTCAATAATAAAATGTCAATTTCTAGTGCATTAATAGTGTATAAAAGACTATATACTACTAGTGAATTTTATATAAACCCAATAATTAATTTGTTTGTAATAATTTGTTAATTTAAATAAAATAATAGTTAAATATATCCTCAATCTTTTATTGTATCCAATAAATCTATAAAATTTTATTTTATTGTAAATAAATCCACAATCTACTAAAATCATATAATTAAATCCAAATTTGTTAAATAACACTATCTTCAATTTGTATTGAACACATGACAACCCTTAAAGCTATCTATATCAATTGTCACGCATGATGTCTAAACGTTAGTTACTGTTATTTAATTTATTGAATGTTTATTTACAAAAAAAAATTTATGTAATGATTTGAATGCAATAAAATGTTGACGGCTTATATCAATTTTGTGCAAATGATTAAATGGGCATTAAGCCATTTCTTTATAAGATTAATTCAATTTGATAAGTAAAGAAGAAAATTATGTAAAATAATTTCAAAATAAAATCATGGATATATAGGAGTCGTTTGGCATCGTTTTTTGTTTTTGTTTTCTTGTTTTTGAAAATTTTGTTCTTGTTTTGTTTTCAAATTCTAAAATAAAAAACATGTTTGGTTAATACTATTACGTTTTGAAAACAAATATTTAAACTAATTCATATATAATAATTCAATTCACAAAATAAAAAAAATAAATAAATAATATATTTATTAAAAAATAATATATGCATAATATTATATAATATTGCTTTATACTATTTAATACTAATATTAAACATTTTCGTTTAATCATATAAAAATTTAATATAATTTAAATAATATTATAATTAAATATAATATTAAATAAATAATTCAATTAAAAATATTAAATATTTTTTTAATATTACTTTATATTAGATAAAAATTGAGATTAGTAAAATTCAAAATTTATATATTAAATAATAATATGAATTAATAATTATAAATTATATTAATAATTTTATTTAATTTAATTGTAACAAATATAAATTATATTTAATAATATTATTTAATTTAATCTTATATATAAGCCAAAGCATTTGAATACAAGTAGAACTTCCTATGTAGATAGCTTAAATGCTTGACACATGTAATATATTAAAATAATAAAAGAATTATCTCTTTTCAAATTTAGAAAAGATAGAAATCTCTCTATATAAATATATTAAAAATACAAAATATATAAATTATCTTTTAAATTAATAATTTATTTGAATATTTAAAACATAAACTTCTATATCTATGTATAGATGAAAATTAAAAAATATAACTTTTATATGTATAGCTTTTATCAATTAATAAGAGAATAACTATATCTGTATATATAAAAATCAGTATTGATAATGTAATATATAACATGCAATAATATAACAACATTTTACGTTTAATGATTACCAATTAAATTTTTCTTAATTTTCTAAGCTATAACATCATTTTTAAATTTTTTAAATTAATCTATAACTTGTAATCATTTTTTTTTCACATTAATATTACAAAATATAACATCAATATCGTTACTTTTATCAATAAAAATTTTTAATTGTCTAAAAAGTAACATCTATATATATAATTTTTAATTTTCTACATTATTTATGTATAAATTTCATGTAATCTTTAATTTTTTTTATCAATGCTTGGTACTTATGGATCTTAAGAGTCAAACACAAAATTTTCTATTACTTTTTGTATTTAATTTATCTAAAAGAGATTCTAACATAGAAATTCATCACACACCACATATAATACTAGCATCGAATGAGGTTTCAATATTTATAAATAGGACGCCGCGACCAGAAATTAAAGTATTTTGTCACAAAGTCACTGTTCAAGGTATTAGATTAACATATTTTTCAATGATAAAATACATAGCAATGTAATTTTAAAATATAATTGATTTAGCATGTATATTGTTATTGACTACTTTTGAATTTGTGTTTTATACACACACATATAGAGAAAATCTTACATCAATAGAGTAATATCATGAAAATTCGTCCAACCTTTGGTTGGTAAAATATGTTATATTGGTGCAACAAAAAGCTATTTGAAGTTGATGAAAAATTTCATTGTTCCTCATGTAATGTTGATGTTTCTAATCCAACTCCAAAATAAATAATAATTATATTTACTATATTTAAAATATTAAACAAAAATTATTTTATGATAAGAATATAAGCATTTTATAATTTTAACATAAATAACTTAATTATAACATTTTGTATATCTTATAGGTATAAGTTAAATGTTGAAGGATTTGATGGTTCTGGAAAAATGATATTTTATACTTTTCAAATAAATTAATTAATAAAGATGTTGACAATTTTTATAAAATTTCTCTTATGCTATGTTAACAATTATACCTTATAGGTATAGGTAAACATATGATGATTCTAAAAAAGCTATGTTTGTACTAATCAATATTGAAGCTAAGAAATTAATTAATAGAGAAGTTGACAATTTTTATAAAATTTCTCTTAAGGTATTGATTAGTCAACAATTATTTTAATATTTTTTGATATTCAATTTAATTTAATGATATGTCTGTGAACATGATATGGGAAAATAGAGATTATAAAATTCAAGAGTATTTAAAGATCTCAGGGGTAAAATTTTTGTGTTTAAAATAAGAACAACAAATTATAATATTGAGACAAGAAGAATTAAGCTTACTGTGTCTAAAGTGTGTCCCTTTAATCATAAACTTGAATGTAAAAAATTAGTGGAACAAGTATGTATAAATTTATATAATATGATTATCTTTGTTATATTTTCATATAACATATATTATAACTTAAACTTAATCAAATTACATATAAGTGTTTTATCAATGTCTTCAATTTCATCTATTAATTTTAAAAAAAGTGTACACGAGATTGATTTTAAAACAAAGACATGTTGAATTCTTTTATATACTATTTTTATTTAATAAATTACAATATAAATTTGATTTAAATTCTATAAAATTTGCATAATTATATCCAATATATAATTTTTTATATTAATGAATTGTAATCTACATATTACAAATAAAAGTATTTAATATACATATGTTGTGTTTTTCATAAACATAATAATTTATGTTATAAAAATTCAAATTAAAATAAATTTTATCAATTGATTTATTATTTAATTAATGTATTTTTATGCATCGTACGGGTTTAAAACTAGTTGTAATAATATTAAACTATTAAATAAAATAATAATATTAAATTATATAATAAATTATATAGTTATCAAAATATATTATATTTAATATAATAATTTTATTTAATGTTAAGTATTCACTTATTTAATAATATTAAATTATTTAACAGAAGTAGTGATATATTTTAAATTTAATTGAAGGAATATAATATTAAATAATAATATTGTTTAGTAAAATAATAAATAATTATATTAGATAATAGTACTTATCAATAAATGAGCATTAATTTCCTCAATAATGAGATGTCAACATTTGGTGTATTAATAGTGTATAAAACACTATACATTATTAGTGAATTTTATATAAACCCAATAATTAATTTGTTTGTAATAATTTGTTAATTTTAAAAAAATAATAGCTAAATATATCCTCAATATTTTATTGTATTCAATAAAGCTATAAAATTTTATTTTATTGTAAATAAACCTACAATATACTAAAAATCATATAATTAAATCCAAATATGTTAAACAACACTATCTTCAATTTGTATTGAACACATGATAACCCTTAAAGCTATCCATGTCAATTGTCACGTATGATGTCAAAATGTTAGTTACTGTCATCAAATATATTTGGATTTAATTGCATTATTTTAAAATTTTAAATGTTTATTTACAAAAAAATAAAAGTTTATGTGGTGATTTGGATGCAATAAAAGGTCGAGGGCTTATATCAATTTTGTGTAAATGATTAAGAGCATGAATGGACATTAAGCCATTTCTTTATAAGATTAATTCAATTCTAAAATAAAATCATGGATATATAGTAATTCGTACCAATATAAAATAATACATTTTTAAAATGGCAAAAAAAATTAAATTTTAATAAAATTTGAGATATTCTTATGATATTATAAAAAATACATATTTTTCGTAACCACAAATATATATATTTATTCATTGAATCAATCATTTTTTTAAAGTAATTCAGGATTCATATCTGCATTACAAAATGTCATTCATGAAAACCAGTTTTAGGCTTTTAGCTATGCTAAGTTGACTAGATTAGGACAACCAAAAATGAAAAAAAAAAAATTTTAAAATGACTACAAATCTAATGCCATTCCAAACTTTCTTGGGTCAGGGTGATAACAAAATGTAAATGTTTATGTAACCAATCAAGACTTTACTTAGTGGTAAGACTTTACTTAATGATTGTTATTTTTTTTAAAAAAAATTAAATTCAAAATTTGATTTTTTATTTTTTATTTTTAATCTCTTATTAACAAAAAAATAAAAACAACTCAAGAAATTGAAATTGCAAATAAATGCGATATCCACACTTGGCAAAGCTTACCACTGCCACTGCTGCAATTCTAAACCATGTTATTTATTACTTGCCGACAATGGAGACAGCGCCCACGTAGACAGCGATAGGCAGTGGGCTCCAAAGCCCTGGGGGAAAAACCATTGTTTGGTCGAGAGAGAGAGAGAGAGTCCATTGACGAATATCCTCTGGAGGGGCCTATTAATATTTAATGTTTTTTGGTTGATATGGAAAAACTTGACTCAGATTTTCTTCCTCAAAAACCATTTGATATTGTGTTGTTCAATTCGGGATTTCTTTTCTTGGGTCCATGGGGGAAGGGGGAAAGAAGATGAAGTATCATAAAAGTAAAATGGGCGGTGGAATCTGGAATGTGGAATGATTTCTTATTCAACAGATTTTTTCTGTGCTTGTTAGCGTGATGAAAGTAACAGCTTCGTTCTCTAGTTATGGTAAATGGCCTCGTGTCCCCATGATGGGAAGTATAATTCCCAATGAGAAAAAAGTATTCACTGTTTTTTTTTAATTGACCAATGAATTCTATTGCTTAGTGTGGTTTGCATATTGCAAGAAACAATGCTAACAAAGGGGTTAAAAATACAGAAAAGATCTGGGGAAGGTTGAAGGGTGGGGGTAAATGGCAAGGAGTCATGGACGATGTCACGTGTTCAAGCCTCAGTGGGCCCCGGAAAAGAAAATTCAGTTGTGGGGCCATGTAGACGGAGTTCTATGCTTAGAGCCGAAAGGGCACGAAGTAGGCCAGATCAGCGAACTTTTGTCTGGTCAAGGGGCTGATCTGAACGAGCAGTGCTTACGGGTTATGTGAATGGAGAAAATTTCATATCAAGCCATTCTCAGTCGTTGGAGGATTCTTTAGCTGTTTCATTAATGATCTTTGCCAACTGGTCAAATGGTTTTGGTTTCTAGTAATTAAATTGTTTAATTTCCTTGAATTATGGAGTTGAATTCAAATGTTTAGTATACTCTTCTTGGGTAATATAAAAAAGGTTTGTTTCAAAATAACAATAATAAGACTAAGGGGTGTGAAAAGGGGAGAGTAGGTACCAAAATCCAAACAACTCTTACATTTTGGCAACAAATCAACATGAAGGGAGACTTCATTCATTTATTTTCTACATGCATGGTTGTAATATAGAATTTTTTATGAATATCTTATTTATTTTACGTATAAATCAACTTCGAAGCAAATAGATGCTTGAAGGGATATACTCTAATACTTAAGTCAGTAATTATTTAAGATTAAGAAAATATTGTATATAAAATAGAGAGCTGAGGGTCTACTTATAAATCTTGGTGTGTCTTATATGGTTTTTTGTCAAAACTTTAAGTCTGATTAGGAGTGAATCTCTTCACGATCCTAGATTAATGAAGATCCCGGATGATATGGAAGATCTTTTGATTTAGGATTCTATTTTCATAATAGGGCTTGATAACTCTTTAATGAGGGGAAATTCTATAGTATGGTCGTAAATTTTGACTTTATTATAAGGTTAATATAAAAAATACATGATTAAGTGTAAATTTAAAAATCATTAGACGTAAAATATGTTAGAAGTATCGTAAACACTTGATAATTAACTTAAGGTTAATGTAAATAATGCATGATAAAGCATAAATCTAAAGTTATTAGGTGTAAAATATGTTAGAAGTATGTAAAAACTTGATAATTAATATAAACATATATTATAGCAAGATTATCATGTGTTCAAATCTATTAACACCAATGTTTATATTGATAATCATATTTTTGCGATATTTCTAACATATGTTTAATGACTCCAAATTTACACTTAATTATGTGTTTTTTACGTTGACTTTACAGTAAGATCAAATTTTGTGATCTTATTGTAGAAATTCCCATTTAATGAGCACCGAGCTTTACTTGTGTTCAAGGGCCTTAGTTTAATATTGCGTCAAATGCCTGAGCTAAATATGGTATAACATTATTCAATACATTATCATTAAAATTTTTAAACTTCAAAGGTGAGCTAAGATAATAACACATATTTTCTAAAAATTATAAAAAATAAAAATAAATAACACAAAATATGTGTCATCATTTTAAGCTCGCATAGAAAGTTTGAAAACACTAGAGTATTAGATAATAATTCTATGTTAAAAAGAAAAGGTGAATATGTTTCTCTCCATCTGGTTTGTTTGGAACTTTGAATGCTCTGTCAAATGGGTCCTAGTGGTTGGCAGCCTGGACCTGGACATTCTCCCATAATGGGCCTAGAAAGTTGAGCCGTTTAACTTTAGAGGATAAGCTCTGACTTCAGCTTTGGGCAGGGGTGATATTTAGAAAGAGCTGGCCCAGTCCACAGCTTATTCAACTAAATGCTGCACAGCCGCAGCGCCTCCCCCTGTTACAAGATGTTGTCAACTTGCCACCTTTCGGCTTCGGAGCATTGGCCTTCTGCCCTTCTCTTTTTTCTATATTTTGCTGATAATGGAATAGGCCGAATTTGCTAGGAATGGTTTACTGTTATTAGAGGCCCAGCTTGAAGGGTGCCGGAAGCCATCGCCCATCAGATTGCGGCACCCAACATCTGGACCCTCGAGGAGACTCGGCTAGTTGGCCTGTATGGGTTGTTCCTTTTCCTTCATAAGTACGTAACTGTTCATTTGGTAAGCAACATTCTCTCTCTAGAGCTACAGAACTTTATAATTTCAAAACTCTTAACGTTTTGAACTGACTTGGGCTTTGGAGGATTTTAATATTATGTAAAAACAAGTGTAAATGATGAGTTAAACATGATGGTTTTGTTGAATTTTTTCTTGCTTTCTCATATTTACCATACTTTAACCATCAGAGTAATTAATTGATAGTGTTGAACCAAAACCCAAACCGTTTGTAGATTGTGGTCAACTCCATTGGGTTAGGTATATATGTTACAAATCACAAAGTTCCTTTTATCATCTGCTATCATTTTCCATCTTTCATCTTGCAAATTTTCAAGGCGGGTATAGTTACAGTTTGGTGGTGTTTTCCTTTCTCGAAAGTTTCTTCAAGTTTTCTATAGCTAAAGGTTAATGGATGAAGAAAAGATAAAATATTTCTACTCATCAATCGAAATAAAACCATTTCATGCAAGTTATTCATGCTTAAAAGCAAGCAAGCATAGGTCAAGCACTCATGCCATATTTCCAGAATCTGATGACCATCAAGGCCTTAAATCGTTGTTGTTTGGAGCATTTCATCATTCATAGCTAGAGACTAGAGAATCATCCGAGTACTTTGCTATATTATTGGTTTCAGCTAAGTTGTGCTTGATCATGAAACTTGACAAATCTTTCAAATTTTTGCAAGTCTCGGAATAAGATAAACATATTAAAATTAATTATGTTATCATCACTAATTATAAATTCCTTAATTTATTTCTGTTGAAGGAATATTATTACTAAAAACGATTTTATTCTTTGTTTCATTGCTTCAAGTTAAAGATACACAGATTTGTTAGAATTAATTAGCACCTTCCTAACATAGAGAGTGTAGGTTACCGCTTATTTAATTGTTGACAACGATATCAAAACCTATTTTAAATTCAACATGAGGATTTGATTTTGTCTTCCAACTAACTGGCATTAACATATAATATTGAAAACTTTTACCCTGTTTAAGCATTGATTACTTTGTATTTTGGTGAATATGGTCAAGCAATGTCGTGATTGCAATGCTTAAACTCGAATGCATGGAAACAAGTTCAAAGTTTTCGAGAGTCACCTACGCAAACAGTGAAGTCTAGTTGAAAATGGGTTTCGATTAGTCGGCCTTGTAATTAATTAATTGCTTTAAAAACAGGGCTGGAAAACTTGTTTCGTGGTAACAGATACCATTGGCGGCAGGCAGGGTTGTGCCTGTGAAGAAGAAAGATGCCACCTTATGAGTCACCATTAGAATTATTGCCGTGGGTCCTGTAGGACAGCTTCGCTTCTAGTCTTCCTTTTCTCGTGTAAATACGTGAAAATTGTTGCGTTGAATTGTTTCATGAATCTACATTTGGGTTTTCTACCTAAACTCATTATCTCACAACTGACGTATATATATTCAGACTTTCTTTGATCTCTCCTTGTTCATACCACATTCGATTTCGAGCCATTTAGTCTTATGTTCCAGAACATGCAAAAAAGAAAAAAACCTCAGTAGTTACGACCATAAATGGCCTGTTAACTTCAAAGGTTGAAGAATGTATGCAATGCAACAAGTTGGCCATGTCGACCATCGTTTTTTTTTTTTTATTTGGCGTTCACTGCACGATTGACTTCTCTCCTTCCCTTGAATTGGAAGTTTCTGGCTTTATAAAGTGTTTCTTAAGATAATGTTTGTGTTTTAAAGGAACTACAAGACAGCACCAGTTTTATGGCCCTTATTAGATTGAGAGTCGCTTTCCCTTGTACGGACAGGAAAAGTGAATAGCTCTCAATTTTTGTTATGGGTTTTTTTTTTCCTTTTCTTACCTTAGCTAAGCATGAAGTGGCATAAGCATAAACGCATAACCCTTGTTTTCAATATTTAAATAGAAAAATAGACTCGTGATCAGGAAAACTACTTTTTTTATTGATGTAGAGTGAAAATTGCATATGTATATGACTTTTTTAGGCTTTACAATATGCAAACTTTATGTATTGAACTTGCCTTTTCTTTGTATGTGATTTGAGCGTGCGTGTGTACGGGCGTGGGACAAAGAAAATGAGAGAGCGAGTGGTGAGGGAAAGGGGAGGCGGTGGGGATTCAATGCTTCCTTTTCAGTCTTGAAAATCAAGCAATTGAAATGTAAGTTAAGGTATGAAGCTTGTTTAAGCCAAAAGGCAACCCTCAACTAATGGATTCATTTACTGAAAATCACCTAAAGGGAAGGAGAAAAGAAGTGATAAAGCTGTTGTAAAAGCGATTATTACTTCTTTGTGTCTTTTAGACAGTGATAGACAACCAATTTTGATTGTTGGAACTGGAAAAAAGTGCAGATGAAGAAGTTTCTTGTGTATTTTTCAATTATTATCTAAACAAGGCGATGGCTGGCACAGTCTAAAGGAGAGATTTGGATAGATTGCAGATAACTTAATATCCGCTCCATAATATCGGTTAACAAAAGAAGGCTTGAAAACCCCATGGCCATGGAGGGATAACAAATATTCTTCTTTCCTTTTATCAACAATTGTTTACAGATAGAATTGCAACATTCCAATGCACAAATATGGCCAGATGCAAAGAGGCAAAGAAGAGTAAAAGACACTAAAACAAGCCTTATTCTGCAGTTCTACGCCACACACACACAAAAAAAAAAAAAAGATGGAAAAAGCTAACAACAAAGATTGTTTTGCCCACAAATAATCCAAAAGCAGAGGTGATAAATTTTTGTATCAGACCTATATACACGAGAAAGGAGAAAAAAGAAAAAGAAAATTCTGTTGTACACACCTGACATGAGAATGGCATTTTTTCGACCTTTCATAAATGCATAGCTAAATATCCCCATAAGCTGCCGCAAGTCTCTGGATATCCTTAGCACACATATCGGAATTCTGTAAAGGTTCTTGCTGCTGCTGTTGATTATGAGGCCACATACTGTTTAATGAACTGTTATTAGTCAGGAAATGTGATTCTGATTTTATCTCGATATTGTATAAGGATTGTGGAGTTTGATTTTGCAAAGCGGCCGCCATTAACAATGGGTTATTCAGATATTCTGGCCACTTGATTTCTTCTGCTTGGGTTTCCATTAGATGGATTGGAGCTTCTTTCTCTGATGTTCTACAATCTGCTAATCCCCAAGAGAAACTATTATTCTCAAAGAAGGAAGTGTTGCTTTGTAGCTCAGTGCTGCTGCTGCTGGTGTTGCTGTTATTAGCAGAGGCACCCGTTTCCCAGTATCGGGATCCGTTAACAGTAAACGACGCCATTGACGGACTATCAGAGCAAAAGGAGACAGAAGGCTTGTACCCCATAGGAGCAGAGAGAAATGAACTTGTCAATGGTGGGAGAAGGGGAGACATGGAAGTTGAAGAAAATTCAGAATTGATATCGAAAGCTTTGCTAGTTTGGGTGAACCAGAGAGGGGGGTTTGAGGAAGATGAGAGCCTTGCATTGGATGCATAGCTCAATTGCTGAATTGGAAGATGACATACCAAATCAGAAGGCTGACTGTTGGTCGTTGTGCTTTCATGATGAGTGGTTACGAATCTATCCAGAATGAAATCTTTGCTGGCTGTAGATGTCATCAAACTGTTGTTGCTGTTGTTATTGCTGCTGTCCATTGTCTTGGAACTGGGAGAGCCTTCCATTTCGAATTGGTAACCTTGTGCAGTAAGTGGTCTTTGTTCATGTAAAGCTGCTCCAGGTTTAGGATTCTCAGTGTTGAGGTTCAATTCACTAGATGCCCCCAACGCCATTTCAAGGCTATTTGTCTGTTGACTCTTGTCTTCGCCATTTTCAACCTCTGACAGCGGTTTGTGGGTGACAGGGTCAATGCCTCTCTGCCTAAGCTTCTTCTTTAAGCAAGAGTTCCATAGATTTTTAATTTCATTGTCGGTTCTTCCGGGCAATTGTGCAGCGATTTGGGACCACCTGAGGAAGCAACAGAAAGCAAAGAATGTTTACAGAATTCTGTATAAAATCCAAAACCAAGAAAAATGTTATGAGAAAGAAGGAATACCTATTCCCCAAAGCTGCATGAAGCTCAATTATGAGGTTCTCTTCCTCCTGAGAGAATGTGCCTCTCTTTAAATCAGGCCTCAAGTAATTAATCCACCTCAATCTGCAGCTCTTTCCACACCTCTGCAGACCTGCCAATTTATCATATTTGGAAACAATCCATGAAATCTCTGCCATTTATTTTTCTGAAGGCCTTAAAGAAGAAACCAACATGAAAAAGGAAGTCAAGATTGTTTAAAATTACCTGCTTGTTTAGGGACAGAACTCCAGCAACCATAGCCATACTTTGTAATATGCCTCAGGAGCTTCTCATCCTCCTCAGGAGACCAAAGACCTTTCCTTAGCTTCTGCTTGTAACAGCAAGAGTGCCTCCCCATTTTGAGACAGACCAAACAACAATGAGGAAAAGAGCTTTCCTAAAACAGCAGCTTTGCTGAATCCAAGGTGAAACTGTCAGCAATGAGCAATAACCAGGGCTGGTTCTGAAGAGTATCTTTTGAATGCCTTGGTAAAAGAAAATGTAAGAGAGAGAGAGAAAGAAAAAGAGGGTTTTGATATAGGGAGGCTAGAAAATGAAGTAGCAGCTGAGAAAGGGAGTTGAATTAATATAAGAGGAGGCTCTGCAGAAAAAAGTCGCATTTAATAAGATGTTCTAGTTTCTCTCTGTCGACCCCGCCCCCCCTCCCCCCCATCCCCCACCTCCTTTTCCTTTTTTATTTATTCTTTAATATTTCTATATATTTTTCATCCTTTTTTTCATTTCTTCGTCCCATATTGGCTAAGGGCGGAGATAAGTTAATAGTCTGAGTTGCATGTGTCTCATCATAGGTCTGAGAATTAATGTCTTTTGCAGCGATGGTGGGACATTTTTTCTGATACTATATTGAGAGGAAAACAGAAGTTTCATTATGACCCATGCTTTTAACTTCAGTTAGTGAATGAATTGCCATACCGGGTAAACTTCAAACAAGTTAAAGGAGAGCGACAGTAACTCTTTAACTAGGTTTTGGACTTCTGTTCTGATTTGGTTTCTCTTTCATGTCCTTATTTACCTCTTGAAATCCAATGTCAAAAGCATCCCCAACAGGAAGATCTAGATGGAAGGAAAATAACAGTAACTTTTACTTTGCTTATGCACAAGCTCAACAGCTTCCTTTTGTGTCTCAATGGAAACAGGATCCACTCCCTTCTTTACTCCATGAGCTTTTTGGGCAATTCTTCCGAATCATGATCGCTTTGAAAAGTTTCATCATTACGTGGAAAGAACAAATTATTTTGTTCATGTTCTGAAAATTGAGAATGTCTTTCCTGTTTCTGACGAATTCCACTCTGTTACAAATTACCTTACTCGACAAATCATTTCCACTTTGAGATTGGACTTATTCATAGCTTTTCCCTTTCCACCCTCTCATTAATCGAAGAGAGGGAATTTCTTTCTTCACACGAAAATGACCAAATCTGAGAAACAGACTGAAACTGCTGTCTTCATATATTTATATACCTTGAAGGTGACTACGTAGATTGTATTTATCAGATCAACCAACACATTTCTTCAAAAATCCTTTGTTTACCCAGAAGTCGTGGCTCAATTGGTAACACATGTTGAGTTTGTGGGAAGAACTCTCGAATTTGACTTTCACTAAACACACATTTAAAGAAGAGTGAAGAGTATTAATTGTGACGAATCCCTGAATAGAATTAATCTATTAAAAAAGACGAAGATAACTGTGATTTATACAAAAAAAAAAATCCTTTGTTTCAGATTTTTAGTAACACAAACTGCAACAGTATTCATTTCTCTACCTGCATTAACCTTCGACAGGCAAAGCCAAATCCTTCAGGTTTTCCGGCCAAATCTTTTAACAGACTTGGGTAAGCAACCCCATTTGGACCAAGGCACTAATTCCTGGACACCCCCACCATTGTTGTACAAAATCTGACCTTTCTGCATCACCCTTTCTCCAATCACAATTCAAATGACAGATTATGCTTTTTTTGAAGCAGAATGACAGATTATGCTTTATTCTGGAAGAGTGAGGTTCATTCATATTTACTACGATTTTCCAAGATTACAATGTCCTAGTTCTCGGTTCATACATACACACACATATATATATTCATTAAAATAAATAGTTTTTTTTTTTTTGTAACTTTGAGGCAACTGATGAAGAGTCCAAAGAGGTCGAGAACAGCTTTTTCTTGGTCTAATTGTGGAGCTGCAAAATACAAACCCTTTAATAACTTCTTGGACCATAGAAACTGTCAATATCAAAATTACTCGTGAACCTATTTTCTGTAGTAAGGTTAGACTTTTCAAGATTCAAGTTAACATTAAAGTTGATTGAAAGATGACAAGTATTTACCAGAAAAATCATAGAGAAAACTTTTTTTTGGTTACAAAATCATAGAGGAATTTGTCGTATAACAAAGTTGTTAATTAATGCTGCATGAAATTTGGGTTATGGGATGTTCCTTTCAGAAAACCCCGCATAGGCCAGAGTTACAGAGTTTCTAAAGCCTGGCTGTTCACGGAAAATAGAAGACTTGAAGAACTTAAGTCTTTGATTAGTTTTGAAAAATGTTCACCTAAAACCTTTGCCTAAATCAATACCTTGAGAAATGCATTGTGAATTTAAAAAGAAGAAAAAATATGCACAAGTTTGATAACGGTTCTAAATAATATGAAGTCAGCTTCTGCAAGAAAACTTTTTTAAATGTCAATATGACAAATTGAACAATAAAATAAGTGAAGAAAAGGAGTCGGTTCAGAGATTAATTTGATATAATTTCTTAATGATTAGAAGTTTATCGCAGCAATGCCTGATAGAACAAATAATTCTCTGAAACTGAATATTTAATTCATACAAGAGTGGCCATTGCTGAAATTTGATTAGTCAATCCAGATTTAAACTCCATAATCCTTGCTGTTTTGCACCTTTTCTTTAGCCAGCAGCCACGACAAAAACGAAATTAAATTTCTAAGAGATGATCAAGAACAGATAGATTAAACTAGAATTCTCAGAAACCCTCGTTGATTTTTTTTTTCTCTGCAAATTTAAAATGAATTAACGAGCTTATGACTTGAAAGACAACAAGAAATTCATCAAATTATTCCAAATCATTAGCTGTCCTGAGCATGGCCCACATTGAAATATGAAACCCATTGGGAATCTTGATAAAAAGATTAGACAGTATATCATAGGCGGCAACACAGTACTTTGACATCAATTATACATAGGGCCAGTTTATATTCAATCAAATTGAGAAATTTAAAAGAAAAGAAAATCATTTCTCCTTCTCTCCATTGTACAATCGAGTTGTAATTTGTTTTCCTCCGTCCGCCTGTTGACGTGTGATTAGTCAATTCACACATCTCTAAGGACTAATAATTGCCTTTAGGAAGGCACTGTCTGTCTGCAAAATATTCAATGATCTGAACGTTACAATTATCTCAGGTAACAATAATAATGCCTTTAAAATTTAACCAAAACAATAATAATAAAAATAATAATAATGCCTGATTTCCACCCTTTTTTACCTTTTCCTGGAATGACAGGTTCAGCCGCCTGAAGAAGTTCATGGGAATTTGGGGTTGGACCCATGCTTTGAAAGGGTCCCATGCAGGATACTGAAGCTTGGGATCGATCAACGGCTGATGCAGACGTCGAATGGTTGTCATCAGCCTGATGATCAGATGGCTGAGAATCGTCGATGGAGTCAATTTGTGTGCATGCAAAACTGTCCCGGGAGAAATGGACCCATTAGATACTGGGCACTACACAACATCTGCATCTGCTACACACTGCTCACATAACAGATCTCTACGCCATCTTTCTGGGTCCCAAATGTCTCAAAATTATGGAGGGGACACCCTCACGTAGATGATGATTAAATGGTTATTTTCGTCATTTCACATTTTCCTTCCTTTTCCAGCCCTGTTCTGTTCTTCACTTTTCTACTAGCTGTAACTCTATTCAATAATACTAAACCAGAGCCAATGCGACACGCTCTTCATTTCGTAGAAATCCCAAAACTTTAATGTTTAATACACTTACACCGATCATATATATATATATATATATATGTATAATCAATAATATGTTTTTGGATACTTAATCGAATCCTGATCATAATTAACACGCAAATTGCCTAATTTCAAGTTTAAGTCTTTCATTAATGGGTTGAAATTTATTAACGAAAGATGAAAATATATATATAATGAGAATGTTTAAGAAAATTTACCTAGTTTAATCATTTCAATTTCCTTTTTACTTTGCTGAATCTAAAGGCGATGAAGGCAAATGATGAGAAAATTAGCAGAAAGGAAGGAGGGCCGGGCGGGAGCGGGAGGGGAAAGCTCACTGACGAAGTCGGAGGTGTGCGGGACCCTGCAGGCTGCAGGGTTTAGCGATATGATATGCTGATATACGTACGTACTCCTCCACCGACAGATTCATCATTACATTTTTTTTACTCTGTAATCACAAAAATATCATTGAAACCCATTATTATTAGTGAATAAGAAAACTGCACTTTGATCTAATTTTTAAAATAATAAAATAAATATTATATATTAAATTTTCTTTTTTTTAATGAAGATATAATTATTAGTTATTACCGTTTAGCAAAGCTGAGGTTGTTTTCCCACCAAGTTGTTGATCTGATGTTATAAAATTTGTTTGCTTGTAGAGGCGTTTTCGTGTACTATCCAATATTATGAGAGTATCTGCAAGTTGCCATGCCATCCATACTAATTAAGTTACTAATATTAGTATTAGTTTTCAATTTTCAAATTTCAACTACTACTCTTCCAAACTTTATTATTCAAAATGCATGCTAACTAGTTCTAGTCATTCCGTTCAGTCTATTCTATTAAATATTTTATTTGACCACTTAAGTTCATTTTTAGGGAAAATGAGGAATTAATTTTGGATTTTTAAACACTGTGTTTATTAAATAAAAAAATAAAAGAAGGAAAGAGTGTGAAAAGAAAAATTAATTTCTTACCGTCATTTTCCTTTTTTTGATAAGAGAAAAATAAAAAAAAAAAGAGAAAATCATCTTTCTTACCAAATACAACAGAATAAAAATAACTTTTCTTGCTTTCTGTTTTTTGATATAAAAAAAGTGAAATTTGAGAATACGAAAAAGGTTGCATATATTAAGATTTAAACTTCGAACTTAATGAATCTTATCTCTAAAAAATGATTGTATGTACCATTTTTTTTTAACTATTTTACTTTTCTTTCTAATTCTTGTCAAATATTGTGCAAGCGTATTGAAAACAATTTTTTATTTGTATTTTGAGTAAATTTATGCGATCAAATTCATTAGATTTCAAATAGCCTTAAAATATTGACGAGTCTCGTATCACAGCAAAGAAAAAGGTGAAGTGATTAAGTGAGTATTTTGAACACAAAGAACAAATAATAACTATCAGAAATGGAAAACTTATTAAATATTATCTCTTAATTTTTTTAGAAAATTAGAAAGTGTGACTTTTTTAAAATTAGCATATCATTCACCCATTTTTAGTTTTTCCACAATTGTATATCAGAAATGTATTTAATTTTAGAGAAAGGATTGAAGAACATGCTTAGTAAAGTATCGTACTATATTTCTTAATTACTTTTCTTTCAAACAAAATTTTTTATTATATATATGTGACGAAATTAGGCAGATTATATTTTATATAAATCACAGCCTAATTCAACTTTTTTTTTTCTGTTTGTTTCTTTTGAAGACAGCAGAATTCAATCTATTATTCCCTAATGAACATAATTATTAATAAATATTCTTACAAATGTTCACTCAACATTACACAAAAAGACCAAAGACTATGTCTCTTCTGACAATTATAGCCAATTCCTTGTTCATATTAGAACAACACGATGGAAAGATTCCTTGTATTTTATCTATTATATATAAACGTTCGTTTCGAAGTAGTAGCTAGGAAGATAATTAAGGGTTTAGGTTTCGAAAAACAACATGGAACAAGCCCATCGTTTAGCAAATTGCATATATAGTTTCATGGAAAGGCAAATATTCCATTAAAAGCGTTCCATCCTATATATAAAAACAACCAACCCCTTGAGCATCTTCAACTCTCTCTCTCTCTCTCTTTTTTTTTTTTTCTCATTTTCGTATTATGGCTAATTTGTCTACATTGTAACGCCATTATGAGGCTTCCTTGACCTTAGCAATGTCCCAATTCACAAATCCAACAAGATCAAATTATAAATTAATTAAAACCCATAAGTCTTTTTTTTAAATTGATAAAAAAGATACTTATAATTATATCTCCAAGCCTCATCATTCACTCGTGAGATTATCATATGCAAGCACATGAGCTGTTTCCTTTGGTCAACCGTTGTCTTTCACCCTTAAATATAAAACATTATAGTTAATGATATTGATATTCGCTAATTGATACCCCTAAGAACTTCCATGGATGGTCGGCCTTTATCTTTCTGTTTTTTTTTTTTTTAAACAGCATTGACTTGGGTTCCGAGTTCCATCCTTTTCCAAGCAAGGGAATTTTGTTTCCTGATTTACGGATTGATGAAAAGAATAATTGTTTAGTTGCTGCAGGCTTTAATTTGACAGCATCATAATTAACATCACAATTGGTTTTGAAATTTGAGTCATGCTGGAGAAGTGGTTAGCTAGGTTTGGTCCTTTTAATTTTGACATCATGATCAATGCTTGATTTGATTTCAGAGTTTTTTTTTTTTTACAATTAACGGCTATTAACAATTCATTAAAATAAAACTATTATTATCAGCCTAATTTTTTTGTTGTTGAAAGAAAAAAAATTTGAACTTAATTCTTAAATAAAAAGGTACATATTGTGATGTAACAAAAAAGGTATATATTGTTCAATTAATTAACGATGTGTTTGGCAAAGTGATAAAGTGAAATGATAGATAGAGGTGTATAAAAAAGTGGAAAGTAATTCAAAGAGTTGACTTAATAATATAAAATTTCATTGAATTTTTAAGTGATGACGATCTATAAACTGAAGTCCCATGTTCGAGGCAATGCCTATTGTCGTAACGGTTTCGCGCTCGACGATTTTGAAAACATTTAAAAACAAAGGGAGTCACCACCAATTTTTTTTGACTAGGTGTGATTGGTCACCTAAAATATTTATCTTTTTAACAAAATCTCAAAATTAATTAAGTTTTATTAAAAATACAATTTTGGTCTGCGAAAACAAAAATCGGGTTCGGGAGTACGGTTACGCGTGGGGAAGGATTAGCACCCCCACGACGCCCGTTAAAAAACGATACCATAATAATCATGTGTTATCCTTTAATTTTAATAAAATGGTCTTAAATTAATATTTAAAAATAACTCCATTTATTTTGAAATTATTTTTTTATTTGTATTAATTTTGAAACATTTAAATTTTATTTTTTATTTGAAATAAGTGAAAATCTTTTGTATTGAAAATTATTCCGAAGTACCCCAATACTCTGGTAGCATTTCAGATAATTTCCTCACCTAGAGATTTCTTAAGAATTACTACTTGTGAGTTCTATAGAATCTCATCATCGGAAGATTCACACTCGCTTCGAAAATTATTATGAATGCACATGATGCAAACAGGTAAAAAATGATGCAAATGAATTTTTAATTTTTTATGTAAATATTTCTTTATTTATTTTAAATAAAAATTTTTATTATTGAAAAATTGCACTAAGTATCCCAATACTCTGGTAACACTTAGTGAACTTCTCTCACCTAGGGATCAGTTAAGAAATCACTACTTGTGAGTTTCATAACATCCCATCATCGGAAGATTTGTTTACTTAAATTTAAATTTTATTATTTATTTCCTTTTTCTATTTATTTTTTTAAAAACTTATTTATTTTTATATTAATAAAAATTTAAACTATTGAAAAATCATACTAAATATCCCAATACTCTGGTAACATTCAGTACGACTCTTCTCACCTAGGGATCATTTAAGAAATCACTACTTGTGAGTTTCATAACATCCCATCATCGGACAAAATTTAATTAAATTTAAATTTTATTATTAATTTTCCTTTGTTTAAAAAACATTTATTTTTATTTTTATTATATTATAATTTTTTTTTATGAAAATATATTAAGAATATCTAAAATAAACTATAAAGCAAACAAATAAGTAAATAAATAAAGAGTAAATAATAAATAGAAATTTTTACCCAAACAAAATTGGGCTTGAAACCCAAATAAGCCTTCAAGAAGCCCAAAAATCAAGCCCAACTGCAAGGGCCCAATCTGCCAGCGGAAGCGGGTCGATCAGCATGTCTAGATCCGGGTCCGGTCGAGTGGGCTGGAGCGGGTCGCGGCTGTGAGTGCTCCTGGGTCGGGTGCTCGGATCCTGGACCCGGGTCGGGTCCAGGCGCGGATCCTTCAGTTTCTTTTTTTTTTGGCTATAAAAACCTATCTTTTTTTTTTTCACTTCATTTTCTTCTTTTTTCTCAAAAAAAAAAATTTCAAGAGCCTTGGAAGGCTCTCGGGTGGGTCGGCCAAGCGATTCCCGTCGGCCACTGGGTCCGTCGGCCGCCGTCTCCGGTGGTCGATCCTAAAAAGTCTCCGACTTTTCGAAAGCCCTCCGCCTCCTCTTTTCGTTTCAAACCTTCGATTCACCCAAAAATCACCCTAACCCTGTGGATTTGGCTTTACCGAAGCCAACTTTCTTTCTCTTTTTTTTTCCTTTTTTTTTCTTTTGTTGTGTGATGAACAAAAAGTTATATTCTCGCAAGTGCACGAATCAGGATAGTATAGCGTGCAAGTACAAGAGTCGATCCCACAGAGATTTGCTAAATTTATTCAATTAAAATTCAACTACTTATCCAATATAAGCCAATAAAAAAGAATTATCTAAGTATCTAATTAACTAATGGAATTAATTAACCTAATAAAACAAATAAATTCACCAGTCGAGAAAAGCCTAGGAATTTGATTTCACCAATACATTGCAATTTTATGTCTTCAATCCTAAAAATCTCAATTCAATTCTAAGGTTCATTCTTCCTAATATATGATCACTCTGTTTGATGGCAGCTATAATCAAGTATTTTTAATCATTAATTACCTATGATGTGTAGCATAATCAATGACTAAAAATCCATTAAGAACAGAAGAACATCTAACAAGAACCAAATAAATATTCTAGCTTGATGTATGCATCAAATATTTATTCAATCATTCAAGAGAGCTATACATGGCTTAGCATATGATGTGTACCCTTACCATGTCTCAAACAATCAATTAACTTATATTAAAGGTGGCCAATCAATAACACAAATTAAAAGATTGAATTAATCACAATGAATGATACTAGAATTTTAGAATTGATCAATTAATCATAAAGATATAAAATATACAAGTAGGCTCAATCAAATTCCTAGTAAATAAATTAGTTCATGTTTAATATAGCAAAACACATTATCAAACTAATAAAAGTCATGCTTAATCAAACACTAACTAATTTAAAATAAAATATTGTATGAATCTAATAATGCAAATTAACTAAAAATAAAAGTACTGTAGCATCCCCTTTTTCTGCATGATTCTCCATGGAATTCTTTTGACAGCAATTACTCTTGCTAGTGGAGCACGCATGAGGTGACATGAGCATCAAAACAACTCATCACTTGAACTTTGAGCAGCAGTTGTTCACGGGTCTGTGCGCAGCAACTCAAATTCGGTCCTTATGCTTCAAGGTTTGGTTCGGTACTACTCCAAATTCCAGCAGCAAATCAGGTGCCACGAGAGGTTGCGGCTGCCTACTTCTAGCGACTCACAGTAGACAGCTTGAAGCTTCAACAACCCATGCCGTGTGCCACAACTATCCACGTCCCAGGCACCACGCAGCAAAACAACAAAATAAAGCCAAGACCGAGACCCCCTTAAGCTCTGTTCTGCCCAGCAAACAATTCTGCAAAATAAAAAGAAACACAGCAGCAGAAAGAAAAAAAAACACTAACAGCTCAGTACCAATCCTCACTTCCCTTCTGTTCTCTGTTTGTTTTCTCCTTGTGTCTTGATTTTTTTTTCTCCCTCTTGTTATTACTGCTGCCCCTCTCCTTTTATAATTTTTCTTCTAAGATTCCAGGGTTTCTTTTTAATCAAGCAATAAATCTCAGCCTTTTATTTTATTTTAATCCTATGGTCCAAAAATACTTAAAACAAATCAGAATTTAATTACAACTTTAGAAAGTCAAACAATGTATATTTCAAAAAATTTATTCCAATCACAAAATTTATTGTTTGATTTCATGCCATAATTTCCAAAATTAATTCCCAAATCACTTTCTCTAAATTAATTCAAAAGATACATTGAACAATTAATTTTACACAAGAATATAGCAATAAATGTGGTAATAAATAATAAAAATAATATAACAATTATATTATTATCATTGTGGTTTCTCACCGATGCAGTGAGGAAGATGGTTGTGTTTTTTTTGTGTGTTTTTTGCAGGTGGTTGTGTGTCGGCGATGGTTTCGGTTCTGGTAGAGAGGCTGTGGCGGTTAGGGCTTTTTGGTTTACGGTGGTGAGGGTGAGCTGGGTTCCTGAGTGTTGAGTCTTAAGGGAAAGGGGGTTTCCGATGTAGGGGCTGTGTTAGGGGTTGTCGACAGAGGCCGAGGGGGTTTTCGGGTCAGTGGAGGTGTTTGGTAGTCCTGGTTTCGGGTAGAGAGGAATGGCGGTTAGGGCTTTTTGGGTTACGGTGGTGAGGGGGAGCTGGGTTCCTTTGGGTTGTCTCCTCCTGGTGGTCAAAAGGGGTCTCGGGTAGTGAGGGTTTGGGTCTGTTGAAAAATCCTCCCTCCAAAAGATTGAGGGAGGGTTCTTTGTAGGGGGACTGGTATAGGGTTTAGTGTAGATGGGATGGGGCTTATGGACGGGTGACTTGCCGGTGGCAGTGACTGACGGCAGCCTTGGGAGAGGGGCTGGCAGGGAGGAAAGCCGACGGTTATGGGGAAGGAAACCCCATTAATTGCACTGATATAATAATAATAATAATAATAATAATAATAATAATAATAACAGATACTTAAAAATAAAAATAATAATAATAATAATAATAATAATGATAATAACAAAAATAGGACAAAATTAGGTGTCAACAGCTGCCCCTCTTTGCTCATTGTTGAGAATCAGGAATAGAGCAAAGACAAAAGACATTAATTTTGTCCGGTTTATGACCTAATCTCTTTCTTCTTCTTTTTTCTTTTTCTCTTTTTTTTGTATATATATTTTTTTAATGTGCTCTTCTTGCAGCAGAGACAATGAAACTTTAAATTTCTTTCTTGGAATGTGCTCCTCTTGCAGCAGAGGCAATGAAACTTTAAAATTCTTTTTTGAAATTGAGAGATTTCACATTTAAAGATTTGATTTGGAGATTCACATCCGAAATTTCAACTTGGAGATTCACATCCAAAATTTTGAACTTAGAGATTCACATCCAGAACTTTAACTTGGAGATTCACATTCAGAATTTTAACTTGGAGATTCATATCCAAAGCTTTGACTTTGATTTAGAGATTCACATCCAAATATTTGATACGGAGATTAACATCCGAAATTTTAACTTGGAGGTTCACATCCGAAAAGTTTGATTTGGAGATTCACATCCAAAATTTTAACTTGGAGATTCACATCCAATAATTTAACTTGGAGGTTCACATCCGAAAAGTTTGACTTGGAGATTCACATCCAGAATTTTAACGTGGAGATTCACATCCAGAAATTTAAGTTGGACATTAACATCCAAAATTAAAGTTAGAGATTCACATCCAAATATCAAAGTTGGAGATTAACATCCAATAATTTAACTTGGAGGTTCACATCCGAAAAGTTTGACTTGGAGATTAACATCCATAATTTTAACTTGGAGATTCACATCCAGAAATTTAAGTTGGAGATTCACATCCAAAATTTTGACTTGGAGTTTCACATCCAAAATTTTAATTCGGAGATTCACATCCGATAATTTAACTTGGAATTCAGAGATTCACACCTGAAATTTGATTTAGAGATTCACACCCAAAATTTTAACTTTGATTTGGAGATTCACATCCAAATCGAATTTCCCCATCTTAAAATTCCTTATCTTGATTCAATTTCATCTTTAAATCTTAAGTTTAATCTCATTTCAAATTTAATCTCGAACCTCATCTTTAAAATATAGCCCCGAA
Source organism: Heritiera littoralis (assembly GCA_031772115.1). Taxonomy (NCBI): domain Eukaryota; kingdom Viridiplantae; phylum Streptophyta; class Magnoliopsida; order Malvales; family Malvaceae; genus Heritiera; species Heritiera littoralis. The sequence goes on from JAPDPK010000004.1 coordinate 4,824,163, forward strand.
CCTTCTTCTTCTCCTTTTTCTTTTTTTAAAAATTTTCTTCTGCCTCTTTTTTTTCTTCAACTTTAAGATCTTATTCTTCCAACATCATATTCTAATCTTGCATTTTCTTGACAAGGATACATTCAGGAACTCAATTTGAGGATTTGCACTGAAAATTCTAATGTAAACTTTAATATAGAGATTCGCATCTTAAATTCAGAGATTCTCATTTAAAATTTTGAGTTGGAGATTTACATCCAAATATCCATTTTGGAGATTCGCATCCGAAATTTCAGAGATTCTCATTTGAAATTTTGAATTGGAGTTTCACATCCAAATATTAGATTCGGAGATTCACATCCAAAATTATAATTTGGTTTTGGAAATTCACATCTAAAAATTTGATTCGGAGATTCACATCTAAAATTTTAACTTGGAGATTTACATCCAAAAATTTGACTTAGGGATTCACACCCAAAATTTTGACTTAGAGATTCACATCCAAAATTTGATTTCGAGATTCACACCCGAAATTTTGATTTGGAGATTCACATCCAAAATTTGATTCAGAGATTCACATCCGAAATTTTAACTTGGAGATTCACATCCGAAATTTTACCTTGGAATTCAGAGATTCACACCTGAAATTTTCTGAATTGGAGATTCACATCCAAATATTTAGCTTCTTGATACATCATCCTTTTAAAACTCTTCACTTTAAAAATCTTATCATTTTATCCTAAAATTTTAAGAATCCCGCTTTCTTCCTTTTTCTTGCGTTTTGTCCTTCTTTTTTTTTTTTAGCCAAGAATGTACAAACTTTGTTACTTAAAGGCGAAATTTTCTTTTTTTTTTTGCATGTGATGAATGCAATGCAAATGTCGAGAAATAGAAAAAAAGAAAAGGGAAAGAAAAGGAAAAATAAAAGAAATCGAAAGTTGCAGTAATAAGGTTCACAAGACCATCATTCTCACCATTTTTGAATCTTTTCAAATCATAAGCTTCCATCCATCTACCAATTCTATGAAACACCATTAATTCTTGCTCATTTTTCACCATTTGATCCTACATTCATATTTCTTTGGCTCACTTGTAAACCTTCCCATGGTTCTCATCTATTCTTTCTTCACCCTATATCATGTTCGACTTTCCTCTTCTGTAATGTATTGGGCTTTCTCAAACATTGTCAATCACTTATTTATCGTCATTTCAATTTTATAATGAATGTAATGCCATCACATTTCTTTCAATAATCATGAGTATGCAAATTGATCAAAAGTTGAAGGATGGACATTTATGATGAAGTCAACAAGAACAAGTTTAACCAAGAATAATAGGTAATTTCCAGAGGCCGAGGGAAGGTAACAGTATCTAAACGATAAATATTCAATCAATCTTGATAAACTAATCTAAGATTGTTCCAAAACTCTATTTGATCGACATTCTAATCATTTTGGTTCCATCAATGCTTTGCCCCCCACTTCATGAAATCTTCGAACAGTACTGGTTTCTCTTATAAAAGGCTATCTTCCGGAGATTTCAATCGAATTTCCCACTCTTCTTTTGACTCAAATCGCCCTTTTGGGTTTTCAACTTAAGCCCCTTTTTATTCTTCTCTTTTTTTTTTTTACTTTTTTTTAGCTTTTTCTTTTTCATTTTTTCTTTCTTTTTCTTTTTACATTTTCATTCTTTTTCAATGACCATACTTATCCATAATCAACACACTTATCAAGCCCCACAATCATGAACTTGTAACACATCTAAGCTCAATATATGATTCCTTAACTCAAGCATTCAAGTTTAATCAAAATGGACTTTTAAGGTACGTAATGTAGGCCATGGTTCAGGGTTTTGAAAGAATGGATAAACAGACCCAAAATACGTGTTTTAAGGGTTTCAAGCAATAGGATCATTTTTCATCATATTGAGAATTTTAGCATTTTACCCCTTCTTCATTTATTCTTCTTTTGTTTCTTGTTTCTCTTTCCATTCTTTTCCGTTCACTTCCTTTTTTCTTTTGATTCTCTCTTTTACTCATTTTCATCATCATTCATTTCACATTTTTTTTGTTTTTTTTTTAGGAATTCAAGCATGAAGATATGTTTATCTTAATTTTGCCCCCCAATGTGGAGGGTGATCCTTGGCAGGTTTCTTTGAAAAACATATATAACTATAAGGCTCAAAGGGGTAACAATGGACAATTTTTCTCATATGTGAAGGGTAAACCAAAGATGGCCATTTCTCATTTCAAACGTAAATACTTTTATCAAAGAATTATTTATTAAGCCAACACAATCTTGTGGAAAATCTACCATTAAGTTGCACCTCAATTCTGACTTTCATTGTGTACACTTCAACGATTGACTTCAACATTCCCATCGATCAAGGGGGACAAAATTGTCAATACAAATAGAATTTTAGAGTTTTATCCCAGATTATTATCAAAATCGACATCATATTCATCATTTAACAACAAAATTGGGCAAAGAATGGAAATTAATCATTTAGAAGCCCAAAGAAGGAGAAAGAGGTCAAATATAGGCGAATGCATAAAAAATATAAGATTTCGAAGAAGAGAGGAAAATGTAATGAAAATGCATCAGTTACTCCGTTGAAATGACGAAAAATAAATGAAAGTCAATACACAAAAAGCGCTTTTCAGTTCATGAGCATTACAAAAAGAAACAACTTTACACCATCATGAATGACCAACCAAAAAGTCTTCTTTTGCAATCATATTGTAGCATGGTTAACCTATTCCTTCTTTTGTCCCAAAATCCAACAAACCAGATCTAATCAAACTTTGCACCTTATGCTTGAAAGCAGGGCAACTTTCTATCGAATGACCCATGTTTCCACTATGATAGTCACACCGAGCATTTGGGTCATACCATTTTGGATATGGAGGTTCCGAAGGCTTTAATCGGACTGGGGTAACAAGTTGGTTCTCGGGAAGATATTGAAATACTTCAGTGTAGGACCAAGGAATCGGATCAATGTCGATCCTCCTCCATTTGTTTCGAGATGCTCTTTGGTTATTTTGGGTAGGCACAGGTGTTTGGAGAACTATTTGCCAACTAGATTGCGGGATTGGCTGATGGGTATTTAAGTTTGGAGAGGTAGTATTTGTGATGGGGTAGTGGGTTTGGTACATAGGATAAGGATGATATGGAGCAAAGTCTCCCACACGTTGCCCCTCAAGATTCATAGCATGAACATCTCCTCCATTCCCCGATGTATCACCTTTTCTTGCATTCATGGCATCATCTCCTACAAGCTTGCCACTATTGATTGCATTCTCTATTATTTCACCAGAAATTACCATATTTGCAAAATTCTTGGTGGCATTACCGACCGTGATTTCATAAAACGGTGCAGGGAGCGTATTGACAAACAAAATGGCTGTTTCTTTCTCTGTGAGGGGAGGTTGAACCTGGGCAGCTACATCCCTCCATCTTCGAGCATATTCTTTAAAGCTCTCCTCATGTTTCTTCCTTATCCCCTGTAAGGACAGGCGGTCTGGTGCTAAATCTTCAACGTGTTTGTATTGAGCAATAAATGTTCGAGCCAAATCTTTCCATGAGCGAATATGGGCTCGATCTAGTTGGGTGTACCATCTGGCAGCTGATCCGGTAAGACTGTCTTGAAAAATATGCACCAATAATTCATCATTCTCGGCATATGCAGCCATTTTTCAGCAATACATCTTCATGTGAGTTGTCGGGCATTTGGTCCCATCACACTTTTCAAAATCTGAAACTTTGAACTTTGGTGGGATAACTACACCCGGTACCAAACAGAGCTCGTTCGCCTCCAAAGAACCATATAAATCCATCCCTTCGATAGCTCGTAACCTCTCTTCAAGGAGATCTAACTTCGTCTGAGGCTCTAAGTTCTCTTTCATTGTTGACACACCCATCTTCAATTTCTCCTGTTCTTTAGGATCCTCTGAATCATGGACAGAGATCGGGTCTGATGGCTTCCTAACGGGGTTTGGAATGTCATACCCCGAAAATGGCGTATGCTGTGAAGTACGAATTTGGGGTGGAATGGGACTTTGTAGATATGAACGTTCACCGTCTTGTGCCCACCTCTCTTGAGTAGTTGCTTCCCCTACTAGTTCCTTTCCTTTACTCATTTTGGTCATCATCTCCATCATTGCAGCCAATGGCCCTGTCATCTCTTCTTGCGCCTTTTCTATTTTCTCCATTCGGCTAGCCTGTCCTTCTTCCATGGTCTATACTTGAGAGTCCTGAATTGCTTTGTAACTTTTGATGGTCGAGAGGCCTTGAACCTTATTACCACAATTTTCTTATTAGAAATTCACATTACTATCTTACCTTCGTCAAAAAAGAGAGAAAAAGAAAAAGAATAGAAAGAAAAAAAAAGAACTTTCTTTTATTTCTTTCAAAAAATTTTGGAACAAACACTTTTTTTTTCTCTTTTGTTTTTTTTTAGAGCATTGGCATGTTTGCTGAAGTATAACAAGTGTATGATGTGAGTTTTATGAAAATCATGTTATTTAAATATGTATGCAAATGATATGTATGACAAAAATCCATGAAATGGAACAATTTTTCTTTTTTCTTTTTTTTGTTTTGTTAATTTGCATGATTTTCTTGGGTATTTAAGTCTTCACTTTAACCAAATCTTAAGGAGTAATAATTTCAATGAAAATAATCAATCAATAACACATGTACATAAATTTGATAAAAAAAATTGAAAGAATAAACAAATTCAAGATTGTAAAAGACTTAGTCTAGTTTCTCAAATATTTATCTACAAAATGTGATGCAACAATGTAAAATGCATACCATAGTTCAAACTAAAATTTGCCCCTTACTTATCATATTCACTTATTAACTTAAGAGGTTAAGTCCGAAACAAGTAAGAGAAGTTGAAGAGTAATCTTAAACCATATCAAAATTGTTTCAAAAACTCTCTCTTCTTTTTGTTTTTTAATTTTTGGTGAGAAGAAACATTATTAACCATGAAATGCTATGTAAAATGTTCAAGACATGACACAATAACAAGACATTGTTGAAAGACATGTTCAAACAAAATGCAATTTATGCAAAATGAAATTACAATGAAGATCAAATTCTATTTTATTTCACCTAACCTTCATGATTCTAAAATGCACATGACATAATTATCAATATATGTATACACAACGATGATGAAATGAATTAAAATGATATATGTCCCTAACATGTTTGAGAAAAACGAATATTTGTATTCACAATACCTAGACACTAATCTTATTATTCCTTAATCCAATCATGCAAGAAACATGGAATTCCTAACTAAACCTGAGCATTCTTCTTCGTTTTTTTAGAAATCATTTTTCTCTGATCACCAAACAATTTTTTTTATTTTCTATTTTTTTTCTAAAAAATAAAATTCACATTCCCTATTCTATTCTTTTTTTCAAAAATTGATTTTAATTCATTTTTATTCTAAATCAAACTTTTTCTTTTATCACTAAAATTTTCTTTTTATTTTCTATTTTCCCTCAAATTCACATCCCCTATCGATTCATTTTTCAAAAATTAACTTTATTTTATTTTTATTCCAAATCAAACTATTTTTTTTGAATTCTTTTCCACACAAATTCAAGGACAATTTTTTTGTTGACATCTTTTTGTTCAAAATTTTTTTTATGAGATAATCAAGAAAAGGAAAAAATTTTTTTTTTCTGTTTTTATATTTTCATTAAAACTCCTATACAACCCAAAAATAAAAAATATTTTTCTTTATTTTTTTTTTCTCGTCAACTTGTTCTTTAAATTATTCAGAAAAGGAAAAAAGAAAAATCAATGAAAGATTTTGTTAACTCTATTTTACCTTTATTTAGAAAAAACGTCAGCTTTCTTCGTATTTTTCCATTTATTCCCATTTTTATGTCCATATTTTTGAAAGAAATCCCTCTTCTCTTTTTTTTTAAGAAAAATTATTCCCATTATTTTTAAAGAAAAGTTTGTTTTATTATTTTTCTCACACTTTCTTTTTTCATTAAAACTTAGATTTCTTTCTTTTTATTCTACAAAATCTCTTTCCACAATTTTATTATTATTATTATTATTATTATTATTATTATATTTTGAAAAATCCTTTTTGAAAAACAAGAAAAATTTCTAAGACTTTAATTATGGACAATTCAAACCAAAATCCATAGTACCTTTATTATTGATACCAGAAATGAGGTCAAATAATATTCCCTCTTGTGTCCTAATATCGGGATAATTTCTACAAAAATTGGACATGGCTCTACCTAAGGCTGGCCTCTTAGGTTTTTCTATATGCTGAGCTGGTTTTCAAATCTAAAGGTTCCCAAATTATACCTCACTGTCGTCCACACTGGACTAGTAAGATTTAATTTGAATGGGAGTATTTCGATTGCTATTGCGGAGGTGATTACCTCACGAGAGCAAAGGTACTCTACTCTCTCCTAAGAAGGACTGAACCCGGGTATAGAGCTCATGTTATGCAGATGCAAGTGCAAGTGTGTGCATGAGGGAACACGCCAATCATTCATCACACTATGACTCTAATGCTATATGTCCAAACAATTTATTAATAACAATATATACAAATATAAAACATAAAATAAATAACATAGAATGCAAATGCAAACAAAATTATTTTCAAAATCCAAGTGAATTAAGTTTAAATATCAATCAAGACCATTAAATTAAAACTTTGGATAACACATGATTAATGAATGGCTTGACCCTCAAAAATCGTTCCCCAGTGGAGTCGCCAACTTGTCGTAACGGTTTTGCGCTCGATGATTTTGAAAACATTTAAAAACAAAGGGAGTCGCCACCAATCTTTTTTGACTAGGTGTGATTGGTCACCTAAAATATTTATCTTTTTAACAAAATCTCAAAATTAATTAAGTTTTATTAAAAAGACAATTTTTGGTCTGCGAAAACAAAAATCGGGTTCGGGAGTACGGTTACGCGTGGGGAAGGATTAGCACCCCCACGATGCCCGTTAAAAAATGGTACCATAATAATCATGTGTTATCCTTTAATTTTAATAAAATGATCTTAAATTAATATTTAAAAATAACTCCATTTATTTTGAAATCATTTTTTTATTTGTATTAATTTTGAAACATTTAAGTTTTATTTTTTATTTGATATAAGTGAAAATCTTTTGTATTGAAAATTATTCCGAAGTACCCCAATACTCTGGTAGCATTTCGGATAATTTCCTCACCTAGAGATTTCTTAAGAATCACTACTTGTGAGTTCTATAGAATCTCATCATCGGAAGATTCACACTCGCTTCGAAAATTATTATGAATGCACATGATGCAAACAGGTAAAAAATGATGCAAATGAATTTTTAATTTTTTATGTAAATATTTCTTTATTTATTTTAAATAAAAAATTTTATTATTGAAAAATTGCACTAAGTATCCCAATACTCTGGTAACACTTAGTGAACTTCTCTCACCTAGGGATCAGTTAAGAAATCACTACTGTGAGTTTCATAACATCCCATCATCGGAAGATTTGTTTACTTAAATTTAAATTTTATTATTTATTTCCTTTTTCTATTTTCTTTTTAAAAACTTATTTATTTTTATTTTAATAAAAATTTAAACTACTGAAAAATCATACTAAATATCTCGATACTCTGGTAACATTCAGTACGACTCTTCTCACCTATGGATCAGTTAAGAAATCACTACTTGTGAGTTTCATAACATCCCATCATCAGAAAAAATTTAATTAAATTTAAATTTTATTATTAATTTTCCTTTGTTTAAAAAACATTTATTTTTATTATTATTATTATTTTATTTTTATTATACTATTATTTTTTTATGAAAATATATTAAGAATATCTAAAATAAACTATAAAGCAAACAAATAAGTAAATAAATAAAGAGTAAATAATAAATAGAAATTTTTACCCAAACAAAATTGGGCTTGAAACCCAAATAAGCTTTCAAAAGCCCAAAAATCCAGCCCAACTGCAAGGGCCCAATCTGCCAGTGGAAGCGGGTCGATCAGCAGGTCCGAATCCTGGTCGGGTCGAGTGGGCTGGAGCGGGTCGGGGCTGTGAGTGCTCCTGGGTCAGGCGCACGGATCCTTCAGTTTCTTTTTTTTGGCTATAAAAACCTATCTTTTTTTTTCACTTCATTTTCTTCTTTTTTCTCAAAAAAAAAATTCCAGAGCCTTGGAAGGCTCTCGGCTGCGTCGGCCAGGTGATTCCCATCCGCCGCTGGTTCCACCATCTGCCGCCGCTGGTTCCACCGTCTGACGCTGCCAGCTGCCGTCTCCGGTGGTCGATCCTAAAAAGTCTCCAACTTTTCGAAAGCCCTCCGCCTCCTCTTTTCGTTTCAGACCTTCGATTCACCCAAAAATCACCCTAACCCTGTGGATCTGACTTTACCGAAGCCAACTTTCTTTCTCTTTTTTTTTCCCTTTTTTTTCTTTTGTTGTGGTTTCTCACCGATGCGGTGAGGAAGATGGTTGTTTTTTTGTGTGTGTTTTTTGCAAGTGGTTGTGTGTCGGCGATGGTTTCGGTTCTGGTAGAGAGGCAGTGGCGGTTAGGGCTTTTTGGTTTACGGTGGTGAGGGTGAGCTGGGTTCCTGAGTGTTGAGTCTTAAGGGAAAGGGGGTTTCTAATGTAGGGGCTGTGTTAGGGGTTGTCGACAGAGGTCGAGGGGGTTTTCGAGTTAGTGGAGGTGTTTGGTAGTCCCGATTTTGGGTAGAGAGGAATGGCGGTTAGGGCTTTCTGGGTTACGGTGGTGAGGGGGAGCTGGGTTCCTTTGGGTTGTCTCCTCCCGGTGGTCAAAAGGGGTCTCGGGTAGTGAGGGTTTGGGTCTGTTGAAAAATCCTCCCTCCAGAAGATTGAGGGAGGGTTCTTTGTAGGGGGACTGGTATAGGGTTTAGTGTAGATGGGATGGGGTTGATGGACGGGTGACTTGCCGGTGGCAGTGACTGACGGCAGCCTTGGGAGAGGGGCTGGCATGGAGGAAAGCCGACGGTTATGGGGAAGGAAACCCCATTAATTGCACTGATATAATAGATAATAATAATAATAATAATAATAATAATAATAATAATAATAATAATGATAATAACAAAAATGAGACAAAATTAGGTGTCAACACTTATCATGAAGCTTGAGGAAGGAAAGAAAATATTTGTTTAATTGCAGCTATATTTTAATTAATTCATTGGAGGGATTAATTACTGTTGGTACATAAGATTAATTATTGAGAATGTAACCAACAGTAAATATACATAGCTATTTTTTTTTTTGAGAAATATACACACCTAGTGTTTAAGTATATGGTAAATAGAACAACTCAAATTTAATCTAACGATTGTTACTTCTCACTAAAAAAAATTAAGTTTAAAATTCGAATTATTTTCCTCTTTTATACCTTCTTGTGAATATATATATATATATATAAAATAAAGAGAGTAGAAGATCTACAAACATTGTCAAAAGGCAAAATAAAAACATTGGCTGGCACTACAAACTCATTGGTTTTCACTTTTCATCTCACCAAGTTGCAAATAAAAAAAAGGCTATCTTTAGAAACATCTGGGTTTAATTTTCACTTGCTGAGTCCCTAGTAATCATCCAATGGCACCCAAGAAAAGTACAAAGCAAAGCCAGAGTTCATAGAGAGAGATGAAATAATAATTTAAAGCGGGGTGAAGCGGCAATCAAGGTTAAGACCAAAGATTAAGCGATGGCCTACAAGGAGTATAATCAAGAATGACATTGAGATCAAAGCAATGGTGTGGCCAAATCCTTTCAGTTGTCCAGGTACATTGCTTGCACGAATGTGCTAGTGACCGAATCCACTCTAAAATCAAATTTTAGGTACTTGGTTTATATTTTGTCCCCCTCAACTGGCTGTGGAGATTCAACTCCCTTCAAGCCTCACCACATTTAAACCTTGCCCACTTCATGTTTATCCTTTCAGGGGAATACCAAAAAGAAAAAGGAAAATTTTATGGTAAGATGGATAATACTTTTGGTGTATGTGGGGTCTATAATATGTGACATTTGTCCAATTAAACCCCACCTATGGGGTTCATTTCTTCAATCATTCTCCCCATTTAAGGTTCAAAAATAATCCAAAAAGGAAATTAAAATCGAAAGCAAAGAATATATATTCATGGGGTATAGATATGGTACCATAGATTGTATATTTCATCCGAAAATAGGAGATTTTTCAATACAGCAGTAGTTTTTCTTTCTTCCATTTCTTCTTTTTTTTGTGTTGTTTTCTTCTCTTAGAATGATTAACATCACAAAGTCGGTTAAACTGGACGTTTCCTCTGTTAAAGGAAATGAAATAGAGGAACCCACCCTGTAGTTTCCAGGGATATTGATTTTGATCAGTGCAGAGAAAAAGTTGGAAATCTGAGGATAGAAAAGCCCTGAATATAGGGTCTGAAAATGGGACCCAATCAGCCCCAAAGGCCGAAGGGAAGTTCCTAACTTAGAAAAGGTCACCTTAATTACTATTATCAGGATATGTCACATTCTTCGTGTCAAGTACACCTAAGCTCCCGAGGGCACCACAAAAGGTAAGGTGCATGGGATGATTCAAGAAAAATCCATTCTTTGTGAAAATTAAAAAAAAAAAAAACGAAAAATAAGAAATGAATGCAGTGGCAGCTAAGCCCTCTCCTAGGTCTCCCCCTCCCCTCCTGAGGCCCCTATCCTTCCTCTTCTGGGACCCAATTCATTTACACACACAATTTCAAGAAATCTGTGGATATATGAATGTGGGCCTCATGAGCCTGCCATTCAGCAGTGGGACCCCTTCCTTTCCCCTCTCAATCAGTAGCCGATGACTAAAATCATGATTGATTATCATGACCATGCAATGCATTGATGTCAAAGATGAAAAAAAAAACTAAAACTAAAAATAAAATAAAATTCCCATGATTTAACAGAAGTTCTTTCAGCTTTTCTTGAACCCAGAGATTTTCCTGAGGGATTCAATTCATCCTGTAAAGGGCAAAAACCTAACAGTAAAGTGAAACACATCCATTGTTTCCAGAGAATGCAAAATCTTTTTGGGGATTAATTATTATATTTGGTTCTTTTTTGGGATTGAAAAAGTTGCGGAAACATTTAACGTTACATGACATGAACAAGGACTGTCGGCAAACCCTTCTTTTAACCTGCTGCTACTCATTTGTTACCACCAATTTGCTGCTGAGTCTTTCAGTGATGGAATATTTTTCTCTCCGTTTGTCTGCCATTATTATATTGACGATCATGATTTTAGTTATATTCAAAAATAGTTAATAGCACTTTGGCACTAATTAAACTCTTGCCTCTTGACCTCACAACAATTTCTGAAAAATGTTAATTTATTTATTTATTACTACAAGCTTTCCCTTTCGGTTTTAACTTTAAGGGCCCAAACTTGTTAATATTTTAATGTTCTAGTGTGGTAAATGTGTCAGCTGTTGCATCGACAAATCTCAGCTACTATTCCGCATGCCACACAAATCCCCCGAAGCTCGTACGCCCTGTTTGGGTGAAAAATTCATTTAGATTTGAAAATTTGTACATATAATTTATTGTTCATGTTAGGTCAAATTATATTCGTTTTGTATAAAAAATAAAAATTTTGTAATAAAATTCGAGTGAAAGCGTCAAGATAAAATATTTTTTTGGTATTTTAGTTGTATATTTTTACCAAAATTTAAATATTAATTTCGTATTTCTTGTATTATTTTTATATCATATATTATTTGTCGTGTTTAAATTTGTCAAGCTAAATTTTATTGGACGTCTAGAAATTGCATTATATATAAAAATTTATATATGATGCACTGACAGTGTATAGTTTCTATACACTGTCAATACACCAGAGGTTGACACCTCATCAATAGGTCCTTATATGCAAATATAAATAATTTTTTTTAATTTGCCCATAAGGGCTTACTGATGAGGTGTCAACCTCTGGTGCATTGACAGTGTATAGAAATTATACACTGTCAGTGCATCATATACAAACTCTATATATAAACCTATCTTAAGAATCAAATTAAGTAAACATGTATCTCTTTTGTTTTTGTAATTGAAATGATGATTATGATTATCATTAAACCCTCAATTATTCAAAAAGAAAATGAGCCATTCGTTTAACGACTTTGTGCAAATATAACTAAATGATTGGCAGAAATCATCGCAATGAAATTGAACCGGTCTGCGTTTTTGTTTCCAGATGTACCAAACACACAATTGAGGACGTAATTCTATTGATTTTGTAGTAGAAACTTTTTTACATCACCTTCCATCAATTACGTTGAACCGGAAATTTAGAGACCTAGACACAAAAGATGCCGTAACCAAACAGAGTCAGAGCCGGAGTTTACTTTTTTGCGGGGGCAGCGTAAAAAACTCGGGGCAGTGCAATAAAAATGTCGGGTAGGGCCCACAAACCACATTGGAGAGGGGGAGATTTGTGTCGTAACGGTTTAATGATTGCCGAAAGAAGTTGGTTTTAACCCACAGTCACCAGAACAGACCAATATGAAAGAAAGATCCCTTTTAATCTGGCTCGCTCCAACACGTGTGCGTTTCGGCGGGCCCCATCAACTACCTCAGCCAACTGTAAATCCCACGTCACATCCATCCGTACGTCCACTCCATGTCGTGTCTTGGCTCTTGTCAGTCTACTATTGGCTACGCATCAATGGGAACTCGGTTCCTCTGCCCTGCCGCTGCATTTCTTATGCTGTAAATGAACTACGTTTCTCATCCGATATGATTAATCAGATGGATTCCAATTAATTAGAATTCCAAAAAAAATTATGAACTTTAATAAAATTTGAGTTTCTAATTGAATGGATTTTAAATTTGGTATTGTATTTATTCGATTTGATTCAATTATCTTTTTATGAAGATCAAATGAAATATATGAGAATGTGCCATTTGAATAGAACAGGAGATGCATTATTTTTGTTTTAAAATTTTATATTATTTATTTATGCATATTGTCATTATTTTTATTTTTTTAACATTAAAATCCGAAACATATCTCATCAAATAAATGCTATATATTAACACGTCTTTTATTTATTTATTTTGTAGTTTGCCATGTGCCGAGTTACAATCAAATATTCTGTAAGTAGTACTTAATAATTGAAGTCTCAAACCTAGCTAGACAGATAGTTACAAGTTCATCTCAATAATTCATCTAGACTCTTCTACATATAGTCATAACGTTCACCAAAAAAGAAAATATTGTCATAGCGTTATTCATAATATCATATATAAAATATACACAAATACTTAATTGTGGCTTTGAATTGGGTGATTTTCTTTCCGAAGTTAGGTTCTTTAGCAAGGTTATGGTGTTAATTATATATTTTATTTTATTTTATCCACCTACGTAGATAAAACTAGTGCAGTCTTTTTTATTTTTTTATTTTTTTGTAGTTGAATTTCATCGAAATGAAAATTTAGATGTGAGTTGGAGGGAAACTTTGGGTAGGATTCTTCTTCCTTACGAAAAAATTTATTTAGGGTTTTCCAGTTTGGTCATCAGTCTAATAGGCATATGTAGAATCTATGTTTACTCTCCATTTTTACTAATAAATTCTTACATAATTTTTCCACATATTTTATAATATTTATTTTTCATTTTTTGGTAATAAAAAAATTAACGAATAATATAATTAAAACTTTTAATAGTAAAAGACAAATATTTTTTTTCAATTTTTGGGTGTCAAATATTGATTCAATTTGAAATATACATGGAAAGGGATATCAATGATTGAGGGTTTCGTACAAAAATTAAGAGATGGGACCAAATTGAAGCAATTGAGAGTCGAGTACGGTCGTCTAGTAGCCAGAGTTTGTATCCTAATTGGGGCCTCTTCGGGGTACGATTTGCATTGAGCCGATGCTCACAAAAACTCTACAGGTATTCGCCACGTATAGAGACGGTGACTGTTTCACCACCACCACCGCCATATATCTACCTTTGGCTCCATTATTGTCCGGACGACTGGTTTTCAACCATGTTCTCATGTTTTTACCCGACCCTGATCTGCCCCCGTATTTGACTTTCATCTCATTGAATCTTTTTTTTTCTTTTCAAGAAAGTGATGTAAATACTAAAAATTGAAATACAAATATACTGCTCACGGGCATTTGTTGATATATAATTTGTAAATTTTAAAAAATATTTGTAAGTTTAAAGCATTTGTAAATATCAGTAATGAATTGATGGGATCTTTTGATCATGAAAATGAAATAATTTTTCATACTTCTAAAATTTTTTTGACAAAAAAATACAAATATACTGAAAGTTATTTTTTAAAAAAATTACATGAATCAATTACACTAAAGGTTGGGTTTGTTATTTTAGGTTTTTTTTTTTTTATCTTCACCGATTTTTTTTTTATTCTTATGATATATGGAGGAATAAAATCAACACGTTATCTATAATAATATTTCATTGTCAATTAGTTGTTTTCGTTGAGATGGATCCAACATGCTGATGATTTAGATAAAGAATTGAAAACATGAAACATTGAATATGTGTTTTTCTTGTATTTGAAGGAAGAACAACATCCCTGTTTTATATGCATACACACACATATATATTGACATTTTGAGATTCATTTAATATCCTATCTCTTTCAATAATCCAAAAGTTCGTAAGTAAAAATTTAAATAATTTGTAAATATAAAAAATAATGGTATGTTCGTAAGTAATCTGTAAGTTTCAAAAAAATTCGTAAGTAAAAATTTAAAGAATTTGTAAATTTCAATAATGAAATAATGGTACGTTCTGATCATGAAAATGAAATAATTTTCCTTACTTCTAAAAATTTTTTGACAAAAAATTACAAATACACTAAAAGTTACTTTTTTAAAAAATTACATGAATCAAGTACGCTAAAGGTTGGGCTTTTTATTTTAGGTTTTTTTTATTCTTGTGATTTTATGGAGAAATAGAATCAACACGTTATCTATAATAATATTTCATTGTCAATTATGATTAGTTGTTTTCGTTGAGATAGATCCAAAATGCTGATGATTTAGATAAAGAATTGAAAACATGAATCATGGAATATGTGTTTTTCTTGTATTTGAAGGAAGAACAATATCTTTGTTATATATACGCGCACACATATATATATTTTGAGATTCATTTAAATTCCCATCTCTTTCGGTAATCCAAAAGTTATGGTTCATCTTAAAATAATATCTAGTTTAGCAAATCGAATATCAGCCATCAATTGAATCATAAAAGTAAGCCAAATTTGCAAAATAAAATAAAAAGAAAGGAAGGAATTTGAGCAGTTGATGATGGGATATTAGCGAACCATATTCACAGGGATTAAGATAGTGAAGATTCTAATCAACAAGCTGTTTGAAAAATGAAATGGACACAATCTCTATGTCCTTGAACAAAAGAAGAGGAGGTGCCTCACATCACATTTTCATTATCTTTTTTAACCCATCTCTTTCCAAAAGGATGACAACCAATTGACAAGAAAGATCAACTATCGCTCTGGGATAATGGGATTAGACATTGTGCTAAGTCCTCATTAAATTCCCTAATAATTTCACTCATGCTTTTGGACAAACCCTTTTTTTTTTCCCATTCCTTGAGCCCGCCACCGCCCAGCAAGGATGCTGATGTTAAGGTCCCAAGGGTTGCGCACAAGCACTCTAGTGTCCCACTCGGCACTCGTGTTTTTCTTCCTTTTTCTGCAGCTGGCCGCTGGAGGAAGCACACCACGTTCGTGCTTACGTGCCTCGAGAGCTCTTGGCACTGAGAGAGGGGTCTATTCAGGGTGACCCTTACTGTATCCCACTAAACCAGGCCCATTAACACTAGAGGCAAGCATAAGCACATGCATTTGTCAACTACATCTCTATTAAACACTCAACTAATACTGATTTCCGGTTAACCTGTACCAATTGACCTTATCGTTATCGTTTTAAATCAGATTGATCCGATGTTTTGAAGACATATTTGGTGCGTAAGGTAGCAGATAGAATAAGAAGATATTCTCATATCATCTTATGTTTGGTATGCAATATATATAAAAAAAGATTGAATTATAAAGAGTATTAGTAATTTTTTTAGAAGAAAATAAATCAATCCATTAAAAAAATTATTTCTGATCTTTTGAAATTAAGTCATAGATACTTTGCATTGCTTATTTTCCAAAATTTATATTTAAAAATAATTCAATTAAAACATTTGATAATATGACAAGTGTTATTGTTTAATTAGTTAACCAAAAGTTTTTTCTTTTTATCACTCATTTTCATTTACCCTCTTTGTTTTAAATAAATTTAACTCTTAATTAGAAAAAAAATTATAAATATTTAAATTTTGAATTATTAAACTTAGTATTTTTTTCTTCTAACATTTTATTTTTATTTCTCTTTTTCTCTCCTCTCTTTTGTTTTTTTTTTCCTTTTCTTCCCTTTCCTCCCTCTTTCTGGCAAGAGAAGAAAAAGAGGAAAGATAAAAAAAAAAGAAAGTAAAATAAATAAATGCTTTTCTTTAAAAAAAATAATTTTTAAAAAAATAGTTTATTTTTAAAAAATTGATTTTAGGTTTTAATCATTGAAAGTCTTTTAAAATTAAATTAAAAAAGAAATAAAAATAAAGAAAATTATTGTTGATAAAAATTAATTTTGAAATAAAAACTTTAAACAATGGTAATTTTGACTAATAAAAAATCATTTTATATTACTCTTAATGGTACACATAACAAATGTGAAGATGTATAAAAATTATCTAATCCTATTATTAATTTTCACACACATCAAACATAAGACAAAATGACATCATATAAATCAATCCTATTTGTATTCTTACATTATTGTATTACATCAATAATTTTGTGCACATAATGAGCTCTTAATGTTGCATTTAAAGACTAACAAACTTTTTGCACTAGAATAGACTAGAAGAAATTGATTGAATGTAAGAACATGGCTGATTTCATCAGCTTTGCTTTTCGCTAGAATAGAAAAAAAAAATTGCTTCTTCAGTAAAGTGAACTCTACCATCACAATTAGTGAAATAGACAAGCCCTGAATCTTTCTTGAGTTAGTCACACTAGAAAACTTTATTTAAACCCATAGTAAAATGCCAAAAATATGATGGGCAATTTGATTTTAATGAGAATGAAGAAAGCATTACAAGAGGGATTACTGAGCTTTGTCAAACCAAATGCTTGTTTTGTTTCCCCTTAACCTGTATAATTACATCTCCCCATTTTGCTTTTAGTGGAAAATGAGTCAACTTTCATTACCTATTGCATCATTCAACCGGTGCCGTCCTTTTTCCAAATTA
Source organism: Heritiera littoralis (assembly GCA_031772115.1). Classification (NCBI taxonomy): domain Eukaryota; kingdom Viridiplantae; phylum Streptophyta; class Magnoliopsida; order Malvales; family Malvaceae; genus Heritiera; species Heritiera littoralis. Next base: position 4,841,482 of record JAPDPK010000004.1, read on the forward strand.
GTAATTATTAATTTTTAGTCTCTTATTTGGAAAAACATGAATATAAGTTTTGAGATTCAAATTTTTATACTTTCAAAAGCAAAAATATGATTATGTGAGTCAATATTCAAGATTGAATTAATAATTATTTACCGTTACAAACAATGATCTTTTATATATTATCATTGACAAACTTGTGTTAATTAATTTTTCTTTTTTTAGGAAGCTAAGCAGCAAGCAAAGTATCAAATTTATTATAAAAATTAACAACCTTTAAATCAAATTTGATTGTTTAAAAGATTCTTAACTTTCGTTAAAGGCAACAATTAAGAAGAGGGCAGATATGAAGATGAATCAGAAAGCTGGAATGACAAGGACAATGTTTGGTTGATAATTTTCCCTTTCCAGTTAAGAAAAAAAAGTTCCCAAGGCACATTCTGATCAGTGACAATCATTCGAACGGGAGCCAGTTGATCAGGAGAGTTTTCCAATAGTCATTGGCTGAAGCGAAAAGTCTTAAACGAATGGTCGCTACACTACAGGAAAGCATCAATTCTGCAACGTTGCATCACGGAGACAGGGACAAACCCGCAAATAGAAACTCTGCCGCATGCTTTTATAGTGTTAGTAGGATTAAATAATTAATTAAATACAGCTTTCTTACGTCATACTGATGCAGCCATGGATAGCAATAGATTCCAAAAGGTCAGAAGCATGAAATGCTTGAAAAAAAGAAGGATAAAAGAGCAGCATGTCAACTGGGTAAACTAAATTCACTTCGGTGTTTCGATGATCTTGTCCTAAAACACTCGGAATTTAACTCAAGAGAAAGAAAAGAAAAAGGTTGGTAAAAGTAACAGTTGGGGCGTGCAATTTTAGGTAAATCATTGTTCTTCGGTTTGCGGGATGAAGTAATCAAAACTTGGTTGTGGATATTAAAATGAAAGAAAACATAAATCCACACTGTTTCTTATTGGGCTGGCCCTGCTGGTCTTTTTCCTACGGAGAGCTTAAAGGCTGTAATGCCCACTCTGTTATCTGCTTCTGGCGCTGGCTTCTTTTCAGTATTTGTTTTGCGTATGGTGCTTAGCTACTGTTGAAGTAGCGGGCATTGTGGCATGTTTTAATTGTCACTGTGAAGGCAGAACGGACTGGTATTGAATCTCGTTGAAGAGCTGAGCTAATTGGTATCAGAAATTTTGAAGCAATTCTTCATGATCTTATTATTTCCACATACTGAAGTGATCATTAGTAAATGAAATTATGACTCCTTTACATTTTGTTTTTTAAGGATTTCTTCAGTTCTTTAGATTTCTCTCGATTACATCTGCCTTCTCAGATATCATTTTAATGGAATTTGTTAATTTTTTTTTCTTAGAATTATATGTGATTAAATAAAATAAAAAAACAATGTGGTGACTGTGTTGATTACAAGTAAAAATTAATTGAAAATCACAAACACGTAATCACATAAGTATCTTGATAAAAAAAAATTCATGTAAGTAAATAAATTTTAAAGGGAGATATTGTTAAATATACCGTAAATGAAAATTAATTTTCCAATCCAAATTAAACACAATTTAATTAAAATTTTATATTTTATAATTACTAGAACTTTTATGTGCAGAATTTTATTCACTACCTATCTATTGGTTCTGAATTTTTTTAATTTTTAAATTTAATTTTTAAACCATTCTAATAAAAACATTTCACAAGTTCTTCAAATTCCATATAAATTCTCCTACTTTCTCCTTATGGGTAGAATTTGTATTTGATGCAGTGTCACTATTTAAATTATACATTCTTATCAAATTATATCATGATGCTTAATTAATTAGTAAATTTAATAATATTTACACTACCTATCTTATTGGTTCTGAATTTTTTAATTATAAATTTAATTTTTAAATCATTCTAATAAAAATACTTCAGTAGTTGCTAAATTTCATACAAATTCTCCCACTTTCTTTGTATGGACAGAATTTATATTTGATGCGGTATTATTATGTAAATCGCACACTCTTATCTAATTATATCATGATTATTAATTAGTAAATTTAATAAGTTCCTCAAATTCCATACAAATTCTCCCACTTTCTCTTTATGGATAGAGTTTAGATTTGATGCAGTATCATTGTGCAAATCACATTAATTGTCATCAAACTGTATCATGATGCTTAATTAATCAGTAAATTTAATAATATTTACACCATCTATCTTATTGCTTCTGAATTTTTTAATTTTAATTTTAATTTTTAAATCATTCAAATAAAAATATTTCACAAGTTCTTCAAATTCCATATAAATTCTCCGACACTCTCCTTATGGATAGAGTTTATATTTGATAGAGTAATCGCATATTGTTATCAAATTATATGATGATACTTAATTAATTAGTAAATTTATTAATATTTATTTTTAAAAATTGTTTCATTTTAAAACTTTTAAATTCAAATATAATTTTATACATTGGAGTGCATCAAATGTAAATCCAAATAGTTATTTAGCTATTCATATCAATTTAACTTCTCCAGACTTATTAAGGAAAATTATAGTAGAAAAGAATGACAGGCGGCAGACGCCGAAAAAAACCTCCACCAGCTTATAGATCGAATTCAAAACAGAAAAGAAGTCAAACTCAACAACACCGCCGACCCCACTCTTAAACTTTCTCCTTTGTTTGATATGCCCTTAAATTCCCTTGTTTCTCTTCTCAACCCCACCCTTTATCCAGCTCCAATGGAATCTCTGTCTTCGTCCCACAAACCCCAATTGGAAGAGAAGAGAAACATGGGAGAAGAAGACCAGCAACAACTTCTTTCTGAGAAAACTGCAAAGCTAACCGTTAATGTAGAAAAAAGGGAATGCAACAACGAACAAGACGAAGAAACGTGTAAGACTCCGACTGGTGAAGAGTATCGGATTCCTCAACCCTTGGAATGCCCTCCAGCCCCAAGGAGAGGAAACACAAGAGTTCTTCCACTGCCGATATAATAAAGCAGTAACATTGTGGACGAGAAAGAGATTGAGACCATGTTTTCCCTTTTTCTTGATTCGTCCAAGACATCTCCCATGCAGTGTAGAGGGGGATCTCTGATTCTTTTATTTTTTTTTTCTTTTTTCTTTTCTTCTGGAGTTTAGGATATCGAATTAGTAGGTAGGAAAAACCCAGGCGAGGAATCCTTGGAAAGTTGACATGCAATGGAATGGCAAAGTGTACAAAAGCAATAACATAGTAGGAGTTAGTGGCGCTAGTTTAAACATGTTTTAAGTTTGTTGCTCAGCATAAAAAACCTCTTTCAGAACATACTCACGTTAAACAATGCCTAATGATGGTTATTCTGCATGCTATAATTTGTATACTAATATCTTGCTTCAATTTCCATTGGTTCATAAAATAGGTGACTAAAAACTTAGTGAATAATTATGTTAGAGAGGCAGGTGAGCTTTCGTGTATGGCCATGTTATGATGTTAATTGGGAATCGGGAAGTCAAAGTGGGATCCTGGACTCCAAGTCCAATAAATATGAGGCTGCAGAGAAAAGTAGCGATTTTTGTTTATCATCGCTCGTGAAATTATGTTTATTGCCTTTAAAGTATTAAAATATATAAATTTATATTTGGAATCGAATATAAATTTATTTTTTAATTTTTATTAAATTCATATATAATATTTATCAAATTTTAATCCATTACACTTTTATATTGTTGTCAGATTCTTAGTATACAGTACTAGCATCACTAAAACAATTGCACATCAAGATAACGTAATTTAGTACACTATAATTTGCGCGACTTTAAACAAGTTCCGATAGAATAACAACACTATTGCTTAAATAACTAAAACTTAATTTAATGATTATTATCTCTTTTTGAAAAAGATTAAATTTAAAAATTCGATTTCTTTCCTTTTTCTTTTGCACCTCCCATGAATAAAAAAAACAACACTATTGCTTTGTGTCGCATGGCCGAACTTAAAATGGATAAGGGGGGCAGAGGTGAAGGACTGAAGCGAAAGTGTGGCCCATTGATTTGTCCTTATTGTTTGGCCCATCATTTGTAATCTTTATCTATAAAAGACGACCACACAACCTTAAACTAGTTGCAGAGAATATTTTAATAACCTCAGCAAGTTGTGCAAGTATTTCACATGTTTATTGGTTTTACAATAATAGGGACACCAAACTCTGGCTGTAAAGTAACGAAGTCTATAGGGGCATGTTTGTAGTCTTGGGAGAGGGAGAATGAGAACCTCTGAAGAATCAGTGCCAGCACAGTTTTGGCTTCCAGCGTTGCGAAATTCTGCCCAATGCAAGTCCTTGGACCAACTGAAAAGCCCATCATTGCATTTGGGTGTTTTGCGGCTTTGGAGATTCCATTCTTGAATCTCAATGGATTGAACTCATTTGCATCTTCTCCCCAATATTCCTTGCTTCGATGAATCTTCACGAGTGGAATTGTTAGAATTGTATGTTTCGGGATCATTAAGCTCCCCAACTCCAAGTCTTGGGATGCCTCTCTCAACAGCATTATCGCCGGGCCATACAGTCTCAAGACCTCCAGTAGAACCATGTTCACCTGGTGGAAGTGCTAGAAATTTCAGCTTTTTCTGAAAAATTAGACAACATTTTAAGAGAAGGGAATGTTCTTGAAATGTTACCAGTTTCAACTTAGCCAACATATCAGCATCTGGAATTCCCTTCCCGCATTCCTTCAAGACTTCTTCTCGGAGTTTTGCCTGCCATTCTGGATGTATGCTCAACAAGATCACTGCCCAAGTTAATAAATTGGAAGTTGTCTCATGCCCAGCGAAGAAGAAAGTTTTGCATTCTTCCAAGATTTCATTGATTTGCAACTTGAGATTTCCGTTGGACTGAGTAGGTTCTGTAGCTGCCATCATTACACCGAGCAGATCATCTCCGAATGGAAAATCTGCACCACCGATGATTTTGGATTCCAATCTACTCTCTATGACGCGGCTTAGTAAACCCTTTACTTTCCTGTCAGTCTTCCATATTCGAAGGTTGAATGGAGTGGGGAGATATCTGAACGGAAACAGAAGAAAAAAAAAAGGTTGGAAGACGAATCTCAAGACTTAAAGAAGAAATTAAGGAGTAAGAGTATAATTATTACTGGCTGCCAGGGATGAAAACTTTGTCTCTTGAAGCAGCACACCATCCTTGAAGCTCTCTTTGTGCCTTGAAAGCCTCCTTTCCATGTACATAGCTACTTCCAAAAGCAGTATGTGCAATTATATCAGCTGTTAGCTTTTGAAATTCCCCGCTGATCTCTATCGTTGTACGGTTTTCCTCGTCTAACTCAGCTTGATGTTTCCACTCTTCAAACAAGGATAGTGAACATGCTACCATTCTCGTTACCATAACCTGTAATTAAGAAAGCCATGAACATTAACATGCACATGCACATGAAATTCCCAAGAAATTAACAAAATGATGAAGAAATGTTTGTTCAAGTAACAAGATGAGTAGAATTATATATTAGGAAGTTTGAAACCTTGAGCTTGTCTAAAGAGAAGGCAGGATTAACAATTCTTCTGTGTCTCACCCAGTCTAGTCCATTCATCATAAGTAATCCTTTCCCTGCTAATCTCCCTACTAAAGGCTTCTGGCGGGGTTTATTGTAGAAACCAAACTTGTTTGATAGAATTTGCTTGGCCAGCTCCGGGTCTGAAATGCAAAGATGGGGTTCTATTCCATGCCAATGCAGAAATGTCTCTCCTGTAACAAGAAATTACCATACAAACGTTAATCCGAATTGATAGCATACGTTTAATTAGTTAATCTTGTTAATTTACTAGAATGTAAGGAAGAAACTGACCATATTCTGAGCACCATATGTGGTAGTGTGGGAGAACACGCTTTAAAATATCATTAGAGTTTGTGTCCAATATATTTTCCCTGGCTGCTTTCTTCAACTTCTTCACCTCATCAAGAGAACCCTTAAAGAGAGAGTATGGTGGCCCTGTGATTCCTTGCTTCTTGAAGCTTTTCGTCAAGGCATATGGCCTCCACACAACAACCCTAAACACTTGCAAAATCTTGGACACTAGAACAACCGCCAAAGCAACCAAACTAATAAAACGGTAATCCATCCCGTCTCCTGACACTTTGCTTAATTAAGTTGGTCGTGGGGCAAAGGGCGTCTCAGTTTCTTTATGTAGGCTAGCTTATATAAGAAGTGGCGGCCTGCAGGAAGCGTCGATATTTTTCTAGAAGAATTTAGTTCTTTCATTTCACACATAGGATGCCCCTTTGGAGGAGAGTGAGGTCATTGCTGAGGCAAGAAAATGGAGCTTTCGTATGTGTGGGGGACACTTGCAACCTTGGCTTGGCATGGCAAGAGTAAGGCTATTAATCTCTTGTATGCTGAGTGCTGACTAGTTTTGATCACAGATTTCTCCTTCTTGCATGAAAGAGCTATCAATTTAAATTATTAGACATCCATGGCCATATACATTCGATCAGTTTGGTTTGGCCCCCCATTGTTCTAGTTGTTCTCTCTAAAGTGGGTGTTGTCCACTTGTTGAATTCTGAATTTCTTGAATATTTTATATTCAAGTTGGATATTTTCACTTATAATTAATTGATTTTAGTTAAGTTGGATGTTTAACATAATATTAAAATCTAAGTTTTGTTATGTGATTTTTACTTGTTATTTTTATTGCTCTTTTAAGGGTTTTTTTATGCGATAATCTTTCGTATCTCCGTTTACATGAGATAAATGTGTTAAACTGATGTTATCTCACATGATAGTGACGAAGATATTTTTATTGATTTTTGTGTTTTAATTTCTAGATAATGATTTTAATTCTTATTGGGTGATCCAAAAAACTTATCAGATCTCTTAAAATGGAATTGAGATTATCACTTAAAAGACCAGCACCACGTTAAAGTCGTTATTTCATTTTCAGATACAATGCCAACTGCCAGGGACCATCCCTTTGCCGATAGTTGCTACTAATTTAAATCTTATAAATTATGATAATATACATTTCAACTAATTTATTTCATATGAGGGAATTAAGATACAAGAGCCATTGCCTACTTTGCTGATATGCTTGAGAATACACAATATTCTCACATCAAATTATATCTATAACCTTATAATTAAAAGTAGAGTTTATATTTGATATACAAACAATGTATAATTGTTATACATTGTCGTCAATTATAGACTGACACATCATTAATGAAAAAAATTGAAAAATATAAAAGTCATTAAAAATAAATTAATAAAGTTGAAAAATATTTATTTTTAAGGGCTTGTATGCTTTTAATTTTGTTTATTAATGTTGTATCAATCTATGATTGATTGAGAGTATATAATAGTAACACACCTTAGTGCATCGAATATAAATTTTTAAAAGCACCCAACTGTTGTTAAAATCTACTTTTCTACTGCTTTGCTTTAAACCTATTTAGAGGTCAAGTGGTCCACTCAACCCTGAAAGTCTGTCTAAATTTTGACAGTGTTTGAACAAAAATATTAAGTTCAATAATTGGGCTTAAACAAAAAATATAGTCTGATCAAATTTTAAGCCGAACTTGACTTTTGTTCCTTAAAATCTAGGCTCAACTCGACCTAAAATTAAAAAAGACCAAAGATGATTGAAAGATGTAGTCACAATAACCATGTCTATGATTTAATACAAAACCTATTTTTTTCTAAGCATAATTTCCAATGACTCTTGTTTTTGTTGTTATCACAATCATGTCCATGAAAACATTATTAATTTCCAATGTGATTTCCGATAAAAAAAAAAACTATCTATATATCTACGTATAGGTAGATAAATAGATAATTATTGAAAAATGTATAAATTATTACTTGGATTCAAAATAAAGAAAAAAATTTTAAGGCATGAAAACATAGCAATATGCTTATAATTGAATTATAAAACTATAACTTTCAAAATACTTATAGCTTGAAGGTTCATTTAAAATTTGAGAGTTTAAACAAAAATATTAAGTTGAATAATCAAGCTTAGACAAAAACAATTATATAATTCAGTCAAATTTTGAACCAAACTTAAGTTTTGTTCCTTAAAACCTAGGTTCGGCCCGACTCAAATTTAATAAAGACCAAAGATGATTGAAAGGTGTAGTCACAATGACCATGTCCATGACTTAATAAACAAAACCTAATTTTTTGATAAGCATCATTTCCAATAACTTTTGTCTCGTAGTAATCATGATCGCGTCGACGATAAACATTATTGATTTTCAATGTGATTTCCAATAAAGAAACTAACTATCTACAAATAGATAGATAGATAATTACAAAAATTTATATGAGTTATTATTTGGATTCAAAAAAAAATTAAGGCATGAAATCACAACTAAATGCTTATAACCATAGCTTTTTACTCCACAGAAACTAAGCATAATTATAAAACCATAATATTTACTCCTCTTATATTGGTAAATAAGGAATTCTATATTAAGTGGGTTCTAACTTCAAATCTTCGCATTTTCATGGGTTTTAGTCAAGTTCAGCTCAAGTTTGTACAATAAATGTAAAGCGAACTTAGACAGAAAAGTAAGGCCGAATAATTAAGTTGGGCAGAGTTGGTTTCAAACTTGAGTATATTTCATTAATATCATATTTAAGTTTGACCCGAACTCAACTTGATCTATCTTATGAATATATTTACTTTGTTCTAATTATTTTAAGAATTTATATATGATGCACTGATAGTGTATAGTTTTTATACACTGCAATGCATCAGAGGTTGACACCTCATCAATAGGCCCTTATATGCAAATATAAATAAATTTTTTTAATTTGCCCATAAAGACTTATTGATGAAGTGTCAATCTCTGATGCATTGACAGTATATAGAAACTATACACTGTCAGTGCATCATATACAAACTCTTATTTTAAATTGTGGAAAAAACAGCATTGAGACAGCTCTCTCTCGAATGGTGTCCGACCCAGCTCGATTCCGGATTAGTTAGAGCCCAAAGTAACCTTCGAATACCGAAGGTGTTTACACCAAAAAAAATTATTTTAAATTGTGAATTGAGAGATAGGAAGGAAGAAAGGTGTGGGATTGAAAAAGAAAGAAAGTGAAGCGGAGTGGATAAAGAATTGTTTTGTTCTTATCTCAAGCTTAATAACTAGCCAAATATATCCTTAACTTTTTACATAAAATGGATATAAGTTCTCAAATTTTAATTTTATTATAAATATCCATAAACTTTATTTTATTATAAATAAACCTTTGACTTTTTAAAATAACGCAATTAAGTAAAATAAATAAAAGATTACGGTTTTATAAGTCCTTAAACTTTTATTATATTGTAAAAGTCTAAAATATTTAGACTTAATTACATTATTTTGAAAGGTCAGGTGTTTATATAGGAAAAATTAAAGATTGGGGTTTTATTTTCATTTTGTGTAAAAGGTTAAAGATATATTTGGTTATTAATATTTTATTTTATTTTGTTGTTAAATGACAATTAGAGGAAATTGCAAGCAATAATTTGTTCCAACTTAGGTATCAATAAACTGAAATCTAATTATCTATTAACTTATTTATTTGTTTTTATATTATTAATTATGTTTTTTTAATTTAAAAAAACTTTTTAATTAATAAACAATTAATAAAAAATGTTATGAAAATAAAATATAATTAACTAAATTAGATAATAAAAGATAATTATTTAAAACAGCTGCATAAAAATAAATCATTTTACTTATTGTTTATTAGTTAAATTGAATGTTCAAAGATATTTATTTACAGAAATCTTCCATATAAAAATTTCGAAAACATTGCCAAAATAAAAAACTCAACTATAGCCGGAGAAACAATACTGCTACAGCAAGTAACTAATCCTAAAATGGAAGCCAACTTGGGCTTTGACTCGCCACTTACAAATCTTGAGGTTTCATTTGAATTCCGAACTCTATTTAGAGACCAAAGACATGGATTCATGTATTTGATTTCAATTGCTATGGCAGTATGACACAGAGGAGTGATAATATTCACCGCGCATAGCTCACATTTTTACTGCATTTATTAGGATTAAATCTAATCAGAGTAGGATGTTTACAATATTATATTTGTTTTGTTTATTATCTTTAAAATTACATTACATTATTAAAAACTTATTTTGTATATTTAGATTTTTATTTTTTAATTTTAATTTTGTTTAAAAAAATGTCAGAATAATTTTATTAGTTTAATATAATACATAAAAAAATTTATTAATATATGTATAAATATACATAATGTGTTTTTAAATATTTAATAAAAAATGTATATTTCATATAAAAATAATTTTTAATTTATTAACAAAATTATTATTTGACGTAAAATAACTTTAATAATTTTTAATTATTTATCTAATTTACAAAATATCAATTATATATTATAAATTTCATTATATACAATTTTTATCTAATTTTTTTAAATAATCATTTTCTTTTTCCACTACACTTTATCTCACCATTATTGGCATCACAGTTGCATTTACATCTAAAAGCATATTTCACTTCTAGTATTTATCACACCGCTATCAAAACCAATCTGATTGCCCATCAAAATAAACTCTAAAGAAAAAAACAAACGTGGCATTTTCATTTTGACACGTAGCCATCGCCACCGTTAATGTAAGAAGAAGACTTAGAGGATATATATTTATATATATATGAATTAATATTTAATAAATTATCAATAAAGTTTTTTTATTTTAGAAGTTGTGTTAGAATAATGACACTTGTGTTTTAAAAATATTAAGAAAATAAAAAATAAATAAAATAAAACATACATTATCATCTTAATTCCGCTTATGAAATGTATAAAATATCTCGCACGTATGTATATATATTTATGTATATAAAGGAGGGATCCAGTTACACATGTGTAAAACAAATTTAGTTTTACACACTTTCATATCTTTTTATATGATTTATAATTTTTTAATTCTACCGTTGAATTTTATGTTCTATTTACATAGATCATACATACCAAACTTCAAATTAATCGAATACGTCTATCTATTTATTTTGTAAAATAAAATTTAAACCGTTGATGTATATTGAAAAAAATACTATTCTCAATTAAAATGATGGAAATAGCATATTGATTCAAAAATTTACATACATAATAAATATGAGTAGATTGTTAAATCCAACGGTTGGTTTGCAAAAATATTAATCCTATATGAAGATATAAAACTGTGTAAAACAAATTTGTTTTACACATGTGTAAGTGGATCCCTACTCATGTGTGTGTATATATATATATATATATATATATATAAAAGGAAAACAGGCCCAAGAATATTGCAATTGGGCTTCAACTTAAATTTGGATCTGGTCCAAACCGCTTTTGGAAAGGAATTCACGAAAAGTTTCCTCCATTTTCGCCAGTGATTTCTTTCCTTCATAGCCGTTATCATCGTGAGGAAGAGAATGATGTGTAGTATACTGGTTGGCGACAAGTTTCTTGAAAGATTGTTCGGTTGCTTACGCTTTGAAATTGGAAAATGCTGCCGAGAATAACCAGAGAATCCGCCAGAGTTCAAAAACAAATACTCCATTTACCAACTGGACTATTCCTTGTTATCGGCAAACCATTTTCAACTCTCTTCTCTAACCCAAACGCAACTAAATACCCATCTCATATATCCACTAATCAAGCTAACGACACCTTTATTTTTGCAAATTTCTCTTCTTTGCCACAAACATTCAATCATCAAAATCTTTTGCATAGCTTCTTATTCTCTCAACTTAAGTCACCGTCAAATCTTTCTGAAGCCAGAAGACTACACGGTCTTTTGATTGTCAATGGATTCTTTAATTCCAGCAATGCTGATAGGGTCCTTGGTTCACAGCTCGTTAATGTTTATGTCACCTTTGGCTGTTTACAAAATGCACTTGTTGTGTTTGATAAGCTGCCCCAAAGGAGTAATCTTGCTTGGAATGGAATCCTTAGAGGTTTTCTTGATGTGGGTCGTTTTTCCGAGGTAATTGAGTTCTATCAGTTGATGGTTAGTCAAGGGTTGGTTCCTGATTATTTCACTTACCCACTTGTTTTGAAGGCTTGTGCTGAGTTGAATGATCTTGAAGAAGGTAAGAAAATTCGGGATTTTATCCTGTGGAATGAGAGTCATTATGATATCAAGTGCAATGTTTATGTTCAATGTTCCATGATAGATATGTTTGCCAAGTGTGGTAGTCTAAGTGAAGCCCGACAGGTTTTTGAAGGAATAAGAGAGAAAGATTTAGCTTGCTGGAGTGCCCTGATCTGTGGGAATATGCAGAGTGGAGAGTGGTTTGAGGCATTGTCGCTATTTAAAAGGATGGGATTAGAAGGGCTAAGACCTGATTCAGTTATTGTGGCGGTCATTCTTCCAGCTAGTGGCCGACTGGAAGATATGAAAATGGGAATGACCCTGCAAGGATGTGCTATAAAGTGTGGTTTTGAGAGTGATTTGTATGTTTCTAATGCTTTGATGGATATGTACTGTAAATGTGGTGCCCCTCATTTTGCCTACTCCTTATTTTGTAACAGGGAGAATAAGGATATAGTCTCTTGGAGTACGTTGATTGCCGGTTATTCACAGAATTGCCAGTACCGTGAGAGTTTTCAGCTGTATCTCATGATGAAGGATGCAGAAATAAGAACGAATGCCATCGTTGCAGCAAGTGTTCTTCCAGTAATGTCCAAGCTCAAATTATTGAAGCACGGCAAGGAGATGCATGGTTATATCCTAAAACAAGGGTTTGAATCTGATTTTGTCGTGGGAGCTGCACTGATTGAAATGTATGCCAATTGTAAGTCAATGACAAAAGCAGATCACATTTTTAGGATAATGTCAGATAGGGACATCACATTATGGAATTCAATAATTGTAGGATATTCTTTGAATGGTGAGGTTGATACTGCATTTCAGATTTTTCGGAGCATATGGGATTTCAATCTCAGGCCAAATTCCATAACCCTGGTCAGTCTTCTTCCAATTTGCACAAAAATTGGAACTCTTAAATATGGGAAAGAAATCCATGCCTACGCAATCAGAAGCGGTCTTGGAACAGCAGTCTCTGTTGGAAATTCTCTAATAGATATGTACTGCAAATGTGGGAGTCTTGAACTCGGAGTAAGTATTTTCAATCAGATGAAGGAAAGGAATATTGTGACATATAACACAATAATCTCTGCTCATGGTATTTATGGACTTGGAGAACAAGCTTGTCAATTCTTTGAGCAAATGAAGGAAGCAAGAATTAGATGCAATAAAGTCACTTTTATTGCACTCCTGACAGCTTGCAGTCATGCTGGTCTAGTTGATAGAGGTTGGTCATTGTATCATTCTATGATGTATGATTACAATATTCCACTAGACATGGAACACTACTCATGCATAGTGGACCTTCTTGGTAGAGCAGGCCACTTTGATGATGCATATGATCTTATAAAAAAAATGCCAATGGAACCAGACATGAGCATTTTGGGAAGTTTACTTGGGGCCTGCAGAGTTCATAATAAGATTGAGCCGGCTGAGGATTTAGAGAAGCACATTCTACGGAGAGATCAGAAAGATTCAGGCCATTATCTTCTGTTATCCAATATATATGCTTCTACAGGAAGATGGAAAGAAGCAATGAAGGTCAGAACAACGATAAAAGAGAAGCGTCTGCCAAAGAGACCTGGAAGTAGCTGGATTGAGGTAGGTTCTGGGATTTATATGTTCCATGCTACACAATCCAAATTAGGTGAGATTCAAGACATTCTGGAAAATCTATTGCTAGGAATAAGGAATGAAGGATATATGCCTGATCCAAGATTCTCATCCGATGATCTTCTCTATGATGTTAATGATCTGATGAATTCTGATGTTGGTCGAAACCATTAAATGTTAATAATCAATTGGCACAAGTGAAAACAGATCACCTTGGAAGTATCAACCACCAGCAGACTTCAGGGAGAACAATTATTCCAAAGGTTAAAAAACAGGTGAATAATTCACATCTGAGAATGATTTGTGAAGGATTAATTTGAAAAGTGGCGGGTTTCATACAGTTGGCTTTTAGCTTGGTTGCTGCTGTTCAGATTTGTGTACAGTACAGTTGTTGTGAGAGGGTTTGAACTTTTGATACATAACCCACCCTTGTCGGACTACAAATCCAAATGAATCATCACTATGTTATTTTGTTTTCAGCCAGAAGAACTCATGTTGGAAAGAAAAGGCCTAAACAGCCGCAAAATGAAGTTTCTATATTCCTGTGGTAATGCAATTATATGGAAAAAAAAACAGCAACCTGCTGCAAACCACAACTGGAGTGAATATTCTGTGTTTCTTTCAGAAAATACTTGTTCTGACTGTTTCACTATCTTGATTGAGAATCGGGGTCACTCATCCTTAATCGGTCACAGTTTGCTAATCTTAATTTGTTGAAAAGGAGTTCTCCTCGATGAACCTCATTCCATGACTGTAATACTCCACTTTCGAACATTGGATCCAATTGAGGGCAGAAACAAGCCAAAACATGAAAAAGCACTGGGATTTCCGTTCCAAGGGTCTCCAATCTCGTCCACTGGCTCAAAATATGATTGAAACAAGGCTCCTGCAAAGCTGCAGTAATTGTTAGTGATAGTTTTTTTTTTTTTTTGAGAAATTGTTAGTGATAGTTAGCCTTTCTCGTTTTGTATTTAGAAATGGAGTATGGAGTGAGCGGACAACAATCATCATAGCATCATATTTAAGGATTTGATATTCAATTTTTGATGTCCTAAATATTTTAATATAATAATTACAAATCAAAACATCAAAAAAAAATGATGAATATAAATAAATGAGATAAAATTTAATTATTTTACCCTTTTTTACCCTTATTTACATGTGTGGATGGTTATAGTATTTTGAATGAATTAGTTTATGGTTATATCTTTCAATTAGACTGGTATAGAACCTTATTATATCTGAAATGAAAACTGACAACATCAATTACTACATGTTCTTTTTCTTTTCTTTTTTTACTTTTAATTTTAGTTTAAATATTATGAAAATCTACCTTGAAAAATAATAGACTAAATACCAAAACCTCATATTATAAGAGAATAAGATGTCTAAATAGCAAGTGGGCAAACCTGATGAGAGTTCTTTTGGAACCTCAGTGCCTTTCAGAGTTAGTGTGTTGGATTTGAATCCTTTGATGTCGATAGGGGAGCAGCAGCGCCTGGAACTTCCACTTGCGCAGCAACACCTGGAACTTCAACTTGCGCAGCAGCAGCAGCTTGAGATACCCCAGGGGCCTGGACCGATTGCGGGGAGAATCTTGCAGCTAAAGATGCAAAAGGTGAACGTGACATGGACATCAATAACACCTGACCAGGGAAGCCAAGCATGTTAAGTCGAGCTTCCGGGTTCCCACGCAGAGCTGCGGCTCCAGACATTAGTGAAGTTGGGAACTGTGCTGGGCCGCACCCGTGACCCATTTGCATTCTCATGTCCATCCCGGCAGCCATGAGAGAATAACCTGCCAAACTTTGTGCATGCATATGTTGCAGTGCCGAAGGAAACATCACTGGAGGCATGTAAATCCCAGCTCCCGTTGACATCATCTGCTCCAAGATCCCATGGTTAAGTTCTAATTATCTGACTATCTGAATCTACCAGAAGCCATAAAAATTGTACTGGAAGAACTGGAAAGGCTACCTTAACTTGAAGCTGAAGAGTCTTTAAGTACTCAATTGCCTCATCAAGCATGGAAGCTTTATCCACCTAAAAAAGTCACACGTAGGAAGAGTAATCAAGAGAGAGCTCTAAGTTGAATAATAGTAGAAAGTTTGGAACAATTGATTGGAGGAAAGACACGATTTGGTTGTTGAGAAAGTGACCTTGTTACAGTTGGGAATGAGCTCTTGCAATGCACGCATCTTCTTGTTGATCTTATCTCTTCGCTTCTGTGAGCAAAAATACCCAACAGTTTGTCAGATTTTCAATTTGCAACAGTGGCCTGCATTTGTTTTTCTTTCAAAGTATTACTTAGTTTTTAGTGGTTGGCAATTGGCATCGCTTACCCTTTCAGATATGCTGTGAACTTCTGCTTTTCGCTTTCTCTTAGCACCTTTTCTTCCCCGTGCTGGCGCTGCTTTTATCGTGCCCTCGGGTTCTTCCATTCCATTCTACACCATATATGAACACTCATGAATTAAGTTAAAAGCTATGAAAAAAGAATAAATTCAATTAAAAATATATTCTGACAAATCTTACATACTTCACTGAGATCGGTGTCTTCAAATCTCCTGTTCAAAGTGTATATCGGACAATTTGAAGCCTCCCGCGAACATACTGAAGATGATGCAACCATTTGCTCGACAGATTTTCTATTACCAGGATTTCCATTAATGGCTGTATTTGGCTCTAAGCTTGACGATGGGCCATGAACCTTATTACGAAATCTCGTAGTTGGAAAGGTATCTTTACAGCCAACGGCTTCGGATTGCTCATCAGGAAGCGACTCTTTCTCAGGTTCGGAATCTGGTAATATCGGCTTCCTGTTTCTAGCCACAAAATCTCCTTCTTTTTCAGCACTCCTAATACTTCTTGGAGAAGATCCGGCGCTGCCTTTTAAATCTTCACCTCCTGCTAAACCTGAACTTCTCGTTGGTCTTGTTGCACCAGAGCTTGGATGGTTGGGTTTAAGAAGAGCTGGAGGTCTCAAGAAGATGGAAAAGTTCACCCTATTACTTTTCTCATCAATCCTCGACTTTTTCTCCTTTGATCTCATAAACTGAATAAAAGCTTCATACTGCTTTAAGGAAGACCGAGGAACCTCGCTATTGCTATTCACAGTTTGCTGCGGAATCTCTTCCACGAGCTTGGAGACGTAGCTTTGATTACAATTTTTGTATCTTTTTACGGGTACACCATAAGAATCCATGAGTTGCTTATCGTAGCATTCTTTTTGGGGCCCCAAGCCATCATTGAAACCGTCTTCATACAATTCTGACAATAGCTCCGGGCAAGTTTGCGGAGAATTTATCTTATTCTTATCGTGACGATCCAGTTTTTTCAGGCCTGACAGAGCTGATAAGTGATCGCCGAACGTAGAATCTGCATCACCATCCTTTGATCTATATGCAGTAGGGGTTTCTCCTTCACGTTGAATTCGAGCCTTGGAAGATTGAGATGAATAACCTGAGCATGGGAAACTCTTTTCAGTTATCTTGGACGACAAACCTCGAATGAGAATTTGACCGTTTTCCCATACCAGCTCCAGGAACTCAGGATCACGCCTGCATTAGAAAACTCCGTCAATAGATTCAAGAACAAAATACTAACAGAAGAAACTCTTCGGAAATACAATGCTGTACCTTGAAAAACATACATGGATGCTAAATTAGGCAAGTGATCTGACATCCTCGGCGGGATTGGATGAGATTCAGAAGATGTTTAGAGTTGCTGATAATTTGAAAGAAAATCGACAGTTATTGTTTTTACACCTTGCAGCTGAGCGTAGCCAACTAAACCCACATCGATAATACTCAACACTGAGATTCTGCCTACGAACAAACTAATGTGAGTCTGTATTTGTATTAGTGCTGTCTAATCTTCTACTTTCATCACTAGCAATCACTTTTCTAATTCTTTCCGCGAGAAGAACAGTGCTGATACAACCCAACCAATAGGGAAACTCCGCATAGGAATGTAATTCATAAGGGACTCTTATCTTTTAGCAGCTATAGCTCTGGGTATCCTAAAAATCAACGAATTTGAACATGCTCCAAAACTGAGCGTCAAATCAAGCACCAGGAATAGGATGAGTCAAGAGTTCTTCGTAAAATTATTACAGAAAACTGACAAGGCTGTGGGATTGAAAGATTCCGGAGTTGAAAAAAAATGAGGCGTCCACAACATATATGTTGTTGCGTGGAGGTTGGGTATCCACACCGGAGAGCGTGGGCCTCGTTCACTGTCCTACCAACAAAGAAGATATCTCAATAATTTGCTCTTTTTCTTCGTTGCATACTTCTAAATTTCAAGAAGAAATAGGTTATATTTTATAAAATATAACAATATTAAAAAAATTATTATTCTATATACCGTCAATAAAATTTTTTAATTCTATAAGTAGAATTAAGATTAAAACATATATTTGTTAAAAGAGGAGGGATCCACTTACACCAGTGTAAAACTAATTAGTTTGACACTTTTTTTTGACCATCAATTTGATATAATCTTGTGGTTGAGATTAAATCTCTCTTTTCTTTAAAAGGGTAATTAAATGTAGAAATATTAGTGCTCTCTTTCTTTTTTTTATATTTTTTTCTTTTCCTTTTTAATTATTTAAGTTAACATCGTTTCTTTAATCGTTTTTTCTCATATCTGTTTCCTCTATCACACAACATTTCTTTTTACAAGAGAAACAAAATATCTTTCAGACGCTATCAAAAAAAGTCTGTTTCAGACAGCATACATTACTGTTTCAGATACTTTTAATTTTTCTTTTATTTAATTGAATTTTTTTTCCATTCCTCTTTAAATCTAAGACCTCTTCTTCAAATCAAAACCCGGCAAACTTGCCGGTGACATTGGGATCTCAATAACCGCCAGTGATGTTGGTTCTTGTGTTAGTGTTGCCCCTCTTGCTGTCATTGCTTCCTCTCGCACCAGTGCTGCTGCCCCTGTTGCCGTCCTAATGCCGAGATTCACTTTTCTTATTTTATTTCCTTTTACCTCATCTTATTCTTTTTCTGACACTCAATTAAATATTCTCTATACAACCTATTATTCTTTCATATGCTGACATGTTATATCTTTATATAGGGGTTATGACCATTGTTGGAGTAAGAAAATGGAGCTATGCTGGGGCTACAAATATTGTTGGAGTTGAAAATTGGAGTTGCAATTGTTTTGAACCATTTGCTATCATTTTCAAAACACTTGCATACCTAACACTCAATAGCCAAGAACTCTAGTATAGAAAATTCAAGTCCAAAGCAAAAGCACTGTTATAGTTGTATAATTCATACAATATATATTGGTTGTAATTGAAGTTATTATGGAATAAATTATTAATTTCCTTTACATCTTTTGTTTATGCATTTATCTATACACTAAAACATAGGTAATACTAAAAGCATTAATAGGTAAAAAAAATCAAATACTAGAAGCAAGAGATACAATGAGATTTATCTATAACATTGGAGCAAACATAATATTGAAGTATTTCAAAGGTGACTTATTACTACTATTAAAAAAAATCAAAAGATAAAAAAATTATGTATCTAAAAAAGAACAAAAATTATTCATCCAATTGTGTCACAATAAATTAGACATTAGTTTGAGGTTTCAAAGCAAGAAAAACATTCCAGTCGAGAATAATAAATTCTTCCTTCAAGCAGCAACATTAATTAGATCTCTGAAGGCAGATCTTCAACAACCTCAACATTAGTAAAAGTAGCAGGAAAACTGGAAGATTTATATTTAAAACAATACTTGCAATTAAAGTTGCTGTTTTACTAATAACCCATAAGAACACTGATAGTTGAGTAATTCCAGAGAAAGAATTTTAAATTAGAAACTTGTACATTGTAGCATATTCTTTTCAAAAGCATTTTTCTTCGTTTATGTCTCCGCGCTTTTGAAAGCAAAAGAAAGCCTGAAAAAGAACTCAATAAAATTAAATGAATATGCATATTATAATATAAAAAATAATTGTAAATAAACTAAAGAGGAATGGGAAAAAAGAGAATTCACTTAAAAATAAAAGAAAAAATTAAAAGAACTTGAAAGTTGAAACAGTGATGTATGCTGTCTGAGAGAGTTTTTGTTTCTCTTGTAAAAAAAAATGCTGTGTGAGGGAGGAAATAGAGATGAGAAGAAACGGTTAAAGAAACGATGTTAACTCAGATAATTAAAAAGGAAAGGAACAAAAATAAAAAAGGAAAGAGAGCAATAATATTTCTACATTTAATTACCCTTGCAAAGAAAAGAGAAATTAAATCTTAACCACAAGTTTATATCAATTTAATGATCAAAAAAAGGTGTAAAACTAGTTAGTTTTACACTGGTGTAAGTGGATCCTTCCACTTTTTAAAAATATTAAAAATAAAAAAGTAAAATAAGACACATATCTTAATATTAACTACGCATATAAAAAAAAACTTCATCGGTTAGGGATAGAATAATTATCTATATTAAATAGATATTTTATATGTTAAAAAATAACTACTAAAGATGATGTACTACTAAAATAAATAAATTAGAAGGGATAAAGAGTTTTAATTGTAATTAAATTTTGAGCAAAATTAGTCTCAATCCGTTAAAACAAATGAAAATACTTATAATTAACACCAAAAAAAATTAGAGCATTAAAAAAAATAAGTACGTTAAAAAAGAATAATATACACTCGTCTTCTTTTTCCTCATTTTTTTTTCAAACAGGGCAATGGTTTTCTTTCTTTTTGTTTTTTTTTTGCCTTTTTTTCTTTTTTCTGTCAATCCAAACATAGTGTCGAGACCTATTGCCTAGAAAAAAAATCAATGTAAAATAGCAGCTGGACCATTGCTTTGGTTTCTAAGCAGAATAGAAGCATCTATAGTTAAAAAAAAAAGAGAAAAAGTCTGAATATAGGAAAAATAGAAGAGAAAGTGATGTTATTGATTCATGATGTACTGATATTGCCTTTCAACTTAAAAATAAATATCTTGTTAATAATCACATGGTTTCAAGTCTAGCCATAGAAGCTAGGGAGATGTCATTTAATTTTTGGATGGGATTATCGATTCTCAAATGCGCTCGAAATGCTTACAAATCATGTTACTGTTTTTTACATAAATATCGTCACTACTCACTGTATCATTCCTAGATAAGGACCTAAGAATATAATTCCCTTGTATAGTACAAAAGTAAACTTTTTTTTTTACACATTAAAATATCATAGAATCAAAAAAAAAGTATCAAATGTAAGTCACTTGGTAGAAAAGGGTCTGATGATGCCCATACTCACAATAAGCCTGAGGAAAAGAACGGCAAAGAACGGACGGTGACGATCATTTTCATTATCCTGAAACTGAAAATGAAGGTTGAAAACGTGACAAAGACATAGCCAAAATTTTGCAGGAGCCGGCGAAGGAATCTAAGACACTCACGTGGACTGGGGGGTCAGGACCAGGACTAACCACAGTCCCAAGTGGAGCCACCCCCAGTGGCGACGCGTAACGCATTTCATCAGTTAAGCACTAACATCGAATCAAAACCTCGCATTGAGGAAGAAAGGTCGGGGAAAAAAAGTGTGTACTTCACGTGATTACCTATGGTTCACGTGCCCCCATGCTTTCTTGTCTTCGTACCTTTTTTTTCTCTCTTTTTGATGGTTGACGTGAAGGAATTAACAAGGGTAAAATAAGGTAGGAACCGGAAGTGTGGTCAATCCTTGAAGGAAAACAGACAGCGACGGTGCTAAGATGGGAGGGACTCAGCTCAGGCCACCACAATGATGAGGACAATGAAAGTCCGAAGCTCAACGAACATTAAATGGTGTCAGATGGAGAACCTAATCCCGTGTAGAATATGCCCGAAATTTTAAGTCTTTCGTTTTCGACACTGGCGCGTGCCGCGTGTCTGCTTGAGACACCCCAGCAATTTCTGCTCCTGCTCTCTTGTAAATAGCATTCGACCTAACTAACACACCATATTGTCTTTTTTTCTTTCGTTCTTTTTTGGTTCTATGCTGATGAAAACGACCACAATGGTATTCAGCCGTCACATCGCACTGAACAACAGCAGATTGTAGGGCATGGAAGAGGAGTGGTGGAAGGGGAAAAAAAAAGGGGAAACTGAAGACAATTCTCACCCTGAATCCGTGATTGTGGTGTATAGAGACTTGCGTAAAACATGGAGTACCAACATCAGCCCCTGGACAGAAAGATGCTTGCATTATTTTAAGATTAATAATCGAACACCATCAATACAATGTCAACAATAAGATTGTTGAGCTCATCGCTTCCGAAAATGGTTGCAAATATGCAATGAGAAACTACGAACTGGAACATTCAAACCCATTTCATCTGTTACCCAAAAGAAAACACCACTATCCTTTTCCTTCATTTAGATGATGTAGAAGAAAACCTACCAAATTTTCAGAATATACAAATGCACCATCTCGGTTCACATATACAGCCAACAAAGAGTTAATAAAAATAAAAATTCCGCATCGAACTCATCTTAAAACACTTGGGAAAGAAGTCTCATCGCGAGCCATAAATCTAATTCGATATAGTCCGAGATTCCTTCATTTTATATCTAAAACCAATCACACCACTCAAGGACCATGCGCATTAAGAACACAAGTTACAGGCCGCTGAAAGAAAAAGTGATGTCTCCTCTATTACAGATTAAGGTTCTATTGGACAATTGAAAAATATAGAATCGAGGGGTATGTAGAATAAGGTATTCGGAAAATGTTAGGACATACAGAATTTACAAAGCCAACTTCTTAGTTCTTAGGATGAATGAAAGTCGGTCTTCAGGCCTCAGTCAATTTAGTATATACTGTCTTTCAAGCACTCAGCTATGACATGTTTCAGCTGAAGCATCTTTTCCCTTGCCGACTGCATTAAATTAGGATGATAACATGCATGTTATTCAGGATACAAAACATTCATTTCATGAATTACAATGAAGATTTCAGTCCTAAAAGGCATAGTCTATGAAGACTATCTTAAGCATGAGGACTCAATATATAGCGGGTAGCAATTGAAGGATCCCAGCCAGACTACATGGTTCATAGCTTAAAGAATTGCAAGATTGTAGGTGCAAAATGATAAACTGATCAATTATCATAGGCTTCTTTTTTAAGCAGTACTTTAGAGAGCAAATTGCATAAAAGCATGATGTATACCCAACATCAGAGATTTCCAAGCCCACACAAATCTACCGTCCAGTGGCTCCCAATTAACGTATCTTACCTAATCACCAAGTTCTGGTAACTATACGGACATATTCCCAGAACCAAGCATTTGGCCTGTGAATGCCCCACATAATATGTGGATTACACTGTGCCTGTATTGCAGAAAAGAAAGTGCTAAACTTTTATTATAAAACAGAAACAGTGAACTTGCCTCATGGACAGCTGTGATTCTTCTTTCAGCATTATTAAGTTGGATTTCAGCTGCTTCTTCTACGTGCATGAGAAGCTTCTGGTGTGACACTTCTGTAAATATATGAGACGCAGTCAGGGCGTGCAGAAAACACCAGAATATTATTTAAGCATAACACTGGCTACATACATTCATAAAAGACTGTCAAACATAATTGTATAACTATACATTTTATTCTAATTTTAAGATTTAATTATCACTTTGCTGCTTGATCTGAATTCTACTTAGTGGTTTTAAGCTGCATTGTAACCAGTCTTAAATTTTCAGCCTCTGATAAATAGTTTTAAAATATGAGAACATGGAAGTGATTAGTGAAGGTTGTAAACTCTATATTCCTTGATGCAACCACTAATGCCACGTTTGGGAAGTTCAACTTCAAGCGTTTAAAGGAGAACCTAGAACACCATAATATTTCCCAAATCAAGTATAAAATTTCCTTTAGTCCATTGTTTGTAATAGGGATACATGACAATATCCTAGATGATGTCAAATCCAAGAACCTCTATGACAAAAGTCATTTCTCCAAACTGAAAAGCCTTGCATGAAAAATCATGGACTGAATGAATATCCCAATGAATCCAAATGTCCCAAGAAATATTCCACATAAAATTATTTCATGTCCACCAATGAAAACTTTCATGCATGTCACTGACAAGGACAGCAGGCATCTCATAATGGAGCAAATGGTGTCACATTTTATTACACACTCCTCACATTTTGCTTAAGCTAAATGGAAACATCCACAAAAACAAGATGCAACAATGCAGTCATAGTTAATTATTCAAAGAAAATAAAGTTGTCATACTTTGTTTCTTCATGATTCCCTTAAACTCAATTTGGTGAGCTTCCATCCCTTCAAGGATACTACCGCAGTCCAGGAGATGATGATGGATATCCTTCTTGAACTTTTCAAGCATCAGCTTTAATTGTTCTTGTTGCTCTGTGAGCAAATAAAACAAATCAGATAGAAATATATCAAGTAAGGCCTCCTTGACAGTTTACTAAAATAATTAAATACAGAGAATCCATAAGACCAATGGCACTTCTCTCTGAATTTTAGTATAATAACACTCAAATGTGCAAGTCAGAAAGAAAAGGTGAATCCGTGTTTGCATTGCTCCACTAACATGGCTTGCTACCCACCACATATCAGTAATCATATTTTTTGCAGAAGATAGGATCCCAATCATGCTTTTTGTTAGAAGCATGCGTGCTCTCAACAAAAGCATGAGTAAGATGGCTAATGTATCAGAGGTAACTGCATGTAAATAGCATTCCTCTGAGACAAAACCTTATGTGATGCTTAGTCCCTAGACGAATATATGCTACCAAAGTGAACATACAAACACCAAGGCTAAATGTAACTCATTGTTCCAGACCAGTGAACTACAAGTAGATAGGCATTTATTTGGGGCTCTTAATCTGTGACACCAAGATCAGTAAAATAAAAGTAATACTCTAATTCATGATACAAATAGGCACTTTTCAATACAATTAGGAGCTGAAGGAATCTTATTGAAGCTAATCAAGCTATTCAGTTAAATACAAAGCTGTCACCTTGCAATCTTGTTTCCAGGCGTTTCCTTTTTGTCTTACCGAGACTAGTCAGCTTCCCTCTGAAAGATAGAGAAAACCAAAGCTAAGTATCAACATGTTACATTAGCAAAGCTTACAACTTTAAATACATACACATCAGATTCAATCTGAGACTCAACATTCAGCAGCATTGACTTAATCTCCTCAGAAATGGACATCAAAATCTCAGAGGACTTCTTTCTAGTGGCTGAATCCATTTTGCGTTTAAAGGTTTCCAAAGCCACAGCAAACAGTGTAATAGCCCTGAAACATTGCCAAGCAAAACTCAACTCAATCAAGAATAAAGGTGATGGTCCAGAGATAGTATCAGCAGGTATTTCCTAATCTTTGCTTAGATATAAATGATGACCTTGTCAATTCATCTTCTTGGTCCTGTTCTGACGTTTCCTGGAACCAATAACTTTCTCCAATCCCTGCCCCTTTTGAACAAAAATAGAGAATAAACAATTTTGGAAAGAAACTGATTTGAGGATAAGAAGTGCAGAATATGCTCAAATGTTAAGAAGTTGTGCCTTTTTGAGAGGGTGAGGTTGGACTGAATTGACTAAGTCTGACATCTTCATGGTTTCGAAGCCTTTTGACTGGACAATGCACAAATTTTGGTTTCTCAGAAATAACAGTCTCTGGTGAGATCAGATTTTCTCTGTGACCTTGGCAACACCAACAGATAAAGAACCAAAGAAGCCTCCATTAAGAAGGAAATTTAAGAAGAATATATCAGAAATGAGGATGAAATTAAGAAGAATCCATGCTGATGCATACAATATACACAATACAGAATGGTTAGAGGTTGTGAAGCAATTAAGCTATGCAAAATGATAAACACAATCAAGTAGATTATTCAATCTTGGAGCAACAGTCTAATGTGACAAGTTCCCAAGAATTCTTCTCCAAAGTGATAAGTTATCATGAATTTCACATTCAATAAAGAAGGCTACTAGTCTCATGGCATGATATTAAAAGAATTAACAGCAATAATAAGGGTGGAATCGTGTTACATTATGATTTTTCTTTGAAACAGTTTACTGAAGAGAAAACAAAATTTCCAGTAGTAAAGCCATAAGCATAAGCAGCAATATCAAGCCAAAATTAAAACTGCAACTTTTCAATCTTTCTACTTTCGGAACATGCAGCCATTGATAACAGATCAGTCAGCAGAAGTAAAGCAGGTAGAGTGTCTTGAAAGCACGTAAGTCAGAAAGGCACATATGAACTCTTATCATCCAATCAATTGATTATTTAGAAGTAACTAATGGTAAGTAATATGCCAAATGGAATTATCCAGTATATGCTGGGAAGAATGTATATTTTTGATACTTACAATCATATCTTTTAATAATGGGTGATCCCTCTTCAGAGCTCTCTGACCACCTCTCTTCTGATGATGCTTCAGAATGCTTATTTACTGCATCAATTTTTTCCTTAGCTGGCATTGGATTCCTGAGTGAAGAATCAGTATGCTTCTCTGCATCTTCCTGAAACTCAATAAGGAAAGGCAAAGGCAGAAAAGATAATGCTTAAGTTTAGACATATATTCAACTCCCATATCCTGATGCTGAGGAATAGTTAAGGATACAGGTGACTGAGTTTGTGCATTGGATTTATTACAAACAGGTCTTGAAGTTTGGAAAGTCCTGAAGCTTCGGATATTTCCTATGGTAAACCCTCTCTCAGATGGTACAGGATTGCAAGCACCTTTCTCTATCTCTACAGTTTTTGGTGTTGGGCTCGGAGACGTATTTAAAATAGGTGTTTTGAATCCAAAAGTTGGACTTTGGAAATCATCTTGTGTATGCACAAAATTCCTCATAGATTTATTACCAAAATCTTCTTGTTTATCCCCTTTTTCTGGTGATGTTGGAATATCAAAATTAGCCTTCAGGTTTGCCTCGTTGGTCACTGGAGAATGAAAAGAGTCCTTTTCTTGAACCTTTTCAATGTCTTCTCTCCTTTTCTCACTAAAGGAACCAGGAAGGCTTTCAATCTTATTACCAAGTATAGAAGTCTTCTCTGCAGGCAGTGGAGTTCCACTCCTATGAGTCGTTTGCTTAATCTCATCTCCATTATCCTCTTCAGTAAAACAGATCTTACGTGGACCAATTTTAGAACTTTTCTTCCTAAGTTTCTTTTTCTTGAACAATGATGAGCCATAGTTCACAGCACCATCTAGCTTGGTAGATCTTCTTTCTCCAAAAGAGAAGATGCTTTCTCGATGTTTCTGCTTGGAGGATAAACCAACTTTAGTCTTGTCTGGTTGCACTTTGGCTGGAGCTCGCTTTCTGGTCAATGAACGGGTTACGGGCCTCTTAGTCTTATCAGGATTGTCTGAATCAGTTTCTATAGTATCTGAGTTTTGTCTGGGCTTTACAACTGTCTCTCCCATATGATCAGCGATTATCTCTGGTTTTAAATTATTGGCGCTAACCTCATGAGACTGTGATCTAGATTGCAGACTTTTTGGAGAAGAAACAGTTCCCAACAACTCCTGCAGCTTCATTTTCAAAGTTTCAGTTTGTATGTTTTGTGTTTTATCTGCTTTGTCCTCTAACACCACTTTACCTGACTCAAGAACTTTCTGTGCCTTTGCAAAATTAAACTCCTCCACCCTCTGTGAGCTGCTATCCTTCCTTCCTTTCCTTTTGTAGGTGAGGCCATCAAGGATGCCATCAAACTTAATCTGCTCGCTACTGACATTTTGGGCATTCAAGGTTTGGTTTGGAAAAAACTGAACTGAATATGTTACTGGCACATCCTTCGCTGCATTAATTTTCTTCTGTCTAAGGTTGGCAGTTTCTTCTGGGAAAGACACAGTCTCTGGAGCAATACTTCTTCTGTGTAAGGATCTAGGAGTAATCCATGGAGATTTAACCTGCCCAGCATCTTCAGTTTGCTTCTCCTTGGAAGCTGTGACAGCTTCCCCTTTGTTTTTTCCATCTTTGGAAATTTCAATGCTAGGTTTGATTCTTTCTGTGGTTGGTTGTTTACCCTCATCTTCCTTGGTGGCTCCAAGTTTTCCCTTAGCTAAAGAGTCTGCCGTAACTCCTATTGAAATCTTTCTAGATTGGCTGGATGGATGATAATTACTGCCAAAACTTCGACAGTCACTCATTCGATCCTGAAACATAAATTTGCAAAGCATCAAACACTAAATTTATTGCAACAGTTATTGGAGCTGCATTAAGTCACTAGATTTGCAATGCAGTAACAGCAATACCAGTTCACTATTATTAATTCGCTATATAAACCAATGAGAATTAAGCTAAATTCATATTCAAATGTGTCCAAACTGACTTTTACATTCCAGGAAAACAAGACCTACAAATTGCGAGAAATGGAAAAGAAACTACTCATAGGAAAAACAACACACACAAATTAACTAGAAAACTAGTTAAGAACTATTATGCTCCATGCCTCCACCATATATGACTTAAATATATAAGCCATATATTGTTAAATTAATATTTTAGTCCAGTAGTACTTACAATAACTGCTAGCAACAAAAATTGCAGATGTGTTAAGTTATTGAGTACAAAATCTTGAACCAAGAAAGAGGCAAGATGATTATGTAAAAGGAACATGAAGCTTAAAAAACTGGTACTTCTTCGTACTTACTTCTCGTAAACTTTGCCTCTCTACTTCCATTCTCACAATTTTATCTTGAAATGCATAAAATCAACACTGCTACTAGAAAGCAACCTGTAGATTGAACAATTGAAGTTTAGAAGAAGAAACAAATAGATAAAAGGTACATCTCTGAAACTCTGTTTGGTTACTAAGAAAACACGAAAAGCAAATTCACAGTTCAACTCCACTTTATTCGAATTTTCAGATGATCTTAGGAGATCTCCATTTTCTTATGAGATTCCAGGTTTTTAACTGTTTTTTCTCCCCTTGTTTTGTTATTTTCTCGCAAACCAAACAAAATGTACAGCAAAGGCAAAACACGAGCTAAAAAATAAATTACCCTATACTTCTACGAAATAAGGTAACGAGAAAACTCAGAAAACAAGAACGAATATCATTAAACCCTAACTTACCACAATCACAAGAAAAAAATAGTGAATAGAAATTAAAAAAAAAAAATATCAATAGCATAAATCCAGATTTCGAGCGGTTACCGAAACCTCTAAGATCAAAGTAGGAAGTAAAATATACGACAAGGTGAAATTCGAAAAAAAAAAAAAACTGAGAGCGTCGCCATAAATTCACAATGAATTTACACTTACATCTAAGAAAACGTGAAAAAACATTTTATAACGATATCCGATGCGAAATTAATTGAATTTGAGAGAAATTTAGTTTCTTACTGGTCACCTCTCTCCCTTATAATTAAAGAGCGCTGGATTTTGTATTTTTCTTTTGGGATTTTGAAATTGAACGCGAAAAACTGGAAGATAGGTGAAGAGAAAAATAGACTATTACAGTAATAATCGTAGGGGAAAAGAGGAGGGAA
This sequence comes from Heritiera littoralis, assembly GCA_031772115.1. Classification (NCBI taxonomy): domain Eukaryota; kingdom Viridiplantae; phylum Streptophyta; class Magnoliopsida; order Malvales; family Malvaceae; genus Heritiera; species Heritiera littoralis. The sequence continues at coordinate 4,870,650 of JAPDPK010000004.1, forward strand.
GGTAGTGAATTTTCTGGTAATTCTTGCGAATGTGGAAAGGAGGCGGGAAAAGGGTAATTTGTTCTGAGATTGAGCGTCTTGAAATTAGAAACGCCAACGTCCTGAAAGTATAAATGTACACGGGATGCGCATTGTGCACGAATCTGAATTCAGTTAATTGTCTAGATTGCCCCTGTAATGATTTTCTTATTACCATGAAGCATTGAAGCATGAATTGAGGTGCGATGCCCAGCCCAGGCCCCAGGGATGAGAAGGCGGCCGACCCAAAAGATTTCCTGCCCCGGTGAAAATTTCTGAGCCTATCCTAATAAAATTTCAATTTAATCCTAATTTATTTCCATGTGAAGAAAATTAGTTTCGAACAAAAAAAAATGTGAAGAAAATTAGTAAAGAATTGTTGATAAAATGTTGAACATTCTAGTTTTAGTTATAAAAATCAAATTTTATACATACAGTTTTTTAAACTTCTATATATTTACTTGAATACTCCGATATGAAGTCTTTTTATATATAAAAATAATATCATGATTTCGCTGACATTTGGATGTAGAAATTAAAATTTATCTTGGAAATTAAGAATTTTTTAATTATTAATTAGATTATTATTCTAACCTTCATTTTTTTTTACATTCCTTCTTAAGTTTCAGGATATTTTATTAGTTCCTCGAGCTTACTCAAATATTTTAAGAAAATTAATTAATATAAATTTTTATGTTATTCACATATTTTATTCAAGTTAAAATAATATCATATTACATTGATTCTTACCTATTATTAATTTTGTTGCACAAAACAACAATAATTAGGTGCTGAAGTAGATTACTTGTTGTTTCTTCACACTTAACACTGAAAAATCTGCAAAAAAAAAAGAAATCAGAGAGACGTATGAGGTGGTTCTCTGCTTAGATACTTCGATATTTAAGTCAGTCAAATAATTCTTCAGAGTCTTAATAAACAGAAAAATAGTACTTAAAGAATAAAATAATACTTATGACTTATTCATAGAGCAATTTACCTTTACTGTTGTAATAATTGCTGAATGATAAATTCGTCTTTTTGCTCACTTATATAGTCCGTTCCCTGCATGTAACTGAGACTTTTCCATGTATTTTGTCCACCGCGGCAAGAGAGTGCCTCTCGCAAAGCAAGAGACCTTCTTTCACAGTGCGAGAGGCTGCCGCAAACTGTGCGGGAAGCCATCTCCCACAATGCGGGAGATCGTTGCCACGTGACCTAATGATATTGTGCCACAAGACAAACCTTGATAGCTTCTTTTGGGCCTATTGGGCCCGCTTCACTTAATTTGGGTTTTCCCCATATCAATTATATTTATAGCTCTCAATCTCTCATAGTTTGTTTTAATTGGTTTCAAAATTGTTTACTTATTTTACATCAATTGTTATATATTTTTATTATTTTTATCACATATTTATGTTAATAATTTATGAAAAAAATTAACATTTACAATTTAATCTTTTAAATTAATATTAATTTTTTCTTTTATGTTGGATATAAACATATGTTAATTAATATAAATATACATTATAACAAAATTATCATGTGCTTAAATCTATTGACACTAATGTTTATATTGATAATCATATTTTTACGATATTTCTAACATATTTTACCCATAATGATTCTAAATTTACATTTAATTATGTATTTTTTACATCGTCAAAATTTATGACATTGTTGTAAAAATTTTCATTGTTTGAGGTGTGTTTTATGGTCACTAGATTTACTTGTTAAATATAGCATTTATGAATATTAATTAATTTAAATTGAATGTTGTCAACTTACCTATTTATATCAAAATAATACATCATACATATGTTCTCATCATTCATTGTTTTTATATTTTTGTAACTTTTCTACTAAGATATTTTTTCTTATTTACATTACATTACCCATTTTTAATTTGTTATTGTTTATGACGCACTACTATAATGTAAACATTTTCAGCGATATAATTGTTGAAATTCATTTAAAAAACAAAAAAAAAAAGAAGTTACCTAAATTTTTTAATAAAAATAAAATCTTTTAATTATAAAAAATAACAAAAAAATTAAAATCAACGTAACCCTAAAAAGAACTCATGTACAAAACAATTTGACGTTGCCCAAGAGAGAAACTATTAGTAATAACTAATTCCATTCAAGGCATAAATTTTAGATTATGAAATTCACTTTGAATTTTCTAGTTTAAGCTAAACTCTTCATTTTCTACTTGTTTTACTTTTCTCCATCAAAAAAGAAAAAAAAATGCACAAATACTATGATTTTACGGTAAGTTCTAATGAAATATGATTAACATCATTAATCAATAATAGCTTGGAGTTAGACGCCGTTGTGGCTCCATCGCTTGGATTCAAGATTGCGGAACGACGTCGCTGCTCCTGCCTTGTAAAAAGTTGGGGAATTGAGGTCAAGGATAACTAACCATATTAAGCCGTTGCTTGAGTATTTTGACTGACTGCCAAAAGAAACAAAGAAAGTCAAATCGACTCAGACGTGTGAGCCCTCACACTTGATATTTCCTCTTGCAGATAACATAATCTAGCCAAAATCGTCGTTTCAATTCGCAGCCAGCCGTGAAGATCCACTTATTTTAATTCCAGCTCCAGCACCTTCCACTTCCAGCTCGCTAGGTCCCACCAGCCATGACAACTCTAACGGACTTCTCTCTCCTCCGCTCGTCGCACTCCGTTTTCGCCTTCTCAAAGCCCAGCCACCGAATTCCGCCCCGCATTCACAAATCTTTCAATCTTCAATGCTCCATCGCCGAGAGGCCCACAACTTCCTCACCAAAGATCGACGGCGGAGAATCATCCATTGCGGATTGCGTGATCGTAGGAGGCGGCATCAGCGGGCTATGCATCGCCCAAGCTCTAGCCACCAAGCACCGTGACGTCGCTTCCAATGTTATTGTGACGGAAGCCAGAGACCGAGTCGGAGGCAACATCACAACCGTTGAGAGAGATGGATATCTGTGGGAAGAAGGACCCAACAGTTTCCAGCCGTCCGATCCTATTCTCACTATGGCGGTAGGTTCGTCATAATCCATATTGTTCCTGAATTCTTTTCGTAATTATTACTGTAATTAATCAATTCTGCCATTTATTTTTATAACGTGCTGCTCATTGAACTTCATTAACCCAAGAATTATAGGCTTACTATTTTTTTTTAATGACCAAATGAATGTTTGTTGATTCTTATAGGTGGATAGTGGATTGAAGGATGATTTAGTCTTAGGTGACCCTAATGCGCCACGATTTGTACTATGGGAGGGGAAATTAAGGCCCGTACCCTCCAAGCCAACTGACTTGCCGGTTTTTGATTTGATGAGCATTGGTGGAAAACTTAGGGCTGGATTGGGTGCCATCGGCATTCGGCCTCCTCCTCCAGTTTGTTCTCTTCACTTTCTTATAAGTTTTTCTTTTGTTGGGTTATACATCAAAAGTGTGTGCCATAATTGTGATTGCGTAAGTTTTTTTTTTTTTTTATTGAAGTTTCTCATATAGCAAAATTTGACAAAGGTGACAGGGTCATGAAGAATCAGTGGAGGAGTTTGTGCGTCGTAATCTTGGTTCTGAGGTTTTTGAGCGCTTGATTGAACCATTTTGTTCAGGTGATGATTAATAATCTTTAGTCTATTATTTTGTTTTCGTTGTGTTCCATGTGTGTGCAAATATTTGAAAGAATGTCAATAATTTAGAAATGTTTTTTGTTCTGTCGAAACCTCCTTGTCATTGTAGCATGTTAATTGTCCTTAATATCTAGTTATTTTGCTGGGCAATTCGTATAAAAAGAGTTGGGAAGTTTCTCTGATTTCAATACATTGTTATTACATATCTCTGTGGTTTAGTTGCATGGGATTTTTTTGCACGGGGAGTTGGATTTGTTTTCTTGAGTTATGCATACCAGGGTTGTAAATGTTGCCTTTGTTGGTACATGTTAACTACCTAGCATCATTGCCATTGCTGCAATGACAGTGTGAAAAGTTGAAAATTGAAATATTTGCATTTCCCAAGGTTTCCCTTTATCTGATACTGTTTATTACTTCCGCTGATAATTCTATTCTTATTATGTGTTCTTTTATCTGCAATGATGTATTTTAGTAGTCAACTAGGCCATTTGTTTTCAATCAACAAGTTATATATCAATTTATATACTACAGCAATAATGAATAATCTCCTTCCAACTTAGCATCTTTTGGTTTAGAAGTTTCAAACCTTAGAACTGATAATTTTTTTTTTTTAACAATTCACAATTTGTATACCTGAAAACTTTTCCTTGTTGTTGCAGGTGTTTATGCTGGGGATCCGTCAAAATTAAGCATGAAAGCAGCATTTGGAAGAGTATGGAAGCTTGAAGAGATTGGTGGTAGCATCATTGGTGGCACTTTCAAGACAATCCAGGAGAAAAATAAGTCACCTAAGCCACCCAGAGACCCGTAATTCTGCACATATTGAGGCTTCTAATTTAATTCTTTAATGATATTTAAATAATCATGCTGAACGGTTATCGTGCAGGCGTCTACCAAAACCCAAGGGCCAAACAGTTGGATCTTTTAGGAAGGGACTTGCCATGCTGCCTGAGGCAATTGCTTCTAGGTAGCCAGTCACCATCCCAACTATGATTTAGCCTCTGTAGTGGTTCTAAAGTTCAATATGATTTTAGGCCTATCTTCAGCTTTCAGGATCATAATCAGTTGTGTTGACTTGGCAGTTTGGGTAAGAACGTTAAATTATCATGGAAGCTCTCCGGTATTACTAAATTGGATAATGGAGTGTATAGCTTGATGTATGAAACACCAGAAGGAATGGTCTCTCTTCAGAGCAGAAGCGTTGTCATGACCATTCCATCCCATGTTGCTAGTAGCCTCCTGCATCCCCTCTCGGTATATTTCCTTTTCTTCCTGCACCTTGCTGGGCATCCTTTTATGACATGTTGTTAATATCTATCATAAAAGGTTTGCTCCTTTATGTTGCTCTGTCTAGGATGCTTAAATTATCAAAATTTTTGGTCAAAAGGAAAGTAGGTTTGCATGGCTGTATCTATTTGCTCAGATTTGTGCATATGTGCGTGTTTGAAGTTTTGAATTTTGGGTGTAGTATATATTTCTTCTCCCAAAATTGATAGAGCACTTGTGGCCAGGTTTGGACTACTCAATTGGGCATCTGTTATTTGGTGTATTAGCATACGGAGTCATTGAAGTTATTGAGCTTCATGCTAGTTTAGTTTCTTGAGCAATTTTCCGTGCATGGTTTGTTGTTCATGGGTCTCTAGGACTTTCATGGTATACTAATAAATGCATAATGATACTTAAAAAAACTTTTATCAACAAGGGAAAATGTCTGAAGAAAATGTTATTTAACAGACTAATTGAGGCCATGTTCTGGTCCTTTATTAATTTAGTTATGTTTACTTAAGTTTAAAATTTTATTATAATTCTTTGGTACATTTCTACATTCTCTGTGTAGGCTGCTGCTGCAGATGCACTATCCCAATTTTATTACCCCCCAGTTGCGTCAGTGACAATCTCATATCCAGAAGAAGCTATCCGAAAAGAATGTTTGATTGATGGTGAACTTAAGGGTTTTGGCCAATTGCACCCACGCAGCCAAGGAATTGAAGCTTTAGGTAACTCTACTCTTCCTGAAAGTATCATATCCTAGTCTTATGCTGAATGTTATTTGCACTAAAACATTGGCTTGAAAATTTTGGTTGAATGACAAAAACCTTGCAGGGACCATATACAGTTCATCACTATTCCCCAATCGAGCTCCAGCTGGCAGAGTTTTGCTGTTGAATTACATTGGAGGAGCGACCAACCCTGTAGTTTTGTCCAAGGTAGATATCTTTTAAGAAATAGTGTTTGAATGTTATGTTTTGGATAAGGAAGCACTTTCTGGTAGATCTGAGACATTCCCATGCCCTACATGCGGAAGAACAATGAATTTGTTGTATTCCGTCTTGAAGATATTAAGAACATGTCATAATCTCTGACTAGTTACTGGCACTGCCTGGCAAGCTTTGGATATATGATGGTCAAGATTATTGACAGGTTCAACTTTTATCACAACTATGATCTGTCACATGAACCTACAAATATTGTTTTCCAAGATTAGGAGTTCATTGCTCAAATTAATTGGCGTCTTTTAATTTGATCTGCATAAGCCAGCTAAATTCTTGTGTGATTCTGTTCAATATTACTCCCTTTTTCTATTGAGGTTTATAATTAGGTGGGTTTTATCTAAAATCACTTTCTTTGATCCATTTTCCATTTTATATTATTATATTTTTGAATTCTTACTGACAATGCATTTTCCTGTAGACTGAAGGTGAACTTGTAGAAGCAGTTGATCGTGATTTGAGAAAAATGCTTATAAATCCTAATGCAAAGGATCCTCTTGTATTAGGTGTGAGAGTATGGCCACAAGCCATTCCACAATTCTTGGTTGGTCATTTGGATCTCCTTGATACTGCAAAAACTGCTCTCAGGGGTTCAGGGTTTCGTGGGCTGTTTCTTGGGGGCAACTATGTATCTGGTGTGGCATTAGGACGATGTGTGGAAGGTGCTTACGAGGTTGCAGCTGAAGTGAAGGACTTCCTGTCACAATATGCATACAATTAATTGAATTTATGTTGGCGGGCTGCTAATGCAGAAATGCATTGTTGGATAGCATCTCTTTAGCTGAGTTTTGGGTACGTTTTGTTGATTATGCAGTTCCTTGTCCCTTGATTGCTTTAGGAGATTTTGTTAGCATTTTATATTTGCAAACTACTACTAATTGTCATGTCAAAATATCATTCTTGTCCTTGATAGCAAGCGTATCATTCTTAATTTTCTCATCCCATGAACAGTATCGAACCAGCATTGGAGGCACATATGCATTAGAAATTGGAACATAATATTAAAACATTTCATCGTCCTGTAACCTGTGCTATAATTGTTTGTCATACATGCTGATTGTCAAAGTTTTCATCGTCCTGTAAGCTGTGCTGTAATTGTTTGTCATACATGCTGATTGTCAAAGTTGCTTTTGTATTAGACAACCTGCCTTTCGTCCCAGTGGTCACCTTGCCTCTAGTAGGGCTTGAGACTCGTTGCATGAGCAGTTCAGGCTCAGAATGGGGAAAGGAGGGTTGGGCTGGTTTGGAGGAGTTATGTTAATTTGTAAATCCGATTATTCATGAATTATCAGACTGAGAACGGTAGAAATGTTTCAAAATTACGAAGCTTAAAAAAAATATGAATTTTAATTCTAGTTTGAAACTTGTTAGTGTAGCAATTGGATGAATGGGGCAGACAAATGGGCTGAAAGAAGGTTTTTTCGTGACAAGTTTTAGTTTTCAAACCAATGTTGTGGTTTTTTTTTGGGCCAAAATCTATGCTGTGGTTTAATAGGTCATAATTGCTTCTTCTAGAAGCAGCAGCACATTCTTCTTATTGATCTCTTCCAAGATTTCATTATGTTCACCTTGATGCGAGTACTCTGCTGCCGCTGCTCCTGACTTGGGATTCTGCTATTTATTTGGTTTCCAGCATCCTTTTTGCAACATGCAGGCGCAGCTATTTACTAGCAGTATTTCTTTTACAGCAACGCCAAGTCCTTTGAACTTATTGTTGTATTTATTCTTTTGGAAGCGAATAAGGAGTCATTCTGCAATTATCATTACCAAAGAATAACATGATGTTCCCCAGAGCCTTCATCTTGTCTTTCATTTTTCAGGCAAAGTCTCCTCTTTATCTCTCTTTATTTTCATTTAAAGAACGACAAGTTCATAAGACCAAAGTAATCATTTCAGCATTTTTTTACCAATATAAATTTACTAACAGTAGTATCAAGTAGTTCGCTGGACTTTTTTTTTTTTTTATATAGATCACAAGTATCTTTTATGCTTCGCAATATTACAACCATTTATAGTCAAATAAGCTGATTTTATACCGATATATGGAAGTGGTAATTCTAGCCAAGTCCTTAACGAAGAATTGGTAATCAATGACAGGGTTCAATGCTAAAAGTATTTGTTCAAGCAATGGCAAGAATAAAATAATGGTAGTTTAACATGATTTTGGCTCTCAGAGTTAGATCTTGCCACTCACATGCAGGCATAGAATCTTACTTAAAAATGTGTAAAAGATTATTCTAGAACTGCCAAAAAAAAGGGCTATAGACAAAAGACTTAGATCCGCTTTGGACAGTAGGGGAGCATAATGTCTAGCCTAATAGTGTGTAGGCGGCTGATTTCTTATTAATTTCCTTGTCCTTAACCCAAGGCTCCTAGGTTTATTGACATGTAATTAAAACGACCAGATTAATTTCAAAGCAAAAGTGTTTGAAGAAAATTAAACCATAGGCAAAGAGGAAAGAAAAAGCAAAGCCCGAAAACAGGATCATGCTTCCAACCCCCGTGGCCTATCCTTATCGAGGCATTTCTGCGTAGCTAGGCAAATAAAAGCAAACCTAATAAGTAATTAGTTTGACTGACAAAAACAACTGTAAAAACAAAAACACAACCCACAGCCACATGGCAGTCGACACGATGATGGAGATATTCATGGAAGGGAGAGCTGAGAAATTTGACGAAAGAATTGATGATTTGAGGCTTCTGGAGAAAAGTCTGTGGGCGTTCTTCCTTTCTTTGTTTTGTTAAAAGCTTTATTAGGTTCAACGTTGATGGTGTGTTTTGAGAGACCATAAAGTCTTTGGAGCAGTAAAAAGGGCTCCCGTGATGGGCATTTGAAGTAACATTTGGGTAGGGCTGGTGGGGGACATCAGCTTTTGCTTTTCTCCTCGTTTGTTTTCCTTTTCTTCTTTCTCATTAGTTTCTTTGCCTTCTCCCTCGCAAATTGGCGTTTCTTTTGGTGTAAGCAAGATTTGTTGTTCCCCCTTTCTTGCGATAATTAACGTGGGAAATAAACAACAACAATAATAATCCAGTTTGATTTCAAGGAGAGACAAGGGTTTGCTTCGCCACGTGGATTCTACACGTGGGGAAAGATTAAATTTTGCCCTTTCTGTCTTTTCTTTGTTCTTTTCCATTTCTCTTTCTTGTGCTTGCAAATTGAGTTTGATTGCATATCTTCATGATGCGATCTTTAGCCTTCAGCTCCCCTCTTTAAGGATAAGTCATTAGCCAATAAAATAGAATAGGAGGAAGGTCTTAAACAACTTTTTGTTTCTGTTCATGTATAATAACAAACAATAGTTTTGGATACACTGACAGAATTTTTTAATTTTAATTTTACCAAAGAGGTTAAAAAATTCTTATGTGTTTCACTTTTTTTAATTAAATTTTTTAATACATCTTAATGGGCATGTATTATCTTATTTATTCGTTTATAAAGTTTAATTAAAAATTTTATTGAAATGATTTCTTTACTAATAATCTCTCTTTCTTTAAATTAATGAAAATAATTCTTATAAAAGCTTAGCAAATCTAAAAAAGAAAAGAACATGAATGCATTGTTCTCATTTTGTTTTTATCTAAACCTCGAATTAAGAGAACAACCTTAAATCAAATCTCAATTTGTAATAAGAAATTCTTTTACCCTTTAACATAGGAGAGATGTTCTTGGATATCCAAACCAATGAATAAGTTAGGTATTGCATGAAAATTAAAAAAAAAATGCAAGAAAATGAGAAAGAAGTATACAATGAACCAGTTTAAAAAGATTTGTATGCGAAGCAGCATTCACTAGAGGACCTATTATTAATTCCTACACGAAACGTTCCGTTTGCATGAGTTTCCTCCATTGCTTGGCATATATTATATATTATATGCTGATTATAAAATGCGCCGTTTTGGGGTTTTTTTGTTATAAAAAATTTGAGAGTATAAGAAATTATTGTACTTCTAAAGTTAATGTATTGGCAATTTTTTCAAAATTTATAGATCTTCAATCGAAAGGCATTGTAAGAATAACAACAACGTGTATATATATATAGGATTTACTTAAAATGTTAATTTTTAATACATTGATAATAAAAAAATTTATATATTATTAATGCATCGCGTGTGTGTGTATATATATATATATATGTATATATAAATAAAAGCTGAAATCATCATTACCAATAATCTCCTTTCCCTTAATTATATGCTTACTTGGCACGATGATTCTATCCATTGAACAGTGATTTGGGACAGGGTAAGCTTAAAGTGTTCTTAACGTTTCCAAATTCGATGCTTTTTTCTGATCAAAAAAAAAAATCGATGCTTTTAATTTGTATCCCGGTTTGAATGCTCATCAGCTGTCCACACCCATTGCCGTGCTATGTATTACCCGTGAATCCTTTCAAAAGGAGAGAAGAGAAGCAAGCAGGAAAAATAAAGCTGCACACGAACCTCCATTGAATCAAAGTCCAATAAAACAATGTAAAATCATGATTAATACAAGTTGGGTTGGTAGCGACACGTGTTCATGTCGGCTGCCCTGACAACATATCAGCCCAACCACAGCCAGTAATACGAAAGAATTGCCTCCTTTGATTCTCCCAACAAAATTTCGTACTAGTATTTTCCAATATAAAGATATATTCCCAACTCTTTCTGGTTATTTAAACCCAAGGTGGCTGGCGGCTTATTTGTCTTCACCCTTCTTCATCACATCTCAGACAATGGGCAGAGCAAGGGCAAGCAGTTCTTCTTCATCGTCCATCGAGAGCAGCAACCACTTCGCTTTCTCAAGCACCGGTGCTTCCTCTTCCGCGCAGAGGGACCTTAGCACTGATCTTCGCCTTGGTCTTAGCCTTTCAACCTCTCCTTACGCAAGGTGTTTGCTTATTCACAATCCTTTCATTTCATTTTCTTTTCTTTTCCTTATGACTGTACTGTTTGTTTAGGCCTTTGGGCTAATGGTGAATTGCATGTTTATATATCAGGGAGCAGCCATCGGAGTGGCCGCCAATCAAGCCGCCACTAAGGCAGGCGCTTGCAGAAGAAGAAAATGAGTGCAACAGTGCAACTTTCTTTGTTAAGGTTTACATGGAAGGGATCCCTATTGGCAGGAAACTAAACCTGTTGGCTCACGAGAGTTATTATGACCTGATAAGGACTCTGCAAGACATGTTCAACACCAACATTATCTGTTGAGTTTAATTTCCATTATTGAAGATTCAGTAGCCTCTTCTGACCTTTCTGAACAAAAATTTTGACAAATCAAGAATTTTCTTTTTGATATTTATATATGCAGGGGCTGAAGCTGAGGTGGATGGAGATCATTATGAGAAATATCATGTGCTAACATATGAAGACAAGGAAGGAGATTGGATGATGGTCGGTGATGTTCCTTGGGAGTAAGTAAACAGATATCTCCATTAAAAATAACATTCTCATCATTTGTCATATTCAGTTATTCCTATCTCTTATATATAGTACACCAGAGCTGAATCTGTTCTTCTTGTGCATGTACCGTAGAATGTTCTTGTCAGCTGTGAGGAGATTGAAGATCAGCAAGTGCTGAATTTTGATACAAAATCTTTCCTTTTTGTTAAACTTTGGCTGTTTTTTGTGGACTGAAAATCATTAGGTAGGCAGAAAATATAGGGTGGATATGTTTATTTAGGATTCTGAATGTAAATTCGCATACTAAAATGATAAAACAAGCATCAGTTTTGTCTTTGGGCTGTGAATCTTTTTTCTTTTGGATGATTGTGAAGCTTTTTTTTTCCTCAAGCACTGTCATAAATTCAATTTATGGTGAATGGAAAGCCAGCTCAAGAGAGGATTTAATCAATGATCCTCTTAATGAATTAAGTTAACATATCTGTAACTAAGATACAGTATATTCTTGACATGGAACGTCCAAGCAGATTGTTATTCAGATTAAGGAGTTTCACTCTGAAGAGAATGGTTTTGGATTCAATATTAAGATCGTTAAAATTAAACTGAAAATTTTCCTATATTTTGGTAGGAAAGATGAACAAGAAAAATATCATCCCATGCTCTAGAATTACAGGGTGCAAAGCCAACCAAAAAAAATCAAAATAACAAATAACCTATAATTAAAAATGTGTTCGATCAAATGTAATTATAGTAATACAATAGCAAAACCACTGTACTTTTGACACTAGTGTTTCAATTGTTAAAACCTTGTCACTGTCCTTGGGATTAATTGCTCACTCAGAGTCAGGACTCAGGACAGCCCAAGAACGAGCCTATTTAGAAGGAATAGCCTGGTGAATATCAAGAGTATTGGGCTAGATATGGTCCTACAGGGATTGTAGGTTTTTAAGGCCAGCAATTTCGTTAACAAATTGAAGTATTGTCTTGTCGGGTCTGGTCTGGTCCGGCCGCGCTTCCGGGCTTCCACATATATCAAGTCTAATTGTGTAGTCAACACTTTTATCAATCGAATTCAATACGGTGGAATGGAAATGTAAGAGAGGAAGCAGGATTAAATTCCTTTCTCATGACTTTCACCAGCCCTCTTTATAAAAAACTCTTAAATTTCCATCGACAGTGGAGATGGAAAGCAAAAGTATTCCTTGTCACAGAACCTTGAATAAATAATTTTTAATCTGTTCTGGAAGCGCAAGTGCTATGTTAACTTTATTCCTTTCATTCTTTTTTCTAGAAGGCCGGCAATTGGGGAGCACTGCAAAGTCACAGTCAATTAGCTTTGCTTTTTTCGATTCCCAGAAACCCTAAAGTAGTACACTAATACAGAAACGGGCATCTCATAAAGCGGAAGATGATTAAATAGATTGGCCATAACCAGTCGACGTAAAAATTCTTTCGTCTGTAGTAGTAATTCATATATGAAATCAGCCTCGTGAAAACAGCCTTGCCGATGTCACCACTGAACTCATTCCATTCACTCATCACTGGTCTGATTCCCTCTTTCCATATTGGCTGAAGCGTAGCTATGAGACTTGGATTCTATAAATATAAGTAGTAGACTCCATCCTTCCTAAGAAACCACCGCAGCTCATTGGTCCATCTTCGCCCATATATCAACATGTGTCTCTGCTGCAAGTGCCGGTGCTTTAGCTGCAAAAATACAAGCGGATCCGGAAGCGGGGAAAGGAAGAATGATGCAGAACCAGACGGTGTTGACGTGATCCTGGCAATCTTTCTGCCTCCGGCTGCGATATATAAAAAGGAAGGCTGCACGGTCAGTCTCTGTTTTTCTTCCATCTTACTTCGCTTATATTTCTTTCAAACTTAAATTTATGTACAAAATTCATTAATTGCTTCAAATTTAGTTGATTTTGTTACTTAACAATCTAAAATTTATATCTATCTATGTACCGAATTGTTGAAGTCACAGAAGAACACGGAGGCATATGGTTTTACAGAAGCTACAATGAATTGACAGAAACGAGTAGTAATTAAGAGCTGACTCTTATTTCTCATTCGAGTTAATTGCAGGGAAAATTCTGGGTAAATGTATTTCTGACGGCAGCAGGATTTGTGCCAGGAATCATCCACGCTACCATTGCCATATCTTCGAATTGAGCATTATGGCTCCAATTTAGATATCGTCCTTAATTTCAATTGTCAACAAACTATGTAGCACTACTTAAGAAGGATTTCCCTAAGTACTGCTAAATCGTTCGTGCTTATTGTTAGAACAGAATTATTTTACTTTTGCGCGTTTAATTAATCTTGTGTTTTCCTAATTAGGCCACCTACATATGCTTGGTTGAGTGAATCCTAGTATTTTATTTGTCCTTCTAGGCGCAACACTTTTTACTTAATTTATGCACTCCGATTAAAGTTTAGTTGCATAGATTTCTTACATGCCAAAATCAAGTAGTATGATTCCTTTAATGAAATTAATTAATCTTTGCTAACAAAGTAAAGTCGTTACTCTCATCTTATATATATATATATATATATATATATATAGAGGAAGAATCCACTTACATTAATGTAAAATTAATTAGTTTTACACATTTTTTTAACCATTAGACACACATAAAATTGATCCATTAAATTTGATAATTTCAGGTTCGCATGAAGGAGAGAGCGTAACATTCTCAACTCTTTAATTTCAGATTTGAAGACAATCAATGGGAAGCAAAATTATTATGAAGAACAAAATATGCTTATGTTAAAATATATAGAACTCCATAATAATTTAGCTCGGGTTGGCCCAGGAAATAATATAAGTTCATTAATAAAACATAGCAGTACCTAAATTATTATTATATTAGTGTATCTTTTCCTTCCAGCAGATAGAGATGAAAAGAACCTAATTCCTTCTTTCAAATTTTTAAGTGTTAATAAAATGATAATTGGAAGAGAAGATAATTAATTTTATAACTCTTTGGCCAAAATTTTTTTTTTTATAACTCATTATCAATCTAATTCTTCGATGTTAATAATATTTTATAAGAGAGGGTGATTAATTAGGAACAACCAGCCATAGCTAGTTAAGTACTTCAGGTCTCTTTTGTTATTCGGTTAACTTTTTTTCAGTTGTCATCCATTAAGATCACCATGCATATGTCAATGTGCTGATGAGTAGTACTTAATTTTTTCTTTATAGTACTTGAAAGAATAACTTTAACAAAATCACAACAAACCAGAATGGAAGCCTAATTTGTATATATATGTATGCATGTATGTACACAGATTATACATGCATACATATCAGAAACACTAGAAACATGGAAGAATAGATCCCCAAACTGATTGAATTGACACTTCGAATTTGCTTCATGTATGTTTGTGTGTGTATGTATGTGTGCAAGTGTGTGTATATAAATTGGTTACATATATATATATATATACACACACACATACATATTTTGTTACTAGTGCGCGCAAAGCAGTTTTCAATCCGATTCTTTGCAAGGTAAAAGTTGATAAAAACATGAGCTGGTGAGCATAACCTAATGAATGAATATATATGACGAATATGTTTTATTCTTGATTCTTTGTTTTACGACTTGAGATGTTTGGTTTCATTCATTACTCAAACAATGCAGCATTTGGCGGCTGCTATTCTATCTGAAGCCTGGCTTTAATTTTTGCATATATATATATATATATACACACACACACACACACAAGGACTCAATGCCTCCCCCTAATAATTATAGCTGCTCATCCATTTTCTACCTCACCAAACTCTCTTTATTCGTCAACCATGTGTATAAAGCTAAGATGCGAATGCTGCCGAGCTAATTGCACTAATTGCAAAGCGGAAGATGCAGGACTTAATCTTGGCCTTGGCCGTGCCTCCTATTGGAGTTTTTAGAAAACGACGACGTAATGTTTGTCTGTCTATCTGTCTTTCATATCATTCAAGATTGAAAAAGGAATGCATGCCTCAGCTCTCCGTCCAAATAACTATTTGAACCCACCTGGTTAGAGGATGAATATATATGGTAATCCTTCAACTCCTGCAAAAGTTTAATTCATATATATATATATATATATATATATATATATATATATATATATAAAATTCATTCTCACTGAATATTGTATTTTTCATCTTCGATCCTTCTTCCTATTAGCTTTTAAGTTAGGAATATAATGTTACGAACATAAAGTCGAAGAGGAATGTTGTATCGGCGGTGGGGAAAATCTATTTGGTGAAGCTAACCTAAGCCATTCTTTTTTTTTTTTTGATATTGCACAGTGAATTCTGGCTCAGTATTTGTCTGACTATGGCATTGTTCGTGACAGGAAGCATCTATGCTGTCACCATAGTCACAACGAAGGAAAACAAAGGAACAAAATCATTAAATTTTGTTTTGTGTATCTCGCTTTTTCCCTCTTTAATCATGGCCAGCTTTTGTTTTGATGGAATTTTTAATTTAATTTTAAGTTATCTGAATATCTAGTAGAGAAATTAACATTATAATAATAAAAAATATAATATAATATGCGAAAGATACGCGTTTTAAGTTTTGCTTATTAATGAGGTGACATTATGTAATTCATTGACAGTGTATAGAAGCTATACACTGTCAGTGCATTATATATAAACTCTTAATCTAATGGCTTAAGGAGTTGATTAGTATAATAATTTAAAATTTTTTTAAGAGAGTATGTGACTATTGAAAAATATTTAAAATGATTAAATTTTATAAATAAAAATTATATAAAATAACAATCTAAAAATATTATTATAAATAATACATAACAATAATTTCACAGGGAATCAGGGCTAATACAAAAGAAAATAGAAATTCCACTGAGAAAGCATTGAAAAACAAGATAGAAACTACAACTGCAACACAACAAGCACTGCCCTATTATTATTCTCCAAAATGAAAATAAAACTTGGTTAAAACGGCTTTTGATTTTCGCAATCTAGGTTAGGCCCGGTGTCAACGTTAAACAACTGAGCATATCTCTCAAAGAATCCAATTCTATCATTTACACGTTCATCGTTGGGTATTCCACACTCCAGCGCACCATTGATTATGTTGGTCACCAGACCAAATCCAGCCGTCCGATTAGCTGACAAGTCGGCTGCCGTGGGGACATATTTACCGATCATGACATCGTGGCAAGAGGGGGTCGGCGGCTGCGCGGTCATCCAGAACCAAAGAGCAGTTTCAAATGAAATCTTGGAGTTGTTGGCTACTATTTCTGGGTTCCTTAGCCCATCGAATCCCAACGCCTCGCCAGCTGGACCATAATTGTAATTCCTGTTAACAATAATAACAATTAAAGCTTGCCTGCAGAAATGGAAAATAAAAAAAAGTTAGGGAAGTGTAATATATATTACCAGGACAATTGAGTGGGTCCTCTTCCTTTGTAGGATTTTCCAGGGAAGCAAGGCCATTGTGTGTTGGTAGAGTCGCAGTAATTGCTTGGAGGATTCATTTCCTCTTTGAAGCACAAACCCCAAGCGTATGGTCCATCGGGTGCAGTGGCCCCTCCGCCAGTAGTCTCGTGGGATATTTGAGCAAGAAAAGCTGCAATTTCACGCCTACGCGTCACTGAATTCCCAGTTCTACCAAAGCGTCGAAAACGTTTCGTGGCTTGAATGAAGGAGTCGTAAGTATAGAAGTTCCTTGCAGGGCATGCATTATCATCCTTGTGTAGAAATATAGAATGAAAGAGATCTTCACTGATCAAACGTGAGATGGGGGGGAGCGACCTCGCAGCTTCGACTCCATCTGATGCAGAGGAGAGGAGAATTGAGCAGAGTATTAAAGAGAAGGGAATAACACAAGAGGATGACTCCATAATTGTTTTGTTGTGTGAGCGAATGATGAAGAGGCTCCTATTTGTATGTTCTTGTCTACGTGAACTTGCAGAATGCAGACGACACGGCCGGAGTTATTCTAGCATAAATGAACCAACCAGACCGAGTTTTGACTTTGTCATAAACTTAAAAAAACATAAAAATTCATCAATTTTTTCTTGCATTAATTTCAGTTAGTACTAATAACTCTTTAATTATTTTTTTGCTGACATATGGGTAGTTGAAAAGATGCATGGTTAGAGTTGACTGGGGTATTGTCATTGGTTGATACAACTATGACCCAGCTCTTTCTCATGTAATATAAAGTCGCCAGGGCCGGCAAAGAAAGCGGCCTCCGCGATCTAAATTCTATTCATTCTTTACTTAATTTTCGAAAATTTCTGTTGGATGATTCGCTCAAGTTGTAGGGAAAACGTTATTGAAATGGTTTTGCTCGGTATAGTTGAAAAGTCTGATGAAAGAAAAGAAAAAAGAAAATGAATTTTGAAGATGTTGGATATAAGATAAAAAAAATGAGGAAAGAAAATGAGAATGATAACTGTTTTATTTTTTCACAATATTCAATCTTTTCAAATTGAAGAAAAAAATTATTCAGGTGAGTAAATCAAATCAAAATATTAAATTACCCTTAATCATTTTATTTTTATGTTTTTACTTTTCAATTCAACCAAATAATTAATAGAAAAAAGAAAATATATCTTCCATTCAGTTTCACTTTTTTGTTAAACACAAATAATATATTTTCTATCTTTCTACCTTTTTTCTTCTCTAATTTTTCATCTTATTAATCACAACTTGAGGATATGCTTAAAGTGAAAAATTGAAAAGATAGATTAGAATGTGTGAAAAATTATAACAAAAAAAAAACATTATTTTTTGTAGTGCTTGATATAAGAGAGAAAAATATGAAAAAAGAAAATAGAAAAAAATGTTATTTTATTTCATTGTTAACAAAAATAAACTATTCCAAATTTGAAAGATTAGCGAAGAGAGAACATGAGAGATGTGAGTCAAATTAATGATATAATGATAAATTAATATAATTTTATATTTTTCTTTTTCTTTTTCAATTTTGGCAAACAATGTAAAGAAATTCACAATTTTCATCTTACCTACTAAATAACACAATGAAAAAAAATCATTTTTTTAATTTAAAAGGACGAGTACTCTGCCAAATGGTTGTAACAGGAGGGATGGGGTTGGGACATTTTCAAATCTAGGGAAGTTGCAAGGTCCATTATTACATTTACAGGCAATTTTTTATCGTGACTAGGGATGGAATCAACAATTTAAAGTAGTTTGATGAAATTAACGTTGACTTGCTAAAAGGCCAATGTAGTTGGAGCTGTCCAGAATTAGTCGTAATGATCAATAATATACAGCTTCTACTCATCGTCATCGGCGGGCGGCTTTGGAGTCCCAGGCAGTCATCAATCTAGGCTGTCGGATAAAAAGAGATATCAGATAGACAATACACGACATAAGAGAAAGCTCATCTAATTCCTTCATTATGATCAATCCTATTTTCAGCTTCTTCCTTTCATTCATTTATCTGGCGCTAGCTTCATTGCAGTAACTAAAGGATTTTTTTTCTTTTTTACAACACAAAGATTTCCTATGAACTTTGTGCAGTTCAACATCAGCGGAAAAGACAAAAGTTCACCTGGACTAGAAAAAAACAAAAGCTTACCAAGTCCTAAACAATAAACATGTTCATCAAACTAAACCCACCAAAAATATGGACTTCACCCGAATTACACACCCGATTGTTCAGTTAAATTCCGACAATCCCCGCAAACCAGGCCCAAAACAGTCGGAGGATCTGATTCTGTCCTCTTCATGGATCAATAGGAATCATGTTCACTAGTTAAGTTGTCTCAAGCCCCAAATCCCAATATACACCATGAGCCCAGATTCTACCCAAGTCGGCCTGCACTGAATCCTAAGTTTCCATCAGGGCTGAAATCGCTTAGCCCACCAGTAAAAAGGGCCAGAAGCAGCAAGCTTCTCGAAAATTCGTTCATTGCTTTTACACGATTCATTCATTACCCATCCTCTTAGGGAGCGTGTCAGACTTTGTTAGGCAAAGAAAAGGGTTCCTGTTTTCGATGAATAAAGACAACAAATGATCGAAAAAAATGGATTTATTTTTTAGGTGTTTAAGCAGAATTTGAGTTTTGAAATTTTTACTGTTGGTACGATTTTATCGTTTATTATTTTTTACTCGAACAAAATTAATATCAGACAATAAAATGAGCGAAAATACCTGTGCTTAAAAAAAAAAAAAGACTACAAATCGTTTCGTTGCATGACATGGTGAAAGAAAGTGGCTTTACTTTGACAAACTGCATCACAATCACAAGCACTGCCCTTTTATTATTCTCCAAAAAGAAAAACAAAACTAGGTTAAAACGGCTTTTGATTTTCGCAGTCTAGGTTAGGCCCGGTATCAACGTTAAACAACTGAGCATATCTCTGAAAGAATCCAACTCTATCATTTACACTACACGTGCATCGTTGGGTATTCCACACTCAAGCGCACCATTGATTATGTTGGTCACCAGACCATATCCAGCCGTACGGTTAGCTGCCAAGTCGGCTGCCGTGGGGACATATTTATCAACCATGACATCGTGGCAAGAGGGCTTCGGCGGCTGCGCGGTCATCCAAAACCAAAGAGCAGTTTCAAATGAAATCAAGGAGTTGTTGGCTACTATTTCCGGCTTCCTTAGCCCATCGAATCCCAAAGCCACGCCGGCTGGTCCATAATTGTAATTCCTGTTAACAATAATAACAATTAAAGCTTCCCCGCAGAAATGGATTAAAAGAGTTAGGGAAGTGTAATATATATTACCAGGACAATTGAATGGGTCCTCTTCCTTTGTAAGATTTTCCAGGGAAGCAAGGCCATTGTGTGTTGGTAGAGTTACAGTAGTTGCTTGGAGAGTTGGAGGATTTATTTCCTCCTTGAAGCACAAACCCCAAGCGTAGGGTCCATCGGGTGCAGTGGCCCATCCACCAGTAGTCTCGTGGGATATTTGAGCAAGAAAAGCTGCAATTTCAAGCTTACGCGTAACTAAATTCCCTGTGTTACCAAAACGCGGAAAAGGTTTCGTGGCTTGAACGAAGGAGTTGTAAGCGTAGAAGTTTCTTGCAGGGCAGGCATTATCTTCCTTGTGAAGAAATATTGTATGATAGAGATCTTCACTAATCAAACGTGAGATGGGCGGGAGCGCCGTTCCAGCTTCGACTCCATCTGACGCAGAGGAGAGGAGAACAATAGAGCAGAGTATTAAAGAGAAGGGAATAAGAGAAGAGGATGACTCCATAATTGTTTTGTTGTGTGGGCAAATGATGAAGAGGTTCCTAGTATTTATACGTTCATGTCTACGTGTAGTTCGTGAACTTGCAGAATGCAGCCAACACGGTGGGAGTTATCATACCACAAATGAACCAGCCATATCGAGTTTTTGACTTCGTTATAAACTTAAAAATTAAAAATCTATCAGTTTTTCTTGCATTAATTTCAGTTCATACTACTAATTCTTTAATTATTGTTTTGCTGACCAATGAGGAGATGAGAAAATGCTTGGTTAGAGTTGACCGAGGCAGTGCTGCACTGTCATCGGTTGATACAAGTGTGCCCCCTCATTATTCTCATATACATAACATAAATATAGTAGAATTGTTGACACCGAGCATATGACTTTCTTCTGTAAGTAAAGTCACCGGGCGGGCAAAGAAAAGCGGCCACCAGTATTTAAATTACATTTATTCTAAAATTAATTTTCGAAACTTTCTGTTGGATGATATGTTCAAGTTGCACTTGAACATTAAGGGAGCTTCATATATTTCCTTTTGGTTTCTAACAGTATTTAGTTTCAGCTATGAATTAGTTTGCATCGATCCGTGTCATCATTTAAAGGAAGGGAACTCGAAGATGTACCTCTGCCAAATGGTTGTAATCGGTAAGATGGGGCTGGGACATTTTCAAATCTAGAGAAGTTACAAGATCCATTGTTTCAAGCCTTTTTGTTATATTGACTAGGGATGGAATCAAAATTTTAAAAAGTTCAGTGAGATTAAAGTTGACTTGCTAAGAGGCCAATTGAAGTTGGAGTTATCTGAATGAAGTAGGCTGGATTTGGATTGAATCACACTCACATTTCGGGTTCAAGTTTCAATCCAAATTGGACCTTTGTAAATATGACCTTATATTTATGTGCATATTTTTATATATGTGTGTGTGTTTTTGAGTTTTTACTTGTGTGTTTATTTAAAAAATACACGACATATGATCTGAATCTGTCTTCTTCATGGATCAGCATGTATCATGTTCACTAGTTAAGCTGACCCAACCCCCAAATCCAATACAGACCATGAGCCCAAATTATACTCGAAGTTGCCGTCAGGGCTGAAATCGCTTAGCCCACCAGCAATGGGGCCGGAAACAGCAAGCTTCTCGAAACATTTGTTATTACACGATTCTTCAGTGCCCATCCTCTTCCTCTAGAAACTCAAAGACTCTATTAGGCAAAGAAAAGTGGTCCTGTCTTCGTAGAATAAAGACAACAAATCGTTTCGTTGCATGATGAAAGAAAGTGGCTCTACTTTGACAAAATGGGGAAAAAGGCCCAACCATACCCATCAAACAACACAGTTGAAACGTTTGAATGGAGTAACGTGGGAGTTAAATTGCCTTTCAGAGGTCAGTCTTCTCGTCCCCATCAAAGACCATTCTTCAACACTTTTTCCAAAACCCCAAACAACCCATCTGTCTGGATTTAGTATTGCTTTTCCTATATTAATCACTCTCGTTTTCTCTCACCGAACCCTACTTTAGAAAAGATTGCACTGCATGCAATCTCCCTAAACCACATACACGCCTAATCCAAAATTAAAGCCGAGAAGAATTATGGCCACACGCAGCGCTTCATCTTTAATTAATCTTCTGTACTGGTTAAACCAAAACTTAATACTGTTCTATTGTATATTAACCTTTCATGGAGTGTGGTCCCCTTGATTTTTATGAGATGGAGACTTCGGAAAATGAGTAGAAACTGTGTTTTATAAGAAACATGGGGATATGTTGAAGTCTCTTTGAAATTGAATTAATAAATAGTCAAGAACTGAAATAGAAATCAATTTAATTAATTTATTAAACGTTAAATATTGGTTCCATTGCTAGTTGCTATTGGGCGTTGGCTGTTCAATAGAAGTCCTTTTTTATGACAAAAAAATTGTAAACTAAATATAAAAAATTTGAATTTATTGATGATCACTATTTTAAAAATATTATATAAATTAATTGGAATATATTTAGACTTTGTTTGTCAGGAGGAAGGAAAATTACTTTTCAAAATGTTAAGAGTACAAAAAATGGGAAGGAGAGAAAATGCGAGGATGGGTAATTTTTTTTTTACTCACTGTCGTAACTGCTTCGCGCTCAACGATTTTGAAAAATATTTAAAAACAAAAGGGAGTCGCCACCAATTTTTTTTGACTAGGTGTGATTGGTCACCTAAAATATTTATCTTTTTAACAAAATCTCAAAATTAATTAAGTTTTATTAAAAAAGATAATTTTGGTTTGTGAAAACAAAATGGGGTTCGGGAGTACGGTTACGCGTGGAGAAGGATTAGCACCACCACGACGCCCGTTAAAAAACGGTACCATAATAATCATATGTTATCCTTTAATTTTAATAAAATGGTCTTGGATTTAATATTTAAAATTAATTCCTTTTTATTCCATTTTTGAAGCATTTTATTATTTATCAAAATTATTTTTTTTATTTTTTAAAAAAGGTTAGATTTTGTTTATCGAAAGAGAGTGTGAACCCTTTTTGTATTGAATAATTAAATCGAATACTCCAATACTTTTGGCAGCATTTGAAATAATTTTTCTCACCTAGAGATTTCTTAAGAATCACTACTTATGACTTCTATAAAATCTCATCCTCGGAAGAGCTCACATTATTTGTATAATTGATCGAAGATCATCATATATATTAAAATAAGTTTTATTTTGAAAATAAACATGAACCCATTTTATTGAAAAATTAAATCAAATATTCCAATACTTTTGGCAATATTTGAAATAATTCTCCTCACCTAGAGATTTCTAAAGAATCACTACTTGTGACTTCTATAGAATCTCATCCTCGGTAGATTCACGTTTATTTGGAAATTAAATGAATGCATATGATGCAAACAAATAATATATGATGCAAATGAATTTTTTTATTTCCAATTTCATTATTTATTTGTTTATTTATTTATATTTCTTTGTTTTTAAAAAAAAAACTTATTCATTTTCTTTTTTTTTATAAAAATTTAAATTATTGAAAAATCATACTAAATATTCCAATACTTTTGGCAACATCTAGTACGACTTTTCTCACCTAGGGATCAGCTAGGAATTACTACTTGTGACTTCTGTAGCATTCCATCATCGGATATTCATTTAATTGAATTATAATTTTATTATTAAATCTAAAAATTTGAAACCTAACAATTTACCCAAAAATAGCATTATTATTATTTGTTTTAAAAGAGATACGTGACTCTATCATTACAATTAATTTCATATAACTAATTATACTTAACATTATTAGTAATTACAAAATTTACAAAAATTTTTCATATATATTTTTCATCATAAAATCATATTAAAATACATAAAACAAATTATTAAAAACATAAAAAATGTAAATAAATGAGGTGAGAGTGTACCCTAATCAATTTGGACTTTAAACCCAAAGAAGACCTCTTCAACTGGCCCAAGATCCAGCCCAAACAACAGGGCCCAATCTGCTAGCGGGAGCGGGTCGGGCGAAACGGATCTCCCTCTGCTGGACCAGGCGCGATTGTCGGGTGCGCGGGTCAGGCGAAACGGGTCGAAGCGGCACGCGGGTCTCCTTCCCGCGGGTCGGGCGTGCGGATCCCGGGTCAGATCCGGGTCCACACCCGGGTCACTCCTTTTCTTTTTTTTTTTTTGCTATAAAAACCTATTTTTTTTTCAATTCATTTTCTTCATTTCTTCTTCAAAAAAAATCCAAAGCCTTTAAGGCTCTCTGCCGGGGCGATTCCCGGCCACTGTCCTCCACTGCCGGCCGCCGTCTCCGACGGCCAATCCTGAAAAGCTTTCGACTTTTCAATAGCTTTCAAATTCCTCTTTCCGTTTCCAGCCTTCTTTTCCTTCGAAAATGCCTCTAACCCCACGGATCTGAGGTCGAAACCTTCGACCTCTCCATTTTTATTTTGATTTTGATTTTTTTTTTAGATCTGGTTTTGGATGTGTTTGGGTTTGTGTTTTTGTTGTTGTTTTTTTTGTGTTTTTACAGGTGGGGATCTAGGGTTTGAGAGGCTCTCGGATTTGAGGTTTCGGTTTGGGTGAGGATGATGCTGGTGTTTTCGGTGGTGATGGTGATGATGGTGTTTGGGGTTTCGGTTTGGTTGAGGGTTAGCCGTGAGCAGTTATGGTTTTGTTTATTGGTGTTCGGGTGAGGCTCTTTGAGTTTTTCGATAGTGGTGGTGAGGGTGATGTTTAGGGGATTTCGGGTGGTGAGGATGAGGTTGGGGGGCTGGCTGTCGAAAATGGTGAGCAAAATGGGGCTCCTTGTCCCCCCCCCCCTTTTGAGTCGAGGACTGAGGGGGTTCTTGTAGGGGGACTAGTATGGGGGTTTGGTGTAGAAGGGATGGGGTGACAGGAGTGGGTGGCCAGAAATGACAGCCTCAGGAGAGGCCATGGCAGGGACTGGTGCCGTGCACGGCACTAGTTCTTTCCCTTTTTTTAATTCTTAATTTTTAATTATTTTTTTGTCATTTTTTGTCATTTTCTTGTTTTTTGTTTTAATCAATCAATTAATTTGAAAATAAAATAAAGTATAAAGAAAAAAACTCGGACAAAATTAGGTGCTACACTCACAAAATTCAATATCAATTTAAAAACAACAAGAGAAAAAAATGTGGTTTATGTGAGTAAATCATGTAAAATTATTAAATTACCTCTAATAATTTTATTTTTATTTTCTTTCTTCTCATTTTTGAACTCTACCAAACAATAAAAATAATACTTTTCATCTTTCTTACCAAACACATCTATAAAAAAAAAATACAATTTTCATATTTTCACTTTTTTCTCCTCTAATATTTTATCTCTTTATTTTTCTTTTTACCCTATCAAATGAAACATTAGATCTTCTGATGCTTCTTATTTACTCAACGCTCTCTGTGTGTGTATATATATATATATATATATATATATCAAAAAATTCTAAATTTACACCCTTTTTTACTCTTTCTATCTCATTTTCTACAACAAATTACTGTTTATTGCACAAAAAATGGGGTATGAATAGTGAAATGGGTAGGTTTAGAATTTTTATATATATATATATATATAAAACAATATTCATACAAGAAACCCAACCAAACTCTTTCTAGTGGCGTGTCCTGTTTGAACAAAAAAATTCGTATGTGTGCTTTTCTTTCAATGTTGGTTGAATGTGAAAACTAAAGCATTAGTTTTACCTTTCGGAGGTTTTCATCTCCGTCTCGCATCGTGCACGTGTGTGTAGTGTGTGAGTTTAAAAAATACTTTACATTAACTCAAACCAACCAATTTTAAAATTAGTAACGTGTCTCGTCCAAACAAAAAAAAAACCCACCCAAAACAGAATTACAAGATCCATATCACTTTTTCTCTTTATTTATCAAAGGAAAAATAATTGCACTGTATTTTTCTTTTGCTTTGATTTCGGTGTTACTTAACCAAGAAGGAAATTAGGTCTTCTGGGTTATATGTACAGTCTAATCTAAGCTGAAGCCTAAGCAAGCTAAGCTGAAACAAAAGATTGAAGGCTTGGCTAGGCGAATCGCATCCTCGTCACGTAACCCTTTTTCTACATGCGCAAACAAAATAAGCAATAAGGAAGAGAGAGGGATTGAAAAAATTCAATTATTAAAGAACAAATGAAGAGCGCTTCAAAGTCTACAAGCTTGAAAGCGGAAAATGCATGTAAACGCAAGCCTTTCATCAGCATCATCAATGACTTTATGGTTGGTACCTCTGTGGGAAGTCGCTCGCTTTTCAAACTTCCTAAGAGGGAGATTGGCCCATTTGATTAGCTCATCCCTTCAAGTTTGGTCCCATGCGAGAGCGTGACTTTTGGGATAAAATAAAGTCAGCCTCCCATTTGCAATCGGAAAATGACAACGTTAGCTAGAACGGAAGAAAAGGAAAAGGAAAAGCATCTCTTTGTCAGTTTCCGTCACTCAGGTTGAGTTTTACACGTAACCCATGTTATGTTCTAGTAATATAATATTCAATCTTGATTTAAAATTCAAACTTCAATATTTTTATTTAGAGTTATAAAACTTTAAATTTGACATTTTTTATTTTTGAATCATTTGAAATATTTTAAATACTCAAAATCAAACAAAATAAAGAAGGAAATGCTAAAGAACTATTAGGCTTTGAAAATTTTGTTTTTTTACGTCTAATTTATTTTTTGCTTATTTATTTAAAAGTATTTTTCATTTATTTTTTTATTTTTATTTCTAATTTATTTTTTAGTTATTTGCTTCTAATAAAAATGTATATAACTTAATTTAAAATAACATAACATAACACAACATAAAATGATCTATATTTAAAATTATTCAAAATCAAAGTAATTTAAATTTTGAAAATTTTGAAATATTGATGGAAATTATTAAAATTTAAATTTATTGTAATTTTTTTTATAATTAATAAGATTAAATTTGATACATTTGAAAAAAAATCATAAATTAAAGTGAAAAATAGTGAAATAATTTTGAAGAAAAGTAAAGAATCACGAAAGGTAGAGGAAGAAAATAGAAGAATAAAGAATCATTTATATTGAAAATTTTAAGGTTGGGTAGTTTTGTAATTGCCTATATTCTATTAACTTTTATTAACGATGTTAAGTTATTTGGGGTGAAGTGTCTATTTTTAATACTAATGGATTAAATTTGAATTAGGTTCAAATTTTAAGGACTTAAATGAAATTTACCATTATATTTATCTTTCGAACTTCCTTAGATATTGTATCCAACTCTTTACAATGTTAAATTAGTTTAATAAATTTTTTTTTATAAACCACGAGGTGTGTCCATACCACGTTGAGTGTGAAATTAATTTTCGCTAGCGCTGCGTGGCTGGCGTTGATCCAAAAAATTTGGTTTGGTGAGAATTCAAACATGGGATCTTCCGTTATGGATTGTCTTCGTTCAGGAACTCAGTGAAGCTTTACACCACTAAGCCAGTCCCTTTGGGTAAATTAGCTTAATAAATTAGATATTATAGTTGGTATTAGCTATATATAATTGACATCATTATTTACTAGTCTTTCATTTAATTACAATAGAAAGACATTTGATGAAAGTTGAATTGTGGTTAATGTAATTGCTCTGGGTTACAAAGAAAACCAAATGAACAATTTCTTACAAAATTAATGACATGAATTGAAATTGAAGATGCTAATTGTTTAGTTTGAAAATGACTCTAAGGACTTTTCTGGACGAGATGATGGGGAAGAGGAAAGGTTAGGACCAGAGAGCAAAAGAGAGGAAAAAACGAAGCATCAAATGGGGCCCCTTTTCTGTAGTAAGGGATGGCATTTTATACACAGGTCAATCCGATGTGGTGTGTCAAATTTACAAAATCTCTTTCAGTTACATTTGTCCAATGCGATTAAATTGGAATTGGCTGAACTATCCCTCGAGTTGTTATGTCGGACATGGGATGTCGACCTAACTTGGCGTGGTTCCTTTAGTCTATCCATGATGACCTTATACCCAAAGTGATCCCTTGATCTTTAGCTCGAGATGGTCGCGCAGATCAGAATCTAACATGCTGAAGCGATCGCACGTTAGGTGGAGGTAACGTGCATGCTGTTCCAATTATCTCATTATCTGAGATGAAAGACTGAAATGTCCTTAGCTCCCAAAAAATTCTTAACACTAATGATATTTACATGTTTAGTTAGAGTTAAAGCCTTAACTGTGACTAAATCTTGAATATAATTAATCTCATACCGTTAAAACGGATTAGAATACATGTGATCTACACAAAAAAAAATATGTAGTGTAGATGTATGAAAATGTCGTGTGAACGTAAGTTGCCCTAAACTTGAGCCAAAGGGCCAAACAGACAAATGTATGAAAAGCGGTGCAATTAATCTAAACGTGCGTGAGAAGTGGGAGATTCATGATTCTAGAGTGTGTTTAGGGTTTATAATTGTACTATACAAAGGAGGCGTGAAGTCGTCAACGTAAGGAAATAGGCAGCCAACAAATAAAAGCTAGTGTAAACGGGATGCACGACTCTTTTCCTTTTTGTGATTTTGAAGGCTGGGCGACTTAGAGAAGAACTAGCTAGGCGTCGAGGGGGGCTGAACGTGTGGGCAAAGGTCATTCTCCATATAATATTAAGGGAGGTTTGGCTCTTCACTTCTTCTAGCTGCTCACTGCAGGATGCGGCTGTGATTTTTCAATGCCTGCCAGCTACAAGCGCCACTCTAGCTTTTAATGTTTTGACTCTCATTAGCCAAAAAGGCTAGAAATCCCACGTTGCATGATCACGCATGTGACTTTCCCCACGAGCCATTATTAGGATACATTCCTTGAATCATTTTCTCCGATTACCAACTATAATCTAGATGCCTAGCTACCTACTACCAATATAAAACTATATAATATGGCTATATTACGTATATAAATATCTTAGTTATATAAAAAAATGGGTCTAGTCATCCAACTATATTTTGAAGTTTAAAATCAGCTTAATGGCGAAATAGACTCTCAACTTTTAACATAAAATGAAATTAAGCCCTCAACGTTTTATTGCGTGAAAATCAATCCATAAACTTTTATTTTATTATAAATAAATCTTCAACCTTTTAAAATTATGCAATTAAGTTCAAATCTGTTAAATGACACTAACTTCCGTTAGTATTGCACATGTGGCATGCCACGTGACAGTCAACTAAGCTATCCACGTCAGCTTTCATATTAGATGTCCAAACGGCAGTTAGTGTCATTTAACAAATTTGGACTTAATTGCATAATTTTAAAATGTTGAGGGTTTATTTACAATGAAATAAAAGTTTATAGACTGATTTTCACGCGATAAAACGTTGAGGGTTTAATTGCATTTTATGCTAAAGGTTCATGGTCTATTTATCTATTAAGCTTTTAAAATCTTATTGCCTCATCCGTTGAATTTGATGTTCATCACAAAAATGATGAATTAGAATATTAGTATAAAAAAACTTGAGATTCTTTTTTTTTTATGAAAATCACAGGTATCATCATCCGTTTTAACGGTATAAAACTAATCATGCTCGGGGCTTAGTCATAGTTAAGACTCTTCACCTCTTTCTAAAAATATGTTTAGTAAAAGTCGAACCCTAAAGCTCTTTTCACAAATTCAATATACGTTACTAACTGAGCTACAAATATTCTTTTGGATGCTAGTAATAACTATTGTGAATCACACATGATTCAAGATGACGAGTAATTGCTTGAGAGATAGTTTTTAATTAACCACTTGATTGATTCAAATTGATGGGTTTGTTTCTTTATGACAGCCAGATTGGTTGATCTTTGTGTGCGTATGAATGAAAAGCTTGGAACTTTGTAAGAAATCCATCTCTTTCTTGTCGCCCTTTTGGTTGGAAAAAAAGTAAAGCCTCCAATTTCAAAATAATAAACAGATAAAAGAAAAAAAAAAAAGAAGAATGGAAGATTACCCTTTCTTTAGTTTTTCGTTAACTTGAAGATATCCTTCACATGGAAAAAATTATATATTAATGAGATTTGGCCTGTGTTTTTTGCGTAAAGGTGGAGACAATTTGATCATTCTCAAATACATGTATTATTTTAATTATAAACCAAAGCGAGTGACCTTCCAGCTGTGGCATTCAGTGTCAAAGGGGCCATCTTTCCACCATTGACCAAACTTTTCCACATATTGACTAATTGAACTGAGATATTTGTGGATAAAATATGGTTTTTTTTATAGGGAAGCACAATAGAAAAAAATTGAATTTTGGATTTTTTTAGTGAATTTTAGATTTAATTTCTTATAAAAAACAATAATAATCACTAAATCAAACTTGAATCATTACATAAAATATAGTTTGATTAGCATACATACACTGTATACTGACAACGACATTTTAGATAAATATTTACTGTTTGCAATTGTTTTAAATTTCATATATAAAAATTAAGGTAACTGGTAGTAATAACTAAGCAGTTTGTGGTTTTTACTTTTTAGGATTACTATATTAAAATTTGAAAAATTTTGGAAGTTTTAAAGTTAACTCGTGGCATGGATGGGAGAGAAATAACGGAGAATTAAGCGCAGGATTAAAAACAAAAGATTTTTTGGTTGAAGAACTGAACTGATCATGATTAATTAACTTCAAACAAAAACTAAAGATTCTATCCACTTTAAATTTGCAATTATGATCAATAAAAAATTAGACTACTTCTTACCACGTTTCAATTTTTTTTTTTGCTTTTTCCAAAGATGAAAGATCTTCTTTGAACTTGTCAAGAAATGTATTTAATTTTATTAAATAAAAAAAGACTTGAGAAATTGAAACAGATTGATTACTGATGAATAAAAAAACTTCAACTATCCATTTTCAAAATGGCTATTAAAATAAATGCAACCGCTTCCCATTCCTATTGCACATTAATAATTTTTTAGTCAATCAATACACACACTAATAGTAGCCAAGGTCAATTTAAAATTTGTGGTACCGTGTACACAAAAATAAATTGTTTGGAAAGATGAGAGTATAGTCTAGGACAGCATTATCCAGGTGGTGGAAAATGCTATGCATACAACATGACAAATTTATTTTTCTATCCGAACGTTTGAATGATACATCCTGTATTTTTTTTTTCAAAATAACAAAAATGATATATATACAACTTGACAAATCTATTTTTCTATTTGAGCGTTTGAATGAAACATCTCGTTTTTTTTTCTTATTCAAATTAAAAGCTAAATTCATTTTTTTTCAAAAATAAAAAGTGTCGTAACGGCTTCGCGCTCGACGATTTTCGAAAAAGGCGTTTAAAAACAAAAATGGAGTCGCCACCAATCTTTTTTATTAGGTGTGATTGGCCACCTGAAAACATTTATCTTTTCAACAAAATCTCAAAATTAATTAAGTTTTATTAAAAAGATAATCTTTTGGTCTGCGAAACAAAAATTGGGTTCGGGGTACGGTTACGCGTGGGGAAGGATTAACACCCCCACGACGCCCGTTAAAAACGGTACCATCCTAACCACATGGTATCTTTGGATTTTAAGAAGATAGTCTTGGCTTTCAATTATAGGAAAAATTAGCGTATTTGCTTGAAAATTGTTGTTATAAAGGGATTTCATTATGAAAATCAACATGAACACCATTTATTGAAAAACTAGATCAAATATCCCAATCCTCTGGTAACATTTGAAATAATCCCTCTCACCTAGGGATCAGTCAAGAAATCACTACTTGTGAGTCTCATGACATCCCATCTTCGGTAGTGCTCACGCTATTCTATGATTAATCGTATACATGTAGTATGGATAAAGATGCGTGATGCATATGAAACTTGAAAGAAATTTTATTTATTTTAATTATATTGATGAAACTCTTGATATTGAGAAATTTAACTAAATATCCCAATACTCTGGTAACATTTAGCTAATCCCTCTCACCTAGGGATCCGTCAAGAAATCACTACTTGTGAGTCTCATGACATCCCATCCTCGGGAGAATCTCCTTTATTATTATTTATTTTCGCACACGATGCAAACATATGATTTGTGATGCATATGGAATTATAAAGGGAATTTCATATTTTGATTTTTAGTAATGAAATCCTCAATATTGAGAAATTTGGCTAAATATCCCAATACTCTGGTAACATTTAGCTAATCCCTCTCACCTAGGGATCAGTCAAGAAATCACTACTTGTGAGTCTCATGACATCCCATCCTCGGGAGAATTCCACGTTTATTTCCAATTAATGTTTATTATGTCATTCTATTTAACATTAAAAGTATTTAAACAAATGAATGAGTAACTAAAACGAGAAAAGGAAATATACCCCTTGCGGGCGGAGCGAACTATTTGAGCGGGCGAACGAGTGGATGTTCTTTCTCCTCAGGCGGGTGAGCTCCTTGTATGGACTAAATTCTTGCAGGCGAGTTACTCGTATGGTCCTACTCCTTGGCGGGCGATCTTTTGGCTGGCGGACGAGCGAACGGATGTTTTCTTTCCGGGTGTGCGAACAAGCCACTGCTTCCGACGAGCGGGCGAACACACTGACTCAGCTAGCTCTTCTGCGGGCGAGCGAATGGATGTTTTCCCCCGGGTGGGCGAACACTCGTTGAGTGGTCTAGCTCTTTGTCAGGTGAACTAGTTCACAGATCCCTCCTAGGCCGGGCGAACTCCTTGAACGAGAGGGCTCCTTTCTCAGGCGAGCTCTCTGATTTTGCTTCCTTTTCCACGAACGGGCGACCTCCCGGACTGGGCTAACTCTTTGGACGAGCGAACACATCCAATTTGAGCAACACGCGAATCCGCCCTTTTCTCGGCGGGCGAAAGGACACGTGGACTGACGAGTGCGCTAGTGGAATCGGCTCTTTCTCTAGCGGGCGATCTCGTGAATCTAGCAGCTAGGCATGCGTGTCTTCTCGCTTTTGGCGGGCGGGCGGGCGATCCTGCGGGTCTCAGTTGATTCAAGCCTTCACGCGGGTCGCCTTCTTTATTCCCCTTTTTCTCAGCTATAAAAGGCGACTCCTTTCTTTTCTAAACCCATTTTTTCCTTTTTTTTTTTTTTAACCCGATTTCTCCAAAAATCCCAAAGTCCTCTCAGTCTTCTTTTCCTCTTCGACGTACACCACCGTACATCCGTCGCCGGTGACCTTTCCAATAACCTCAAAACACTCTGCTCTCTGTCCTCTATTCCAATCCGAGGCTCGTTTTTCCCGAAAACACTCCCACCCTCACGAATCTCACTATCTCCGAAAGTTTCTCTCTTTTTTTTTTGTATTTTGTTTTGTTATTTCTGTTTTTGGATCTGGTTGTGTTTTGTTGTGGTTGCTGTTGGTTTGCTTTTTTTTTTGCAGGTTTTTAGATCTATGTTCCAGATCTGAGATTTGGAGCTCTCGGATCTGGGGGGTTTTGGGTTGGGTGATGTTAGCGTTTCTGAGATGAGAAGGGTGGCTTGGGTTGTGAGGAGTGGGATTCACGGTGGTGATGGCGATAAGGTGTCTCGGTGATTTTGGGATTTCTGGTCTTTTTTTTTTCCTCGGCCCCCCTTTTCCTCTGCTTGGTTCTCTTCTTAAATCAGTTTGAAACCTCTTACCGTAGCCTCTCAGAGTCACAAGATCCATAGGTTCTGTAGGAGCGGGATTCACGGGATGGGAAAGGGTAGAAATCTGCTGGGTGGAGCTCGAGACTGGGAGAGAGCAGGTCGCCGGCGGCTTGAGACAATGGGTCTGCCGGCAAATCTAGCAAATCCTGAAGCCATTTAATGTGGTAATGACTGATGGGAGGTTCGGTTGGCTTGGCGGCAAAATAATACAAAATAAAAATAACAATAATAATAATAATAATAATAATAATAATAAGTAATAAAAAGATAGTAAAAAAGAAAAGATAATAATAATGATGTTAATGATATGAATAATAACAAAATAAATAAGAAAAATGAAAATAAAATATAAAATAAAAAATAATAATAAGAACAAAACTTGTCAAAATAATTTGTGAAATTCGGACAAAATTAGGTGTCTACAGCTGCCCCTCTTTGCTTATTGCTGAGGATCAGGAATAAAGCAAAGACGATAGACAACAATTTTGTCCAATTCAAAACCTAATTTTTTTCTGAAATATGCTCCTCTTGCAGCAGAGGCAATGAAACTTTTAAAATTTTTCTGAAAATGTGCTCCTCTTGCAGCAGAGGCGATGAAACTTTAAAATCCTTTTCTGAAAATGTGCTCCTCTTGCAGCAGAGGCGATGAAACTTTAAAATCCTTTTCTGAAAATGTGCTCCTCTTGCAGCAGAGGCGATGAAACTTTTAAAATTTTCTTTTCTGAAATGTGCTCCTCTTGCAGCAGAGGCGATGAAACTTTAAAATCCTCTTTTCTGAAATGTGCTCCTCTTGCAGCAGAGGCGATGAAACTTTAAAAATTTCTTTTCTGAAATGTGCTCCTCTTGCAGCAGAGGCGATGGAACTTTAAAATTCCTTTTCTGAAAATGTGCTCCTCTTGCAGCAGAGGCGATGAAACTTTAAAATTTTCTTTTCTGAAATGTGCTCCTCTTGCAGCAGAGGCGATGGAACTTTAAAAATTTCTTTTCTGAAATGTGCTCCTCTTGCAGCAGAGGCGATGGAACTTTAAAATTCCTTTTCTGAAAATGTGCTCCTCTTGCAGCAGAGGCGATGGAACTTTAAAATTCCTTTTCTGAAAATGTGCTCCTCTTGCAGCAGAGGCGATGGAACTTTAAAAATTTCTTTTCTGAAATGTGCTCCTCTTGCAGCAGAGGCGATGGAACTTTAAAATTCCTTTTCTGAAAATGTGCTCCTCTTGCAGCAGAGGCGATGGAACTTTAAAATTCCTTTTCTGAAAATGTGCTCCTCTTGCAGCAGAGGCGATGAAACTTTAAAATTCCTTTTCTGAAAATGTGCTCCTCTTGCAGCAGAGGCGATGAAACTTTAAAAATTTTCTTTTCTGAAATGTGCTCCTCTTGCAGCAGAGGCGATGGAACTTTAAAATTCCTTTTCTGAAAATGTGCTCCTCTTGCAGCAGAGGCGATGAAACTTTAAAAATTTCTTTTGAAAATGTGCTCCTCTTGCAGCAGAGGCGATGAAACTTTAAAAATTTTTGAAAATGTGCTCCTCTTGCAGCAGAGGCGATGAAACTTTAAATTCCTTTTGGAAATCAATCCTTAATCTTGATTAAACTCGGCACTGGTAAAATTGGATTTGAAATTTTCTTGATCATGAGCAAACTTGCCCCTCTTTTTCTTTCTCTTATTTTTTCTTTTCTTCTTCTTCTTTTTCTTTCTTTTCCTTCTCTTCTTTGTCTCTTCTTCATCTTCTTCTTCTCTTTTTTTTTCTTTTTTTTTTTTTTGTTCTCTTCTCTTTTTTTTTTCTCTTTTTTTCTTCTTTTTTTTTTTCGAAACTTTATGTTCACATTTTTCAATGTTTGGCAGATGCAATGATCCCTGATGCAAATGTAACAATGCCAATGCAACAATGCTAATGCACATTTTTGGTACTTGAATTCTCCTAGTGTGGATGAAAAGCAAATGCATGTATTGATAAAGCCATTCAATTCCTATTGTGGTAATCAAATTCTCAGAGCTGTCCTTTGTGTCCTTTGACCTTTTTATCCGTGGTTCATGGACTTGTCATAATTTCCAATTCCTTTTGTTTCGTTCTCTTATCTCTCTTTTTCCTCCTTTCTCCCCCCTTTTCTTTCTTCCCTTCTTTCTTGTTTTTTTTTTTTCTTAGTAATGTTAGCAGGTAGATTATTGTTTTAATCATCCTCTTCCTTTCAATTTGATTAACAAACACCATGCATTCTTATACTTTTTCGGTTAGTTGTAGAACAACCAATTTTAGAAGAAAACATTTATTATTGGGTTGACAAGAGAAAATGATAACAAAAGTACAGTTCGGTAGCGAAAGCCACAAGGGTCAAGTGGTGAATTTTAAGGAATGGTGACCAAAACAAATAATGAATGTCCAGATAACCCTTCACGAACCAAACCAGTGCCTTCTTTGGAAAAAACTAATCCGTCGATGTCCCCTGTCGCACTGGGTTCATCCGGCTGATGCCATGCTCCGCATGATTTCAATCTCAGGCGTTGATCTTTTCTCATCTAAGCCGCCTTTTCAGGTTTTCGACTTAGACATCCCCCTTTTTATCCAAACTGCCCTTTTTGGGTTTTCAGTTTGAATTCTCCTTTCATTTTCCTCTTTTTTTCTTTTTCTTATTTTTTCTTTTTCTTATTTTTTCTTTTTTCTTTTTCTCTTCTTTTCTTCTTTTTCTAAGCGTAGTATTTCTTCACAGCATCGGAATTTATTGGATTAGGCAGGTCATTCCCATCCATTTCTGTTAAGATCAACGCCCCACCTGAGAATGCTCTTTTCACTACATATGGCCCTTCCCAATTAGGTGTCCATTAGCCCCGATTATCGTGGTGATTCGGGAGGATCTTTTTCAATACCAATTCCCCTTCACGGAAATGCCTAGGTCGAACCTTTTTATCGTGGGCCCGCATCATCCTCTTCTGGTACATTTGACCGTGACATAGTGCTGTAAGCCTTTTCTCTTCTATAAGGTTCAATTGTTCAAAACGACTTCGAACCCATTCAGCCTCGTCTAAGTCTAATTCCATTAAGACTCTTAGGGAGGGGATCTCTACCTCAACCGGCAGTATCGCTTCCATGCCGTAAACTAGAGAAAAGGGAGTTGCCCCAGTAGAAGTACGTACTGATGTTCTATAGGCATGCAAAGCGAATGGTAGTTTTTCGTGCCAGTCTTTGTATGTGCTGGTCATTTTCCCCACAATCCTCTTAATATTTTTGTTGGCAGCCTCAACGGCTCCATTCATCTTCGGGCGATACGGGGCTGAGTTGTGATGTCTGATCTTGAACTGTGCACATACTTCTTTCATCATGTCATTGTTCAAATTGAGGGCATTGTCCGATATAATCCTTTCTGGGAGCCCATATCGACATATTATCTCTTTCTTTAGAAACTTACAAACAGTAGACTTAGTCACATTTGCATAAGAGGCAGCTTCCACCCATTTGGTAAAGTAATCTATCATCACGAAAATGAATCTGTGCCCATTTGATGCCTTAGGAGATATGGGTCCAATCACATCCATTCCCCACATAGAGAAGGGCCACGGTGGTGCCATGACATTCAGTGATGTTGGGGGAACTTGAATCTTGTCAGCATAGATTTGACACTTGTGGCATTTTCTAGCATAATCTATGCAATCTCTTTCTAGTGTAGTCCAATAATAGCCTGCCCTCATAATCTGTCTAGCCATGAAATGACCATTTGCATGTGCCCCACAAGTTCCATTGTGTATCTCTTCAAGAATCCTTTTAGCTTCGGACGCATTAAGACATCTCAACAACATCTGATCCCGACCCCTTTTATACAAAATGTCTCCATCAATAAGGAACCCCATTGCCAGTCTTCTGAGGATCTTTTTATCATTCTCCGATGCATGCTCTGGGTATTGTTGGTTTTTAAGGTATTGCATGATATCATAATACCAGGGTTGTCCATCCGTTTCCTCTTCAATGCTAGAACAGTGAACTGGAGAATCTCTCATGCGCAGCTTGATTGGTGAAACATTTGCTTCCGTCTCCATTTTAAACATTGCAGCTAGTGTTGCCAAGGCGTCGGCAATCTGATTTTCTTCTCGAGATAAATGTTGGAAGATGATATCGTCAAATTGTTGTACAAGGTCAGCTATGTACTTTTGGTACTGAACTAGCTTCTGATCCCTTGTTTCCCATTCACCTCGTAACTGATAAATAACCAGTGCTGAATCTCCGTAAACTTCCAAGTTCTTGATTCCCCTCTCGATTGCAGCTTCTAAGCCCATTGCACAAGCTTCGTATTCAGCCATGTTGTTGGTACAGTTGAAATTTAATCTAGCTGTGGACGGGTAATACTTTCCATTTGGAGATACTAAAATTGCCCCTATCCCATGCCCTAAGGCGTTGGATGCGCCGTCAAAGAACATTCTCCACTGTCTGCTATCAAGCTCTTCATTCTCCGCTTGAAAGATAGACATTATATCTTCATCTGGAAAATCTAACTTGATAGGCTCATACTCGTCAGTAGCACGATCTGCCAAGAAGTCGGCTATTGCCCCACCTTTGATTGCCTTTTGGGGCACATACACAATGTCATATTCGGATAGCATAACTTGCCACCTAGCTAGTCTTCCCGACAATGAGGGTTTTTCAAAGATGTATTTGAGGGGATCCAATCTAGCTATCAACCAGGTCGAATGATACAACATATACTGCCTCAATCTCCGAGCAACCCAAGCCAATGCACAACACATTTTTTCTATGGTAGTGTACTTGGTCTCGTAATCAGTGAACTTCTTGCTCAAGTAGTAAATGGCCCGTTCTTTCTTGCCCGTATCATCATGCTGGCCCAGCACGCATCCCATAGAATTTTCATTGACGGTCATATACAACAACAGAGGCCTTCTTGCAACCGGCGGTACTAGAACAGGTGGATTTGACAAGTACCTTTTCACTTTTTCAAAAGCCTCTTGGCACGCCTCATTCCATTCTCCCGGATCTTGTTTCCGAAGTAACTTAAAAATAGGATCACATTTAAGCGTAAGTTGCGAGATGAAACGGGAAATATAGTTCAATCTTCCCAAAAAACCTCTTACTTCCTTCTGTGTGCGTGGGGGTGACAGATTTCGTATCGCGCTGATTTTGTCCGGGTCCACTTCAATTCCCTTTTCGCTGACTACAAACCCCAACAGCTTTCCTGATTTAACGCCAAAAGTGCATTTGGCAGGGTTTAGCTTGAGCTGGAACTTCCGTAGCCTTTCAAACAGCTTTTGAAGGTTGGCTACATGATCCTCTTCTCCTCGGGACTTGGCAATCATGTCATCCACGTACACCTCTATTTCCTTATGCATCATGTCATGGAAAAGGGTTACCATCGCTCTTTGGTAGGTGGCCCCGGCATTCTTTAAACCGAAAGGCATGACTTTGTAGCAAAATGTGCCCCAAACTGTCACAAAAGTGGTTTTCTCCATGTCATCCTCAGCCATTTTAATCTGATTGTAGCCCGAAAAACCATCCATGAACGAAAACATGTAGTGTTGGGCTGTATTATCCACCAAGGTATCAATATGCGGTAGTGGGAAATTATCCTTGGGACTAGCTCTGTTTAAGTCCCGATAATCTACACACATCCTTACTTTCCCATCTTTTTTCGGTACCGGGACTATGTTTGCCACCCATTCCGGATACTTAGCTACTTTCAAGAACCCCGCATCGAATTGCTTTTTTACTTCTTCCTTCACCTTTAACAACATGTCGGGCATCATGCGCCTAAGCTTCTGTTGTACCGGCTTACTTTCCGTTTTCAAAGGCAGGCGATGCTCCACAACTTCGGTATTTAACCCGGGCATGTCTTGATAAGACCAAGCAAACACATCCACATATTCACGAAGCAATTCCTCTAGTTTCAGTCTCTCAGTCAATGGAAGTGCTGCGCCCACCTTGACCTCTTTGACTTTCTCATCATCCCCTAAGTTGACCATATCAATAGCTTCTTTGTTGGGTTCGATAGGTCCTTTTTCGTGCTCAACTATTTTCAATAGATCCGGAGACACAGCATCGTCGTCTGAATCTTCATTGTTATCGAGTTCGTCGACGTATATAGAATTTTCAAAATCAAACCCCGGATAGCCGTTAAGGTTATCTTCACATTCATTATTCATTTTCCTGAAAATGTAAAAAATTTGACAGATGTGGTTGGTTGTTCGTACCAATGGTAGTGAATGAAAGGAGAAAACAGTTATGGAAATGATGACGGATGAAAAGAAAGTACACGAAATGCACTGAATTTGTTAATTTATTGAAATGATGATGAAGATCAAATTTACAAAAGAATCTTCTAGAACTTTCTAGACCAAGATGTTGATAATCTACCTTACTACATTACAAAAGGAAAAACAAAAGATAGAAGGTATCCTTTCAACAATCCAGTCTTTCAGCTCTGTGCCCAACAACGCCATCATTTCCAAAAATTGTAATTTCTTCATGTATCCTCTTAACTGAGGAACCCACGAGAGGGTCCTTTCATAAGTCCTCCTTTCACTGGCTCTAATGCATCAGGGTGATAGCATCCGCCAAAGCGAAAAGTATCATAGAGGTACGGTATCACCATCTTCTCCGCCTTTTCTTCGTATCCCCGAAGGCAAGCTATTCTTTTCCTCCTTCTTTCTTCCAGCATCCTTCTCCTCTCTAAACCAGTGGCTTTATATCCGAGGCCGAACCTATCCTTGTTTTCCTCAATCTTCACAGGCTTCCTTTGTCCTTGGAGATTCTTCCCCAAACCTCTTCCGACACGCCAACCCTTTTGTAGTGTCTGCTTGACAATCATCTTAGTGGTGGTTGACAACCGAGGGGTGGGGATTCTTGACCCTTCTCCTACATATGTTGCATTCACGATTTCAAAGGCCCTAAAAGAGCATTCCAAGGCTTCTTCGGCTGCCTCAATGTAGGGTACAGACAAGGGTTTGGTGATCACGAGGTCTTCTTCTCCTGAAACAGTTACTTGTTTATCACCAACAACAAATTTCACCTTCTGGTGCAATGACGAGGGAACAGCACCCGCCGTATGTATCCACGGTCTCCCCAGTAGGAAACTGTATGACGGCGAAATATCCATCACTTGGAAATGTATGTTGAAAGTGACCGGCCCGATATCAATAGGGACTTCGATATCACCAATCACGTCCCTTCTGGAACCATCAAATGCCCTTACAACCATGTGACTGGGTTGTATGCAAGAAATGTCAATAGGCATCTTCGCCAACGTGGCCATAGGTAAGACATTGATCGACGACCCGTTGTCAATCAAAACTTTGGCAATCGTATGGCCCTTGCAGCTGGTAGTGATGTTCAAGGCCTTAATACTCCCTCGCCCTTCCGGCGGAATTTCGTCATCACTGAAAGATATTAAATTTGCCGCTGTAATATTTCCTGCCAACTGGTCCATACTGTCGACCGGCATATCATGAGGCACATAGGCTTGATTCAACACCTTTATTAAGGCGTTCCGATGCGACTCTGAGCTCAACAGCAATGATAATAGTGAAATCCGAGCAGGCATCTTATTCAATTGCTCGACCACACTATATTCGCTGTGCTTGATCAGTTTCAAAAATTCCTTTGCATCCTCTTCTGATACTGGCATTTGCAGTTTCTCCCCTTGATCTTTGGAAGACAAAGCTTGCTCTTTTCCTTTTTCCATCTGACCCTCCTCCTCTCCTTCCTTCGCTTTTCCTTTCCGGGCCCTCTCTAGCATTTCAGGAGTATAGCACCTCCCGCTTCGTGTAATTCCCCCTATTCCACTTATGTTGGCATTATCTAGCAAAGCCGATCCGTCCGAACCCACGTCGCTTGACCCTTCAATCACCGCTTTGAACTCGTACTTCCAAGGGACGGCCTTGTTGTTCTTGTAAGGGAAAGAGCTTGGAACTTTGATTATCATGGTGGGAGGTGTGACAACATAAGCTTCTTCCTTCTCAAGACTTGACTTTTCCTTATAAAACACTGTCAATGGTTTCCCCCAAGGATGGTCGTGTCCCGAAGATTCATTCGAGGCAGCGCTCACTACATCTTCTTCCTCCTCCGTATGGAACTCGATCAGAAATGAATCCATCATTGATTGGACTTTATGTTGAAATTGATGACAGTTTTGGATAGAGTGGCCAACATGCCCCATGTGATATTCACAAGTCTGTTCTGGGCTTGAGTCGTCCTGACAAACCCCCGAGTCTATCGGTATAGGTTGAATCATCTCAGCTTTGAGTAAAGCATCGAATACTAGACTCATCGGAGTCTTAACCTCTTCCACGTGTCTCCTTATACAACACTTCCTCCAAACTTCAGCAGCACTAACTGATCCTCCACTGTGACTGGGAAGTGGGTTTGCATTGATACTAGGTTCCTCCTCTTTGGAAAAAGTCAACCTCCCCGATTTGACCAAATCTTGCACCTTATACTTCAGGGCCGTGCAGTTTTCCGTAGAATGGCCCGGGTTCCCATGATAATCGCATCGGGCATTAGAATCATACCATCTTGGGAAAGGTGGTTTCATCGGCTCCATGAAAAGGGGAGCAATCATGTGGCCTTTCACGAGTTGCTGGAATAAGTCTGTGTATGACATGGGGATAGGATCGATAGGAGGCCTTTCAGTATTTCTTCTCGGAGGCCTATGGCTAGTAGTTGGGTTACTGTTTGGCTGGTAAGGTTGGGCCATAGGTGTCGGTGCGTAGTAAGGTGCTGGAGGGCGAAGATTTGGTTGGAATGTCTGTGGCTGAAAAGAATTTTGGTAGGGGGTATATGAGACATTGTTTGTGGTTGGGGAGTAGGGTTGGTAATTTGGATAAGGTTGGGGTTGTGGCTGAAACCGGGGCGAGTAAGGTGCCCTTCCTCTATACCGGGGTGTTGTGTGGGTGACGGCCTGGGTTTCAACCTCCTTCTTCTTGGATAACCCACCTTTCTTTGGATCATTACTTTCCAACTTCCCATTCTTAATTGCATTTTCAATTATTTCTCCAGTGATGACCATGTCAGCGAAATTTTTGGTCGCATTCCCTATCATGCGCTCATAATAAGGTGCTTTCAAAGTGTTGACAAACATCACCGTTGTCTCCTTTTCAGTTAGAGGCGGCTGGACTTGGGATGCGAGGTCTCTCCAACGTTGAGCATACTCCTTGAAACTTTCGCTGGCTTTCTTCTCGATGTTTTGTAGGGATAGCCTATCTGGGGCCATATCCGTGACATGTTTGTACTGTGCGATGAAGGCTCTAGCCAGGTCACTCCAACTGTGGATGCGTGTACGATCCAGCTGTACATACCATCTAGCAGCGGATCCTGTGAGGCTGTCTTGGAACACATGCACCAACAGCTTGTCATCGTGATTATATGCGGCCATTTTGCGACAGTACATTGTCACATGAGTAATAGGGCACTTGGTCCCATCATACTTCTCGAAGTCAGGAGTCTTGAATTTAGGAGGGATTACTACATCTGGAACTAAGCACAATCCCATTGCATCCATGGATCCGTAAAAATCACTACCCTCGATGGCCCTTAGCCTTTCCTCTATAATGCTGAACTTCTTTGAGTCTGAGTCCCCTTTTATCTCTGACACACTACCCCTTAACTTCTCTTGTTCTTTTGGATCATCTAAGTCGGGGACTTGAATTGGATCTGCAGGTCTTGTCCCTTGAACGGGAGGTATAGGCACAGTGATGTGAGGTTGTGTCGATGTACTCGGGGCGCCTGGATACATGTAGGCGTAGCTGCCCATAGGTTGTGGTGGAGGTGGAGGCATGCCTTGTAAAGACTGGGCATGGAGAGGGGTAAACCCCGGAGGGTATAGAGGGTCTTCATCTCCCTGAGGCTTATCAGTCCCTTGGTTAGGTGCTTCTCTAGCCACTTCCTTTTCTCGGTTCGATCTTGTCATCATTTCCATTAGAGCGGCTAACTGACCTCGGATTTCTTCTTGTGCCTTCTCCATTCTGTCCATCCGATTATCATGTTCTTCCTCCATTGCTCTTGAACGCGACCGGGTATTGTATGAGTGTTTGGGAATTTGGGCTGGAATTTTGAGTGTTGAAGCTACCCAGAATCTTGATTACCACAATTTAAGGAACTAATTACTACATGATGCAATCTTGAATTATTACGTTTAAATTATATGAAGAAATGAATGAATGTGATGCAAGATGAATGATACTTTAAGGGATATTTCAACCATAACAATCTTGACAAAAAGGAATTTTCATTCATTCAACAAGTCGTTTGTTACATTCCGATCATATTCTGATTGAATCCATAAAAACGACTAACTTGCTGGTATTGATCCTTAGCTTCCTCCAAAAAGTTCAGCAACCTTTGACCGTATTT
The DNA here is from genome assembly GCA_031772115.1 of Heritiera littoralis. NCBI lineage: Eukaryota > Viridiplantae > Streptophyta > Magnoliopsida > Malvales > Malvaceae > Heritiera > Heritiera littoralis. The sequence continues at coordinate 4,914,597 of JAPDPK010000004.1, forward strand.
TTCTGTTGGGAGAATTTCCTGTTTCAATGCTTCAGCTTTATCGACCATTTCTCTCGCCTTTGTTACGGCCTTGCAAACTTGAGTGGCTAAGTGCTCTATATATTCTTGTCTACCCAAACTTCCCACTCTCCATATCATGCTTGCATCCTGTGCCAAATCGTACCCATATCTCCAGTTGTTTTCACTTTGCTCCCAGTCTTCTATGATCACTTTAATGTGGTTCTTATGTATTTGTAGCTGTTCTTCTAGCATTTGAACCTTTTGCTGCAATGTGGCTTTATCATCATCTATCTCGACTTGCTTTCCTTTTTTCAACTTCTCTTTTAGTTCCTCATTCTCTTTCTGACATTGAGCTAGCTTCCTTGCGCTTGCCGAATACATGCCTTCCCAATTTTGTCGTTCTTGGGACAAATGAACGACCTCTTCTTCACTTTTCTTGGCCTTGTGTGCCCAGTGTTCTACCCTTCGATGCAAGTCTTCTAATTCTCTTTTCCTTTCATTTGAAGTTTGCATAATTCCTCCAACCCTCATTTCAGATCTCAACTTCTTGTTCTCTAAGTGCAGATTTCTGAGATCCTTGTTGGTGACGTGGTGCTCTTGTTGGACTTTCTTGAGCTTGGCTTCTCGCATTTCTGCGTTGTACTTTAGCTGTTCCATCTCTCTTCGAAGCCTCAAATTTTCTTGCTTCCATCTTTCTTCATCTATCTTGAACCGCTGCCTAGCGATTTCAGCCTCGGATATTTCTATTTCCGGTTCTAAAGGCATGCTGCATTCACTTGGGAGAAAAACTACCTCCCTTACTTGCCTTGTTCTCCACATCAAGTATTCCGAGGTAGCTTTATCAGAGAGAGGCCCAAGGTTGATTCTCCGTGCTCGCTTCCACGATCGAACTACTTGCTCACCTTTTTTGATTGCCTTGGGCTCACCATAGGAAAACTCCAAATCACTAAGCCCTTGTGTTAATGGAATAAATTGTTTAGCTCCAAACTGTCTTAATACCATAAGTGGCGCATAGCTTATCCCTCCCCATGGTCCTAGAAGTTGCACCCACGGATCTTCTCCACATCGATACAAGACCGGTACATGAGGCATCCACGGAGTCATCCATACAATCTGTTTATCTCCGAGTTTTTCCAAAAAGTCCACCCAGTCTTCCTTACTTTTCAGTTTTGGCCATTTACTGTTGCAGAACTCTCTAACCGGAGCGCGATGATGTAGGAAAGTCCTCTTGAAAGCCTTTTCCACGCATTTAAAATGACTTTTGGCCCAAACATGCAGTAGCTGTGCACATCCCACAAATCGCCCTTCTCCGTTCCTCCTACAGTAATTTAATGACCTGAAGGTTTCAGCTAATATGGCAGGTGATGGGTTCCCGTTATTCTCAATTTGCTCAAAAAAGTCTATCACTGACACTTCAATGTGCCCTAGCACCTTCGGAAAGACAACCATCCCATAGATTGCCAATGCAAAAACTGTCAACCCCTGCTGATCACTGAGATGTCTCTTGATGAATTCGTGAAGAAAATCCCACGGCATACAAACATTGGACCCCTTCTCCTTTTTATGGGAATCTATGTCTTCCGGTCTAACTCCCATAAGCTTGGCCAGCTTTTTGCGGTATCCGGATTTTGGCTTTCGAACATAAATTTTATCCGGACTTTTCAAATCTATACCTACCAAGACAGAGTACTCCTCTACCGTGGGTGTCAAATCCATTCCATTGAAAGAGAAGCACCTATGGGAGGGATCCCAAAACTGAATAGCAGCTCTGATCAAGGGTTCTTCAACTTTTACAGCGATCAAAGACTCTATTTGGCCGTACCTCTCATGGAAATCCCTTTTCCCTTCTTCACTGATTTGATCCCATAAGTTGGCTAAGTCTGTTAAATTATTTTGCTGGAGGTTCAGATTCACTTCTTGTGGGAGCGAGGACACAAAATTCCAATTCAGGCAATCCCCTTTTGCTTGTTGACTCTTTTCAGACCAAATTTGTACCTCCCTATAGGAATCACATGGAACATTCACAGATGACGAACAAGCTAGCCTTTCTATGGATTCAGTGAAAAATTCCTCGTCGCAAAGAGCCATGGTTAAAATATCCCCCTATGTGACTATGCGATGCAAGAGTTCATGCAAAAAGAACAAGAAAACAAATACAAATCAGTATGTGTGTAAAATACGAACAAAGAAACAAAAGGCAGATAAAGGATGGAATGTTTATTTATGTCCTATCAAGGTTCACTCTCATGAATGGGAAGGAATGGCCCTAACTTAGGTTGGTCCCCTCACAACACATTATATGCTGGTTTGAGTTTTCTCATATCTAAAAGGTTCCCAAATCATTCCATACTGTCGTCCACTCTGGACTAGTAAGGAACAGATCTGAGTGGGAGTATTTCACTTGCCATTGCGGAGGTGATTACCTCACGAGAGCATAGCTACTTTACCCCCTCCTAAAAAGGACGGAACCCGGGTGTAGGGCTCATGTTATGCAGATGCATCGATGTATGCAATAGTACATGCATATATGTTTTACTTTATTTATTCAACAACATCTTTATACACAAAGAATGTAATGAATCAATATGATAAAAAATGGATGAAATGAAATTTCAATTTACTTATTTATTTATTTGCGTAGATTTTTATTTTACTTCACTTTTCCTTTTCTCCATTTCTCATTTATTATTTTTTTTAGAAAGAATATTAAATTTAAATGCCACCTCAGACTATCAAATTAAAATTTAAGATACCATATGATTATTTAATGGCTTGACCCTCTTAGCGTCCCCAGTGGAGTCGCCAAGCTGTCGTAACGGCTTCGCGCTCGACGATTTTCGAAAAAGGCGTTTAAAAACAAAAATGGAGTCGCCACCAATCTTTTTTATTAGGTGTGATTGGCCACCTGAAAACATTTATCTTTTCAACAAAATCTCAAAATTAATTAAGTTTTATTAAAAAGATAATCTTTTGGTCTGCGAAACAAAAATTGGGTTCGGGGTACGGTTACGCGTGGGGAAGGATTAACACCCCCACGACGCCCGTTAAAAACGGTACCATCCTAACCACATGGTATCTTTGGATTTTAAGAAGATAGTCTTGGCTTTCAATTATAGGAAAAATTAGCGTATTTGCTTGAAAATTGTTGTTATAAAGGGATTTCATTATGAAAATCAACATGAACACCATTTATTGAAAAACTAGATCAAATATCCCAATCCTCTGGTAACATTTGAAATAATCCCTCTCACCTAGGGATCAGTCAAGAAATCACTACTTGTGAGTCTCATGACATCCCATCTTCGGTAGTGCTCACGCTATTCTATGATTAATCGTATACATGTAGTATGGATAAAGATGCGTGATGCATATGAAACTTGAAAGAAATTTTATTTATTTTAATTATATTGATGAAACTCTTGATATTGAGAAATTTAACTAAATATCCCAATACTCTGGTAACATTTAGCTAATCCCTCTCACCTAGGGATCCGTCAAGAAATCACTACTTGTGAGTCTCATGACATCCCATCCTCGGGAGAATCTCCTTTATTATTATTTATTTTCGCACACGATGCAAACATATGATTTGTGATGCATATGGAATTATAAAGGGAATTTCATATTTTGATTTTTAGTAATGAAATCCTCAATATTGAGAAATTTGGCTAAATATCCCAATACTCTGGTAACATTTAGCTAATCCCTCTCACCTAGGGATCAGTCAAGAAATCACTACTTGTGAGTCTCATGACATCCCATCCTCGGGAGAATTCCACGTTTATTTCCAATTAATGTTTATTATGTCATTCTATTTAACATTAAAAGTATTTAAACAAATGAATGAGTAACTAAAACGAGAAAAGGAAATATACCCCTTGCGGGCGGGCGAACTATTTGAGCGGGCGAACGAGTGGATGTTCTTTCTCCTCAGGCGGGTGAGCTCCTTGTATGGACTAAATTCTTGCAGGCGAGTTACTCGTATGGTCCTACTCCTTGGCGGGCGATCTTTTGGCTGGCGGACGAGCGAACGGATGTTTTCTTTCCGGGTGTGCGAACAAGCCACTGCTTCCGACGAGCGGGCGAACACACTGACTCAGCTAGCTCTTCTGCGGGCGAGCGAATGGATGTTTTCCCCCGGGTGGGCGAACACTCGTTGAGTGGTCTAGCTCTTTGTCAGGTGAACTAGTTCACAGATCCCTCCTAGGCCGGGCGAACTCCTTGAACGAGAGGGCTCCTTTCTCAGGCGAGCTCTCTGATTTTGCTTCCTTTTCCACGAACGGGCGACCTCCCGGACTGGGCTAACTCTTTGGACGAGCGAACACATCCAATTTGAGCAACACGCGAATCCGCCCTTTTCTCGGCGGGCGAAAGGACACGTGGACTGACGAGTGCGCTAGTGGAATCGGCTCTTTCTCTAGCGGGCGATCTCGTGAATCTAGCAGCTAGGCATGCGTGTCTTCTCGCTTTTGGCGGGCGGGCGGGCGATCCTGCGGGTCTCAGTTGATTCAAGCCTTCACGCGGGTCGCCTTCTTTATTCCCCTTTTTCTCAGCTATAAAAGGCGACTCCTTTCTTTTCTAAACCCATTTTTTCCTTTTTTTTTTTTTTAACCCGATTTCTCCAAAAATCCCAAAGTCCTCTCAGTCTTCTTTTCCTCTTCGACGTACACCACCGTACATCCGTCGCCGGTGACCTTTCCAATAACCTCAAAACACTCTGCTCTCTGTCCTCTATTCCAATCCGAGGCTCGTTTTTCCCGAAAACACTCCCACCCTCACGAATCTCACTATCTCCGAAAGTTTCTCTCTTTTTTTTTTGTATTTTGTTTTGTTATTTCTGTTTTTGGATCTGGTTGTGTTTTGTTGTGGTTGCTGTTGGTTTGCTTTTTTTTTGCAGGTTTTTAGATCTAGGTTCCAGATCTGAGATTTGGAGCTCTCGGATCTGGGGGGTTTTGGGTTGGGTGATGTTAGCGTTTCTGAGATGAGAAGGGTGGCTTGGGTTGTGAGGAGTGGGATTCACGGTGGTGATGGCGATAAGGTGTCTCGGTGATTTTGGGATTTCTGGTCTTTTTTTTTTCCTCGGCCCCCCTTTTCCTCTGCTTGGTTCTCTTCTTAAATCAGTTTGAAACCTCTTACCGTAGCCTCTCAGAGTCACAAGATCCATAGGTTCTGTAGGAGCGGGATTCACGGGATGGGAAAGGGTAGAAATCTGCTGGGTGGAGCTCGAGACTGGGAGAGAGCAGGTCGCCGGCGGCTTGAGACAATGGGTCTGCCGGCAAATCTAGCAAATCCTGAAGCCATTTAATGTGGTAATGACTGATGGGAGGTTCGGTTGGCTTGGCGGCAAAATAATACAAAATAAAAATAACAATAATAATAATAATAATAATAATAATAATAATAAAAAGTAATAAAAAGATAGTAAAAAAGAAAAGATAATAATAATGATGTTAATGATATGAATAATAACAAAATAAATAAGAAAAATGAAAATAAAATATAAAATAAAAAATAATAATAAGAACAAAACTTGTCAAAATAATTTGTGAAATTCGGACAAAATTAGGTGTCTACAAAAAGCAAATAAAGAAATGTTTTCTTTAATTTTGTAATAAGATTTATGATGCCAGTTTGATCAAATGCAAAGTACATAACCAACATAGACTCCAAGAACGAAGAGTACTTAATTAATGAAGGTCTGGTTAAGTTTTTTTTTTTTTTTTGATTTAAAGGTTTAGTTGAGTTACTTGATATAGTTCATATTAGCCTAAGTCTTCTTGATTTTATTTATTTTGAAGGAAGAGAAGGCATGGTACCCCCACTATATATCCACTACTTATACTTCTATACATGTTCCTTAAGATATTTGCATTTTGTATTTGATACAATGACAATAAAAAAGCTTTAATTTCACAAACGAAATTAAACGATTATTACGTGTTTATTTTTATTTTTTTAATTTTTTAATATACATCCTAAGGGATATTTGTTATTTTGTTAACTCTACTTGTGAAATTTTAAAAAAAGAAAATCAATGGCGATATATCAAATAATTTAATGAAAGAAAAGGAAGACTAATGAACTCCCAGAATCTTAATTGATTACACATGAACAATTTAGTTATCAAAAAAGAGATCAGCTCTCTCTTCATACGAAACTGTGAAAGAAGCAAGAAACCACACCATAGAAATTTTGGAAAAGAATAATGAGCTAGGACCATTTGTATACATAGTAATAATAATTTGGTCTTCTACTGAAATCAGCTTAAGAATGACTAAGTAGAAGTCAAAAGTTTCTGCACAATCATGATTTTTTAATGTCCAATTTCCTTCCCATTTTCACATTCAACACATAATTAGGACAATAGTTAAAACTCAACTAAACTTGATTTGTTTAGGCAGAGATCATCTCCCCCTTTCGATCTAATACAAAACAATATAGAATCTAATAACAATTCTAGGGGCGACTAACCCTTAACACGGCAATTTGTACAACAAAACTGCCTAAGGCTAAGAGCGAAAATTCAATATTTGTACAAAAACCCGTGTTTAACTAATATCTTTGATTACGGGATTTGATCAACCTATTAACCTATGAAGGCATAAGTTAAGTTTCCCTGACTATTTCCTTCTTCATCATCTGATTTTTCCCCTTCTCCTATTCTTATACATGAAAAAAAGGTCAAAGTGTCTAAGATTTACTTACAAAATAACATTTGAATGAATGACGTTTATATGAGAATAACTTTTTATACTGCATAAATATATGAATTATTAATTAATGCACTATCAATAAAATTTTAAAATTCTACAAATAAAGTTAAGATGATGACATGTATCTATTTTATTTATTTTAATATTTTTAAAAAAGTATGTGCATCACCCTACCGTCATTCGTAAAATTAGAAAACTTAATTTATAATGTAATTATATTAAATCATTTTCTAGGAAAATAAAAGCTCTTATGTATTATATGGAATACAACCAAAATTCCAAGAATTAAAATGAAACCATGAGATAAAAACATGTATATAGTTCTCTCAAGGGCTCAAGTCTCACCAAAACAATAAAATAAAAGATTTATATATAATGCACTGACAGCGTATAGTTTCTATACACAGTTAATGCACCAAATGTTGATACCTCATCAATAGATCCTTATGAGTAAATTAAAAAAATTAATTTATATTTACTTTTAAGGACTTGACATATTATTTAATTTACAAATTGATAGGTATCAACTTTTGATGCATTGATAGTATATAAAAATTATACATTGTTAATGCATCATATATAAACTCTAAAATAAAACTATTGTACGTCAAAGTTCAGCAGTTGCTTAGCTGCAAAGAGCCGAGCCAGGTGAGCGGTGAGCCATAGAGCCAGCACCCAAGGAGGGGGTTTTCGCAGAGCTTGGAGAAGGACGTGGACTGATCCATAAAGTAACGTGAGGGCCTGGCTTCATAGGAAAGTGGTATTAGGTATCCCCCCCTAGGCCCTAGCTCTAGCTGCGCCCCACCCCTTCTTTATTTTATCCCTAACCACCGTCAGATAGAGCCGTGCCGTCAACTGCGTTGACCTGAAGACGACGCCCCCACGTGGACCGATCGTACCCTATCCCCCATCCCTCTCTTCTACAGTGAAAAACTAAAATCTCCATTCCTCACCGTTATCTTTAACGCCGTACCATCACCCTCCCCACCGGTTCACTCCTTGCTTTGTCCTTCTACTTCGCCCTGATTTTGCCACGTCGTCTTTTAAAACTGTTACGTCATACCTCCTGCGAAAAAAACGGCTGGTCTTCGGTTACTCTTTCTCTCTATCAATCCTTTAATTTTTGGACCACCCATAAAGTTAAAGTCATTTATTTCTTCATTTTTTGGCATTATTATTTCTACATTTTTATATAACTATAGTGAAAATACTCCTTGTTGAAAGCTTGAAAAAGCTACATAACTACTCTTCTCTTATCCCTTTCTCTTTCTCTTTCTACTTTCTCCTCTAGTCATGGAGAAGCAGCACCGTCGAGAATTGATGTTCTTGCGCTCTGGAGACCTCCTCCGGCAGAATTCTGGTGTTCCCGATCGTACGCTCGACGATTCTAGTCATCATGCTAAGCCACACATCAAGGAAATGGATTTCTTTTCTACTAATAACCAATCGCATGATCGTCATCAAGAGAGCAAGATAAATAATGATTCATCTTCTTTCTTTGGTTCGGGTGTAAACGTAAGGTTTTGGATTATTATCCCAATGTTTATTTTTTCTTTTGTGCTCATATATTCATTGACCCTAGTACTAGTTGGAATAATTATGGAAATTTGAGTTTACTTCTCATTGACTAAAAATATTTTGTTCAGACTGGATTAAATCTTCTCAGTTCAAGCCAGGGAGTTTCAAGGATGACAAATGAAGAGAAGCCCAGAGCTGAAGTAAGTTTTTTTTTATAGAGTCTTTCATGAAAAACGTTTTTACCATGGTTCTTATTTAATTTCTTTTTGATTTGTGAGTTGAAACTTGTTAAATGGATATTTGGGTTTCAGATGAGTGCTCTTCAAACCGAGTTGGAAAGCTTACACCAGGAGAATCGGAGACTGACAAGCATGTTGGATCAGATTACCAAAAAATACAACGAACTAAAAGGTCAACTATTCATGGCAGTGCAAAAACAGACGCTTGGAAATCAAAGAGAACAGGTGAAATATTTAAGTTTAATTAAACTCATCGTCATCAGTTTGCCTAGTGATGTTGATTCATGTGGTTAAAATTAGAGTGAAAGGGAGGGTTTTTATTATTTTTTGAAAGGTAAGAAATTTTATTAAAGGAAGAAAGTAGATGTTCAAAGCAAACAGATAACAGAAACAAATAACAACCCAATTATAAGCAAGCCACCAAAGAACATAAACGAGAAATCGTCGATTTAGCTAGATCATTAGCCATAGAATTATTTAGCTTCCCAAAAAATACGATTAATATACCCTTTATTTAAAGCTTTTATATGATTAGAGATGTGCTTCATTCGTCGACGTGAATCAAAAGAGTGATTGTTGGTCCAAAGAATAACGTTACTAGAATTACTTTCGATAGACAAACTGAGAAAAAACCCAAGAGGCAGAAGAGACTAAGATCAAACCCTCCTTAATGGCCAATAAGCTTAGAAAAAAATTGGATGTTCACACCGATAGGCATAGAAAAGATACCTTTACACTAGTAATATAATTCCATCTACGTTGAGCTTCGTGAAATCGTGAGGATCGGAGGACAAGACCAAGAAATATAAGGCCACTGAAGAAGCTTGTTGATGGAGGACAAGACCAAGAAATATACTGATCATCAGAAAGATCATTTACCTTTACACTAGTAAGCAAGCCTAACCCTAATGACGTCTATGAACTGCATTTCATTTGTCTGCTTTTGCTTTAAAATGATTTCATTTCTATGAAGCCATAACGATTAGACTGTTTTAAAGAAAGTCATTCTCCAGAGTTGATCAGTATTAGGAATCAAAGAATAAAAGGACTACCAAGCAAGGAAGAAAGAAGAGGCTTTCCGAGAAACAGTCCAAATGACTCCCAAAAAATACAACAGAACATTCAAATACGTACCCCAAGAGAACTAGTAATAGAAAATGAAATGGTTAACCTTTTCAGTCTGCTTATGACCGAATTTAAGAGCATTGGTATGTGGTAGATCCGACAATTCGTGTTTCTAATTAGTTTTCGTGTCATGTAAAATTGTGTTCGTATCGTGTAAAACATAAAAATTTTGTGTTGACATAGGAAATATAAAATCTTATTTTTAGTTTTTACAATATTAATATACAATTTTTACTTAATTTTAATTCGTGTTACCTCATGTTTTATATTCATATCATTTTTATGTCGTGTCTAAAATTGTCATGTCTAGACTATGGTAACCTCTAGAATACCACTTCTGACAAGTTCATCTTTGAGAATAGAAGCCTTACAAAAAGATCTAGAGAAGTAAATTCCATCAGAAAAACCTTTTGATATGATCTTATCATGATCCTATTTACAAGGACAATGATTGATCATAGAGAGGAACGTTTTCCATTCAGAATTCCTTTTAAGAAGATTAATTTGTCACTATCAAGAGTTATTTTTATCTAGTTACCAAACCCAAGCTTAGTGCCACTTCCATTATAAACAATAACAAATTAAAAAATCGAGAAAAAAATCATAGAAAGAGAGTGCAATCATTGATCCATTCATCTTTCCAAAGTCTAATATTTCTGTCACGACCAAGAGAATAACTTTGATTAAGAAACAATCGAATGAAATTGATTGGAGGGAAGAATTAGCTGCTTGGAAATATAAGACCAAATTAAGAAGGATTTTCATGAGAACGAGGATGGTGAGAAGGATGCAGAGGGAGGGCTTTTATTATCCCATTAAAATTTAATTGGAGCATGATATAGATATGTCTTTTTTATGTTTAAGAAACCGCTCAACGTGCTTAACTTGAATTGGAAAGTGTGCTTCATTGATTTCGTATCATTATTTTAATATCTTATTGGTAGTCTAACTTTGCCAATCTCGTTTTCCAGCTTTATTATTATGCAAAATCACATTGAACTTTGGAAACCCTCCTAACTTCCAAACCGTAGATTTAATTAAATTAATGAACAGTTCGATCCCCACATCTATATGATTCACAATGTGCCACCAGTTGTCCTTGCAGTAAAGACTACCATAGAATAGGCGGCGTTAGCTCAACCACTTGCCTATTTAGGCTTATTTCGCAACCCCTCTTGTGCCCTATGTGGACATTCTATACGTAGAAGGTCTGCTTTTCATGCTTTAGAAAAGAGTAAAGATAGCCATGATTCTTAATTATTTCGAGAAAGATAATTTATTTATTATTTGTGTACTTTCTTTTCTCTCATATTTCTAAATTAGTTAGAGGGGTATGAGTTACTGAGAGGAAACGAAGATTGGTGATTTGGTTATAAGCCTAGCAATATTTTTCTTCTCTCGTTGATGAATGTCAGTCAAGGTTAATGCTAATCAAAAGTTGGTCTTCGAACGGAAGGATGCCGTTAATGGCCTGTCGAGTCCCACAATGTCAGTCCGACAATTCATGGACCCACAACCATCGGCCGCATTAGATGTCAATGAACTTTCGGCATCTGACGACAAGACGCGAGAATTGTCGGCATCACCACCAAACACCACGGAAATCGTGTCGAAGGAACGCGAGATTCAAAGTCTAGGAAAGCACGCTTCCGTTGAAGATGGAACCGATCAGACGTCTCTAAGCTGGGGTTCGCCCAAGAGTCCAAAGGTCGATCAGTCAAAGAATGAAGACAAAGTCTCAGAGGTTCCTTTCAGGAAGGCCAGAGTGTCTGTTAGAACGAGATCAGAAGCTCCCTTGGTAAGTACCAAGTACTATATATAAAGGGCTACTGTGTGCAATTTTACAACAACAATGAATTGCAACTACTTTTAAAGTGAATATATGCGGGAATGGTGGATCCCCATCTTATTTTTCTGTGGTGCAGATTAGCGACGGATGTCAATGGAGGAAGTATGGTCAAAAGATGGCAAAGGGAAACCCTTGTCCACGCGCCTACTATCGTTGCACAATGGCTGCTGGCTGCCCAGTCCGTAAACAGGTACTTGTCTTTCTTCTAAATTTTTCTTTTTGGGGAACAATGGGGAGAGTTAAAGGGCTGTATTAATCTTACACCTTCAGCCTTCAACTACTTAAAACTTACTTACCTTTCTGACAGGTGCAAAGATGTGCGGAGGATAAAAGCATTCTCGTAACAACGTATGAAGGAAATCATAATCATCCTCTTCCACCAGCAGCCACAACTCTGGCTAACACTACTTCAGCTGCAGCAGCCATGCTGCTATCAGGCTCAACCACAAGCAAGGATGGCCTACCAGGTTCTGGCTACTTCCCTTCCTTACCATATGCTTCAACAATGGCTACCCTGTCTGCCTCCGCGCCATTTCCCACCATAACCCTTGATTTAACTCAGGGCCCAAATGCCGTTCCATACTTACGTCCCCCGCCTTCCACAGCTACATTCCCATTACCTTTGAACTGTTATCCGCAGCTTTTAGGGCAACCTATGTTCGCTCCTAACAAGCTATCTGCATTGCCGGCAATGCAGTTAGGGCAACGTCCTGCTTCTATGGTTGAAACTGTTACAGCAGCCATTGCTTCTGATCCAAATTTCACAGCAGCCTTAGCTGCTGCTATTTCGACAATTATGGGAGCATCACCGAGCAACGATGGAAACGCTATTAACAATGGTGGGAATAACAATTCCTCCAATGGGGTGCGTGGTCTTCCAGGATCACCACAGCTTCCGCAGTCTTGCACCACTTTCTCCACTAACTAGCCAGGGTGATTAAACTTTGGGTCGTGCCATGCTCAGAATATTTATCATAAGCTTTTGCTATGTATTATTACGCAGTTCGGGAGAAGGAACCCATCCCTTTTATGATCATATTAACCGGTGGTTCCAGGCTATCCAATATGATCAGATTGTAGAATATACGAAGCAAGCTTCGTGCAGCTTTATCTTGTTCCCCTGAGGCTAATATAAAAAAGAATTCCAAGCTAGCAACTCTTGTGATCAACACCAGCATAATGATGGTTTGTGGGTTCAGGCTTCAGTTGCAATTTCGCAGTTTCGAATGTCTATAGCCGTAAGGAAAGATTTCAGAATCTGATATTAATCACGATCTTTTTTTCAAAAGATGGCTATAGCTTTTACTGTAGAGAATATGCATTATATGTTGTCACATGCAGTGTAAGCATACTGAAAGCTTAGAGTGGGGTGTAAGATGAATTGGTGAACAAATTTAAAGTATTTCTTTGTGTTGGAGATGATTTTGTTTTTGTACATAATTAAATAATGTTTAATTATGAAGATATATACATGTATAGTGAAAGGGACTTACATAAATTTTACAGAATTATATAGCAGGTATTAGCTAGAGTTGAAGTTAATTTTTTATCCATGTTTTAAACATATATGCTAGAAGCCGCATCAAATATAAACTCATACCAAATCTTTGGCCTAATTAAATCTCTAGTTTAGGTAGATTGAGCAATCAGTTATATAATTAAGACGTTAATGACAAGAAGCTTAATACATTTGGTCTTTATTATAATTTTCTTTTAAGGTTTAATAATGTGGCAGCCCATTCTCACGAAAATTAGAATTTAGAAATAATGGAAATTAATGTGAAAGGGATAAAAAAACTTAGTTCCACTTTTTTTTTTTTTTCTATTTCTTTTCCGTGCATCGCAATTATTTCCTCCATTTTCTAGTTTCATCTTTCAACAGAGTGATAATTCTGTCTCGTGCCCTCAAAAAGATCATATTTCTGTTGCCTCGCCCAATAATTCTGACTCTAACGCCAATCCGAGGAGCAGCACTGCAGGGGCAATAAACAAAGAGTACGAACCAATCAGGACTCCGGAAAAGCATTTTTTTCACGCGTTTTCATCAACTTGGGACAAAGATTTCCTTCAACACTAATCTGTAAACTGCGCCACATAGTTGTCAGTGTAGATAAGATTCCGTTTCCTTACAAGCTCCACCCACGGGAAGAATAAAGCACCATGCCATGCCAGTACTGTCCAAGTTCAATGAATCTCCTTTGGGTTATAACGAATTCAACCAGAAAAAACGCCAGGTTCAACTATGCATGGGGCTTTTGTATCATCAGAAAACATATTCTCCAGTTGCACCTGAGAGATATCATGGGATTCTTGTAATCTCAGCCTCAGTTTTAACGTGCAATTTATCTATATATAAAGAAGCGTCTTCAGGACAAACGAAGAACGAGTCTGAAAGTACTTCGCGTTTGGTGCCAACCTTGAGTTCCTCCAAATGCTTCAGTGATTCTTCGGCCGCCGTTCACTGAAGAGTTTGGAGGAACTCGTGGGTGCTGCCAAGCTTCCCCACTCGTTTCAGAAAAACCCATTGTCTCAACCATTTGGGCCTCTTTTTCACAATCTCAAAGTCCGGTTTAACGGGCTAAATCTTGGCAGACCCATGTAAGAGTGGCCGCCCATGGATGTTTTTCATAGTACGAATGCAATGGCCCCACACGTAATATTTTTATCTTTTCGGGCCCCAAACATGGAAAAGGAATGTGATGGTGAGCTCACAGCCGTCCGATGGGTCAGATCTACAACGAGAATCGCCGTTCAAATTTCGAACCGACTTATCAGAATTCGACCGTTGGGGGGCTTGAGACAATATGTGAACTTGAAGAGAAACAAAACACCACAAGAAACAGCTAACAAAGAAAAGTAAAAATCTTTTCCCGTTAGGACTTCCAAAGCATATCCTGTTATGGATTTGGATTGCTAAACAGCTTAATTTATTAATTTTTAGCTTAACACCCTAAAAACTTTGTTGTTGTTGGATTCAACAACAGAAAAAGTTTAAGACCATGAGGATCATGAGACGCCATGGTTGGCAGCTACCTCTCCATCCTTTACAGGTAAATGTCACACTCAGAATATTTTTTTCATCTTGGAATTACTGATGATTCTGTTGGATCGAAATTGTTGGATTTGCAGATGGTGGGAATGGCAGTGTATGGTTTTCTAGTTGTGGCCTTTTATACATTTTTAGGCCTTTTGCTTGGAAACAGAATTGCTGAAATCACTGTCACAACTATCTTTTCCTTCGTGGTAATCTTCTGAAAGCAAAACTTTGAAGTTTGAACTTTTGTTTTTTATTGTTCTTATAGCCCAAAACTCGCTGGGAATTAAATTAATAACCTGTTAATTTGCTTTTTCAATTCCAGGCACTGTCAGTTATGTTCCTGTTTATTAGGTGTACTGCTATTGACCCTACTGATAAAACCAGCTCTAGGAAGAAGAAAAGAGGCAAATCTAAAGGGAATCTGAAGCTAAATTTTGGGTTCATATTGACCCAGATTGTTGTAAGGTTTTTAAGGAGGTTGGAGAAGAAGATCCTTAGGACTTTTATAAGGAGGAAATATCTGGATCCATGGAAAACCAATGTCCACATGGAACCATTGCTACCATTTCCCCTTTTCATGAAAGATGATGCCATTTCACCTGACCTTAAAGAGGATGACATCTCTTATTGTTCTCTTTGTGATTTTGAGGTTTGCCTTCGTGCTAGTAACAATTTTTTTAAGCAGTTCTTTCTCTTGTAGTTTGCTTTTTACAACTTTCTCCGCTTTATCTTAGGTGAAAAAACATAGCAAGCACTGTAGGACTTGCAATCGGTGTGTTGAAGGTTTTGATCATCATTGCAGGGTAATGGCCGGGTTCCTTTCAAACTTGGCCTTTGTGTGTGGTTTTTTTTTTAGCTTGCAGTGTATTTGAGAAAGCAATTAACGTGCATTGATGTAGAGTTGCTTGTTTTTATGTCAGTGGTTGAACAACTGTGTAGGGAAAAGAAATTTTACAACATTCTTTCTTCTACTGATTTTTGTCTTGTTAATGGTAAGTGGTTTTCTATGTCCTTCAATTGTATTAGAGATCAATTCTTAAAGCCTTTTTTTCCTCCAAAAGTGCTTCAAATTATAAGTTAATTCTATTTACCCTGACCATCAAATCGTTACTGTTACAGCTAATCCTAGAAGGTGGAACTGCTATTGCCATATTCGTCAGGTGCTTTGCAGATAAGAAGGGAATAGAGCTCGAGCTAGAGAAAAGGCTATGCAGAGAGTTCCCTAGAGAAGTTCTTGCCACTATAACAGTAATAATATTATATCTTTCTTACAGTGGAAATCTCTTTTTGAAGTTTATTTGGAACACAAATTCTGAGATGGTTATTTCAACTCTTGGAATATTATAGATTTTGTTGGCATTCTTTACTGCGTATGGTTCGGCTGCAATGGGACAGCTTTTCTTCTTTCATGTGGTTCTGATAAGAAAGGTAAGTAATTATAGCTTCCATAGGATTATTTTGCAAGACATAACGAAATAGCTTGAAAGAAACAAGATACTATATCTGTTTGGTTAGGCACAAAACAGAAATATCTTTGTACAAAGTTAACTTGCTTGATCGAACACCTCTAGCTTCCCATCACTTGCTTTCTTCAGCAACTCCACTGTAACTTTATTCACATGAAAAAATAGATTCCATTGTAATTACTGTAAAGCTAGGACATTGAGGAAATTTCTGTCCTTTTCATGGCGTAGCCCATTGCAATTATAACAATTCCGAGCATGCGTCAATGCATCAGCAAACTTTGGCATGTTGTTATCTGTGTAGTCCCCAGTCCTTGAAGAAAAATTCCTCACGTTTCCTCAGTAGAGGATTCGAATCACCATCTCAGCATGCGTATGATTTGAATGCCCCTTTAATGTACATTTTCACTTCTAGTCTCTTAGCCTGTGCTAGCAATTTGCCTCTTTGATTGGCAGTTTTTATATGAATCCAAGGACTTTGGTGGTTTGTCAATTAATGCTCTCAAGTTGATCTGTGTCATATCTTGCTGTATCAATGCCCTTGGCTGTAGTGAAGAAGCTGACTTGAGCTATTTAGTTCCTTTCCAGTCTCAATATAGGATGGCTTGATTCTTGTTACAGGGAATGAGAACATATGATTATATACTGGCAATGAAAGAGGAGAGCCAATTTACAGTAGACCCGTTAGACGACTCAGATATCTCGTCGGACGATAGCTCTGATTTTGATTCACCTAAAAAACCAACATTTTTGTCAAGGTTATGCAGAGGACAGAGAACTCAGGTAAATTTTTACATCCCATGTTAAATTTTTATCTAAAGAATTTCAGCAGGCCTATCTCACTGGTGTATTCAATTTCAGAATCCATCAAGATTGTCCATAAGAATTGATGGAGATCCTGAAGCCAGCAGGAAACAAGGCTTCCGTATAAGCATTGACCCATGGAAACTGATAAATTTTAGTAGGGAGAAAGCCCTTCAAGCGGCAGAGAAGGCTAGAGAAAGGCTAATGAAACAAAACCCAGCGGTGGGACTTGTTCCATTGAAGCCACTACCATTGGAGACAACACGTGGCCCGCTAATGAACCCTGAGAGAAACGTGTCCAATTCAGGAACAGCAACAACGCCTCTCATTTCCGAAGGCAGGCTTCCAGGTTTACCAGGATGCCTTTTAAGCCCAAGGCGTCGATTTTCTGGCTCTCCTTCTCTGTTCTCTAGTGTTACGCCATCACCAAAACAGAAATATAGAAGCAGTTTCGATTTGAAGTTAACAGAGGTCTCCAGGGAGCTTGAAACATACATTTCGAGGCAGGTTTTATGTTCTCGTATAAAAAAAGATGCCAGTGAGGCATCGCCAAGATAAAGATTCATTGGTTCTCAGCCTCTGAGAAAGCTTCATGGTTGGTTGTGTGCATTCTTGATGAAACATATAATCTCATTAGATTTACAAGTGTACTTCAGTTTTTTTCAACTCTTTCACAGACCGATGAATACAAATACAGTTAAAGAGCTTGCATCTAACCTAGCACATGCAAAGAATCTTGTACGATACAAAAACAAAGACATGGGTCTAAAAATCTAAGAAGTCATTATAATTGTGGTCTTACTTGAGAACTTCCTCTACACATACTTCCGAAGTATGGAAATTGCCTTTACCTTTCATATAAATGGTTCAACTTTCCAGGAAATAACAATCACAAGAAGGCAACTCAAGCAATTACCATAGAGTGCAACTCAGGCAAGTTGTCGGTTTTCATTATAACTGTAACATGCCAAAATTTAATCTGTAGGCATTTCAGATTATAACAAACCAAAAAACAAAAGAAAAAAAAAAAGCCCTTCAAAGACAAACTCATCTTTCTTTGTTGGTGGCAAAAAAAAAAAAGACATCTATTTTCATTTTTTTAAGCCAAATCACTCAATTATTTGTCACTGCACACAAGTTACAAGAAACAATCTCTCTCAACACCATCTCACAAGTCAACGACCACATACCAGTGACTCCAATCAACTTCTTATATCAGGCATCATTTCCATATCCTTGGCGGGGTGATGGGCTGTTGTGTTTGAGAAATGGCAAGAATCAAAATTCCAACAAAAAAATCAAAATTCTTGAAAGAGGGTGATTTCACCGTAAAGCAAATGTTATGTTTCCACTATTTACCAAGAAAGCAACCAAGAACCTCTGTTTTGATTACCTGAACTCCTCAAATGATCTGATAGATGGTAACAAGCTGAAGAATGCTTGGGGTAGATACTTTCCTTCAGAGGTTCACATATTTCTGGGGAAACAAAGGCAGAGTATCCTTGAATATTTGAGCAGTTCCATGGAGACTCTGAGGTTACATTGAGAGTAACATTCAATAAGCAAACATGATGGAAACTGTCCCCTTCTATGCCTCTGAGGAGGCCTGCAACTTTTATATTATCTCCTATGACATCTCTAATGGTAATCCTTTCTATTACAGGGAGAGCATTTCGATCATAAAGCTCATCTGGGTGCTGAGAAAAATTACTATTGAACTTTATAGCTGTGTCTACAGCAGTCAAGGTAACATTTGATATGTAGATATTTCTCACGTAACCACCCCTTCCACGAGCTGTCTTTAGTATAATAGCTGTGCTTGAATTGAAAAAATAGAGGTTTTCTGCATAAACCTCAGAAACACCTCCGGACATCTCACTTCCAATTGCAAGCCCAGAGCCATTTCGATTGTGTCCAGTAAGCCGGCGAATGAAAATATTAGTGCTGGGGCGGGCAAATGAAATGCCATACTCATCCCACCCACTTTTGATGGAAATTAGATCATCACCAGTGCTAATAAAACAGTCTTCAATGCAAACATCATCAGAAGAATCTGGATGTATTCAAACATAGCAGTAAGAAAGAGGCAAAAAGGTTTGGTGAAGTAGAATGTGGTAATTGATAATGCAAACAGAATATCCAGGTTAGCATGCAGAAATCACCTGGATCAATTCCATCTGTGTTTGGTGAATCCAGAGGAGCCAGGATTGTGACATTCTGGACTATGACATGGCTGTTCATTAAGAAAATAAAAGTCGCAACTTAATTGATAAATGCTTTGACTCTTGACAGTTCTGTTCTAAAAATGGCAAACAATTTAACAAAGACCACAAACCTGCAGTATACCGGGTGGATTGTCCAAAATGGAGAATTCAAGAAAGTCAAGTTTGAGATTACAACCCTAGTTGAGTTCATCAACTCAACCAGATGAGGCCGAGTATAGTCCAGAGTTTTACTTCTAAACCAGTTCCACCAAACACTGCCTTGGCCATCAATAGTTCCATTGTCACCTGTACAGAGAACCAGTGGCATCAACAATAGAAATAAAATGATTATGGAAGATTATTTTTCATTAACGTTACTAACCTGTTATGATTACATCAGTCAAATTGTGACCATATATGAGGCTTCGATGCCTTCCACCAGGTAACTCCCTACCTCGGCCATAGGAAGGCAGAGGATCAACAACTGGCCAATCATCAGAATTCTGAAACAACAGAACATATGCTGTTTTATAATATGTGATAAGAATGCGCCTATGGTGGTAGGCTTACAACAGATGGAAATCCTCAGTTGAATTCGGGGAATAGACAGAAAGATACCACATAGGCAAGCAGTAGAACATCAGTGATCACAAATGAGATGTTATTCTCGCATTAGTAAATTAGATTAGATGTTCACCATCTGCATCAACCATTCATTGCATATAGCATTGTAACAACAGATTAAATCCCATAAACTACAAAATTTCTAGCCAGAAGGGGATCACAGGAAAGACCATGGGACTAGGTTGCAATGTTCTTTTTCACATCCTATGGTAAATGTTCTTTTTGAAGTAAGATGTTAATGACTTACCTTCGATCCAAGAATTACTGCGTCCTTATCTAACCACAAAGTTAGGTGACTGATGAGATCGAAGCTTCCTGTCAACCACTGGCCAGCTGGGACAAAAAGCTTGGCCCCACCTTTGTCAGCAAATGAATTGAGGTAGAAGATGGCATTCTGAAAAGCTTTCGTATTGAGAGTGACACCATCTCCAACAGCGCCAAATTCGGTAATAGTGACACTGTGAGGCCGAATCTCCCCTGAGTTGGTCTGTTTGCAATGTGAGCTGCCCCTGGCAGCCCATGTAATATGACTGAAAAATACAAGTACCAGAAGCACATCCACCAGCTGAAACGAAATGCTTTTAGAATTGATCATGAATGTTAAATCACAGTTTAAACAGCTTCCCTCGCCTTTTTTCCTCAGTTATTCCTGATTGACCGTGATAGGTAAATTTGGACTTTTTACTATTATGTAATTTAGAAAAGTATAGCCATTTAACAAATTCAGTTCAAATAAAAGAAAATGAAGCCAGATTAACAGCAATTTGAATCAAAAGAAGCCTGAAAATAGTTAATGAGAAACATGCAAAGTAGTGAGAGAGTAACTTTATCAGTGAGAGAGTAACTTTATCAACCGAGTCATGGATAATTAGTGACTCACAGATTTCATGCCATAAAACTAGCAGATGGACAGAAAAGTAATCAACTGAACTACATTTTACAAGAAGGGTAAATAGGCAAAATGAAGCCACAGCTAATCCAAAATGGAAGAAGCAAAATGCGTTTGCTTACAACCACTACTAGTCAACCACACTCATGAAAGCTAAAAAGAATAACCATTTTGCTCATTTTGATTAGACCCCCAACAATAGCCTTAATCAATTTCATAACGTGTCCAAAAGAATTTAGATGGGTCAAACTCTCATTCCATAACACATTTTCAACGTTTTGTTCAGATCTTGATCAAAGACTGAGAACTTAGTGTTGTAGCAGAAAGACTAGGAACAAATTAAGACCCATTCAAACAGAAATAAAAATTCAAAACAACAAAACATAAAGTCGAAAACTCACACTGAAAGATCTCTTCATATGAATGAGATCTGCAATTTTCCCTTTCAGCCCAAGCACTTAAGAAGACAACTCGCGGATTTCACAAAAACCAGTCTCCCAACTAAAGCCCTCTCCTTTCTATTTGATCAAAAACAAAAGAAAGCCAAAAGTAGACACTTGGAAGAAGAGGAAGGGCTGTGTTTGTTTTTTTTTTTTTCTCCCGATCAAGAATAGGATCCCCTTTCTGTAGCTAGCTAGCTACCAACAAGGCAAGTTGTGTGTGTGAGAGTACGAGTGTGGGTGATTAGATGGGTCATTGAGAGAAACACCACCAACACCCAAAGAAAAATCATTGAAAGTGACCGTTGCTGCCCGCCAAAAATTAACCAGTAGGTCCCTCTTATGTCTTCACTTGCCCCATTACTTCTCTCTCTGTCCTTATTAATTCACACACTACGCTGATGAGAAGAAATGAAGGATTGCCCAGAAAAGATAACGTTTTAAGGAAGCTGAAAACAGGTACAAACCAGATGAAATCAAAGATGGGTTGGCTGGTAATGGTTTATATATTCAGATAACAGAAGGGTGAGTAAGCCTTTTGGTGTGGGTGTCCTTCGCTTTGTTTGTGTTTGTGTCTGTGACTGCTGGTTTCGTTTTGAAAACACTAACTGAAGAGAATGGCCTTTCTATCTCTGTAGAATAAATGGGTTTTTTTATTTTATTATTTGGGGTTGGGACCGTTGGGTTAGAAGAGTTGGACTTTCACTGAGATTAAAAGTCTTGATGAGATAAGGCATCTTGGATAATCTCTCTCTCTGTTCACTCAGTTTCCCATCTCATGTGATCATAATCTTTCGGTTAAGTTTGTAAAATCCGTCAAAAAGGAAAAAAAAAACCTCATTCATAAATCATAATCATCATTTTTAAGAGGGAATTTATAAAGATGTTTCTTTCTTTTTCTGGTCTTTGTTGTTTTACTAGTAGTTTGTTATACACACAAACTGATAAATAGAAGGCAGAAGATATATAACTATGCACAAAACAAAAGAAAACAAAACAAATACAAGCTGATACAGGAAATACAACAAAAGTTTTGATCTTGGGAACGGATCTTAGACTTAATAGTTCATGCCAGGGAAAACATTACAATTCACAAAAGCACGGCGTCGTTTGCTTTGTCTGAATTGTTTCTGTTGAGTTGGCCTTTTTATAACTGACAGAACATAGTCCTTGGAATCACTAATCCCGAGTTCACCGTTAAACAAAAACAAAAAAAGCAAGTGGGTCAAATTTTTCTTTAATGTTAACATGGCTTTCCTAGATTGACCGACATGGGCTTGACCAGTTAAAGAGGAACATAACTCAAACTGTCCTCTGATAGCCGAGTTAAACCAGTGGGCTTGGTGATGGTGAAATTGAACTCACTGCCACGGGCTTTGGAAGCGGGGACCACCTCTCCACCCCTCTTCGTGACTCAGGTTTGATCGTTTGACCCCTAAAGAGAAACCTTAAACGAATTCCATTTGATTGGCCATTATTATGATTTATGCCCTTAAAATCATTTCCCTCGTCTCCTTCTTGACTTGACTCATGGTCATGGCTTCCTTCCTTCTTTCTTTCTTTCTTTTTTTTTTTTTATATAATCCCATGTCAGAAGGTCTAATACTCCTGGTCTGGTTCCACCACCACGAGGTAATGTCTCATTTTCATCCCAGTATTACAGACGAAATTATGAAAACACTTTCAAACATCATGATTATTGGAGTAATTTTTTATTTTATAGAAACAGAAAAACCAGACAGGAATCCCGGTCCCAGTTTTTTTACTTAGCTTCAACAAACAACATAGAAAACAAAACAGGCTCACAGTAAACAAAAGTCACTGACCACTGACCATCTGACTACTTAAGAAAACGATTTTACAACCATTCTGTGCAAATCTCATGGCTACAGTATGAAAATAAATCCATGAAGGTACTAGCAAATAACAGTAATCTAAGGAAATAAGAAAAAATGTCCTTAAAGAAGGGGACAAAGTCACAAGTAGGACAAGAGTGGAGACGCAGTCTTAATCTCAGGAATGTAATAAAAAGTTTCCAAAGTCAGGTATCCAATGACCATTCAACCAAAACTCTAAACCGTTCTGTGTGATTGTCAAGTGTCAACATGCAGGCTCCCCCCGCGTGCACTGCTTTTTTTTTTTTCTTTGAGAGAGACAATGGCTGTTAACTATTCCTTTGATCACATTAAATTATCTTAGAGACAAACTAAACACACCCTATTTTTTTTCACACACACCCATTTTTTCCCTTTAGTGAACAGTAATTTGTAGTGTAAAAATAGGGTGTGTCAAGAATAAATTAGGGTGTGTTTAGTTGGACTCATTATCTTAAACCAAAATCTTTCTTAGATTTTGCTTTATTACACTTGGAACGAAAACGAAATACATCTGGTTTCTGGCCATCTTCCAAATCATCATGATTTGGGTATAAAGTGAAAAGAAAACTTGGATTTGGAGCAGGATCTGGTATTTGATTGAATGTTTACTTGGTAAGTCTACATTTGGACAAAGTTCATTAGTCTTTAAACATTCCATTGTTACAAATGGATTGTTTAAGGTTGATCAGAACATGCACTAATTGGTTTTAATTACATGAACAACTTCATTTAAGTATCTGAAAGTGACACATAAAGCAAAGTTGCATAAATATGACCATTAACATTTGCCAGATTCTAGTTCTCACTTTCAATGTTAGAGAAAAATTTAATGGTTTTCAACCAACTCTGAAGAAATGAGGAGTTTTTGCTTTCACATTGAGCAATTATTTTTATTTCACACCATCACCATTTTCTTGCATTTACATCACTTTTCACAGCTCTAAACTTTGAGTCAACTAACAATATTTGCTTATTTGACTTCCGCAAGCTGAATCATGTTTATTAGCAATATAATTAACTAGGGTTATTTTTCTTCAAAACCACTGAGAAACATGTTTTTACTTTAAATTAACATCAATTCATTGGTCTGCCCTGGCTTAAGCTACCTAATATATATTATCAAGCATATTCAAGAGCAGATAGGCCCCTGACAGCATGGGAGAAAACACAGTTATTGATTTCATTTCACCAACCTTTTTCTGGGAATCATTAGACTTCTTAGGTTTCTTTATGCTTTAATTTTTTTTAATCTGTGTTTACACTTTCAACAAACATTTGATTCTGTCTAGACTGTGATTGATGACCTGAAATATGCTGCTGCAGGAAAACAGCTACGCTTTTTCCACCTCCCTGGAAACTAAGCTAATCAACAGTATCCGATGGGAGGAGGTCTTAGAATCTTGATCTGAATTCTGAATATAAAATGCCAAAAGAAATCCTACAAGCAGAACAAGCAACAAAAAGAAGAAAAATGTTGCAGTAATGAAGTATCTCAGGACAAACTTAACGATGTTAATAATGTTTTTTTCTAACAGTAGACTGACAGACAGCTTAGGTGGACCACCATCCTAGCAACAAACCCACCTACTTGTTGTCTGTGGTGTATAAATAATCGATACTTTGCCATGATAATGGAGGGTTAAAATATGCACTTTTCCATGCGATGGAGACCTTCACAAATCGTTGAGAGCTGCTAAATGCATGCATATTTTTTCTTCCCACTCCCTGTTCTACATTATAAACTACTGTTCATTTAAGGGGAGAAATGGGTGTAAGAAGAAAAAAAAGGGTGATTTAGCAGCTCTCCAAATCGTTTCATTTGTATTATACCTGACATCATTTTTTTTTTTGGTTACATACCTGACATTATATTGTGCTCTTAATAATCTTATTAATGCATGTCAGTCTACAGAAATTGAAAGAAGACTAAATGTCTATTAATCAGCTCTGATAAATTTTATTTTGATATCATTTGTCATCTTACCATTATCATTTTCTTTCGAAAAATCGACTTATGAGATTATACACTACTCACGCATTTATATACTTAATGACATTTTTTTTATATTTGATATAAGATTAAATGTACTTTATTTATTTTTTTATTAAAATGCATGACGTGACATTGACACTAATTTCACATAAAATAAATATGATAATTTCATCTAATTTTATCATTTTATATATTATATTATAGAATACAAACAAATCCGATAAATAAGCCAAGCGAAGGTGTGAACATCTCTTAATTACACATAAGATAGATTTTAATTTTAATTTTAATTATTAAATAGATAATCTTTTATTATTTTAGACTAATTACCTATTATCTCTTACTTCTTTAAAACAAACCATCTACTCTCATATTATCTCTCTCATTTCGATAAGCTTAATTTAGATTTTTTAACTTTTAGGATATATACAACTTACAATTTAGATACATTATTTCAAACAGAATTTTTTTTAACAATCTAAATATATCTCTTTTTTAGTCATAAAAATCTTAAAAGATAATTTAAATATATTTAAATTAATGGATTTTTTTAAAATTAATTTTTAATATTCAAAGTATCTTTTTACATCACTTTTTCGTATTATCCTCTAAATTTGTCGTTTTTGGTTTCAGTTTCATGTTTTAATTTTTTACTTTCATTATAGGGTTTCAAGATTAATTAAAGGATTTAAAAAATTCATGAATTACAGGAGATACGTGTTAGCTGCTTTTGCTTAGCTATACAAATTAGTTGCTTATGTAATTTAAAGATAAAAACTATAGGCATTAAATTTTAAATTTTAAATTTTAAATCTAGTAACACCCATTCTTTAATAAGATGGTACGAATTTTGACTAAATCTCCAAATTCTTTTATAAAGATTTTGTCAAGAACAAAATCACATGTTCTCATGTGAAGCAAAGTGAATAACAACAAATCAAATTCTCTTTTTCTTCAAAAGATTGATTATATAAATTGATGTGTATAATAATAATAATAATAACAGAAAATCTAGAATATTAGTAGGACCATTTTATAATAGATGGCATGCCTCAAACGTCAAACCTTAACACATAATCAATTTATGCTTCACAATTAATTATCGAAATTGAATAAAAAAATGCTTAGAAATCAACCACTATCATAATTTTTGCCACATCGCAACATGGCACATTTTGTTTAATCCTTTCACACATCAATCAATTTAATTAATTTAAATTACTGTTAAAACATATTAGTTAACTGAATGAAAATAACGTATCAAATTATATAGTCAACAAACTTTTAACCGAATAATTAAAAAAAATTATAACATGTTGTAAGATTTGAATTTAACTTTTTTTTTCTTACTCAAACACCCTTTTTCTTATCTCCAATTATATAATATGTATCTAATATAAAAATTAAAAAAAGACATTACTTCGGTCTAATTTTTACGGTACGATAATTATTGAATTAATTGATTAAAAAGGGTTATGATGTTGCATAAATGTTTCCCTTACATGGCTAAACATTTGATTAAGGGCGGTGACCATCCCAATTTCTCTACAAAATCACATTTAAAATTCAGGTGTCATTGGATCTGTCTATGCTCATTACTCTCTTTTTAATACTAAAGTGACTATAATCTCGGAGTTGTATTTCTTTTGACTCCATCCAAGATCTTCAGTGAGGACCACAGCTACTCTTTGCTTTGCTTTGCTTTGATATTCGTCACTTTAAGTTTCAACTTTACAACGAATTAATCATAATAACATACTTCATTGCCACTCGATTTAAGGTTTAGAAAGTCATTCCAATAATATCACTTTGGCAACACACAACATGCTAAATCTATGGGACCGATACTGAAAATTGTCCCCTTCTTCCTAAATTCATGGGCCCTCGAAGAACAAAAACTAGACCCGTACACAATTTGCTTGCCCCAACTCTTTTTGTCTTCCTCTCTGCCCTTTTCTTTTGGGTTAAAAGACTGAACTTTTTCCCTTTAATGAAAGCAAGAATGTAAGCAACAAAAGGTCAAAGGTTGTAGGCTTCGGCTAGGCGTGGGCTAATTTTAGGCCCATCTATACCTGCACAACATAAACTTTGATGGCCCAATGTCCATGCTTCTTCCCGAGTTTTTGGGCTAAGTTTGGTTATATTCTGCAATTCTTTCAAGCTTTTCATCGAACGAGTAGCGAACTCTTAAAGAAAACATGCCGACGACAAATAAAGCCGCCAAAAACAACCTTCTTGATCAGCAGCAAGAGTAAGTCTGTCTTTGGTTAGTTAAATTTTATACGAATTTTGGGTCTTTTACCTAATTCCTTTATGTTTTGGCCTTTTGGGGCAGTTGCTATGAAGGGGAACGTCTTGTTCATGTGCTTAAATCAATCCAAAGGTCAATGATTCGAACGAATTATCGAAAATTAAAAAATACCTTTTTTTTTGGGAGGTAATGAGTTTACATTGTTGCAATGAACAGAGGGATAGAGTCTGCAAGAATATTGAGTGGAAACTCCTTGCCTGAAAAATTCTGGCTTAAGGTTTAATTCCTTATTCATTGCTTTATTGATTTTCATTGATTAACCTTGTGGTTTATAATCTGATTATATGTATTTGGGGCATTGTTTTTTAGCAACAATTTGCCATTGGTGTTAATGATGTGACACGTGTACTTGAACGGATGGCACCCAGTGCTGAAAAGGGAAGCTCTGCCCGATCTCCTAGTGTTAGGCTTCAGGTTGGTTGAACTGTTTCTTGGCTTGGAATTTAGAGTGATCTGCTATGTTTTTGTAACAAGCTATACTTGGTCGTTTGCAATATGTTTTGACAAAACAAGTTATACTTGGTTGTCATGCTTATGTTTCAAGCTCTGCTGCTCAAGGTTTGCTATATGTGTGTTGAGTTTGTAGGCTATTTTGTTAGCTGCTGATTGCAATCCAAAGTGGCTAACAAAGCATCTGCCAACTTTGGCTTCATCAAGGAAGGTACCATTGATCATTCTTAAAGATGATGGAAAGGGGTCCTTAAGATTGGGTGAGCTTGTCAAGCTGAAAACAGCTATTGCAATCGGAGTAAAGGTTAGGGGTTTTGGATTTGCAGATCATCTTCTTCTCTGGTGGTTTTGATGATGTGCTAAATATTTTTCTGTTGAATTATAGGCTCGTGGAAATGCTATCAATCAAATAATCAAGGAAATTCTTGATGGTGAAGGAAGTGAATCAAAGGAGCATCTTGAAGTCCAATGAGAGATGCCTCGGCAACCATGTTCAATGACAGCCAGTTACTTGCAGTCAGAATAGAAGGGAACCAATGGCTGAACTTAACCAGGAGTTTACTACTTTGTGCAGTTGGAAATGCTTGGTTGTAAATCATGAGAGCTCATTTTTTTCTCAAGTTTAGATGTTAGAGGCCAGCTTGCCCCTATGCTGATGGATTGTAAGTGAAGATTATCCTTTTTAGAGTTGTAACACATGTACTTTGCATAAACTTTAACTATGCAGAAATGCCATACTATTTTTCCATTCTTCATACTATGATTACCTCAAAGGAATGGTAGATGAGTGATATTTGAGCATGAGAAAAGAGGAATGTGAAAAGAAAAGGAAAGCAAAACTTTAATTGATCTCCGAATGTTAAATTACATAGCCTGTCGCAAAACTGTTACATTCCCCAAGAATCTGAGTGGTGTGGTTTTCTATGGTACAATAGACAGAGCATATTTCTCTTCCTTTTTAAATTGAGATCTATACAGCCTTGAACCAGTTATATATACAACAAAACAATACTTCTAATTTATCACTTTCCCCTATGAAATGACCCAAAGATTTGCACTTGATATCAGCATTAGGCACTAGCTTGGGGGCTTGCAGCTGATGAAGACGACTCAACCGCACCAACCGGATCTGGATCAGATTTCTGATTACTACTACCGTTTGCCACAAGTTTATCTGACTTCTCCTGGTCCTTTACCAGCAATGGTTGGAACTGCCAAATTGTGAACAGAAAAACTAGTAAACATGACATGCCATGGTGGAAATGATATTAGCTTCCCCAACTTTTAGAACCCAGTCTTGCTCATACCTGATATATTGAATATATTACATTTCGTCTTATCTGTGCCATCATATCCAAGAAGAGGTTATAGCCTTCAAGCTTATACTCTATTAATGGATCACGCTGCGCATATCCACGTAAGCCTACAGCTTGTTGTACAAACTTAAGGGCTCGCAAATGTTCTTTCCATAAGCGATCAATGTTGCTCAAGATTAAGAATCTTTCAGCTTCCTTCATCAACCCTTCTGCTTGCTTCTCCACCATATCCTATATTCAGATTTTGGGAGAATCAAAACTATTAAAAATAAGCAAAAGACAATTTAAATATTCTTGAATCTTCTGTAGGAACCAAATAAAAAAAAATTAAAGCAATCAAGACTCCTAGTCATCCACAATACATGGAAAAACATCACTAATTGGAAGCTTACATGGTGTTAAGTGTACCAATTGAAGGGCTTAGATGTGTTAGGTATTGACAACAATTCAGCAGAAACTTATTCTCATCGATCGATCATGAAAAAGATACAGGTAAAATCCTATTTCAAGTTAACAAGATTATAGTACTGACCCTTTTCTGCAAATATGCTTCACGACCACGAAGACGAAGGTAATCCTGTAATTCCTCATAACTCGAGCACTGGCCCCTCAAGAAATCTGGCGTCAGATAATTGAACAGGTAGCAGAACCTAAAATTTTCGGCAGTTTCTTTGCCAGTAAAATTATTTCCACATAAAACACGAGAATGATCCAGCATATTAATATCATAAACAAGATCCTAGAGCCTTCATGAAGTTTTGTATTTCCAAGAGCAGAAGTGTAGCTACGTGTTTTACCCTAAAACGATTTAGGATAGAATGATGGTTGCAATTAGTTAACCAGATTATTAGTGCACATTGCTTCAAGTCATTCGACAGAATTCCTGTCTCTATATTATTGAGCTATTGTGTCTTTTTGAACCATAGAGATCAAAAGGAGCCTCCTAATGTTGAAGTTTTGCAATGAGCTTTTCGAGATCCCAGCTTTCCTTCAGAGCATCCGACCCAATATTTGCCTGTGTCATAAAATTTAAAATGAAATAAACACCCAGAGACCTTATTAGTAGCTAGATAGAAATAAAAGTGTTGGTCAAAAGTTCACAAATAGTACACCTCTAAGATGTCATCCATCGTTAAATCAGCATATTCAATAATCAGGGATTGGAGATTGCCTGACATGAGGGCTCGTCTTCTCTCTGTATAGACACGGTCTCTTTGACTGTTTAAGACCTCATCATACTCAAATAATTGTTTATGAATATCAAAAAAGTAGTTTTCCATTTTCCGCTGAGCTTCATCAAGTGCCTTTATCAACATCTTGGATTCAATTGGTAGGTCTCCAACCCTGAAAGCTCTTATCAAACCCTTCGAGTATTGAAAGCTCTAACAGTACATTTCGAATTTGACATAAGACTCTACCTATTAGTTTGACATCAAAGGGACGAAGGCCACGCACCCTCTTGGAGGCCTCTCTTACAGCAGCAAACGCCTCCTGCAACAAAATTACTTCTTTGGTTGACCAGTACAAAGTAACGAATGAGACTGAAAATTTTAAGAAAATTCTTTTAACTTTTGCTTTGGGCGTTGCACTTATTACGGCTTTTGAGTTATAGACGATTTTGGGCTAAGAAACTACCTTAAGCTTCTGTTTATTTCTGGATAAGCAATTTATTCTTTAACAAACTCTTAGCATCTCCACTACCATAGATTTCTAAAATACAAGAGAATTTTTTTTCCGCAAAAGGAATTATTTAAACTTCCAGGCAAAAGTTGGCCAAAAAGAAAAAAACTTACAGGCAAAAGAGAGTCCAAAGGTTCGCCTTGATGGGCACGTTCCTTCAAACCAAAAGTCTTTTCCCTCTCAGCTCTGCATCAGATAATGCAGCCATCTCCGACTCCAATCTATTAATAGCCGTCATAGTCCCCGCATATTGCTGCCTAGTGGACTCTCCCGTATCATTCCCTTTAAAAATCCCACCCAAAAGACCCACCAATGAAGCCCTAACACCCACCCTCCGCCTCGTCCTACCTCCCAATCTGGGTGTTTTCGCTCCAACTTCGACAACTCTTAGGGACTCCCCACAGAAGAACGAGGAACCCACATGGGAAATTGAAGGGTAGTTTTTGTTTCTGCAGTTGAAGAGGAATTTAGAAGCAAATGGTGAACAGAGGGAGAGTGGTGGTAGTTTACCAGCATGGAGTCCAAGAATGGAGCTGCCATTTTCGTGTTGAGCTTCGAATATTAGAAAGTGGGTAGACCCGTTTAAGGCAAAAGAGTAGAGGCTTTATTAAGAGAAGAGAAGGCACTGTATAGAAAGAAGAGGGAGTAGAGAGGTTAGAGAAGGTGGCGAAGAAATGAGCTCTGTTTTAATGGTTGAGAGAGGACAACGAGAAAGAAGAGCGGAGAAAGAGAGCGTTGGCCGGGGCCTTGTGAGTGGTGAGTGGCGGAAGAATCTAGTCTTATGGTCAACATGTGGCGTTGCGTAAAAGGTAACACCATCAGTCAATCAATCAAAGCGGAGCCCCTCCCTATTTTGAGTTTTGATTCAACGAAAGCTAACCGTCGAAAAGAACATTTCCATTCCTCTTTTAAAAGGAACGAAGAGGCAGCAAACAATCATTGTGAGGGGAAGCGAGGCTCGTAACAATGTGAAACTCGAAATTTCTCTCAAATACACCAACAGCAACAATTAAAATGATTTCCATGTACGAGCTTCTACCATTGAAATTTGCTTACAATAATACAGTGATTCTCGCTATGTTTGCTTCAGGCGCCACCAAGGGCATAAATATGACTCTGCCATCCTCCCTAACATTTTTCCAATTATACATTTGTTCATGCAAAATGATTAGATGAGTATGCGGAATTCTCTTTCAAATGCTTGATTAAAGCACAGTCCACTAGGGAACAACATCAGAAAACAATGATAAAGCCATTATCGGATCAATCAGAGGAAGAAATTCAAGATTTTTCAAGTACCATCAACATATTCTAAGTTTGCAAAATAACACAAGATAAAGCACTAGATCAATTGTAGCAAAGAAAAAAAACTCTCAAAACAATCTTGCCAAAAAAGGAAAAAAAATCCAGAAATTCTAACAGTATGATGATAAAACTGAGACCTCTCATCAGTTTCGTATAACAATTCTAATTGAAAAATTCCCTGTTCAGACTGGTCCACAAACCAGCATCGTTAACATCAGCTGGAGGGCCGTGCAAAGGGAGAAGGTAATAAAAAGAAAATAATCTTAGTAACTTCTGCCCCAATATGTCCACTTCTTGGCAGGCTTCCCAGAAGCAAAGCATTTAGTACCTGTATAATATTTCTTTGGATGAGTAAAAAATTCCACAAAAAAGACATAATATCCTCTTTTCTCTCTGTAGATGTAAAGTTACAAATAATCAAACTGCATCTACATATGAATCTCCTCCATACTAAAGCAAGGTGGAATTTGCAAAATTCAGACAGAGAAAAACTGCATGTTCACGACAATAGGAACTAGTAAGCTCTGATTACTAATTCACTATGACACAACATTACAATCACATCTCACCTGACCAAGCTCACTGGCTGCTTGATTGAACAATTGATTAATATTAATATATTCTCCTATTCCTCTTAATATGGTACAATTTCACTAAATCTCCAATAACTTTTCGCAGGTTGTTCACAGATTAAGATTCTTGGCAGTATCACATGCATGCTGATGCAGTAACAGTTTATCAAAAAAAACTAAACACAATTAGTGTTTTTGAGAGAGGGAAAGCATCCTATTGCTTAAAATAAATGCCTGCTTAGATGTAGCCAAGTACCTTCTGGGAGTTCAGGCTGTTCAAATGGGGTACAAAGAGACTTAGCTGCTCCCATCTCACCCTTTGTTCGTGCTTTCACATCTTTCTCCACATCCTACACATATAAAAAACATAAAAAGTCTTTTAAGAAAATGAGCAAGATCCATTCTGACCAATAGAAGCCTGGAGGAGTCTTGGAAATTAATGAGTTTTTAAATACGATCCAACTCATTTTGTTGCCCAATAAAACACTTCAAATTAATGATGCAATGCAGAGAAGGGTAACAAATAAGCACTAAAACAAAACTGATTAAATACTAAATAGTTGTGACTCCTATGAAGAATAAGGATTCTGCAAGTTCAAGTCATACCTCCTCATCACACCAAGGAGCTAAGATCAGTTTCTTTTGTCCGAGAGCTTTTACAAACTCTTCCCAAGTTTTTACTACTTCAATGCAGGCATCTTGTTTTTGTTTTGCAACATCAAACAGGTTCTGTTGAATCTTATCCAACATTTCTTTTACTTGTTCAACCAAACACTCTCTAGAGATATCAGTTTTTGCTCCATTATCACGGCGAACTGCACGTACCTGTCATACAAAGAACTTTTCTGCTTTCAATGATATAGATACAATCATAAGATAGGAAAATATAAATAAAAGAATAGAAGGAAAACAACATTGAAAAAAAAAGAGGAGATAGGGTTTCACCTGATTATTTGCCAAGTCTCTCGGTCCTATTTCAATCCTTAGAGGAACACCTTTCATTTCCCAGTTTGAGTACTTCCAACCAGGTGAGTAGTTATCTCTAAGATCAGCTTCAGCACGAATACCAGCATCTGAGAGGGTTGCCACAGTGGCAACACAAGCATCAAAAATACCTTGAGTATCTGCATCTTTGTACGGCACAGGAATCACAATAACTTGCAAAGCTGCTACTTTTGGAGGCAGCACTAAGCCTTTGTCATCCCCATGAACCATCACCATTACCCCAATCTGAGAAAAATTGAAAAACAGTAGAAAACATAAGCAGAATAGCAGGAATAAAGAGAAAAGATTAGGAGAATTATATGGGTACTTAAGAATTATTTTGAATTGCAAGCCCATTTAAACACCCAAAACAACAAATATAAATGGCAGGGATGACATTATAAAGGACTTGAATAATAAATGCCAATAACATTCCGGGTAAAGAGATAAAAAGTTTTACCGTTCGAGTACTATACGCCCAGGAATTCTGCCAGACCATAGCCTTCTCTCCCTTTTCATTTTCAAAGTTTATCTCAAACATTTTTGCAAAGTTTTGGCCCAAACAATGGGAGGTTGCACCTTGAATACCACGCCCAGTGTTTGGAATAAATGCCTATCATATTATGAACAGAGATTAAAAATTCCTTAATTTAGATTACAGCAAATTGATCAAGCAGACAACTTAAGCCCATTGATCATGACAAATAGTAGAGATTGTTATTGCATGCACAAATGCAGGATAGTTTATACTATACCTCAACACTAGTTGTGTAAAGTCCACCAGCAAACTTCTCCAATTCACTCTTCCTGCCTTTTGTAACAGGAATAGCCAAGAATTCTTCATATATACGCCGATACAGTTCCAATATTTGAAGAACCTGAAATATAACGAAATTTAGACATATGTATCCAGCTGACATTTCTACAATTGCCATTGTTACTAAGTCCCCTTTTTACCTGGTTAGTTAATAGCATGAGATATCACAAATGATGTGAAAATGAGAAGCATGATAATTCAGTATACTATTGCATGAGTGATTAGATGTTGGAACTAAAGTCCAAAATCTACCAATCACAACGTAATTCAACAATAAAATGCATATAACTGGCATGTCATTTTTGGCACCTCAGCCCTTTCATAATACATTCACCAACAAAACCATATCTGGACACATGTACAAGGTTCGAAGGATCGCGCATATTGCACATTCTTCAACTATACTTAAAAAGGCAAGAGAAGTGGAATTTGTAAGAGTAATAAAATATGACTATTAGAGTTTTGAAGCAGTGCAGAAACCAACAAAATATTGACACTACTCAAAAAAAAGATCATATGTGAAATTTCTGAAATGCTTGCTTAAATACTTAATTCAGAAATTCTAAGGCAATACAGTCGTTTTAAACCAAAAGTCAATTGTTGATAAATATGGAAGAGAAAAGGATCAGCCATGCAAAATTTCCATTTAGTTTGACCTTCCCTATTCCATCGTACAGCAAACATACCATGGACAAACTTAATCTCTCTATGGTTGAAATATTAGTCAAAAGTAAAAATTTTATGTCTATGCTACCTCTGTGTCTGCCTCTTCCTTTGTTGCAAAGGCAGTATGCCCTTCCTGCCATAGGAATTCACGACTCCTACAATCAAGAAGCAAGTTAGTTGACCAATCTATCACAAATCATTTTAAATTAATTTTCAAACTTGGCATCAAAAG
This sequence comes from Heritiera littoralis, assembly GCA_031772115.1. Lineage (NCBI taxonomy): Eukaryota > Viridiplantae > Streptophyta > Magnoliopsida > Malvales > Malvaceae > Heritiera > Heritiera littoralis. The sequence goes on from JAPDPK010000004.1 coordinate 4,949,705, forward strand.
AATTCAAAATATAATCTGCATATCTATAAAAATGAATAACAAGGCTAAGAAAATTGAACCAAGGTTAGAACATTATATGAAAATTAACATCTCATTACATGTATGGCACAGAAGATCCCATCCACTGGGTGGAATGAAAGATGGGAAAAAAGAGGCAGGATCACACTGGAAAAGCTGAAGTTGAACATGTTTAAGACAAATTACCTGATAAATGGTGTAGGATTGCTAAATTCCCATCGAACGACATTGCACCACTGGTTAAGTTTCAAAGGTAAGTCACGGTGGCCTCTTATCCACTTAGAATAGTAGGGATACATAACTGTCTCACTAGTTGGGCGGATTGCAATTGGCACCTCCAACTCAGACTCCCCAGATTTGGTCACCCAAGCAACCTGATTAAGCCAGGATCCCAACGCCATTCACAGGTCATTTTTTTCATTAAATCAAATAACATTTCCAATAAAAAAGTGCATGATACTTAAAGATAAGTGTTGCACCAGTCAGGCACTAAGAAATATAAGAGCATTGAAGTATTGCCATGTTTTCAGCATATTCATGAAAGTATCTTACTCCAATGAGGAAGAACTTGCTCCAATTTTGTGCGCCCTAGATTAAAAACTAACTCCAATTTGAGCCCAAGATAAAACCTAACTCCATTTTTAAGCCCTAGATAGAAACTAAACTATGGATTTCCACAAAATGAAGTAAAACATTAAAAACAAGACATTAATGTTTAGGGAGAAAATAAGTTTCAAATGGCTTCAAAAAATTTGATAAAAAAAGAAACTAAAATTTCAAGCTAATGCACATTCCACAAGGTCGATTATGCCAGAAAAACTTTGTTCTCACCTCTGGAGCAAAACCCTCTATGTGATCCTTCTCCTTTTGCAAAACGCCTGGAGATACAAAGAGAGGGAAATAGCAGTTCTTGACTTTCATTTTCTTTATTTCCGCATCGAAGAATGTCTACAATTTAACAGCATGGATAAGTTAACCATAAAAGTAAACGGAAAGAAAACAAAGATCAAGGAATGTCATCCATAACCAATTTTTTCCTTGTAATTAATCAACACTTCTTATTTAATAATTAAACTGCAACATGAGTATAAACATCTTATGATGACTCACTTGCATGTTCTCCCAAATTGAAATTGCCCAAGGCCTCAGAATATAACAGCCAGAAATGTCATAGTACTCAATCATTTCACCATTGACAACAACCTACAAAAGCCAATGTGGGGTTATAATAGTAACATATTAAACTCCTGATAATATAGTATAACAAGCACTGTCATTGCAACAATTGCAGCAAAATATACCTCGGAGTACCATTCACCGAAATTCTCATCCTTGGTAAAGGAAAGACCCAAGCCAGTCTCCTTCTTCACTTCCTTCTTTTTCCCTCCTACAATATCAACAACAACAACACAACATCCGCAAACTTAGAAACCGCCACACCTTTATGCGCACATGAATAATGAAATCTAAGCAACTCGAGCAAAAAATAAAACTTACCACCGCCAGACTTTTTCTGCTCTCTGCCAGCCATATCAGCAACTTCGAGTACAAACAAAATAAAAAATAATATTAGAACAACTAGAAACAGTGCATCCCAATCAGTTTAAAACTCTAATATTCGCGTTAAACCAAAATAAAGCCCCTAGCCAGCTACCCTAGTAATTACACATATTACCATAGTTATTAACTCAATGACTTTAGAATCTGTTTAAGCCCTATTTATGCTGGATCCTGAACATGCTAAAAAAATCCTAGGATAACAAGTATCTTGATTGGTGAACAAAAAAATTACCCATTACTGGGATTGCGTTGACCCACATTCAGATCAAAGACAAAACTACTACCACCCGCCGATTTGAAAGTGATTTTTCCTGGACTGTCCGAAGACCCTTTGACGTTTTAGGAAAACAGAAACACGTGCAAGATGCGTGCATTCTCATCAAAATTCAGATGGGTGACCATAAATCACCCAAATAAACTAAAAAAATCGTAATTACTATCAGATTTTAGGATTGGAATTGCAAAGTAGATAAAATCTAGGAAGTGGGAAAGGAAAATAGAAATGTAAAATTGTGGGAAAGTAGATCAAAAAGAAAATCAGGGGAAGATATGGAGTCTTACCGAGAATGCTATTGGATTCTTGGTTGCGTTAGTTTCTTCTCTCGACACAGTGAAGAGAAGATAAAGAAAGAAGATAGGCGGGAGGGCGGAAAAAGGTTGTGAGAAAACCCTGGATTTTGACCGCTAACGAAATTCGCTTCTTAATTTATTCGTTGGGAAATGGGGATCGGCTTAGTGGCTACTTAGTCGGCGTTACAACTCACTAGTCAAACACCAGACCAGCTCAGTTACTCTTACTCCTATTCAAGACGCAGCCGCGGATTACGGGTCCACCCGCTGCAATTTCGGATTTCTATTACACCGACATATAATGTATTGATTTTCTTTTTATTTTTTCTCTTCAAATGGTGGGATACTGGCTGGCTAAAATATTTATAAAAGAAACTATTGGATTTCAACTTAATTTTGTCTATCCACTAAATGCAAGGTTATTTCTTTTTTTAGCTGAAATGCAGAATTATTATTTATATCATTATTAAATTAAATAATTGAGTTTGTATTACAAGTTAATGCATATCAATGCAGTTGATAAATTTATATAAAAATAAACCATAAAATAAAGAGAAAAAATATAAGTTATTTATTAAAAATTTTAAAATATGAACATTTTGAAAATGAATTATATTTAAAAAAAATACGATAAAAGTAAATTATTTTATACAAATAAAAAATAAAAAAAAATATTATTATTCTATTCACAATCAATGAAATTTTTTAACTTTACAAGTGAAATTAACATTATAACATGCGTCTTTTAAAAATATTAAAAAAGTAAAAAATAAATACAATAATACATATGTTTTCATCTTAATTAGCCTGTAGAGTTAAAAAATTTCACTGACGGTAAATAAGATAATAATCTAAAAATTAAATCAAATTAATAAAACAAGATAACAAAATAAAAGAACAAATAAATTGAGTCAACAACCATCTAGCCATCTTATATCATCAATTGCACAAAAGCAATATTCTATGACCTTCATAAATAAAATAACAAAAGAACTTTTGAAATTTGCCACTTTTTCATCTAAACAAATCCTTGTACGTAAATAAATATTTAATCTTTAATTTATATTCAAATTAACTTTTAATTTTTAATTTGTATTCAAATGAATTCTTATTATCTTAATTTGTACGCAAATAATCTTCTAACGTTTGAAACAAGAATATATTTCAAAAAAATCCAAAGTTAAATTTTATTTGGAAGACAAAAAAACCTACAGAATCTGATTTCCTTGAATTGTACATTTCCCAGAACTAAACTTGCCGCAGTAATTGCACGGATACCGATTGAAAGAGACTTGAGAAATGGCATAACTTATGTAAGAATGATATAATGTAAACGAAAACTACAGCTCTAGCACAGCAATTTCTTCTAAGAACGAGAAAAACAATGTTAAAAAACTTTGGAGTTGCTATGAATACGATGTATAACTGTTTCTTCGAAATTTAAAAGCGGGGGAAAATTTTGTAGAAAAGAGCTAAAAAAGAAGAAAAAGAAGATGAATGAGTTACAATACATTCCCTTAACAGGGAGAAGAGGAAAAAGAAAAAGAAAGATTACAATAAATGATGGTTGGATGCAACTCTGTTGGACTCCCTTTTGGAGGAGTTTTTTACCGCAAAAGAAACATAGAACATCTCTTAGATTGGTTCTGGAGGGACTACTTTCAAACTCCGAATCCATTCACAGAAGCTGGGATCATCAAAATGAATAAAACTGCTTTTCAATTTCGTTCGCTGTTCTGTTGTCAGGGTTTGAAGCTGTGGAAATCTTGCCTCCTGCATTTTCCAGTAAAATACACAGATATAAATAGACCTGTGAGGACTGAAAGCTAAGAGGCTTTCTCATTTAATTTTTTCTCTTACCTGCTCGTATGGAGGATCCTTGTGTGCTGGTATCAGCCGAGAAACAAAATATCGAGACTGAGAGCTCCCCTCCTGCAATAAAACCAGATGATTCAGGTTTATTTTTTTTCTTTTGGTCTGAAGGCTAACAAAATAAAAACACAACAATGCATATAGCTAATAGAATGTGGGGAAAAAAAAAGGGAAAATGAACCTTGAATGCAAGGATCCGAGGAGCTGGAAATCGTAACTCTGTGAGCTCTTCTGCCAATGTTCTACAAGCTGCCAATGCTGCTGCACTTCTTCCTTCATCAGCTGCAAGTTCAGCACCCTGAGGCCAACAGTTGACAGGAAGATGTGCAATATTATTCTCAGAAAATATATATATGTAGTTTCTAAATACGATTCTAAATGAAGTAATCCACCGGTCTTTCTCCCATAACATAAACAAACCATGCAACCAAATACAGGTAGAGGAACATTAAAAAGGAAAACGCTTACATCCAGGTCAGATTGTCACAGGATATATAGAATTCAATTTACACAGTGACAATGATAAAAAACATATTACATGGATGATGTAGCACTGTAGCAGTGACCGCATTTACTTGCTTTTTGCAAGGAGCAAATAGTTTCTCAATTCCAAACCTTTCTTTCCAATTTCACCCTACAACAGGCCAGCATCACTTTTCTAATGTGGCCTGATATTAACAGAAAGAAATACAATTCTGAATAATAACCAACCAGGCATGATGGTGTTTGTGAAAGGAATAGGAACAAATGATCTGGCCTTCAGATTACATACTTTCCTGGAACCCCAATTCAATCACAAAGTGAAAAATGGACTATATATAGCACACACATGCATGCCAGACTCCATGACTGAAAGATGAACAACACAGAAGCAGAGATAGCAACAAAGCAAATATAGCAGATATACATGCCAAAGCTAAAAGATGTTTTAGTTTACATACCAACCAAATGAAGACATCTGTACCATGGTCTAGAACAACCGCTGTACCAGACTGCATGGCAAGATCATAAGCAGGCAATTCTTCAAAAGTGCCTCCTTCCCGGTGCATCAGACAGCGAGGGGCAACCATGCGTAGTGAAAGATCAAAAGATGCATTCAAAAACAAATTCCGCAGTACAGACCTCTCATCCTCATGACCAACTATACTTCCCAACAGTGGGCCCCTCCTAAGATGGAATAGAAGCTCTGGTAGTAAAGAGATTTCCTTTGGGAATCGATAAAGCTTTGACTTTGGTACTTGAGACCCAAACTTTAAAGCAACGTCTTTAACTCTTTCATCTATTGTTGTTCGCATATCAATTGCATCAGAATAAGTTTTTGCTCGCAAGAGAGTCCTTTTGGCAATTAGGACAGCAGCCACCTCATCTTGAACACTCTGAAGATACGCTGAAACACTATCCACAGTTGGCAATCTGACAGTAATCACTCTAGTTATGTCAGCCTGATAAACATTTGAGTATTGAATGGCAAACTGGAAAAATACGTAATCACTTTTGATGTCATGTTTATTCTCCATGGATATCGAGAAGCACTGTGTTTCTTCTACACTCAGCATTTGAATGCAAAGAGAAATATCTTTTTTAAAGGTTTCATGGGTGTCATTATGTGCCTCTTCACCAGGACCCACAACCTGAGTAACACAGATATCATCAGAACAGCATATCTCCAATAAACCATGGGAACCAGCTGCCCTTGCAAATGCCCTTTGTAAGTTCACACCAAAGGCCTCACCAAAATCATCATGAAGAACCAGAACACCCCCTGAAGCTTTTGCAAGAGGCTGCAGCACAGGAACCCTTACAGGGCAAGTTCCAGCACACAGAATGTCAATCACTGTGTTATGTTGATGAGCCTCACGACCAAGACGCTTCATCCATTTCAATGCTGTCTTTTCCTTGTGAGGATAATTAGGATGAGTATAGGAATGAGGGACAGATCCAGGCCCATAAGTATTTGGTCCACCAGCACACACAATGATTCTGCTATTACCTCCTGGCCTTTTAACTACACCTCGAGAAATATCTGCAGACGGTCCTTGAATAATAGCCAGAGCAACCTCCACTGCAGTACCCAAGCACCTATCTCTCGATGCTTCTGGAACATTCAGCTTGTATGGCCTTAATGAAGAGAATATCAGGTGTGCCACCTCTTTTGAAGCATGCATTGGCGACAAGTATATACCAGTTCCATAAATCAATGCTTTCAAGGTCTCCTGAGTTGGTGCAGTGCCACCTGGAATCACATCAGCAGATGCTATGGATTCCTCTGAAAAGTCATAGACTGATACTGTGCAACCATACAAAATGATTCCAATTCTTGTTGTTGGTGGCACTGAATCTACAAATGCATGCAAGGAGCTCTGTAAATGCTGAAGGTGCGGCTCATCTAAACATTCATCAATGACAAGAACAACTGGTGCAGATGTTCTTGAATCAGTAACAGGAACAAAACTTGGTCTCTTATTCCCTGTTTGAATGAAATCAACCAAAGACGATGAAAGCTCGGGAAAATTACGGAGCTCTTCCTTGCTTGATGCTATGTATTCACCTTCACTTCCATTTACATTCCCGCAGATTACACACTGCCACTGGCCTGAGCCAATTAGTATGTTGGAGTACAGATTAGAATAAGCTCCACAATTATGGCATCGATGAGGATCACGTTGTATCACTTGAGGACCTTGTGAAGTCTGCCTCCCAGGAGAAACCAATACTCCAAAACCTAAACTAGGTACATTTGCTTGTTTCTTGTGTTTCAACACCTAATATACAAAATGGACAAAAGATGAGGACAAATAAATTATAAATAGAAATAGTGCATAAATACATATAATTGCAAAGATAAATAGATAGTAAAATTTAACGATACGTACATAATCATAAATCTGAAAACAAAATTTGAGACTTCGGTAGCAAAATCATAGAAAATAGATAGATAAAAATATTTCAGCTTTTCATTTCATCCCACAGAGAATGAATGCTACCTTATGAGCTGAGAATAATATGCACGGTGATTCTCCATCAGGCACAGATTCCTCTACAGCATTGGGAAGTTGCTGTTGCAGCTCAACTGACCCATTTGAAAATTGGGGAGGTGAAGATGTGGGCAAAGATGATCCTGATGAGAAAGCAACTGGCTGAGGAGTTGCAGGAGAGGTCCGGAAAGGCACAGCAGCAGGCCGGACCGGTGATGTAAATACAGGAGGGCCAGGGGGAGTACTCAAATGGGAAATAGGGGTTCCAGTTTTGACCCCATTTGCCGGTGATAGCCTAGTAGGATTTTTTATTGAAGGGGAAGCGATCTGATCTTGCTGTAAATTTGGTGGAGGAAATCTAGGTGCTCCAGGTGAGATTGTGCGAGGAGCAGGAGCTATTGGACTTTTCTCAGGATTAGGTGAAGGCGAATCCATCTGATGAGCAATAGTTCTAGAGTATCCAGGAGAAGCTTGTGGCGGTGTAGCCATTGCAATTGAAAGATTTCCTTAATTGAATATCAAGATAAATGAAACACGGGGCTAATCAAGTAATGCCAGCCAAATTACTGCTCTTGCAAGAGAATAAAAGGTGCGGGTTTTACGCTTTTGTAAATAACTTCTATGCAATTTTCACCATAAAAAACCGAAACAAAACCTTAGAACCCCATAAAAACACAACGAACAAGATTGGATTTTGAAGGAAACTCAATTCAAAAATATCTACAGCAAATGCAAGAATTCAATCAAGATTCAAGAACCGCCATAAATTCACCAGAATTCACCTTCCAAGATCACAGAAGAAAAAAAAACTTGATCACTCGGATGATCTCTATCTTCACCTCAATTCAATCTTCAATACAATCCCTTGTTCCAGATTTCAATCTAAAATCCAGAATTAAAATAAAAAACACATGAAATTAAATCTAGGGTTTTTTATCTAAATAATACAAAAATAAGGAAATTTCATACCTAATATTAGGGGAACGAGAAAGAAAGCAGAATCTTTTATTTGAAGTTTCGAAGACTTGATCTTTGACTCGTTTTAATCTCACTCTTTCTTCGTCTCTGTGTTGGTTGAGTAAGTTTGTGGGTTTGTTTCGCATGACACCGGCGAGGCGAAGGCGAGCCCCAGAGGCACAGCCCATTCGGTCTACTAAACTTGGTAACCATTGAGGCACCCACCCCCACGGGCCCCAACCTTTTCAACACGTGGTAATGTGCGTCTGCACTGCTGGCTCACTCGCTTATTTTGATTTGATCAACCGCTGTTGACAGCGCAGAGTATGACGTGTTCGAAATTTAAACGATGCCGCCTCTATTTCAACGTGTCAAAGTCTTGGCCCCCTGATTTTTATAATGCCCGAAAAGTTATTCTAAAATAAGGAAAGGATTAATACTCTATCTCTATGTGCTGTAAGGAAAAATTTTTTGAATTAAAATAATGATACATATTTTATTTTATTTATTAAATTAAAATAATAATTATTTTTTAAAATATTTAAAAAAATAAAAAATATAAGATATATGTCATCATTCTAATTTTCATTCTAATCTTATTTGTATAGTAAAAAAAACTTCACTAATAATGTATGAGATAATTATCTATAATGAAATATTTTATAATAAAATCAACTGCATTGATTGGATAAAAAAATCAATTTCACTCTAAAACTAATTTAATTTATGCTTTTAATATTAAATTTAGGGGAATATCAATGACAATTATTTTTACCATTACATTTTAACATTCTATTTTATTTGATTTCGTCATTTTTTAGTTTATATGATGAGTTCTCCATAAGAAAATAAAAAATTAAAATATGTTGATGCTAAAAAATATTTTTCAAGTAATTTATAATTATAGATAACTAATTTCACGTAAAATTAAAAATTGACATGGTTTAATAAGAATGAGGTTGTTAAAAGTAATTGTTTTTAATATTTTTTTTAAATTTATGTATACTTTAATGTATTTATTATATCGGCTAGGAACTATGTTTGTAAATCATTGAAAAATTATACAATAAAATCTATTTTTTATAAGATTATTTCATTTTATATTTATTGATATTAAATTTATGTTTATTTTTATATTAAAAATTATAAATAAAAGGTAAAATTAATGTTAAATATAAACAGATGATAATTAATAAAATACATAAAAAAATCATAAATTAATGCTAATAAAAATAAACAAACGAAAATAAATCTAAATTATAAACACATAAAAATAAAGGTTAAGTTTAATATCAATAGATATAAAATAAACCGGCGCCGTTTCTTTTGTAATGCATATCAATCGTCCGTCCGGATGGCGACACATTTCATTCCCTGTCCTACTGTTTTCCTTTATACGATAACCTCATATGGCAAATAAATTAAAAACCAAAGGAAAAGAAAACCGAAAACTGCTCAGTTCATACTGTAAGGGAGCTGTCGAGTCCTTAAAATCATGCCCATTTTCTCGACGAAACCCTAATAATTTCCTTTCGTTTTCTTTCGTTCGCTCCTTATCTGGGCCCATGGAGCACGAAGATCCTCGAAACGGTGAGTCGACTCCCCGCTGCTTCAAAAAACCCAAATTTTCTTCCAAGTTCATATCCGAACAGGAAATCAGAAGCGAGTTCTCTCACCACCATCCACGTGTGGCTCGAATCAACAACGGGAGTTTCGGTAGTTGTCCCGGTTCTGTTATTGTTGCTCAACGCCAGTGGCAGCTCCAGTTCCTCCGACAACCTGATGCTTTTTACTTTAATACCCTTCCTGACGGAATAACGGAGTCACGGAACATCATAAAGGACCTCATCAACGCCGACCACGTCGACGAGGTCTCCCTCGTCGATAATGCCACAACCGCCGCCGCCATCGTCCTCCAGCAGATCGGCCGTAGTTTTGCCGAAGGAAAGTTCCAGAAAAATGACACTGTTCTAATGCTCCATTGCGCGTTTCAAGCTGTTAAAAAATCAATCCAAGCTTACGTAACGCGCGCCGGTGGCTCCGTCATCGAGGTAAGATTACCATTCCCGGTAAATTCAGAGGAAGAAATCATTGCCGAGTTCAAAAAATCGATCGAGAAAGGAAAATCCAACGGTAGAAAGATAAGGTTAGCGATTATCGATCATATTACATCAATGCCATCGGTAGTCATTCCTGTAAAAGAATTAGTTATGATTTGTAGAACGGAAGGAATAGAGCAGGTTTTCGTTGACGCGGCTCACGCCATTGGGAGCGTAAAAGTAGACGTTAAAGAAGTTGGAGCTGATTTTTATGTTAGCAATTTACATAAATGGTTTTTTTGCCCGCCTTCTGTAGCATTTTTATATTGTAAAAAATCAAACGTATCATCTGACGTGCACCACCCTGTTGTTTCACATGAGTATGGAAATGGATTGCCTATCGAAAGCGCCTGGATTGGGACTAGGGATTATAGTTCTCAGTTAGTGGTTCCTGCAGTTTTGGAGTTTGTTAACCGGTTCGAGGGAGGGATTGATGGGATAATGAAGAGGAACCATGACGAAGTGGTGAAGATGGGGAATATGTTGGCGGAGTCTTGGGGGACGAATCTAGGGTCACCTCCCAAGATGTGTGCAGGGATGATGATGGTTGGTTTGCCTTCAAGGTTGTGTCTTAATAGCGAGGAGGATGCAGTGAGGTTGAGGTCACATTTGCGGGATTGTTATGAGGTTGAAGTTCCAATTTTTTATCAGGTTTTAAAGGACGGGGAAGAGGGAGTTAGGGATAAGGATGGATTTATTACAGGTTATGCAAGAATTTCTCATCAGGTTTATAATACATTGGAAGATTATGAGAAATTAAGGGATGGTATTAATCAGCTAGTTGTGGAGGGGAAAACTTGCAAAATGCTTTGGATAGAATGAAGAGGTAAGGTTATTGACTTTGTTTATTGGTGGATTGTTTTGTTTGGTGCTTGCTTGTGAGAAGCATTATTTATTTGCTTAAGCTGATTCTTGTTATTTATCATTAATGGAAACGTAAATAATTTTGAAACTTAAGACCCAGGTAGTCTGCTATAGGTTCATTATGTAAAGATAATCCTATGCTCTATGTTTATTACCAGGAAAAAAAAAAAGAAAACATTTTAACTTCAATGCTGCATAAGGGATCATATGTCTGGGAAATGTTTCTGATACTAATTTAATTGCACCGTGATTAAACTTCATGTCTAGTTTATGAAACGGTTTAATCTGCCTAATCACTTAGGATCTCTCTGCAAAATTTTTGTTCATATCACAATACTAAGGGAAAAATGGGATAGTATGTTTGTGTAATGTTTCTGATTCTAATTTAATTGCATCATGATCAAAGTTCATGTCTTGTTTATGAAACGCTTCAACCTGCCTAATATTTTAGAATCATTTTTCTGTAAAATTTTTGTTCACAATGCTAATGGAAGAATGCAATTAGAGCGCATATAAATAGGCATTTCTAGAAACTCAATTGTTTAGTGCTAGTGCTGATGCACTAATAGTTCTGGCCCTTCTGGGAACCAATATTCATGGGAGGTGAAATGGAGGGGACAAAGGGGAGCTAGGACTGGACAATTGATGAGGACATAACCTGGTCCGTGGACTGTGGAGTACACTATGCCTTAGATGCAATAGAACCTTAAACAAGAATCTTTGATCAATATGGTTGCATTTGTTAATTTCATGTGTTTCAAGGTGTATATATTTACCACATTCATCACAATTAAATATTATCGTGTGTGTGCATTTGTATGAAATTTTTGTTCTAATCTAAAAAATTATGTTTCTTAAATTTTCTTCTATTTATATTTGGGGAGGAAGTCATAAAGATTGGAGCAGCCTTCCATTGAATAACATCTTTCTTTTGTCAGCTTTCTGATGCATGCGGCTTCTCACTGTTTTGAAGAACCAAATAATTGGGAAGAGCGCCGCCCAAGAAATGGTTATTTGTGCTTCTTAGAACGGCAAAAAGGCTCTTACAGTCTGATATGTTTATGGGGCTTTGTTCTATCTATCCCTGTGGTTAAGACAATAAATCTGTGAATGGCAGCATTTTTTAGCGGTTAATCTGCGTTCAGCTGAATTTGATTTTTCTTTCGTATCTCCAGGTTTTGCGATCATATGTGGTTGTAACCAGTATATTCTTTGTTGATATGAATTTCATAGTCAATTTTCATATGTTAACCCCAAAAACATTTTCATTGGTGAAGTTGTAGAATGTGCAACTGCATTGTGCATTGAGCTGCACATTGGTATCATGTACTCATTTGCTCCAGCCAGACATTTTGCGTGAATCATTGAAGGCGCAAAAGTTTTACTTGATCTTATTGTAAATTTAATGTAAACAATTTAGGTCAAAATTGTAAGTATAATGTAAACAATTTACAAATACAATAAATAAATGATAATTATTATCATGTATTTAAGTTTATTAATATTAATGTTTACGATATTTTTAACATATTTTACGTTAAATGATTTTAAATTTATGTTTAAACATGTGTTATTAGTAACTTGATAAGCAGGAGAGGAAGAAAGGAGACAATACATGAAAATTTTTTGCGCCAATGACCAATTTTACCCAGACAAACTAAAAATCTCAAACTGCATCACATGTCTATTAAAAGTGAAACACATTATTTGCATTTACATAATCAGTTAGAGCCTATGATACAGGTAGTTTCTTCCATGCCAAAATCACATATACTACTTATAATATTCACAGAAACAGCTTGTTAAATCCATGACTGCAATCAAAGAATAAAACAAAATGACCAAAGACTCAAGAAGATAGCATCAGACATTCATCTTCTACGTCCTTGCCTATAAGATTTGCGACGATCAGATCCACGTCTTGCAACCCAACGCTGGTGCATGTGGGATTAATCCCAAGTCTAACAGAGTCTTCGATGCTTTTATCTTCTGCTCCACTTGGAGAGTTCAAGACCCTTACATTTGGAGCGGTCTTGCACTTCCCCATGCACTTGCACGCGACAACAGTGCCCTCTGTACCAACCTTCCTCTCAAACTCATCCAACAAAGCAGCGGCTCCCAGCTTCTTGCACTTGCCACCCATGCAAACTTCAATCTTCTTGGTGGATGCCCCTTCCACAAGGCTGCTACTGTGATCACGCTTGAAGCCATTTGAACTGAAACATTCACCACCAAATCCAGAGCAAGGCACTTGTATCCGAATTTGGGGGCTCGAATCTGAGTTTTCTAGCTCCTTAATAGAGTTAGCTAACGTTGCTTCCTCAGTCACCATAGCTGCTTCGATATCTACAGCTGGCTGTCTCATAGCATTCTCACTTGGTGCTTCTATATCTTGTGATGGTTTCAAAACATTGCTTCTCAGGGTTTTCATGTCAACCACCTCCCCACACTCGCTATCACTTGACTCAGAGGAACATGATGATTCTGATTTCTCCAACATGGCTTTGAACTGGGCTCGTTCGTCTTTCAATCTTCTCTTCAACTGTTTTTTTTCTGATCTCAACTGTTGCAGTTGAGCCAGCAAAACCTCGCTTGCTTCCTGCAATAACAGAAGAAAATATAAGTTTCCATCCAAATATATCACAAGCATCCTAATTCCAATCAGAAATATCTCTTAATTCTCACACAAAGAAAGTATCATAGTTTATCTGCACCAATATTTGCTATAAACAAGAAGTCAAATACCATGAACAGATCAATCATCAAACAAATAAAAATAGTAACAAAAAGCCGGAAAGTTAAATTCTTACAGAAATCATCGTCACGTTAACCTCACCGATCAGTCCAATCCCAAAATCCTCTCCATCGGCCATGTGAGGAAGCATGGACAAGTCTTTGGTTAATCTCTTAATAAACTTCAACTTCTTCTCAACTCTTTTAATCTCACGACTCTTTTCATTCTGTGTCTTCTTGGCACGAACACCGACCCCTGGCAATACATAATACTGGATATGTCCTGAATCAGAAAACTGACAACTCAATCTCCCGCAAGAATTCCTAGGCCTAACTGAAACCCTGAAATCTGCAACACCAAGATTCAACTCCCTGGAAAACCGACAGCCAAAATCAACCCTAGTCGCCGGCAACCTTGAAACCGCCCTGTAAGCAACGCCAGAGGTCTCCATGGCGAATGAATCCGACGCTATAGATTCCTGTTTAGCTAAGAGAAATAAGAAGGTTCGACGGAAAAAAGGAAGGAAGACTTAAATATAACATACCCGTTTCCACTCCACAACGGCCTCGGTTTCCCGGAAGGCAAGGAATTAATATGCGTGGCTGCTTATTACTGGTCGGTTTAAAGCTAAATCTGACGTGGGAGGACTGTTATGCTTGGCGGTGGCACGCTCGTGAAGAATTCGGTTTGCCACGCTTTAGGGAGCCTTGGAGATGCGTTTTAGAGTAATATCAGCGGTGCGATGACATCACCTGAAAAGCGATGGTCATGATATTGCCAGCTCAATGACCTGTTCTGCCACGCGGCAATCTGATTTCCTCTTTGGTTGCCACGTAGGAGCGAGCGACCACTTCGTGTCCGTGTCAGAAAATAGGTATCCTGAGAATGAGTGTTAAAAACGTATCCCTTTTTTTCAGGAAAATTCTATCCTGTTAAAAACTCGTAATTGGATAGGTTTAATAGTCAAAAAAATCTCTCGGGTTGTGTTTAGATGAGGAATTTCAAATAAAAAATTCATTTCAATTAAGATATTTAAAAGTCCAAAATGCAAATTTTTTGTTTTGGCAAAATTTTTTGAAGAATTTGAAAATTTAGGAGGGATTTAAAAAGGGAATTTGAAATGCTCAAATATCCTTTTGAAAATCCACATAAAGAGGTGGTTTTTCAAAATTCCTTATACTCTTACCTACTTTATTAGACATGGCCCACTATTAAATATAGAGTTAAAAACAAAAAACATATTGTTTTATTTAAATTTAATATATATCTTTATTTTTTATATTATTAACAATATCTATAAATTTTTACAAATCTAATGATACCTATATTGCATATTTTATTTGATATTTTTCTTTTTGTAATATATAATACTATTATTTTTCTTTTATAATTATTTTTTATTTAATCAAATTTTAGAATCAAAAAATTCTTTCTAAAATTTTTTTTATCCAAACAAGTCAATTATAAATGTTAGTATTTTAAAATGATAAATTTTGAAATGCCTTCATTTTAAAATGCCTCCAAATTTTAAAATTCCTCATCCAAACGCACTATCAACGTTTAGGGTCAAATGGAATATAGCCCCTAACGTTTTATTGCATTGAATTCAGTCCAAATTGTTTTATTTCCATGTAAATTAAATCAAAACATTTCAAACTCATTGAATTCAGTATATTTCCGTTAACTCAAGATAACGTCTGTTATTTTTGTACAATTGGACGCTGATGTGGCATTTACGTGTATTAATGTGATGATGTAGCATTTAATGTGGCTTTTTGATATAAAGTTGACGTGGCATTTCGATGGACAAAAGATGACGTGGCTTTTTTATAACATTTGTAATATATAACATGCATGATGTGGATAAAATTATCCACGTGTACAAAAAACACAAATTCTTTCTTTTGAAACAACACAAAATTAAGTAAATTCTGATCAAAATAAACACTAAAAATAGAAAACAAACTGGGGATTAGAATCGAGATTCATTCCTTTCGGGTGAAAAAAAAATAAGGCTTTCATTTTTCTGGGGTTAGGTCAAAATCCAGTTTTCAAGCAGGGCTTTCGATTTTTCTAGGAAAATCTGGGTTAGTTTCCATGTGGGATTTCGACTGGGGAAACTCAAATCAAGGTGAGTTTGCGTTTGAGTCTCAAAGTTAGGGTTTTCGATTTGGGGAAATATTATTGGGTTGATTTGGAGTTAGGGATTTGGATCGAAATTAGGGAAATAGGATCGGGATGATATTGGAGTTAGGTTTTGGATCGAAATCAGAAAAATGGGATCGGGATGGTTTCGTGATTCATGGAGTTAGGGTTTTCAAAAATTAGGTTTTAGAAGTTGGGGAAAAAGAAATTAAGGGTTTTTTTGAAGCAAGGTTTTCTCGATTCAAGACTCAAGGTGTTTGAAGTTGGAGTTGGGATTTTCGAATAAGGGTTTCTGGGTTTAGGGTACTTTGGGCTAGCAAGAGTTAGGGTTTTGGGATTCAAGGTGTTCGAAGTTCAAGGTTCGGTTAAGAATTTTCGAATAAGGGATTTTGGGTTTAAGGAACTACAGATTAGGGTTTTGAAAAGGGGATTTTGGCGAGCTAGGGTATGTGGAGTTAGGATTACAGTGATTCTAGGTTTATCAACAAAAGGATCGACTGATTTAGGCCTTCGTGGAGAAAAGCTGAGTGATATCTGGAGATAGAGGAGGAGATAAGTTTGTTGGAGGCAGAGAAACTACCACTGCTGGTTTGGGAGAAAGTTCTGCAAACCCTATTTTAGGAGAGGTAAAATTCTTTCTTCCAATCTAGATGTTGTATTTTACATGGCCTGCTCTCTTGTAGAATGATTAAAATGGGAGTACAACTTAAAAGGATATACTTTTGATGATTTTGGTGTGGGCTGAACTGATGTAGTATTGGTTAATGATTGTTTAGGTATTTTATTAATTATTAGCTCAATGAGAGATTTTGTTCTAGTATTATTTAATGTTTTTTAAATTTGGCTATCTTGAGCTTACTAGAGTAGTTTATTGCTGCTGTTTGCAATTTGTTGCTGCTTTGATGGTGTTGAATCCTTTAGTTGTTTTGTATAGTGTGGGTAGAGTCATTGTTGGGTTCTACTTCAAGCTTTGCTACCCTCTCATAGCTTCTTCTAGGTTTGTAGTTAGGTTCCTGTAATGATTTTATTATGTCTTCAGATTTTACTTTTTTTCTTTGTATTCTGTTTAGTGGTTTTTAAAGTTACTGATTGCAGTAACTAATTTAAGAGGATGAAATGTTTTTGTATTAATTTTTGTTTTTTTTCATTTTTAGGCAGTGTTGAAGATTACTATTAATTATGCTGTGTTTTTTTGTTGTTCTGGAAGTGTTTCTTATTTATAATTTGTTTATATTGATGAAGATTATGCAAGATGTATCTCAGACTCCAACACAATAAGAAACAATGCATGTAAGATGGAAAGGAAAGGAAAAAATGATCTCATATCTTGTAAATATAGGTGAGCATACTGAATATTTTGAATTTTGCCGGATACTTTTGTCTTCTTTCAAAAGAATTGATGTGTATATATATTTTACTCTCGATAGCTTGGGACATCAACTGACGAAGGAATCAGAACTGGGACCATGGTGATTTTTTGTTGAAGTGGGAGTCCATGATGATTTTTTGTTGAAGTGGAACTCTTTGTTAAAATTGAAACTTTCATGAAGTGTAAAACTTGTTATCTGGCTACGGCAAATATATTGTAGGCTTAATTGTCTTTTGATATTTAGTTTTAGGCTTAATTCTAGTTTGTTGCAACTTATGGGTTTTTGTGTTTATGGCTAATTTCCAGTTTATGGTTCCAGATTTGATAATGTTAAACTCTTGATTCCAATGAAATATTCATATTGATTCTAGCCTCTTAGTTATTTGATCTATTTTGATTTTTGTTCTGACTTCTATTTTGATATTGCTTTGATGTTGTTTGTGGTTAAAATTGGTTAAAAAAAAGTGTTTTTAAGTTTTAAAATGGGTTAAAAAATTGATACGATTTGGACAGTGGGTTAAAAATTTTTATACTTTGATGTTGTTTGTGGTTAAAATGCTTAGAAAGTGTTTTTGAAGTTTAAAAAACTGATATGATTTTGATAATGAGTTAAAAAAAATTTCTCTTTTGATGTTTTAAGCATTTTAAAAAATGTGTTTTTATCTTTCAAAATGCCACGTCAGCAATTTTAAGTGTCACGTCAGTCAAGTCAGATGCCACATCATCACGTTCATACATGTAAGCGCCACATCAGCGTCCAGCTGTACAAAAATAACAGATGTTAACGGCAATATACTGAATTCAATGAGTTTGACATGTTTTGATTTAATTTACATGGAAATAGAACAATTTGGACTGAATTCAATACAATAAAATGTTATGGGCTAAATTCCATTTGACCCTAAACGTTGAGGGGTTTTTTGGCTATGAAGCCTAATTGGATAAGGACATAAAGTATATAACTTTTTTTTTATACAGGTCAGTACAGTAGTTTCTGCTATAATTGCCATTGGCTACTATCTTTCAATGGAAAATTGGAAAAAATTGGTTTGAGAATAAAGCCTTTTTTTTTTTTAGTAGAAGAAGTAAGCCATATTAATCCTTGGTTTTTTTTTTTTGAAAAGTAAAGATTTTATTGAATGGACTATCATCAGAGTCCAAATTTGATAATAAGGGTGTCCTCTTTCTGCAATCTTGGCTACAAACAACCCAGAGTATAGGAACTAAGGAATATTACAGCAAACAAAAGTCAGAAAATCAACCACAGAGGACATAAAAAATTACAATAAGACATGCTAAAGAACTAGTTCTGGTCTGTTCCACCAGAAAAAACTGATCAACTAAGAACCATCATGTTTACTTCGAGAGTGAGTTACCATCATGACAACCTGAATAACAAAGGGCTGAAAGGCATTTCCTTGAGAGGCATAACAGCAAACACCTGGAGAGCATAATAATCATTGGTTGATAAATCTTTATTTGGAGATCAGAGTCACCCCAGATTACGACGGAGCAACATCATTCAGCAAATCAACCATAGAAGTCACACAAAAAACAGAAAGCATTCCTTAAGTTAAGGGCTGCTCGCCTCTTCCATATAAATCAAGACAACCA
This sequence comes from Heritiera littoralis, assembly GCA_031772115.1. Taxonomy (NCBI): domain Eukaryota; kingdom Viridiplantae; phylum Streptophyta; class Magnoliopsida; order Malvales; family Malvaceae; genus Heritiera; species Heritiera littoralis. The sequence goes on from JAPDPK010000004.1 coordinate 4,968,482, forward strand.
TGTAACCCTTAGTTGGCAGCAAACATCCTGAGAGAATTGAAATAACCCCTTAGACATTTCTTAAGGGACAAAATAGCAAAACGCCAAGTAATAAAACAACCATAGAGTATATGCTCTTGAAATAAAGAGAATATACTAGAGCTTTCGACCTAAAAGCAATCTCCAGAAAAACAAACCACACAGTTGTGGAATAATGGACATTTCTTTAAGGTGCATTACAGCAGACACCTCCTTCTCCATAAAACCAATTAGAGAATCAACTATATGGACTGCAAGGATGAAAGCCCATCTTGACATTTTGCACTCTTGACTCCTACATTTCAACCGTGAATTCTGCTTCTCTTTTAACCTTTCATCCGTCTTGAATTTATGATGTTCCTTAATTGACTATCCACTGTTCGCTCAACAGACCGTCTGGCCCCATTTCCCGGATCTTTGGTTCCCTCAGCAGACTCAAAACCAGCTTTGTTAGTAACAAGAGTCTAAAGGAAGAATCTAGTTACTCGACAAAGCCAAGTGAGACTATTTGTGGGACATTCCAATTAAGATCCCACCGTTTTTTGACTTCCAACAACAGAACAAAATTTGGTAAGTCCACCAAGAAATCAAAGAACCATAAAATCCATTACTTGCTGACTCCCAATTTCAGAACAAAAACAAAAGCAAAAAGCCTCTCGCAACAATAAGTCATCCTTCAGTTTGGAAGATTTTGTCATGTCAAACATCAATTATTCTTGACAATTCTCTTCGCCATATCTTCAATTTCTGCTTCCATCAGACTCCTAATAATATCTTCTTCATTTGCTGTTGGAGATAATCCCAACAATCTCGCCACCTCCAATGTAGCTTGTGCTTCTTTTCTTAGCATTCTGTTTCGATTTCTAATATCCTCATCAGAGACCTCTTCTTCGATAAAGCTAATGGTGTCTGAGAGATTCTCCAACAGGTTATTCTCCTTTTTCCTAGAGAACTTTGCCTTCTTTTTATCTTTTTTACCTTTGTGTCTTAACAACACTGCATTCTTCTTTCCAGTTGTAGCATCAGCAGATTGAAGGGAGGATACAGAGATGTATTTCTTGCTTCTTATGTTGTTCCCTGTTTTGGCACCACTACCTTCTTGAAGGTTTTCAGCTATTTGAAACAATTGGCCCCCAGATTGATCATTTGTAGCTGTTGGGCTTTTATACTGAACCAAGGTCAAAGCCACATTGCTCTCAACTGGATTATTTGTATCCGAAGGATTTGGGTTTTCCACTATAGAACCCAATTCCATCTCTTTATACTTTGCTATTCCAGCTTGCATTATATCATCCACAAATTTTAAAACCAGATTCCCTCCAAAATCACAATCTCTATTCAAAATACAAATCTGTTCATCGTACAAGTTCTAACAGTTTACCTCAAAAGGAGCATCCTCGGCATTTTCTGAGGGTGGCTCATTACTGACTTGAAAGCTCCTGTGGATATCTTCTTCAGCTAGCTCTTCTTGTTCTTCTTCATCGACATGATCCGACCTATGATCCTCTGGCTCGACAGGAGTCATTTTCGATGCTGAAGTTGAGCTTGCACTCTTTCCTTGATCGGTAGAATAGAACTTGTTCCACCTGAAAATAGAGTTATCTTCGACCTTTAACTGAATAACACATTTTGAATCATTAACTCTGAGCTCAAGTGATTTCTTAACAGACACTTTTTTGTTTAAATTAACAAGAATTCTTGCAAAATCTAGAGATTGTCTTTTACATGAAAGATCATCTGCAAGTATGAACTCACCCCAATAGTCCCCAATTTGTTTGAATACATCTTGATGCCAAGCATGTAGAGGTAGATTGCATATTTTGATCCAGACTAACCTTTCATTACTGATTAATTCTTTGGACCATGGCTTAATCCAATAAAACCAATTATCAATCCATTTTCTATCATCAGCGATTAGTTTCAACATTGATTCCTTTCTGTCAAAACTGGTCAGGAACCAACTCCCTCCCATCACAGAGATAGTAAACTGAGAGTAACCTTTCTTGGACAGGTGATGATGAAGAGCTTGAATCTCTAGAGGGGACCTAACCGAGGTCACCACCGAGGCTTCAAGCCATTTCATATCTTAAGTAGAAACTTCCACATCTATCTTGCTAGTTCATTACCGGTATTTGCCATGTCTGCATAAAATCATGTACCGGACCTAGAAAGAGTTTTGTTCCTTAAATCGTTTTCCTGTTTCTTGATAAACGTAGCTTTTCTTGAACGAGATTGCTCCTCATTTCTCCACCTATACTGATGAACATATTTAGGTTGAAAATCCTTTCTTGTATCCCGCTCATATTTTGCAATATTAGCTGTTAGCTTTCTACCACACCAACTCACGTCATTTAAAGCTCTGATGACAGAGAAGGCTTCTCTAAGATCCTTAAACTTGAGGAATCCGAACTTTATACTCTTCCTGTTATGCCAGTTCGAAGGAAAGTAGAAGTCAACGACTCTACCATATTGGTTTGCAAAGTTCCTTAATTCAGCTTCTCTTCCAGTAGGCGAGATGTTCCCGACGTAGACTGTAACCAGTCTGTTTCTCTTTTGTCTTCCATCATTCAACCAGCATGGAGAGTAGGGGCTCTTGGGAGAATGCCTGGTGTTGTTGCGCCGGAAATCCCTATCTCTCGTTTTGCCTCGCTCCCATGGTGCCATTTCCTTATATCTTAACTTGATACTTGCTCGTCGGGACAGGGGCAGCAGACGTTGACTTAATATTTGCTTGTCGGAACAGGGACAGCAGATGTCGGAACAGGGACCCTAAGAGAAAGAAACCTTGCCCTTAAGCTTCAGGTATTCTTAACATCTCTGGCATTGATCAGTTGTGTTAATAGAACGAGAAGAAGCAGACCTTTTCTAAGGGTGTTTGTTTAACCTGTCTAGTACTTTGTTCATTAAGGCATCTTAAGAATTTTAGGCATGTATCAAAAGTATATCTTACAAAGACTTTTCTTTCAATTTATTCTTGTTTTTTTTATTTATTTTTATCTTCATTATCGTATAATAATTAAATCATGTAATGTTCAAATAAATTTTTAAATTTTTATTAAATAATGTGAATAAACTCTCGATTTTTTTACTACGTGAAATTAAGATTTTAAAATTTTATTTCATCATAATTACAATCATTAAATATTAAAAATAAATGAATAATGTTCTGTTAAAAAAATTAAATAATATTCCTTCAAATATTTAGCATACAATTTGACGAATTTATTCAAATAAATCTAAATAATTATATTTTTATAAATTGCATTATCCAACTAAAAAATAAAAACTTATACTTTCAAATTTTTAATTATAATGAAATAAAAATTCATAATCTTAATTTTATGTAATAAAAATTAATTTATACTTTCTCAGTTAATCATAGAGTATTATATCATTAACGAGTAAATTTTAAAAAATCCAAAATTTTAAAAATAAGTTAAAAACTTTATTAATATTTATTTTTAAGGGCTTTGCATATATTTAAAGTATAAACTTTTCTAATCAATGAGACGATTGTCATAGATTCTATATATTTTTAGTGTATCAAGTATAAACACATAAAATTTAATATTTTTAAGCAAAATTCCATAACTTGTAGGAATATTATGTTGAGAAATGTTAAAAAAATCACTTTTGATAATCACTTTTAATACTCTCACTCTTATAAAGTCACATCATATTAAATGTGAAAGTTGAAACTAATAACTTATTACTTTTATTGGTATTTCATAAATTTTTATTGGTAGAAGAGAAAATAAGTAACTTGTTATAATAAATTTCAGGTATCAATAATAAAATGTGATTTTATGAGAATGGAAGTATTAAAAAATAACTGTCTCTAGTACCGTTTCCTAGGGATGGCAATGGGTACCCTATAAACGGATACCCGGTGCTACCCGATCCGTTTAAGTTGGATTAGGGTAGTGTATAATCGGGTTCGGGTAGGGTTCGGGTAGTGAAATTACTACCCGTCACGGGTTAGGGTAGGGTTCGGGTAGTTACCTTAGGGTACCCGCTACCCGAACCCGATTATAAGTAATAATTAATTAATATAATACTTATATTTTTTATATATCAATTATTTATTATTAATGTTTTATTTAATTAAATTAAATCAGTATATATTATAATTATGATTTTTAACTTTAATTTATTTTTATGAGTTAAATTAAATTTATAATATAATGTTTTAATTAAGTTATTCTAAAATTAATTTTAATTTTAAATTTAAAAATCAAACTTTGACTTAATAAACGGGTAGTTAAACGGATATTTATATTTTATAGGGTTAGGGTTCGGGTAGCATAAATAAAAATAATCGGATAGTTAATCGGGTTAAGGTATTATTAAAGTTAATCGAGTTCAAATTCGGATATCTCAAATCTAACGAGTACCCAACCCGTTTACATCCCTACCGTTTCCCCGTTAGATTAAGTGAATCGAGCAATATAATGTAAAGAAGGTCTCTCGGAGTGGATTTCAAGACTAATGGCCAAGGTCCAGATTAGTATGGCCTCAATTGGCCCAATATATTCAGGAACCCAACAGCAACATTTTCTATACTAGTACTTCGAACGAACGCTATCGAAGCTAGGTTTGGGAATTGGGAACGAAGGGAACCAAAATCTTATTTCGATCGTACGAACTTGGCTGCCCTGCTAACTTCAAAAGGAAGAAAAATAAAAATCTAATAAAATTAGAAGGCGCAGTGATTTGATTTTGAATTTCTCCTGGGTTGGAGCTCAAAATTAGGAAAATGGCAGACGAATCATCACATTCAATCAAGTTAATGAATTTCGTCTCGGAGCAACAGGTACTTCTATGTTAGCACTCTCTTCCATGTTAAACCCTAATTTTTATATAGTCGTTGATTATGATTAAAATCTAATTTTTCGGTGTTAATTATGGTTTGGGTGGACAATTATGGCAGTTAGATGAAGCAAAAAGAACCAGAGGTGAACGAATTGAAGATGGCACTGCCCAAAGAGATAGGCCTCTTTACGAGGTTTTTTATTCCTTAAGAAGATCTGCTTTGTCTCTCTCTCTCTTTTTTTTTTTTAATTTTCCCTTGAAGATCAAAAGATGTTCTTTTCGTTTTCTTTTTGTTTTTAAATCCTTTAATTCAGATTTTGAAGGAGAATAAAGACAGGAAAGATGCAGAGTTTAATGAACGGATTAAACATAGTGAGTGCTTAACTTTTCAAATTGCTATTATATGATAATGTAGATAAGAAGGGCTTTAAATAAGATATTCTTCGTTTGCAGGGCCACCCAAAGCTTTGGATGAAGACGAAACTGAATTTCTTGATAATTTGGAGACGGTGGGCTACTTTAATATTGACAATGATGTTTAACTTATTGCTTTTATTTTCTTTTGCTTTCTAATTTTTTGATATTTTTCTTTTTAATGCAGTCAAGAAGGAAATATGAACGACAACTGGCAGATGAGGAAGCTGAACAGCTGCGAAATTTCCAGGTAATATTCTACCTAGTAATGAATCGCAGGTTTCACTATGTAAAAAGTATCAAAAGTGGAGTTTCTGTAAACTTTTTGTACTTGGCTTATATTCTGTTCCTCCACCTTGATACTTTGAAGTTCATTGTCTTATTTTGAGGTTACACTTACATAGCTTGATTGTAATGGTAAACCTGCCAATTTGTAAATTATTTAACTTACAAGAATGTGATGTGATATTCAATTTTAGGGACCTGTTGGTTGAACAAGCCCACATAATTATCATAAGAATCCTGCCATTAACTCTCCTGTTTGATCATTAGGTTTTAGAATCCATATGCTCACTGACAGTTTGTTTTCTGTATGGAGGATCAGTGAAGACTGAATATTTGATGAGGATAGTAGATTTAAAGCATTATTCTCATGATTTATGCTGTGCACTGTTTATTTAAGGTGTTAATTCTTCAATTAATTACAAATTGTGTCTCATATAAAAGTTTTCAGTTGCTGTAGCGATATGTGGGATTATCACTGACAGCTATTGTCTTGTTAAATAAAAAACTTCCTGAGCAGTGTATGAATGGTTATGTTACATATTGAGGATAGCCATATGGATATTTGTAAAACCATTTGTCTTATTGTTTATTTAGTTTTTATTTCATATGAGACAGTAGTATTTGTTTTCCTTTTCAGGCAGCTGTGGCAGAACAATCAAATATTGTGCATGAACTAAAAGAAACACCGCCTATTCCTGCAAGCCAGGTTGGTTTCAAATCAAATTAGTACCATGCTTGTACTTAAATCTTTTAAACGTTATGGTTTGGACCGTAACTATGTGTTGGAACTGGCGCAGCTTTTATGCATTATATGTTTAGGTAATCAGTTTTGGACCTTTTGTATATTTCCAGGTTCCATTTCCATGACATCCGGTTAATCTAGTTTTCTGTTCCCTATGGCTTGAAATTGAGTTTTAACTTTTTTCAGCTTTGCCTGTAATGAGTAACAAAATTATATTTTCTTATAATAGATTGATCACCTAGGGAAGCCCATAATTTTGTAAGCTGTGGCACTGATCAAGTTTTATTTTACCTTAGAGTGTTAGCCTTCTCTGCTGCTTTAAATGGTTTTTGTTAATGTTGGCAGGAACAGAAATCAGTTGGGAGGAAGAATCCAGCAGCAGCCCCTTTAGGTATGATCATAAAAGTCAAGCCACAAGCAAAAAAAGCAAAAATTGACCAGGAAAAAGAACTCCCAAATGCAATGAAAGGACCTGATGTTGATACCGTGAAAACACCAAATCCTGTTAACACACTTAATGGTAACATCTCTTTAGATATTGCTAAGACAGGTCTTGTTTCATACAGTGATGAAAGTGAAGATGATTAATATTTTTATTTGCAATGTCACTGGAGTTACCATTATTCATATAGTTTTTTGTTCTCATCCTCTGTAAACACAAAGCACATGACATGCCCACCAAAGCACACAATGCATGGTCCAATACTACATATCTTTAATTAAGAAAAGCCTGACAATTAGGAGGTTTATTTATGTTAAGATAATTCCTACAGGAACTTGATTGGAAAATGATTTCAGTTCAGTTATCCTAAAAAAGAAATTATTTCGAGTTCCTTATGAACAAAACAAGCTCAGGTTTCATTCTTAGAGATATAGATGGTAGAGAGCGTTGGCATGAAGCCCTTTAACAACACAAAGAATTAGAAAGCTGAGGGAGTGACTCTTTGGTCCTTGTGCAGTTGAACCTGAAGCACTCATGTGAAGTGCTAGTAAGAAATGATGTTTAGTAAGGTCTCATGCTTTCTTCTCTTTACATTAACGCCATTTCTAACTACCGCAATAACATATGAGCATTGGCCAACTCAGGTGCAGCTAGGGCTGTAATTGAACCAAACATGAACGAACGAATTGATATTTTTGTTCGCTTGTTTTTTTTTTTTGTTTTGTGTCATTCGTGTTTGTTATGGCATTTGGTTTTTACGTTTGTATTTGTTCGTTTGTTTGGTAGGGATTGTTCGTTAAAGGTTTGCAAACAAGCTCGTTCGTTCTAAACAAACGCGTTTGCAAATATATAAACGAACGCGTTTGCGAACATGTAAACGAACGCGTTCACGAACATGTAAACGAATGTATTCGCAAACAATTGTTTATAAACTATTAAACAAACATATTCATGAAAATATGTTCATGAACAAGTGTTTATGAGAACAAACTAAATATTAAATATTAAAAATCTTATTTAAAGATTAAATCTTACATGTAAATTGAAGTCATTCAATACGAAATCTTAAACACAACACAACTTAAGTTAGAAATGTTTTATTAAAATCAATAATTACAATTTCATGTACAATTTGTATCATATAAATGTACATATATTAGTATACATATACTAAAGTATCATATATATATATGTGTGTGTGTGTGTGTGTGTGTACTCATATGTGTAATGTATATATAAGTGGTCAATGAATAAGAATGAGAACTTAACTTATTATGAAACTATTATTAATTTAATTTTAGTACATTATGTTTAAAATTAAAAAAATAATTATTTTAAATATAATTAAGTAATTCAATTTTATAATTATTTTATAATTATATTTTATTAATTTTTTAAGTAGACAAAGTTGTATTGTATAAATATGTTTAAGAATTATATACTAAAATTTTAAAATAATGTTTTAAAAATAGGGATATATTATATAATTTATATAATAAGTATTTTTAGTATTTTTGTAAATAAAAAACAAATAACAAACGAATAACAAATAACATTTTAAATGAATGAGTTATAAACGAATATAAACGAACGAACAACAAATGATACTTTAAATGAATGGACAATAAACGAATATAACGAGCTTGTTCGTAAATAAGAACAAACGAATCATATTTCTGTTTATGTTTGGTTCGTTTAATAAACGAATACTAAAATATTATTTTTATTTATTTGTTAAGTTTAATAAACAAACATAAATCAAATGAATTCACAAACGACTAGTTGAAAGTTCATTTACACTCAGTTGCATTGCCTCTCTTTTCTTATGCATGTTGGCAGGTGTGTGTCAGTAAACAGAACAGTTTCATGGCTCATAATACCCGTCTGCTGCCTCAGCTTCTTAATTGGAGCGTTTGTTGCTCAACTCCATCTAGAGCTGTATGACCTGAATCAATATCATAAAATCTCTGCAATATGAGATTACAGTTCACTTCCACCCTCCACTTTCTCCGGCCAGAGCAACTGTCTGTTGCGTAGAGATTCACAGCATAAAATTTAGACTCTAGGATTAACTTCTGAAGTAGTTAAACTGCTTGAAAGTTGAAAGAGATATGAGTTAGTTTGAATGAATGGTGAGATTGGTTCGGTGAAATTGAAAATAACTGTGGCAAAGAAAATAATTATTGTAACGGTGAGATTGGATAGTATAACCATGATATGTGCTTCAATTTTAGATGCAATTGCAACGATTGTGATGGTGAAATAAGTGTTGCAAAAAAAAAAGGACATTATATTAAAATTTATATATAATGAAATTTATAATACAAATTTTTAGTTGTAAAGTTAATAAATAATTAAAAAATATTAAATTTATATTTTATCAAATAAATTTTTTTAATAATTTAGAAATTATTAAAATTGTTTCTGTATCAAATCATATACTTTTATTAAATATTTAAAAATTATTTATATAGATTTTAATATTTAATATATTAAATGACAAATAAAAAAAAGCATGGGTAAAATAAAATGAAAGAATTAATAAAATAAATAATTAAAAATGATTAACTAAAAAAATTAACAAAAAATTAAAAAAAGAGTAAAGTGTAACTTTTCATTGTTATCAAAGGATCCAGTATTGAGCCCTCTTTCCTCCAATGGATTCAGTGGAGAGAAAACCCCTCACTGCACCGACGAGATGCAAACCAAACCCAATTGACCTTAAAGCAATCCAGGATTACCTTGCCAGGAATAGCTAAGTACAAGCCTTATAAAATTTGAATGTCGGGCCTTAATGGATCCTTTTTTTCTTTGCTGGATAAGGAACAATAAAATGAAAACAAGGCCTTAGTGGATACTTAAAAGCTTACATGACAAAAAAAATTCTCCTTTCACATTTTCTAATGTCACCCGTTACTCATCACGTCATCACATGACAAACCACACTTAACCTAAGCCTTAGGACAGTCACTTTCGCTTATGGGCTTAATAATCAAATAAATCTTTAACTTTTAGGTCAAAATAAAATTCAACCCTCAACCTTTTATCGCATGATATTCAGTCCATAAATTTTTATTTTAGTAGAAATAAACTCTCAACCTTTTAAAATTATGCAATTAAGTCCAATTCTGTTAAATGACACTAACTGTCGTTAGTATATCTAACGTGAAAGCTGACGTAGATAGCTTAGTTGGCTGCCACGTGACATGCCACGTGTGCAATACTAACGGTAGTTAGTGTCATTTAATAGATTTAGATTTAGATTTAATTGCATAATTTTAAAAGGTTGAAGGTTTATTTTCACTAAATTAAAAGTTTATGGACTGAATTTCAAGTGATAAAACGTTGAAAGCTGAATTCTATTTTAAACTAAAAGTTGAGGGCTTATTTAGCTATTAAGCCTTTGCTTATGCTACAACTTAAAATAAAAAAATTGATTTTCTATGGGTCAGGCCAAAGTTTTGGGCTTTCGGCTGATGATGAAAGATTACCCGCTGTCCGCCTGTAACGAAAACGAAATTTAACAAAGTTTAGTTAATGTTTTCATTCAAAAATAAAATGAATTAATTACCTGCCAAATCACCCTTTGCAGAACATCTTAATTTATAAATTATAAAAAGAGGATAATATTTGTTACCCAACACGTATGCATGAACTTGAACACAAAAAAAAAAAAGAACACGTATGCATGAAGTATAAAACTTGTTATAAGCCCACGACCGTACGTAGTCAACACTTTATATTAAAAATTTATTTATTAATTGCCTATCCGCCATACGTTATTATATTCCAATTCCAACTCCAATTCCAATGGTTTTGAAAATTCAATGTATCCGTGATCTGTCGTTTATAATAGGTTTAATAGTTAAATATGTATTTTATTTTGTCACAAAATAAAATTAAGTTCTCAACGTTTAAATGCATGAAAATCAGTTTTAAACGTTATCAAATAATTGAATTAAGGACATTTCCGTTAAATCTTTTAATTTCCGTTACCTCTACCAGTAATAAAACTTAACGAAAATTAAAGGATTTAACGGAAATATCCTTATTCAATTATTTTATAACGTTTAGGACTATTTTCATGCATTTAAACCTTGAAAATTTAATTCTATTTTGTGATAAACGTGAAGGACACATTTGACTATTAAACATTTATGATAAATTAACCTGGTTTATTTAATTATTCCGTTATTTTATCAAGTCAACTCTTACCTTCTCGTTTAAGTAATAATTTTTTTTTTGAGGGAACAAAACAATTCTTTTGTGACATGACAGCTTTAAAAGTAGCTGTTGCTTATAGCAGCTGAATCCAAGTCGCCCGAGCGCCCTATAATAAAACTATGCTAATGTAATGTCATCACTTAAGAAAAATAAGTATGTGACGATGGAATCCATTTGTGCCATCACCCATGGCGTTTGATCGCTACAGCATCTGCCTCGGGCCATTAATTTATTACTTAATCTGCATGAAATGTTCTACCAAAGAATCGCGCAAAAGCTAAATAGGGGTCGAATAAAGATCATGTTGTCTGCCGAACACAAGCTTAAAGTAACCTCTACAGGGTTTAAATTAATAAAAAAAAAATGACACCCCAATTATACAAATAGTACTTTGCATCCTCAAAAGCTATTATACATTTATATCTTTCGCTTTCTCTAGTAAATTTATCATATAATTGATAATACATATTAGATTTGAAAATAACTGGAGCAGAGAACAGAATAAGAGAATTTTTCTTTTAGTGAAATTTATGATTACATCAAAATTTAAAAATCGAAAAAAATTATAATTAATTAGAAGTTTATTATGCAGTGGAGGCATTCATGTGAAGTGCAACTAAGGAGGCATAGAACCCATCTTTGATGTTTATCAAAGTGTCATGCTTTCCTTTCTCTACAATAAGGCCATTTTTGACCACTGCGATTACATCTGCATTCTTGATTGTGGATAGCCTATGGGCAACCACAACTGTTGTGCGGTTCACCATGATTCTATCTAGCGCATCTTGGACCACTCTCTCGGATTCAGCATCCAATGCACTCGTAGCCTCGTCTAGTAGCAGTATCTTCGGACTTTTAACTATTGCTCGCGCAATGGCTACGCGTTGCTTCTGTCCTCCGGACAGCTGAACCCCGCGCTCTCCAACTACAGTATCGTAACCCTGGATTACATATTTTTTGAAGGAAAAGATTAGTAAGCAATCAAGCATATTTGGTACTAGGAATAATTGAAATGTTGAACGAATTTGGAGACTGTTTATAGTGTCTAACCTGGTGTAATGAACTGATGAACTTGTGAGCATTGGCCAACTCGGATGCGGCTTGAATTTCTGATTCAGTTGCATTTCCTCCCTTTCCATATGCAATGTTGGCACGGATTGTATCATTGAACAAAACTGGTTCTTGGCTCACAAGGCCCATCTGTTGCCTCAACCACTTCAGTTGGAGCTTTTGGATTTCAATTCCATCGAGAGTAATATGTCCTGAATCAGGATCATAAAATCTTTGGAGTAATGAGATTACTGTGGATTTCCCACTGCCACTTTCTCCCACCAGAGCCACAGTCTGAATGAAAGATTGACATTTAGTAGTATGATAATAGGCTTTTTTAACTATGACGATGAAATGAAATACGAGTTCAAATTGGCAATGGAATATTATTACCTTGCCAGCATGAATAGACAAACTCAAGTCTCGGAGAATTTGAATATCCGGTCTCAATGGGTACTTAAAACTGACATGACGAAACTCGATATCTCCTTTCACGTTTTCTGGTGTCATCCCAGATTCATCGCTTGGGTCTATCTTGGACTCGCGATCAATAATTGCAAATATGGAAGCCGCAGCACTCTTGGCTTTGCTGGAATCAGGAGCCAAGGAGCTTGTTTGAGAAATTCCGACAGTTGCCATGGTCAAAGCAAAGAAAACCTGCCAAGTGGTACTTATCAATCTCAGTATCATAGAGACATACTTAGTAAATCAGAGATCTTAAAACAGGTTTCAAGTTGTATAGCTGGAAGTTAGACTCACTCTAAAAACATCTGAGACTGTCGTATGGCCGTGCTTAACAAGTTGAGCTCCTGCATAGAAACTGGTTGCATAAACAGAAAACAGAAAGAAGAATGAAAGTCCAAATCCTGATCCACTGATCAAACCCTGCCTTATCCCTGTTTTCATAGGACCCTCGCATTTCTTTTTATAGAGTTCCATCACTTTTTCCTCGGCACAAAACGAAGCTACTGTTCTTATACTCCCAACTGCATCGTTAGCAACTTGGCTTGCCTCCTCGTACATCATCTGCAACCATTTATATTTACATCTAAATCAATAATAAAAAAAACATATTGGTTTTACTTTAAAAGTATCAATTTTGAGCATACCTTTGCATCTGCACTAAATCCCTTCATGAATTTTATTTGAACATATCCATTGACCCCTACCAGAGGGATTATTACAAGGATAATAAATGCCAACTGCCAACTTGCCACAAAAGCAATTACCAAACCAGCCACTGCTGATGCAAAGTTCGAGACCAACTGCCCTAGTGCATCTCCAACCAGGGCACGTATTGAGGCCGCGTCTGCTGAGAGCCTTGCACCGATTGAACCACTTGAATTTTCTGGTTCATCAAACCAACCAACTTCCATGTGGACAACTTTCTCAAAACACATTGATCTGACTCGTTGGATTAGTTTACATCCAGCGATGGAAAAGAAGTATGTCTGTGCTGAACATGCCAATAATGATGCCAGGCCAAGGGCCATGAATATCAGTGCCCAGAATCTTGAATCCTTTTTCAGTTCATCAGGTGGTTTAAAGAATGATTCGATTGCATTGGAAATTAGGAGTCCATATATTGGAAGTATCACACCATCGGCAGCTGCGGATATGGTTCCAAGTAGGATCACAGGAATCTCTGGTTTGTTGAGATAAGCAAGCCGGCGGATGGGAACCTCTGGAGCCTGTTCTGATGGTAGTTCAGCAAGGCCTTTTGTTTCCACCATTGCAGGATCAGTGGCACTCATTGCTGTAGGTAAACCAAAAGATACAGAGAAAGAATGGCGGCTGCTATTTCCCATGGATGATCCCCTGCTGATTGATCGCTTCAATGACCTTCTTAGGCTCGATTGGCCAAACGATTCTGGAGTAACCTCTGATACTTCTGCTACCTGTTCCGACTGTTTATTTACTTCTTGTAATCGAATAAGCTGAGAGTAAGCTCCCTCAGGATCCTGGAGTAGTTCTGAATGTGACCCTGCTCAATTCGTAAAAATTTTATTAACAGTTTATAAATTGTATCTCTTACAGAGTTCAACGAAGATAAGCTTTTAACCTACCTTTTTCAACCATCTTCCCTCGGTGAATTACAGCAATCATATCTGCATTTCTCACAGTACTCAAACGATGAGCAACAATGACAGTAGTCCTATTGCCCATTATTCTGTCCAACGCCTCTTGCACTACTCTTTCAGATTCTGCATCTAGTGCACTTGTAGCTTCGTCCAAAAGTAAAATCCGTGGGTTCTTCAGAATTGCTCTTGCTATTGCCACTCTCTGCTTTTGTCCGCCAGAAAGCTGAGTTCCGTGCTCTCCAACCATTGTATCTAGTCCCTATTTATGGAGTTCAAAGTTTTCGAAAGTAAATGTACAATTAATATATATAATTACAAAATTTGAGACATAAAATAAGGAATAATCATGTCTTGTGGGCAAGAAATTAGAACCTGAGGTAGTTTATCGATGAACCTGGCGGCATTTGCGAGTTCAGTTGCGGCTCGTATCTCTTCTATGGTTGCACCTCCCTTTCCATACGCAATATTATCTCTAATGCTTGATGTAAACAACACAGGTTCCTGGCTAACAAGACTAATCTTTCCCCTGATCCATTTAAGCTGGAACTCCTTGAGATTAATGCCATCAATAAGAACTTCACCAGCTTGGGGATCATAAAATCTCTCTATCAGACTGATCACAGTTGATTTCCCACTTCCACTTTGTCCAACCAAAGCAGCCGTTGTGCCACTTGGAATGGAAAGAGAAAATCCACTGAAAATTTGCTCCTCTGGTCTGGCAGGGTAACTGAAATAAACATCCCTCAGTTCTACATCCCCATGAATGTCCTCCAAAACTTTCCCACTCGTGTCATAGGAATCAATTGCTGGCTTCCTTTTGATGGTCTCAAACATCTTAAAGGCTGCGGCTTGACCGGCCGCAAATGCACTCATGCATGGAGATGCCTGCCCCAGGGACCTAAAACATCCACAAGCACAAGGAATTTAGCCTATGAAGCATGCAGAATAAGTAGAAGATGAACAAAATTGAAATTTTAACTCACATGGAACCGGTCAACACAGCGATAATCACATTAACAACTTGACCACCAGTGTACCCTTTCTCCAAAATCATCTTCCCACCAAACCAAATAGCCAAAGCATAACTGCAGAATATAATTAGCATAAAGATTCCAAGGCCTAGTCCGGCAGCGGTGCCCTCATGAACGCCTGATTTGTAAGCAGTGACAAGAAATTTGTCGTAATTGCTTATGGCTTGCTTCTCACCGGTAAATGATGCAACCTGGAATCAAATCGAATAATTGGTCAACATTTTTACTGAAAAACAGAAAGATGTACAACCATCTTTTATATAGAACATACAGTTCTGATGGAACCAATCGTCTGTTCAACGACGGTGGCAGCTTTAGCATAAACAGTTTGTCCACGGGATGCCATCTTGGATATCATAGTCGCCATGGCTCCACCAGATACCACAAGGAGAGGGATAGAAGACAACATGACAAGGGTAAGAAGCCATCCTTTGATAAACGCTATAATAAAACCTCCAAAGAATGTTGACATCAGCTGTATAAACTTCCCAACCTGCGAAATATAGGTAAGCATATGATTTCAACGGGACTTTTGACTCTCAAAGGATTTAATCATGACAGAGTCAAGATATATACCTTCTCGCCCATGGCGTCCTGTATAAGAACTGTGTCCCCGGACATTCTTCCGACAACCTCTCCTGTGTTTGTTTCCACATCGAAGAAACCAACATCTTGCCTCAGTATGGTTTTCAAGTACAAGCCCCTTATTCGAGCAGCCTGCCTCTCGCCCGTGACCATCCAGCAGGTCACCTCTGAAAACAACAAACCCAAGCTTCTCAGTCTCTGAGTGATAAAACATCAGGCATAGGGTTTAGATGAGAGGTTTACTTACGGAGAAACGCCACCACCGCAGCCCCCACTGCCAGGTAGACAAATTTCAAAGCGACCTAAGATTTTTCAAGAACCAATTTAAAGATGTCTTTTTTTCAGAAATCCAACAAAATAATAAGCAAATTCAATCTTACAAGTTCATGCTACATGTTGTAGTACCTTGGAGACCACATCAACCACTCTGTCATTATTCTGGTTATCTCCAAAAGCGTCAATGAGATCCCCGAACAGGATTGTCATCAGGGGCATGCATACACCGTTCCCGACTGCACCGATTGTGCCGACGATCATCAAGAATATATCCATTGAATCGGCAAATGCAAACAGCTTGTAAAACGGAACCGTTTCAGTTTTCTCATCTCCTTTGCTGCTTTGTGATTCTTGATTGTCTCCATTCACGGCAGAGACTTTCTCTGGCTCTTCCTGGCTCTTCGATGTACTGGCCGCATACAAGTCAGTATGATCATGATCATTCAAGCCATTCTCTGAGGCCATTGTGCAGCTCCCAAGCTAGTAGTTTGATACTCAACAACTTCAGAATCTACGGGATTTATATTGCGTCTGTAGGAAACAATTGAATTAATTGGTCAAACTCAGAAAACCGTGTAAGTGAAGTCAGAAAAAGCACAACAACTGAAAGGTTGTTGCGAAATACTACTAGCTAAGGATCCGAAACTCTTGAAAGAAAACAAAAAAGACTAAATACTCTGTTTTTTGATTTTGAAAGCTCTTCGAATTCCACAGATTTAGATTCACCAAAGAAACTCCAAGGCCCAACCGGAGAAGGTTTGAAATGCGTAAAAGAGAAGAAAGTCAAAGCAAGAAATCAATTTTTACAATGTCCTGGAAAATCAGACAGACACACAGTAAAGAAACTTTCTTTAGGACGTACAAAATTTAGTACCATCGGCGAAATACAGACAAAAAAGATCCCAGAGAAGATGAAGAGAGAGAGAGAGAGAGAGAGAAAATGTGGTTTAGTGAAGGAATACTTAAAAGGAAAGCCAAGGATAGGGTAGTGAGAAGAGACAATTAAAAAAGACCGACGCTTCCCCTGTTTTTGACAGAACATTTTCTCTGAAACAACGCCGCCCCTGCATCTATCTGAAAATAAAAATAATCCGCAAAAGCTGAAGTTTTAAGTACAAAACTTCGTCATCATTGTTACACCGAGTGAAGAACATACCATCGACAAAGCCAAATCCCATAGATAAAGAGAAAAAAAGAACAGAACAATGAAAAGAGCGATTGAGAAGAATTTACCTACCAAAGTTGAAAAGGGTAGTTGAAATGAAACACTCTCAGCGATCTGGAGTTGTCCACTTATTGCCACTTTGTGGCCGAC
Source organism: Heritiera littoralis (assembly GCA_031772115.1). Classification (NCBI taxonomy): domain Eukaryota; kingdom Viridiplantae; phylum Streptophyta; class Magnoliopsida; order Malvales; family Malvaceae; genus Heritiera; species Heritiera littoralis. The sequence goes on from JAPDPK010000004.1 coordinate 4,985,757, forward strand.
TGGCCTCTCTCTTTACGTTTGAGCTTCTGAAAACATGTTTATAGGCGCTCTGATGAGTCTTGCCTTGAACAGCAGGCATTTTGTCTTGTAAAATAGTCGCAACACTTCGCTAGCTGCAAGCATTCAAGTTGGTCAAAAAATTTCGAGTCTTTCACATTGTCAGCCATATCCCAATTGTTTTTTGCCTTTCCTCCAAGCAATATTATAATATGCCTATAAATTGCAAGATGTTGGCTATTTATACGTATCTTCTAGGAATGCATGCAACCATGTTCATTTAATATAAGAGGTGGCAAAGCTGGTCTGAATTTTAAAATCCGGTCGAACCCATTTGAGATAGAATTTGGATCAATCTGAATTGATAAAAAAAAATCAAAAATTCAAAATCAAAAAAGTTTGAAATTGATATGTTTTTATTAGTAGAAGAGAAAGTAAGTAAATTACTATAACAAATTATCGGTATCAATAATAAAACATGATTTTATGAAAACTGTAGCTACTAATACCATTTTCCTACTGTGCTAAGTGAATCAAGCAATCTATATTATAAAGATTGTAAACCTACGCAACCCACGCTTCAGCCACGTCGTTTTGCACGATTTTTCCACTATTCATCCTACATTAGTTGTTGATCTTTGTCGATTTGTAGGTAGCATGGTAATTTCATCTGGGTTTTTTTCCTCGCTTGGATTGCGCGCGTGCGACTCCTTCCCGTTTGTTTCCGGCCCCGACCCGGCCCCTGCACTTTCGTTTTGCCTCTGTATCACTCCTCTCATTCGAGCGTTCCCTTCACCCTCTTATGCTTCCTGCCTTCCAGGCTCCAGCTTTGGTTGTCGTTGGTTCATCAATTCCTTCTTTCCATCTTTTTCTTTTTGGCTGGGAAAGTCAATATTTCGTTAATATGCATATCGAAATCACACTTTTTACAGCTATAGCAGAAACCAGAGACGTGTTCGAAACAAGCATTGCATCCATAGGTTCCGATGTTGAGGGCAAGAGAGCATGGGTGAAAGAAATTTTGGATCTCACCTGGCACTGGAAGCTCGGCGCAGGATTTATGAAGGTAAAACATGCAATATTCACTGCATCTATAGATTGGTCCCGGTAAACCTCTGCAACATCCCGAACAAACAACAACATCATTGACTTACTCCTCCTCAGTCAGCGTCAAGGGATGTTCATGCAGAAAATGATCAATTTGGTCCATCTCTCTTTGCTTCTACAATCCGAATGCGACACGGAAAATAGAAAGAGCAGGAAATAACAGAGCGTGAATAAAAGACTGAGACTGTTGCAGGGAAGGAAAGGATAATGAGCAGTGGTCAACGTTTAAATCTTGAGATTGAACAAGAAGATTCTGAAATCTGATAAAGCGCCAACAAGGGTCTTCTTTCTCTCTTTGATTAATTAAAAGAATAATTTTTGGGCTTTTGGATTTTTTTACTAGCTTGCGGCTTACATGTTCTTCCCAAAAATGAGTTGGATGCAAGCCCATTAACGATTATTTATAACAACTACTACCAACTAAGCCCAAGGATGTTAAATTACTATGTGAGTTTTTGGATCAATTTAGACTCAAATCTTATTTGCTTTTCTTCTTCTTCTTCTATTATTAATTTATTATAATAATTATTATCTGGATTAGTTTTTGATATTTATACAACAATTTTTAATTTCACAACTAAGGTTAAAAAATTTCCACATCTTTCTTTTTTTAATTAGTTTTTTTAAATATTTTTTTAAAAGGCATTTGTTACAAATTGATAAAGTTTAAAACTCAATTCACGATATATAAAATAATTTCTCTCATTATAACTGTAGTACAAATAGAACACTTATAGGATTTGTTTAAGCCTAAACTTGTGCTGCACTTTTCTAATATTTTCCTAATAAGAATTTTCTTTATTCACCGGACACAGGAAAATGAAACTCAAGAATTTCATTTTCTATTTCCTTGAATTTTCCATGAACCAAGCTACAACCATTTGGAAATGGGAATATTATTAATGAAAAATGCCAATTTCATTTCCCAACGACAAAGAGAGGTAAGAATTGGATGGTGGTATATGGACAAACTTTATATAACAATCATGACAGTAGCGGAATGAATTTACTTTTGAGAACTCAATCCAAATCACCCTTGGTCTGTTTGTCAAGGTATGAATCCAACAAACAAAAAAGAAACAGAAAACCAAAAATATCAGTTATCACTTGTGTGTCTAAACACAAGAATTCATTTCTATTCAAACCAGATAATTATTTGTCCTCAGACTCATGCATCTTTGTAGTATTAGCAAAATCTGATGGAAAAAATAAGTTCAAAGCTAAACTATTCTAAAGAAGTCGCATGATTTTTTGTTACCTTAATTCACCTCTCTCATTTTAATTTTAAAAGTATGTAATTGCTTATTGGTTTAGACCTTTATTCTGATCTGTATTTGCGGTTGGGTGAATTCTTGGCTTGGATTAGGGTTTAATAAATTGTCGTAAAGATATGCAGCCTATCTATCATGTTGCTTTGAGAAAAGGAAAGAAACTGAGCATCCAGTTCTTACTTTAAAGTGCATATAAAATGTGTAATACTCTCTGTCATGTAACTTTGAGAAAAGTAAAGAAACTGAGCACCCAATTCTTACTTTACAGTGCATATAAAATGTGTAATACTCTGTTTGCACAGCCAAGCCGAAAGACTACAACTTGGCTGCCGTGCATGGCAGCATGCAAAAACGTGCAAGCAAAAAAACTTAGACAATATCAGGTTCATAATATACATACAAAAAAGTCATTCTTCCCATTTTTTTCGAACTTGCATATAAACTGCGAAAACTTACCTGACCACAATTAAATTGTATCAACTATCCTAATCATTTGCGATAAGGGGTGTAGCCAGAAACAAAATTCAGTGGGATCACATATGTGTGCTAATCCATATTATAAAAATATTTTTATATTGTATTAAAAATAATTAAAAATAGTTTTTTGACTACACATACGGGGTTAGGACGAGACACATGTCTTTTAAAAATATTAAAAATAAAATAATACACGTGTCATCATCCTAACTTCGCTTGTGGAGTCAAAAAAACTTTATTGACAATGTATATAATAATTATCTAATTATTATATGAAGTAATCATTTTTAAATATATAAATTAAGTTGAAAATTGCTTGATTAGTGATTGTATTATTTATATTTTAATTTGCAAAAGATATCCTTAGACATATAGAATTTTTTTTAATAAAAAAGAAAATAAAAATTAACATTATATTTATATATAATAAAATGTATGATTTTACTTTTACATAGAACATTTATACATAAATATATCTTTGTGAGAAATTATATACATCAAATTTTATTTTTTAATACTTATTAACATATGATTATATTTAGAGAAATTACCAAATATACTATTAATAGAGTTTTTAAAACTTCATAAACATAGTTAATAAGATGATACATATCCCTTAAGGAATAGTAAAAAAATAAAAAAAAAACTAATTAGAAAATAATGTAGGATGCATGACAGTTTTTTAACTATGATTGTGAAATTAAAAATTTTCATTGTCAATGTATCAAAAACTAACATTTATAATTTTACCAAAATATAAAGATTTTTTAAAATTTTCTTTGCAACCTAAATATTAATATTATCATTATAAAAATTTTATTTTTGATCATTTACTTTATATTTTATGAAATTGATTGGCTTCAATATAAAAAATAAAAATTTTAATATTTTCTACATGTATAAATATAAATTAACTAAAATTCAGTGGAGTCAATTGACCCCACATTTTGTACATGGCTATGCCACTATTTGTGATGAAGATAGGCAAGATGCGTTCAGCCTTTCACATAAAGCTCCTGTGGTATTACACTAATCATCATATAATAAAAGTTGTAGAGAATTCTGCTTCCACGTTTGGTCACGTTTTTTGTCACTTTATTCCATTGTGTGCCCTTGGATTGCTCGGGTTGCTTTGTCTCCTTTTGGATCAACAAGTAATTCAACTGAGTCACTTTTGCTTCCCACTAGGGTTTGACTCTGGCTTTAGGGCGTGTTCCTTTTTCACGTTCCTTTTTTCTCTCAGTGTTATCGTGTTTCTCTAACCAAAGGGTATTGTGCACTATGGCCTGTGCCATGAATGCCTCAGGCCAACTCTCATCTCTATTTATTATCTACAATTTGCTATGGGTTTGTCAGATTTTGTTGGATCTTTCAACCTGTAGCTTTCCAACAAAGTTCTCTCCCTCTTTCTTCACTTAATCCATTTCCTGATGCTTATGCACATATTTTACTTAACCATTATCTTCCTGTAGCGCCAACTTCACTGATTCCTCTTTTTTTTTCCAAACCGTTTTGCCTGGATTTGGACAAAGTGTGAATTTCATGAAAAAAAAATCTTCCTTGCAAGCTAGGCTTTGCCTTTTGATTTTGGAAGCAAGAAGATGACCCGCAAAAGGCATCCATGATTACTTCGAGAAATTCACAAAAATGTTCTTTCAGGGGTTCTAATATATGCTCTTATCAATTCCTGCTCTTAATCGACAAATCCGGAGGTTATTTTTTTGCTTTTTGCCCCCACTTCATTCTATCTCTTTTTTGCTTAATTTTAATTTCATTTCCTTAGCTGAGTTTTTTTGTGTTTGCTAAGTCTTTTTTTCAGGAGGAAACTTGAGAAGAAAAGAGAAGAGTTATTGTGAGTCAATGGTGGGTTAAAGAAGAACCCTTTCACTCGAACAGTGTCATCTTCAAAACAGAAAATTCTAAGAAAAAAAGAGAAGCCTTGCAAAGTTAAAAATTTTGTAGCTCAAGATGTACCCAAGGAGTGAAGTTGTTTGAGTGAAGCTAATCTTTGTTAATTTTTTTTATACATAAATAGAACTATTTTCTCAAAAGAGCTTTTCTCCTTTTTTTTTTTTAATGTAGGGTGATTGTGCCTAATTTATGTCACTGATTCTAGCATGCTTCCCATATGGGGAAATGAAGGTATTATCCATTCAACGTCTAAAACCTTTGAGTTCTCTTTTTTTAATGGGGTTTTAATTTTGGGATTACATTTTAAATGTGGTTGTCTTTATGCTCTTTCAAGTGAACATAATGGCCAATATAAACTGGTGTTTAAATAATGGTTATTCCCACAATGGAAGTTGAGTCTCCAAGGTGTTCATGCAATCCCTTGATTCGTTTTGGTCTATTTTCTTTTGTTGCTCTTGGATATTCTATAGCATTAAGTGAGATCATTTTATGGATGCTAACTAGAATTTGAAATCCTGAAACATTAGGTACTGATTTGCAGTTATGCTCCAATTGCAGCCAGGACTTCTTCTGTATTACTCAAGTCATTTCAACTGATTTCTTTGTTTTTCATTAGTTTTCCTTTTTTCCCTCTAGCTACATGTTTGTTGTTGTTTCTTTGATTTCTTCTAATGCGATAGACTACACAACAAGAAAAAAATGCATGTTGTTAGAGTAAAAGCAAAGGAGAAATATATGCAATTAGAATGATAATTATAAGCACTGAGAATAAGATTTAGACATAATATATATACATATATACATATATATATAAATACACACACACACACACACACACACACACACACACACACACACACTCACTCACACACAAAGGAATTGTCATCATGTTTAACAGATTTTGGGTTGAGGACTATTAGTTCATCAACCCAATTGAGGTGGTTGGCATCACTTGAAAATAGTAAAGACTTAAGTGCTATTTGATAAATTGAAAAATTAAGTGCTGAAAAATTAAGTATTGAATATAATAAGTATTGAATTTAAATTATGAAAACGGTTTGGCATTTAACTAAAAATTAAGAGCCAAATATAAATATATTGTTTGATAACAATAAAGGTTGAATTTTGAAATTTTGTTATTTTACATTTTTACCCTTATTTTCATATTATTTCAAATAAAATCAATTTTTTATTGATGTCTTCTATTTTATAATACAAGTATGAAATATGAGAAAAAAAATATATAACTATAAAATTCAAAAAACATCATAAATTTTTTAAAAAATAATATTTAAATATAATAAAATAATTTTTTAAAAATCAAAAACCTGAATCACATTTAGATTAAAAAAGCATTACAAATAAAAGTCCCAAAATTATTCTTGGGATCATTACTTCTTGGAGCAATGATTTGCCAAAATAAAACAAAACAAAGAACTTTGGATATCAATGATAATTGAAACACCAAAATAAAAAAAAAAGTTGAAAAAAAAAGGTAATATGTGTCATTATATGGTGTCTAGGGCTTTTAGTATATCAACCTTCAGATTTTCAAAGTCTTCAGCTCTAAAGTTGAATCAAACCAAGTTATTCTCTAATAGTAAAAGAATAGTGATAGAGAAACGTATGTACAAAAACCTGATGAAATAATAATATAACGTTAAGTCAGGTTAGAGTTTGTACGTAACCTGATCAATAAATAAATAATTATGTAAATTTTTTAAAATAAAATAGTCAAATTTATTTTATTTTTATGGATAAAGTGGATGAAAATTTTCTAAATTAAGTGATAAGTAGGTGTTTATCTACTTATTTTTTTCAATGTTTTTTCATTGGAAATTTTCTTTTAAGTTGATTTTAAGATATATTATCAAACATCTTGAAAATATTAAATCATTGAAAATTTTTATTTTTAATGAATTGAAAATTTTTAATGGTTTAACAAACAGCACCTTACAAACATTTTTTTAGCCAAAGTAATATGGTTAATTGAAATCATCCTTGCATACCTCCATACAATAGCATCAGGATTCCTTCTCTTAGCTTACTTTTGCATTTTCTTTCTCATAGATATTTCTTACTCTTATAGACATATGAGGCACAAAATGGAATATTTTCAAAACCACAAGATAAAAAAAAATTCTTTCCTATATTAAGAGTTCCACCAAGGAAAGGAATTGAGCACCATGATCAGAAGTATACCGTTGTGTACCACAACATAATCTTGCAGAGCAAATAAGTTAAGAGAAAAAAATTTTATTGCTGTTGGGAGAATGATCAAATTGCCACAAAAAGTTTGGATGAACTGATATTTCGCATGGGAAAAAGATGTCCTATGATGGCACAAGGAAAAATATCTCTATGGTGGTCAATTAGACATCAAACTATACATTTTTCAGTTCATCAATATGAAAGGTAATAGGATGCTGAGTGTCCATTTCCTATTCATCGAATCGAAAGATACTTCGATGCTAACATCGGGAAAACATGCATGTAGAATAGTATAATCTAAAAAGGTCAATATTTCATGACAAAAAAAGGGAACAAGTGAATATAAATAAATTCATGGAGTAACAGTTGTAGAGCTACCTTTCATGACAAAAAAAGGGAAGAAGTGAATATAAATAAATTCATGGAGTAACAGTTGTAGAGCTACCCTTATGTTTTTATTCAACTTTCTATTTAGTTTATAAAGAATTAAGAAATAGCTGCTTGGGGTGAAATAGATGGACTTGATCCATTTATCATAATTTATTCTTCAGTTGGCTGTTACTCTAAATTAGGACTTCTGTCTGATTTCAATTCACCTAATTTTCTCATTGGGCTTTGATTTATATGTGAACAATGAATGTCCATTTGTTAAAATAATGTTCAAAGTTTATGTTTATTTTATTTTTTTTCTCAATTCCAGTGTACAATATATAATAATCATTTCCTCAAACCTATAGTGATCATGTCGCGAGGAAATTGAAGAACATAGCTAGATATGATAATCAATGCAATGTATGAGATTTAAAAGCCACAACTATCTTACTAAAGACATTGCACTATTCTATATACAAATATATATAAAATAAATAAATATATATAAAATATATATACATATATATAATTATGGGATATGCGGGATCAACTTGAATTTAACTAATTATGCTTATATTCTTTTGATCGAGTGATTAAAAAATAGATATGACATATTGTAAAGTTCGGATTCGAACACAAACAATCTCATCCCCTACACTTAATGATAGAAAACTAATTATACTTTTTTTTTGTTCAAATAACTGAAAAATAAATATACTTTAATTAAAATGGAGCTTGAAGAAATAAATATTTTTGTAACTCTCTGTGATCATAGTTACAAATCAGTCGCTTCTCTTGCATTAGTATACATTTTGATGTTTTATTTTGGTTCTTATTTAATGTTTGATTGATAGAGAGTATACTAAGATTTATGATGTCTATTTCTTCCAAATGAAAAAAGATTCCAGAATTCCTCTTTGTTTGTATCGCATGTTGGTTTTGATTGGTCAAAATGTAAATGAAAAAGTTTTGATTTTCAATTTTCATTTTACTAATATCTTTAGTATGATGAGTGGGACATTTCATGATGAGATTTTCTACTAAATCAAAAAGGATTATGACTCATTTCAAAAAAAAAATTCAAGTTTTTTCAACTAATCTAGGATCTTTTTGCTTTGTTAGAGTCTATGTCACCTCAAATTTTGCTCTGTTGAGTTAGTTTATTTTAGGTTAATGCAGATTATGATCAAATAGGCTAAAATTGGTTGTTTGATTACTGAATGAGTGTTGTATAGTTCATTGAGATTCAAAATAAAGTCTTGAAATGCATTGCCTATTAAGTGCTTGTGTCATGTACTTAATGGCTGCGTGACCTTAGTGTTAATCTGCAGTTTTCTTTGTTTTGTTTTGGCAAGGTTGTATCATTGGTATCAACGCCGCTTTCTATGATGTAACTGTATTGTTTCTTCTCATTTCAGTGAAATCAATCCTGGCCTTTAAAAAAAAATCTGCTCTTTTTAGTAATATTTTGACACCATTTTAGATTCGTTACACTATTTATGTAATTCATTTTTGATCTATCCATATGAAAAACTTTAACTCAATAGATTTTGGTATTGTTAGTTCTATATCACATGTGTTCCTATGTTGTTCAAGTTTTATATTGTGTTGTTGTATTTTTCTTACCCTTCAAAATCAAGGACAATGTTGATGCTAAAAAGTTGGGATTATGTTAAAATTTGATATGATATTTGGGAAACCATAAAAAACAGATTTTGTTTTAGTTGACAATAACTTAAAGAATCATCTATATTTTCTTTCTTTCTCTGTATTTTTTGAATCGCTGATAAACTCATAGAATTATTTTTTTTCAAAACAATTATATATGCATATTTATTTTTATTGGGCTCCCGCCGCAACGTGCGGGCATTATACTAGTATAATATAAAGAATGCCCCTCGGAGTGGATTCAAGACCAGTGGCGAAGGTCCAGATTAGTTCGGCCTGAATCGGCTCAATATATTCAAGAGCCCAACATCAACGTTTTATACACTAGTACTTCAAACGCTGTCGAAGCTTAGGTTTGGGAATTGTGAAGGAAGGGAACCAAAATCTGATTTCGATCGTGCGAACTTGGCTGCCCTGCTAACTTGAAAAGGAAGAAAAATAAAAATCTAATAAAATTAGAAGGCGCAGCGATTTGATTTTAAATTTCTCCTGGGTTGGAGCTCAAAATTAAGAAAATGGCAGACGAATCATCACATTCAATCAAGTTAATGAATTTCGTCTCGGAGCAACAGGCACTTTTATGTTACCACTCTCTTCCATGTTAAACCCTAATTTTTATATAGTCGTTGATTATGATTAAAATCTAATTGTTCGGTGTAAATTATGGTTCGGGTGGACAATTATGGCAGTTAGATGAAGCAAAAAGAACCAAAGGTGAACGAATTGAAGATGGCACTGCCCAAAGAGATAGGCCTCTTTACGAGGTTTTTTATTCCTTAAGAAGATCTGCTCTCTCTTTTCTTAAATTTTCCCTTGAAGGTCAAAAGATGTTCTTTTCGTTTTATTTTTGTTTTTAAATCCTTTAATTCAGATTTTGAAGGAGAATAAAGACAGGAAAGATGCAGAGTTTAATGAACGGTTTAAACATAGTGAGTGCTTAACTTTCCAAATTGCTATTATTTGATAATGTAGATAATAAGAGCTTTAAACAACATATTCTAAGTTTGCAGGGCCACCCAAAGCTTTGGATGAAGACGAAACTGAATTTCTTGATAATTTGGAGACGGTGGGCTGCTTTATGTTACATACCCAAATGAATGTCAAGTAGCACACAATAGCACAGTAGCATAATCTGAGCAGTAAATTTGTATTAGCTGTTTTAATTAATAGTTAATAGTAAGTTAAAGGTTACTAAAGGGTTAGTTAATGGGGAGTCTGCAAATGAAGGGAACACACTATATGTAATAGAATAGGACTATATGGAAGGAATATCAGAAAAGATAACAAAAAAATATCAAATTTTCTCTGTCTTAGTACTCTTTCTCTTTGGTCTCTATCTTCTTCCTTTGTTCTTCCTCTTCTACTATCTTCTTCTCTTAATTTCTGCAACATCTCGGTAAGGATCGTAACATTGATACTAGAGTAGTCGATTCTTGGCTATGGAAAATGGTGTATCGATAATTGATCAGTGGTCGATGGAACAACCACTGGAGTTCAGGTAATTGATTGAAGAAATGAAGGTAAGAGTAGATAAGATGTTTGATGATTGAAGGCTACTCTCATATCTATAAAAAATGAAAATGAAGGTGTGGTTGGTGATTTAACATCAGATTCTAATGTTCTTGAGGATCGAAAAGAAGAAATGAACATGAATGATTTAATGCTGGGCATATATTAGGATGAATCTAGCTCTATTATTGGCTGGATTCCTTCCTTTGGTGACAATGAAATCATCGTTTCTTAAAGAAATGTGGTTACCAAGTCTAAGGGGTCGTTTGACATCATTTTTGTTTTTTGTTTTTCTTTTCAATTTTTTTGGAAACAACAACAGAAAACATATTTGGCAGCATGTTTATGTTTTTAGAAAAAGAAAACGAAAACAAGAATTTCTAAAATTGTTGGAAACAAGAATTTCATGTTTCCATTGTTTTTGGAAATATGTTTTCATTTCTAGTATTGTTTATAAGTGAACAGAGTTTATATATTAATATAATATTAATATTTTTCATAATAAAAATATAAAATAAAATTAATTAATTTTTAAAATAAAATAATATTAAAATTTAATATAAAATATTATTTAATTATAAAATAAATATTTTTAAATTAATATATTTATTTAATATAGAAAAGTTGAAAATGTAAAAAGCAATTAAATATAAATTGTATTGAAATATAATATTATAATATTATTTAATTTAAATTTATATAATAATTTATTTAATATATTATATATTTTAAATAATATCATTTATTATTATTTTGATATGTTAATAAATAATATTATTGCTAAGTACTATTATTTGATATAACTAATTACTATTTTACTAAACAATATTATTATTTAATATTATATTCATTCAATTAAATTTAAAATATATCACTATTACCATTAAATAATTTAATATTATTAAATAAGTGAATACCTAACATTAAATAATTTTATTTATATTAAATATAATATATTTAAATAATTACATAATTTATTATAAATTAATTAGTTAAATATTTTATTTAATAATTTAATATTATTACAATTAAATCAAATGATATTATTAATATAATTTATAATTATTAATTTATATTATTGTTATTATTTAATATATAAATTTAGAATTTTACTAATCTCAATTATTATCTAATAAAAAGTAATATTAAAAAATTATTTAATATTATTTTTAATTGAATTATTTTGTTTAATATTACATTTATTTATAATAATATTTAAATTATATTAAATTATTATAGGATTAAATGAAAATATTTAATATTAGTATTAAATAGTGTCAAATAATATTATTTAATATTATGTACATTTTATTATTTAATAAATATATTATTTTTATTTAATTTTTAAAATTTTATTTTGTGAATTGAATTATTATATTTGAAGCAGATTAAATATATGTTTTCAGAACATAATAGTATTAACCAAATATGTTTTTTGTTTTTAGAATTTGAAAACAAAACAAAACAAAACAAAAACAAAATTTTCAAAAACAGAAAACAAAAAACAGGAAACGATCCCTAAAATTACAAACAATGATGAAGAATTTGAAGAAAAGTTAGAACCTAAGGCTGGCCGTGGACATCAGGCCGTGATTGTCTCATCGAAGTTTTTTATGCAAATCGATTCAAGCTGTGTTGCTTTGAAGGCGAGCATGAGATTCCATTCTTTTATGAGCACAGGAAAGATGCTGATTGGGCATTGATGGACCATCTTCCTTACCATGGACCTGGAGACCCATACGGTGACAGTTATGGTGATTTTTCAATGTTTGCCAAAAAGGACCTTGGGGTTGGTGCGATTGTTGCAAAACCAGTTTCCAAGAACAAGCCCAACTCACGAATCCTTTGACATTCAACTTTAAGACAATTGTTAACTAATTTTGATACTAGATTAGATTGGCCACAATGTAACTTAGTTGGAAGAATTCTTGATCAAAGTCGCTGTGGTTCTTGCTGGGCTATTGATGTTGTTGGATCACTATCTAGTCAGTTTTACATCCATGTTAATGATCTTCTTGCACGTTGTGAAAGTGGTTGTGATGGAATGTCTCCAATCTTTGTGTGGCAGTATTTTGTGCGCCATGCTATTGTTATCGAGGTGTGTGATCCATACTTCGATAATGATTATTATTCTTACCTTGGTTGTGAATCTGCATATTCTACTTCCAAACGGGTGAAAAGATTTGTTAAGGGAAACCAGCTCTGGAGGCAATCCAAGCATTATACTGTTAGTGCTTATAGAATCAACTTAAATCCAGCTGATATCATGACAGAAGTTTATAAGAATGGATCTATTGAGGTCTTCTTCATTGTTTATGAGGATTACTAGCTTCTTGCAATTCAAAGGAATATAAACTTTGTGTCCTACAATCCTACAACGTATCAAACCATGTTAGTCGATTGGTTGAGGAATCTCGAAGTTTGCATTCTTGGTCTCTTTTAGAATGGAATCAAGCTTCTTATATATCTTTCTCATTTGCAATTAGCTTGGTAATTCAAGATGGGTTTCTGTTATCGAATGGTACAAAAAGGATGGTATTGTGGATGTTGTTGTTGCTGTAAGGGTAAATTTGTATGATTTGAACGAAGAATTTTCATTCATTGGAAGTCTCAAGTTAGCAAATGATGTTCATTTTGCTGAAGCTTTTTCTGGTCACTCCTTCAACCTTGATAAGATTATGTTAGACAATAATGCCCAGCTCCTTCCACCAATTGAAGAGATCCTGGGGAATGATTATGGAGCTAAGCTTGTTGTTGAGCCTTTTTGAGTTTTCACAACATTAAATAAAGACTCAACACATATGAAGAGTGGTGCTAAGGAAGTTGTAATTCAGCTGCTTCAGTTGAGGAGACTCTCTTTGTTGTTGCAGTAAATGAAAAGATCAACAAGTCAAGCATGAACATAGTTTCTATCACTAGTTGGACTACCAATTGTCTTGCTTCCCTTGTCAAGATGGTTCGTGAGGAGTGTGGTATCGTTGAGGGTTTAATGACAACTACCTATGCAACCATAACAATACAAAAGAATATCGATGGACTTTTCCTACCTTGTCAGAAGTATTATGAAATTGGTGCTCACTTTACTAATTGTCAGGTGAACTTGCAATCCAAGAAAATGCCAAAGAGCTAACCATGTGTTCTTTAGCAGCTCTTGCTATTGGTTTGCTTCATCAGAATTTTAAAGAGTTGTTTGTGCTTGACAACACTCCTATGCTACTTGGTATTGAGACACCAAGTAGGTTGTTGGTCGCTAAAGTAAGTTTTGGTGCTGATATAGGAGCAGACCATGATGTTGTGTGGTTTCAACAAGACTTTGGCATATATTTGTGCAATTTCTTTAACACTAGACATGTCTTAAAAGTTTTGAAAATGGAAGGGAATAATTTTGACAAGGCTCACCAGTCTGCTCCTTGTGTCTTGCTCTTTGATGAACTTGATTCAATTGCTATTGCAGATGACGCAACTAGTTTTGCTTCAAGAGTTCATGTTTTACGGTCCTTCTTAGTCCCTATTATATGTGGGAATGTTGGCGAAATGAATCGTGTCCCCAAGGTGCAAGAAATTGTTTCAGCAAATTGTGGCAAGTCTACACTTAAAGGGATAAAAGCTATTATTCAAGGTGGTATCCTTCGAGGTGATGTTAAACAGTTGCTTCTTTTGAAGATAATTCTTCTGTCAATTGTAGACAACTAGTCTAGGTAGAAATCAGATGCAATCATTAAGATTAATAGCTCAAGTTTTGAAGGGGGGATTATTTTTATAAGTTGGGCAAAAGAGATGATAATGTGAACATGATTATTGGTGCTAGAGTCCGTATCATCGATAATATTTTTGCTAGGAATTTTCTTGGCAAAGACTCAGATATTATAATTAATTACAAAATGGTTGTGAACCATTCAGCTAGCTCGCAAGGGATTGTTGATGATTGCTCGTCTTAGGGTGCATCTAATTGGGATCATGTCAGGAAAGAAAATTGCTATATATATGTTGTGAGGTCAATATCAATCATTACTACAGAAATGTAAGCATAGGTGCACTTGCCTAGTATGTGTCATTGAGTTAGTTCAAGGTGGATGGAAGTGTTCAATGTATCGGGTTCTAGTAGTTGAAGTGAATTTCAGCCATGGTAGCAATCATTTGACAATATGCCACACATTGTTTCAACTTTTGATACTAGAGACTTTGATCATGTAATGCCAATAGCAATTGCTAGTAAGTGTTCATGGGTTACGAATACATTCAACAAGGGTGTTATAACAACAGATGAGGTGTGGCAGAAGAAAAAGGTGGAAATTTTGTTGTAGAGGAACAAGTTCACAATCCAGATGATTATGAACCATCCTTCATCCTTAAGGACAAGGATGTTTTGAGGGGAGGGGTGTTGTTATATACCCAAATGAATGTCAAGTAGCACACAATAGCATAATAGCATAGTCTGAGTAGTAAATCTGTATTAGCTGTTTTAATTAATAGTTAATAGTAAGTTAAAGGTTACTAAAGAGTTAGTTAATGGGGAGTCTGTAAATGAAGGGAACACACTATATGTAATAGAATATGACTATATGGAAGGAATATCAGAAAATATAACAAAAAAATATCTAACTTTCTCTCTCTTGGTACTCTTTCTCTCTGGTCTCTATTTTCTTCCTCTGTTCTTCCTTTTCTACTATCTTCTTCTCTTAATTTCTGCAACATCTCGGTAAGGATCGTAACACTTTAATATTGACAATGATGTTTAACTTATTGCTTTTATTTTCTTATGCTTTCTAATTTTTTGATATTTTTCTTGTTAATGCAGTCAAGAAGGAAATATGAATGATAACTGGCAGATGAGGAAACTGAATACCTGTAAAATTTCCAGGTAATATTCTACCTAGTAATGAATCGCAGGTTTCACTATGTAAAAAAGTGTCAAACGTGGAGTTTCTATAAACTTTTTGTACTCCGCTGATATCCTGTCCCTCATTGATTATTTGAAGTTCATTGTCTTATTTTGAGGTTACACTTACATAGCTTAATTGTAATGGTAGAACTGCTAATTTGTAAATTATTTAACTTACAAGAATGTGATGTGACATTCAATTTTAGGGACCAGTTGGTTGAACAAGCCCACATAATTATCATAAGAATCCTGCCATTAACTCTACTGTTTGATCATTAGGTTTTAGAATCCACTTGCTCACTTACAGTTTGTTTTCTGTATGAAGGATTAGTAAAGATTGAATATTTGATGAGGATAGTAGATTTAAAGAATTATTCTCATGATTTATGTTGTGCACTGTTTATTTAAGGTGTTAAGTTGTATTCTTCAAATAATTACAAATTATGTGTCATATAAAAGTTTTCAATTGCTGTAGCAATATGTGGGATTATCATTGCAGCTGTTGTCTTGTTAAATTGACCAGGAGAAAGAACTCCCAAATGCAATAAAAGGACCTGATGTTGATACCATGAAAACACCAAATCCTGTAAACACACTTAGTGGTAACATCTCTTTAGATATTGCTAAGACAGGTCTTGTTTAATACAGTGATGAAAGTGAAGATGATTGGTATTTTTATTTGCAATGTCACTGGAGTTACCATTATTCATATAGGTTTTTGTTCTCATCCTTTGTAAACACAAAGCACATGACTTACCCACCAAAGCACACAATGCATGGACCAATACTACATATCTTTAATTAAGAAAAGCCTAAAAATTAGGAGGTTTATTTATATTAAGATAATTCCTGTAAGAACTTGATTGGAAAATTATTTCAGTTCAGTTATCTTAAAAAAGAAATTATTTCGAGTTCCTTATGAGCAAAACAAGCTCAGGTTTCATTCTTAGATATCTAGATGGTAGAGAGCGTTGGCATGAAGCCCTTTTACAATAAAAAGAATTAGAAAGCTGAGGGAGTGACTCTTTTGTCCTTGTGTAGTTGAACCTGAAGCACTCATGTGAAGTGATACTAAGAAATGATGTTTATTAAGGTCTCATGCTTTCCTCTCTCTACAGTAACGCCATTTCTAGCTACTGCAATAACATGTGAGCATTGGCCAGCTCTAGTGTAGTTAGGTTTGTAAACGAACCGAATATGAACAAACTAACTGATGTTTTTGTTCGTTCGTTTGTTTTTTTGTGTCGTTCGTGTTTATTAAAGAATTTGGTTTTTACATTTATTTTCGTTCGTTTGTTTGGTAGGGATTGTTTATTAAATGTTCGCGAACAAGCTCGTTTGCCTTAAACGAACGCGTTCGTAAACATGTAAACAAACGCATTCACGAACATTTAAACGAAAGCATTCGCAAACAAGTGTTCATAAACCATTCAACAAACACATTCGTTCGTGAACATATGTTCATAAACAAACTAAATATGAAATATTAAAAATCCTATATAAAGATTAAGAGTTTATATATGATATACTGACAGTGTATAGTTTCTATACACTGTCAATGCATCAAAGGTTGACATTTCATCAATAGGCCCTTATGGGCAAATTAAAAAAATTTATTTATATTTGCATATAAGGGCCTATTAATGAGGTGTCAACCTATGATGCATTGACAGTATATAGAAACTATACACTATCAGTGCATCATATATAAATCCAAAGATTAAATCTCACATGCAAATTGAAATCATTCAACACGAAATCTTAAATACAGTACAACTTAAGTCAGCAATGTTTTATTAAAATTGATAATTATAATTTTAAGTATAATTTGTATCATATATATATATATACACACACACACACACACACACACACACACACATATAGGGGTATACATATACTAAAGTATCATATATATGTGTGTGTATACCCATATGTGTAATGTATATATAAATGGTCAATGGATAAGAATGAGATCTTAACTTATTAAGAAACTCTTATTAATTTAATTTTAGTACATTATGTTTAAAATTAAAAAAATAATTATTTTAAGCATAATTAACTAATTCAATTTTATAACTATTTTATTATTATATTTTATTAATTTTTTAAGCCAACAAAGCTATATTGTATAAATATGTTTAAGCATTAGATACTAAATTTTTAGGTTAATGTCTTAAAATAGGATATATATATTATATAACTTATATAATATAAATAATTTTAGTATTTTAGTAAATAACAAACAAACAATAAATAACATTTTAAATGAACGAGTTATGAACGAGTTATAAACGAACATAAACGAATAAACAACAAATGACACTTTACATGAACTAGCAATAAACGAATATAAAGAGCCTATTTACGAATAAAAACGAATGAACTACACTTTTGTTCATGTTTGGCTTGTTTAATAAACGAACACTAAAATTTGTTTGTTTTCGTTCATTAAGCTTAATAAACAAATATAAACTGAACGAATTTACGAACGATTCTTTTAACATTCTCGTTTACGGCCTTAGGTGCAACTAAAAATTTCTGCCTCACTTGCATTGCCTCCCTTTTCGTATGTATGTTGGCAGGTGTCTATCAGTAAACAAAACAGGTTCTTGGCTTACAATACCCCTCTGCTGCCTCAGCTACTTAATTGGAGCATTTGTTGCTCAACTCCATCTAGAGTAGTATGACCTGAATCAATATCATAAAATCTCTGCAATAGTGAGATTACAGTTCACTTCCACCCTCCACTTTCTCCAGCCAGAGCAACTGTCTGTTGCGTAGAGATTCACAGCATAAAATTTAGACTCTAAGATTAACTTTTGTAGTTAAACTGCTTGAAAGTTAGAAAGAGATAAGGGTTAGTTTGAATGAGTGGTGAGATTGGTTCGGTGAAATTGAAAATAACAGTGGCAATGAAAATAATTATTGTAACAGTTAGATTGGATAGTGTAGCCATGATATGTGTTTGGATTTTAGATGCAATTACAACAATTGTGATGGTGAAATGAGTGTTGCAAAAAAAAAAAATACGGGCATTAAATTAAAATTTATATATAATGAAATTTATAATACAAATTTTTATTTGTGAAGTTAATAATTAATTAAAAATATTAAATTTATATTTTATCAAATAATATTTTTTAATAATTTAGAAACTATTAAAATTATTTGTATATCAAATCATTTTTTTATTAAATATTTAAAATTATTTATATAGATTTTAATATTTAATATATTAAATATTAAAATTTTATTTAATAGATAATAAATAAACTCCAAACCCTAAACCTCAAAATAGAAAATGAAAAATAAAAAAAACAGGGGTAAAATAGAATGAAAGAATTAATAAAATAAATAATTAGAAATTTTTAACTAAAAAAATTTAAAAAAATTAAAAAAAAGAGTAAAGTGAAAGTTTTCATTCTCATCAGAGGACCAGTATTGAGCCCTCTTCCCTCCAATGGATTCAGTGGAGAGAAAACCTCTCACTACACTGACGAGATGCAATCCAAATCCAATTGACCTTAAGGGGCGTTTGGTTCAATGAATTTTTTATTCCGGTCAATAATTTTTTTTCGTAATATGATTACCATGTTTGGTTTATGAAATTTTTTCACACCGGGAATTTCATATTCCCAACAGTGCAAAGAGGGGGGAAAATGAGGTGAAAAAATTCCCACCAAAACTTGAGATATTTTTTTTTCGGGGGAAAACAACTTTTTATGCCTATTTTACCCTTCAATAATTATATTTTGTTTCCATTTTACTCCTAAACCTATCTAATATTACAACTATTGTTTTTTTCTTATTTTGATGAAGAGAAAAATGAATTTAAAATCAAATGGACCAATAATAAGATGGACCCTATGATTTTTGATTAATCAAAATCAATTTAATATAGTAATATTTTGTTAAATCAAAATAATTTACATAACAAAAATCTTATAAAAAAGGGACTAAATAAATAAATGAGTATCTTAAATAAATAAATAAGTAATTAATTTAAATATAATTTATATCAAATGTTATTCACTCTACATCAACTAATAATATAGAGGGTATTATAGTAAAATAAGTAATTAAGTAATCTTACTTCCCTTTAACCAAACACAGAAATCTTATATTCCTACCAATACAACCAAACACAAGAATCTAGTATTACTAAGAATCAGTCAAGTAAAATAATTTTTCGTTAAATAATTCATAAAAATAATTCTAAATTTTGCGAACCAAACGATCCTTTAAAGCAATCATATTACCTTGCCAGGAATAGCCTAGTACAAGTCCTATAAAATTTTGAATGTCGGGCCTTAATGGATCTTTTTTTTTCTTTGCTGGATAAGGAACAATAAAATAAAAAGAAGGCCTTAATGGATACCTAAAAGCTTACATGACAAAAAAAAATTCTCCTTTCACATTTTCTAATGTCACCCGTTACTCATCACGTCATCACATGACAAACCACACTTAACCTAAGCCTCAGGACATCACTTTCGCTTATGCTACAACTTAAAACAAAAAACTTGATTTTCTATGGGTCAGGCCAAAGTTTTGGGCTTTCGACAGATGATGAAAGATTACCCGCTGTCCGCTTGTAACGAAAACGAAATTTAACAAAGTCTAGTTAATATTTTCATTCAAAAATAAAATGAATTAATTACCTACCAAATCACCCTTTCTAGAACATCTTAATTTATAAATTATAAAAAGAGAATAATATTTGTTATCTGACACGTATGCATGAAGTATAAAACTTGTTATAAGCCCACGACCATACATAGTTAACACTTTATATTAAAAATTTATTTATTAACTAAAATGTAGGCCCGCGCTTCGCAGCGGGTCTGGCATTAATTTAGACTTGTTATTCTATTCCAACATGCAAGACTACCATTAGCATAAATCTTTACAGAAGTTGAGAGATTTGGATAAGGACCACTATTTCGCAACCTTTCTAAATCCTAAGAGCAAGAAAAAGAAATACAAATACAAATACAAGTTAAACATGTTTTTTTTTTTGTTCAAATCAACAAAGAACAGGAACTTAAATGTTCCTAAAAATCCTAAAGCAACAACAACAAAAAAAATTGTGATTTTGAAGATCAACAGTTGAACTTGCACTAATAGACAATAATTGCCAATCAAGATATTTTTGTCGATATTGAATTGTTTTAAACCAGCAGAAAAGAATTAATTATAACTGGTGAGGGCATTTGAGCACTTGCTAAAATAGTTTGGTTTTATACTTGATATATGAACCGCTTATATTTGAATGTAACTTCAACCAAGTGCTTTGGCAAATGTTTCTTATAAAATTTTTCAAAAAAATTGAGAGTCAAGAAAAAAAAAGAAAAGAATAAGTAGAATGAAGCATTAAATCACTTAAAATTTTGAAAACATTACCAGCATGCAGGATATTATCGATACGCAAGATATGTATATATTTGTTTTTGTCCCTATTCAACCAAATCCCTGAATGTTTTGGTTACAAATTCAATGAAGAAATTTGGCTTTGAGCTAGTGTCATCAGACATTGTGTATTATGAAGAGCTACTATTGTCAATGATTATAATTTTGGTAATGTTTTACTTAGACTTGCATTGAAAGCTGTAAGGCAAAAAAGTTCATTCTTAAGCATGAGAGGAAAAGTATGTAACATAGAAGGAATAACGTTAGAAATAAAACAAAAAAATTACAAACCATACATATATTTGCAATTATTTATTATCGAAAAATTTGCAATTATTTTTCTTACTGTACGGAAACAATCAACCAATAGTACAGAAAATTTGTCCAACTATTTTAAAAAATGTTAATTTTTTTTGTTTAAATGCAAAGCATTGCTTAGTTGCTCCAGTCAAAGTGAACACAGTAAAGCAAGAGAGGAGAGGGTAAAAAGCAAAATAAAAGGCACAAAATGGTTTTTTTCCCTCTTATCTAATAGATGACACAATAGGTTGGCCAAAAAGGAACCAAAATCAATTAATACAAAGAGAGGGTACGGTATTTGATGGTAACCGGTAGAAGTTTTGCTGGTACAAAAACAGGTCATAGGGAAATTTCGGATTGGAGTTTCTTGTGCAGGGAGCACACTTGTGCAATTCGAGTACCCGGCCCACAACCAAAGAGTGAAGGAAGAACCAACAACCGGGGTAGGAAGCAAAATCTGACAATAACCAGTCCTATAGAAACTGCAGATAACAAAAGGATATGGATTTCTCAAATTGCCCAAACAAAAGCGTATATGAAAAAGGCACGGAGGGGCTAATGATGACAATAAGTGGCAAGCGACGTGGCTTCATGTGGGGAAAGAAAATCCCATAAAATTTATTTATACTAGAATGTAGGCCCGCACTTCGCAACGGGTCTGGTATCAATTTAGATTTGTTATTCTAATCCAACGTGCAGGACTACTATTAGCATAAATCTTTACAGAGTTGAGAGATTTGGATAAGGACCCACTATTTGGCAACCTTAAATCCTAAGATCAAGCAAAAGAAATAGAAATAGAAATGCAAGTTAAACATGTTTTTTTTATTGGTTCAAATCAACAAAGAACAGGAACTTAAATGTTCCTAAAAATCCCAAAGTAACAACAATAAAAAAATTGTGATTTTGAAGATCAGCTGTTGAACTTACACAAATAGACAACAATTGCCAATCAAGATATCTTTGTCGATATTGAATTGTTTTAAACCAACAGAAAAGAATTAATTATGACCGGTGAGGATGCTTGAGCACTTGCTAAAATAGCTTGGTTTTATACTTGATATATGAACTGTTTATATTTGAGTGTAACTTCAACCAAGTGCTTTGACAAATGTTTCTTATAAAAATTTTTCAAAAATATTGAGTCAAGAAAAAAAAAGAAAAGAATAAGAAGGATGAAGCATTAAATCATTTAAAATTTTGAAAACATTATCAGCATGCAGAATATTATCTGTACACAGGATGTTTATATTCTTTTTTGTCCCTATTCAACCAAATCCCTAGATGTTTTGGTTACAAATTCAATGAAGAAATTTGGCTTCGAGCTAGTGTCATCAGACATTGTGTATTATGAAGAGGTAGTATTGTCAATGATTATGATTTTGGTGATGTTTTACTTAGACTTGCATTGAAAGTTACAAGGCAAAAAAGTTCATTCATAAACATGGGAAGAAAAGCACGTAACATAAAAAGAATAGAATAGAATTAGAAATAAAAAAAAATATAAAACATACATAAATTTGCAATTATTTTGCTTAATGTACGGAAAAAATCAACCAAGAATACAGAAATTTTGTCCAACTATTTAAAAATTTGTTTAAATGCAAAGCATTGCTTAGATGCTCCGGCCAAAGTGAACACAGTAAAGCAAAAGAGGCGAGGGTAAAATGCAAAATAAAAGGCACAACCTATCTAATAGATGACACAATAGGTTCGCCAAAAGGGAACCAAAATCAATCAATGCAAGAAGGGGTATGGGATTTGATGGTCACCGAGTAGAAGTTTTGCTGGTACGAAAACGGGTCATGGGAAAATTTCGGATTGGAGTTTCCTGTGCATGGAGCACACTTGTGCAATTCGAGTACCCGGCCCACAACCAAAGAGTGAAGGAAGAAACCAACTATCGGGGTAGGAAGCAAAATCTGACAGTAGTCAGTCCTACAGAAACTGCAAATGACAAAAAAATGGATTTCTCAAATTATCCAAACAAAAGCGTATATTAAAAAGGCACGGAGGGGCTGATGATGACAATAAGTGGGGAGGTGATGTGGCTTCATGTGAGAAGAGGAAATCTCACAAAATTTATTTATATGATTTATATGATGATTGCCTATCCGCCATACGTTGTTATATTCCAATTCCAATGGTTTTGAAAATTCAATGTATCTGTGATCTGTCGTTTATAATAACTTAGTTTGGTTTATTTAATTTTTCCGTTATTTTATCAAGTTAACTCTTACCTGCTCGTTTAAGTAATAATTTTTTTTTGAGAGAACAAAACACTTCGTTTGTGACATGACAGCTTTAAAAGTAGCTGTTGTTTACAGCAACTGAATCCAAGTTGCCTGAGTGCCCTATAACAAAACTATGCTAATGTAATGTCATCATTTACAAAATCACTATAGTTTTGTGATGTGCTGTGTTTCTCTGACCAAAAAAAATGTCATCATTTAAGGAAAAAAAAAAGAATGTGACGATGGAATCCATTTATGCCATCACCCATGACGTTTGATCGCTACAGCATCTGCCTCGGGCCATTAATTTATTACTTATTCTTCATGAAATGTTCTACAAAAGAATCCTGCAAAAGCTAAACAGGGGTCGAATGAAGATCACGTTGTCTGCCGAACGGACGCTTAAAGAAACCTCCGCAAGGTTTAAATTAATAAAAAAAAAAATTCACACTCCAATAATACAAATAGTGCTTAGCATCCTCAAAAGCTATTATACCTTTTGCTTTGTCTAATAAATTTATCATTTAATTGATAAAACAGATTAGATTTGAAAATAACTAGAGCGGAGAACAGAATAAGAGAATTTTTTTTAGTGAAATTTATGATTACATCAAAATTCAAAAACCAAAAAAAATTATAATTAATTAGAAGTTTATTATGCAGTGGAGGCATTCATGTGAAGTGCAACTAAGGAGGCATAGAACCCATCTTTGATGTTTATCAAAGTGTCATGCTTTCCTTTCTCTACAATAACGCCATTTTTGACCACTGCGATTACATCTGCATTCTTGATTGTGGATAGCCTATGGGCAACCACAACTGTTGTGCGGTTCACCATGATTCTATCTAGCGCATCTTGGACCACTCTCTCGGATTCAGCATCCAATGCACTCGTAGCCTCGTCTAGTAGCAGTATCTTCGGACTTTTAACTATGGCTCGCGCAATGGCTACCCGTTGCTTCTGTCCTCCGGACAGCTGAACCCCGCGCTCTCCAACTACAGTATCGTAACCCTGGATTACGTATTTTTTGAAGGAAA
This sequence comes from Heritiera littoralis, assembly GCA_031772115.1. NCBI lineage: Eukaryota > Viridiplantae > Streptophyta > Magnoliopsida > Malvales > Malvaceae > Heritiera > Heritiera littoralis. Next base: position 5,010,146 of record JAPDPK010000004.1, read on the forward strand.
AGATTAGTAAGCGATCAAGCATATTTGGTACCAGGAATAATTGATATGTTGAACGAATTTGGAGACTGTTTGTGGTCTCTAACCTGGTGTAATGAACTGATGAACTTGTGAGCATTGGCCAACTCTGATGCGGCTAGAATTTCTGATTCAGTTGCATTTCCTCCCTTTCCATATGCAATGTTGGCACGGATTGTATCATTGAACAAAACTGGTTCTTGGCTCACAAGGCCCATCTGTTGCCTCAACCACTTCAGTTGGAGCTTTTGGATTTCAATTCCATCGAGAGTAATATGTCCCGAATCAGGATCATAAAATCTTTGGAGTAATGAGATTACCGTGGATTTCCCACTCCCACTTTCTCCCACCAGAGCCACAGTCTGAAAGAGAGATTGACATTTAGTAGTATGATATTAGGCCCTTTTAACTATGATGATGAAATGAAATACGAGTTCAAATTGGCAATGGAATATTATTACCTTGCCAGCGTGAATAGACAAACTCAAGTCTCGGAGAATTTGAATATCCGGCCTTAATGGATACTTAAAACTTACATGACGAAACTCGATATCTCCCTTCACATTTTCTGGTGTCATCCCAGACTCATCGCTTGGGTCTATATTGGACTTGCGATCAATAATTGCAAATATGGAAGCCGCAGCACTCTTGGCTTTGCTGGAATCAGGAGCAAAGGAGCTTGATTGAGAAATTCCGACAGTTGCCATGGTCAAAGCAAAGAAAACCTGCCAAGTGGTACTTATCAATCTCAGTATCATAGAGACATACATAGTAAATCGGAGATCTTAAAACAGGCTTCAAGAGAAGCTTTATAGAGCTGGAAGATAGACTCACTCGAAAAACATCTGAGAATGTCGCATGGCCATGCTTAACAAGTTGAGCTCCTGCATAGAAACTGGTTGCATAAGCAGAAAACAGAAAGAAGAATGAAAGTCCAAATCCTGATCCACTGATCAAACCCTGCCTTATCCCTGTCTTCATAGGACCCTCGCATTTCTTTTTATAGAGTTCCATCACTTTTTCCTCTGCACAAAACGAAGCAACTGTTCTTATACTTCCAACTGCATCGTTAGCAACTTGGCTTGCCTCCTCGTACATCATCTGCAACCATTTATATTTACATCTAAATCAATAATGCGCTTAAAAAACGTATTGGCTTTACTTTAAAAGTATCAATTTTGAGCATACCTTTGCATCTGCACTAAATCCCTTCATGAATTTTACTTGAACATATCCATTGACCCCTATCAGAGGGATTATTACAAGGATAATAAGTGCCAACTGCCAACTAGCCACAAAAGCAATGACCAAACCAGCCACTGCCGATGCAAAGTTCGAGACCAACTGAGCTAGTGCATCTCCAACCAGGGCACGTATTGAGGCTGCGTCTGCTGAGAGCCTTGCACCGATTGAACCACTAGAATTATCTGGTTCGTCAAACCAACCAACTTCCATGTGGACAACTTTCTCAAAACACATTGATCTGACTCGTTGGATTAGTTTACATCCAGCTATGGAAAAGAAGTATGTCCGTGCTGAACACGCCAATAATGATGCCAGGCCAAGGGCCATGAATATCAGTGCCCAGAATCTTGAATCCTTTTTCAGTTCATTGGGTGGTTTAAAGAATGATTCGATTACATCGGAAAGTAGGAGTCCATAAATTGGCAGTATGACACCATTGGCAGCTGCGGATATGGTTCCAAGTAGGATCACAGGAATCTCTGGCTTGTTGAGATAAGCAAGCCGGCGGATGGGAACCTCTGGAGCCTGTTCTGATGGTAGTTCAGCAGGGTCTTTTGTGTCCACCGTTGCAGGATCAGTGACATTCATTGCTGTAGGTAAACCAAAAGATACAGAGAAAGAATGGCGGCTGCTATTTCCCATGGATGATCCCCTGCTGATTGATCGCTTCAATGACCTTCTTAGGCTCGATTGTCCAAATGATTCTGGAGTAACCTCTGATACTTCTGCTACCTGTTCCGACTGTTTATTTACTTCTTGTAATCGAATAAGCTGAGAGTAAGCTCCCTCAGGATCCTGGAGTAGTTCTGAATGTGACCCTGCTCAATTCGTAAAAATTTTATTAACAGTTGATAAATTGTATCTCTTGCAGAGTTCAACGAAGATAGGCTTTTAACCTACCTTTTTCAACCATCTTCCCTCGGTGAATTACAGCAATCATATCTGCATTTCTCACAGTACTCAAACGATGAGCAACAATGACAGTAGTCCTATTGCCCATTATTCTGTCCAACGCCTCTTGCACTACTCTTTCAGATTCTGCATCTAGTGCACTTGTAGCTTCGTCCAAAAGTAAAATCCGTGGGTTCTTCAGAATTGCTCTTGCTATTGCCACTCTCTGCTTTTGTCCGCCAGAAAGCTGAGTTCCATGCTCTCCAACCATTGTATCTAGTCCCTATTTATGGAGTTCAAGGTTTTCGTAAGTAAATGTACAATTAATATATATAATTACAAAAGTTGAGACATAAAATAAGAAATAATCATGTCATGTGGACATGAAATTAGAACCTGAGGTAGTTTATCGATGAACTTAGCGGCATTTGCGAGTTCAGCTGCGGCTCGTATCTCTTCTGTGGTTGCACCTTCCTTTGCATACGCAATATTGTCCCTAATGCTTGATGTAAACAACACAGGTTCCTGGCTAACAAGACCAATCTTTCCCCTGATCCATTTAAGCTGGAACTCCTTGAGATTAATGCCATCAATAAGAACTTCACCAGCATGGGGATCATAAAATCTCTCTATCAGACTGATCACAGTTGATTTCCCACTTCCGCTTTGTCCAACCAAAGCAGCCGTTGTGCCACTCGGAATGGAAAGAGAAAATCCACTGAAAATTTGCTCCTCTGGTCTGGCAGGGTAAGTGAAATAAACATCCCTCAGTTCTACATCCCCGTGAATGTCCTCTAATACTTTCCCACTCGTGTCATAGGAGTCAATCGCTGGCTTCCTTTTGATGGTCTCAAACATCTTAAAGGCTGCAGCTTGACCGGCGGCAAATGCACTCATGCATGGAGATGCCTGCCCCAGGGACCTGAAACATCCACAAGCACAAGGAATTTAGCCTATGAAGCATGCATAATAAGTAGAAGATGAACAAAATTGAAATTTTAAACTCACATGGAACCGGTCAACACAGCGATAATCACATTAAGAACTTGACCACCAGTGTACCCTTTCTCCAAAATCATCTTCCCACCAAACCATATAGCCAAAGCATAACTGCAGAATATAATTAGCATAAGGATGCCAAGGCCTAGTCCAGCAGCGGAGCCCTCCTGAACGCCTGATTTGTAAGCACTGGCAAGAAATTTGTTGTAATTGCTTATGGCTTTCTTCTCACCGGTAAATGATGCAACCTGGAATCAAATCGAATAATTGGTCAACATTTTTTCTGAAAAACAGAAAGACGTACAACCATCTTTTATATAGAACATACAGTTCTGATGGAACCAATCGTCTGTTCAACAACGGTGGCAGCTTTAGCATAAGCAGTTTGTCCACGGGATGCCATCTTGGATATCGTAATCGCCATGGCTCCACCAGATACCACAAGGAGAGGGATAGAAGACAACATGACAAGGGTAAGAAGCCATCCTTTGATAAACGCTATAATAAAACCTCCAAAGAATGTTGACATCAGCTGTATAAACTTCCCAACCTGCGAATTATAGGTAAACATATGATTTCAACGGGACTTTTGGCTCTCAAAGGATTTAATCGTCACAGAGTCGAGATATATACCTTCTCGCCCATGGCGTCCTGTATAAGAACCGTGTCACCGGACATTCTTCCGACAACCTCTCCTGTGTTTGTTTCGACATCGAAGAAACCAACATCTTGCCTCAATATGGTTTTCAAGTACAAGCCCCTTATTCGAGCAGCCTGCCTCTCGCCCGTGACCATCCAGCAGGTCACCTCTGAAAACAACAAACCCAAGCTTCTCAGTCTCTGAGTGATAAAACATCAGGCATAGGGTTTAGATGAGAGGTTTACTTACGGAGAAACGCCGCCACCGCAGCCCCCACTGCCAGGTAGACAAATTTCAAAGCGACCTAAGATTTTTCAAGAACCAAGTTAAAGATGTCTTTATTTCAGAAATCCAACAAAATAATAAGCAAATTCAATCTTACAAGTTCATGCTACATGTTGTAGTACCTTGGAGACCACATCAACAACTCTGTCATTATTCTGGTTATCTCCAAAAGCGTCAATGAGATCCCCGAACAGGATTGTCATCAGGGGCATGCATACACCGTTCCCGACTGCACCGATTGTGCCGACGATCATTAAGAAGATATCCGTTGAATCGGCAAATGCAAACAGCTTGTAAAACGGAACCGTGTTAGTTTTCTCATCTCCTTTGCTGCTTTCTGATTCTTTGTTTTCTCCATTCACCCCAGAGACTTTCTCTGGCTCTTCCTGGCTCTTGGATGTACTGGCCGCATACAAGTCAGTATGATCATGATCATTCAAGCTACTCTCTGAGGCCATTGAGCAGCTCCCAAGCTAGTAGTTTGATACTCAACAACTTCAGAATCTGAAGGAATTATATTGCGTCTGTAGGAAACAATTGAATTAATTGGTCAAACTCAGAAAACTGTATAAATGAAGTCAGAAAAAGCACAACGACAGAAAGGTTGTTGCGAAATACTACTAGCTAAGGATCTGAAACTCTTGAAAGAAAACAAAAAAAAAGAACTAAATACTCTGTTCTTTGATATTGAAAGCTTTTTGAATTCCACAGATTTAGATTCACCAAAGAAACTCGAAGGCCCAACATGAGAAGGTTTGAAATGCGTAAAAGAGAAGAAAGTCAAAGCAAGAAATCAAATTTTTACTATGTCCTGGAAGATCAGACAGACACACAATAAAGAAATTTTGTACCATCGGCGAATACAGACAACAAAGATCCCAGAGAAGATGAAGAGAGAGAGAAAACGTGGTTTAGTGAAGTAAAACTAAAAAGTAAGGCCAAGGATAGGGTAGTGAGAAGAGACAATTAAAAAAGACCGACGCTTCCCCTGTTTTTGACAGAAAATTTTCTCTGAAACAACGCCTTCCCTGCATCCATCTGAAAATAATAATAATCCGCAAAAGCTGATGTTTTAAGTACAAAACTTCATCATCATTGTTACACTGAGTGAAGAACATACCATCGACAAAGCCAAATCCCAAAGAAAAAGAGAACAAAAGAACAGAACAATGAAAAAAGTGATTGAGAAGAATTACCTACCAAAGTTGAAGAAAGCAGTTGAAATGAAACACTCTCAGCGATCTGGAATTGTCCACTTATTCCCACTTTGTGTCCGACTGGCCTCTCTATTTACGTTTGAGCTGTCTGAAAACATATTTATACGCGCTCTGACGAGTCTTGCCTTGAACAGCAAGCATTTTGTCCTGCAAAATATTCGCAAAACTTAGCTAGCTGCAAGCATTCAAGTTGGTCAAAAATTTCCTAGTCTTTCGCATTGTCAACCATATCCCAATTGTTTTTGCCTTTCCTCCAAGCAATATTATAAAAGACCCTATAACATACAAGATGTTGGTTATTTATGCGTATCTTCTACGAATGTATGCAACCATGTTCATTTAATTTAGCTCACACCTCTAGACGGGAAAATTACAACTTTGGATATTATTAACCCTACGTCCAAGTTTTCTCGACTAGAAACAATCTATAACTTGAAGTTTTTGGGAAATTTTTCTCTTCTATTATCGGCAATTTAATTAGATTGCTTAATTGGCTTGGAGCATTTTTGAATTACCGCTGAAAAAGACGGTCATAAAATAAGGCCGTAAGGAAATCAAATGAAGTAGAAAAAAGACAAGGCTAAAACGTATACTTGATTTTGCTAAGCTAAATTAGAAAATTATAATATCTTCTGAAATGACTACATCAAGTTAGTATTACCGTAATGGTACCAATAAAAAATAGACTTTAATTTAGAAAAAAAAAATAGTCAGAGAAATTTACTTTCTCAATTTCAATTTTCTTTTAATTTAATACGAAAGTTTACATTCTATCTTAAGATTCATGTTTCAATTTTTTTTTTATGAAATTATCAAATAATAATTGCAGCTTCAGCTGACGAAAACCTGGTTTAAAAATAAAAAGCACAGAATAAAATTTATTACAACATGACTTTAGCTTTACTGCCAGTAAAGTTGAGGCACTAATTTTGACTTTAGGAAATGGGTTTTGACCATATTAACGTGATAATAATACTCAACAATCATAGAGCGGTAAATCTTTAAAACAATTATTGCCCATCTGAATCTGAATCATATTTTTGTCCATGCTATCTTTCGTTTGAATCGTTATTGCATTAAAAAACAATAAAAAAAGAAAGATTTTCAAACTTTTGATGTTAGGGGGTAAGTTTCACACGCTTCATATAAATGTATTCGAAATGATATGGACGGTCACGATAGGAGAGAAAGCAGAAAGAAATTGCCCACCCCCCAACTTTTCTCCCTCCTTACTCATTTCCGCAACAGGAAGATAATCATATAGGGAATTAACTTAAATTATAGAAGAATTATTATTCAAAATACTTACAATAATTTATGAATTTATATATGATGCATTGATAGTATATAGTTTTTATACACTGTCAATTCATCAGAGGTTGACACCTCATCAATAGGCCCTTATATGCAAATAAAAATAAATTTTTTTAATTTGCCCATAAAGGCCTATTGATGAGGTGCAATCTCTGATGCATTGACAGTGTATAGAAATTATACACTGTCAGTGCATCATATACAAACTCATAATTTATTTTAAATTTATGAATAAAATTAAAAATGATAATATAATTTATTTTAATTATTTAAAAATATTTATTAAAGGATTTTTTTGAAAAAAAAATAATTTAAGGAGTTTTCAATATTTAATTGAATCTATAAGATAAGCCACCTAATCCTTAATTAAAAAAAAATATAAAAATGGCTGAAGAATTCTCATTGAAAGATGATTGGAACTTGGCATCTTGTTGTCAAATTTGATGTCTGACTTCTGTTCGGCCACCCTTTTCGGGGAAGTGCATAAGGTGGCCATTGGCCAACTATATTCCACAATTAATTCAACAGTATTTTCACGTGTCGCTTGATGCATTGTGACGGGTCCTGTTGGAGAACTGAGAAAAGTGTTTTGGTTGGCTTTTATGCGATTCTAGATGGTCTTCTTTTTCCCTTTTTTTAGTCGGAATTTTAACGAGAATCGCTTAGCAAAGTAATTAATAAAGTAATTTCTGTTGTTGAATATGAGGCTAGATTAACATAGAGTCTAACAACCCTGATTTCATTGCAACTTCTTTTATTTTTTTTATTTTATAAATATTAAAAAGATTGAATTAAGTAAAGCAAGAATCATGCTTCTTAGATTCATTGACTGTGTTTTGCAGGGTTTGAAATTAGTGTCAATTTGCAAGCAAGGAGATCAGATTGGGTGCATGTTGAACCTTGTTCATTAAGAATATGATCAAACTAAATGCTGATCCAAAAAACAAAAGTCAAACTAAATGAAATCTGTTCAACTGAGCACATTTAAATTATTTCAGTTGAACAAAATGTTAGTTAGCCCATTACTAATCAAAGGGCTTTCACGTTATCTCATTTTTTAATTATTTTTAATTTTCTTAAAGATTAAAATAGAAAAAAAAATCTTTGAATTTTATTATTTTATGTATGCAAGGATCCATACTTTCATTGCATCCATTTAAGTTTTCAATATTTAACGTACAAAATCTTTAATTTTTACTTAAATAATCTTTTAACTTTAAACTTATGTCTAAATCAATATTTTGTTTAAGATAAAAGACTTATCCGAGCAGTAATCAAAAGATAACAATTTATTTGGACACAATAAAAATATAAAATAATATTTTAAAAATCAAATAGTTCAGCTTTTTTTTTAATATTTTAGTCCTTGACTAGTTTTAAATTCCATTCACATATAAAATAAGAAATTGGAAAAACTTCCATCTGACTATACGCATACTTGTTTGGCCATTTACCGACGCTTTGATATTTAACAATTTAACATTAAAACAAGAGTTTATATATGATGCACTGACAGTGTATAGTTTCTATAAACTATCAGTCAACTATGAAACGACACCTCATATGGAGATTTTTAAAAATAAAAATTAACAAAGTTTTTAAATTTATTTTTAAGGGTCTGTATACTTTTAAACTTTATTCTTTAAAGAAATATCATTTTATTGTTGACCGATAGAAATTATATATTATCAGTGTATTATATATAAATTCTTAAAACAAATATATATATATATATATATATATATATGACTGTTGCAACTTGGACAAAAATGTTTATATCAGATGAGAAATAATTTGATAAAATAATGGTCACTACTCAGAAAAATTAATGAGATGGGGGAGAATTAAATCTAAGGAGCTTTGTTTGAAGTTTTTCATTAAATTTGTAAACAGTTGAATAAAACCCGGGCCTCTGATTCTTTCAAAATTCCAAATCCAGAAGGCAAAAATAAAATATGTGCAAATCCAAAAATAAGCATGAGAGAACTTTGTTGGAAAATCATTTGATGCATGAAGTCAATGTGATGTAGCCTGCCAGACAATCTTTATGGTTAAAATTGGGCAAAAAACACATGTGCACAGTAGTGGCAATCGCAATTATTGTGTTGTCCATTCTTTAGACCAGTGTAGGTCGTAGTGTAGAGCACTTGCTTGTTATAAGCCGGACAGAGCTAGAAAGCCACGCAACAATTTGATTATCATTTGCCAGTGGCAGTAGCTGTGGGGATCTAAGACTGGTGGCAGTTGTTCGTCGTTTAAGTTCTCTTTAGTTATAAAGGAAACTTTTAGTAAGATTAAAATTTTTTATTTTTTATAAGATTATTGTAAACATATATAATTAAGCATATATTTAATGTCATTAGATATAAAAATATTAAAAGTATTGTAAAACTAAATACGTGAGAATGAACGTAAATAAATGATAATTTTATTATAAAATTGTGTTTATATTTATTTTCATGTGTTTATAATATTTCTAATAAACTTTATATTTTATTATTAAATTTACATGTAACTATATGTATTTATGTTAATTAAAATTTTTACATTACGATAAGTCCTCCGGGCTGGGAAATGAATAAGGAATCAGAAAGCCCAAAGTCCAAAATCTCTGCCACGAAGGCTCAGTCAAATAATGCTGCATTAATAGGGTCTTACTCTTCGGTAGATAGCGTGCAAAACCCAATGGGAGCCGTAACTATATGTTTAAGGACTGACTTTTCTTTCGAATGTGTGGGTGAGGTGAATAAAGTCCCTTAGAAATCGTAATCTATAGACCATAAATTAATATTTTGGGATAAAACTCAAAGCTCAAACTAACTGCATGAAAGAAGCCCTATAATAGTTAGTACCTTTTGATTTAAAAAAAAAAACTCACATTTTATTCATTCATTATTTCTTTCTTTTTTTTCTTAAACAGCTTCTAACAAAGAATTATAATTAAGGTAAAATTATTAAGCTTTCAATCAATGAAAAGAGGAGAAAAGAAATAAAGGTGGAATAGACAAAGATAAGAAAAAAAGGTAAATAAAAAAGGTTTGAGAGAAATGGAAAATAAAAGAGCAAAATAATTAAAATATAATTAGAATAAATTAAAGGAAAAATAAAAAAAACACAAAATGAAATACAATTAATCACAAGGCAATACTATATAAATAATATTAAAATATTAAAAATCATATTTAAGACATAAATCTGTAATAAAAAAATTAATTAAAGTATTAAATTTTGTTAAATTTATTTGAATTTTTTATGCGCCATCTATTCCTCATCAACAGCAAATTCTATCAACTTACTATTAGTTTTAAGAATTTATATTTAATATACTGGCAACAAAGTACATTATTAACCAATTACAAAGTGTCATTTCATTAATAAGTAAAATTAAAAATATATACAAGTTGTTAAAAATAAATTAAAAATCTTTATTAATATTTATTTTTAAGAGTTTGTATATTTTTTAACTTTATGCATTAATAAATTAATTTTGTAATTGACAAGATTAATTTTAAACTGTAAAACGAATGAGATATCTATAGTTATACAAAAAATATATATAGTTGTTATGTTAGTGCATTAAAAAAATACATATAGTTGCTATGTTAGTGCATTAAATATAAATTTTAATTTTAATCTCATGCCATTAATCACAATTTTTTTTCTCTCTGACTTGAACAGAGGAGTTGGTATCAATATTTTACTAGACTCATTGTAGTGTGCATCGACAAAAACATGAAGATAGTTTAATGTATTAATAGTTTAATGTATTATGTAATTCAATATTTTACGTTGAAACAACATAAATTCTCCTTTCTTTCGAGTCAATGAAGCCACAGATTTCGCTGCAAACCCGAAACAAAGTGGGAGAAGAGGAAAAAGCATATAAAACTTCACACCTGTTTTCAACATGTCTTGCTGTATTGTTTTATTTTTATACTTCGTCCCTGAATAAAGCAACAGGACTTCACACATTGTTTAATTGTCAGACTAGTTTTGTCATCAGATGAAGGAAGGGCTGACGATGGTTCTCCTCAACACACCATGTCATCAAACGGATACCTTTCTTGGGCAATGGCAGTGACCCCATGATGCCAACAGGGATGATGGCAGAGCCAGGAATCGGAACCATGTGGACCGGAGGGCCCCATCCGTAGTCAACCTGATTGAACCCCAATCGACCCCATTCTGAAATAAATAAAGTGGTGTTGCCTAGAGGTGGTGCAAATGGGTCTTTACCATTTCTTAAGTAATCGCCATTCTTGAATTTTGCAAAATCCACGGGTAGCTTAGCCTTTGCTTCTTGTATCAGTTTTATCACCTCAATTGTTGCTGCTTGTGTAAGAAACTCGCATGGAGCTGCAATTGTTATTGGGAAGAAACAGTTGCCATAGAAGCCTTTTGGCAAAGCAGGGTCCAAAAGCTGACGGCAGTTTGCAAAGAAAAGAAGCCGGACTTCAGTATCTGGCTTGAAGTTTATTGCTCTTGTTCTGCGGTTCCAAAAATTGGCAGCTACAATTTCGAAAGCAGAGCAATACTGCCCTGTCGACTCATGGAATTCTTGCTTTAGCTGATTGATTTCATCCATGGAAATGTCAATACTCACATACTCTAGCCGGTTGTCTGGCATTGGGGGTGGCAAGTTGGCCCATACGTTAACATTTGCTTGGTGTGTTGGAGATGGAAAAAAGTCCCTATGCCAGACTGGTGCAATGCTTAGATTTTCCAGACCTCTTGCCAACTCTCCTACAGCGTTTAGGAATTGTGCAGAACCTAGGCCATCGCAAATGGTGTGACAAAATATGAGGCCTATGACAAAACCACCGCATGCAAATTGTGTAACCTGAAAAAAAAAAACATGCATTTAGACAAAACGTTTCTTAGGCTTCATCAGATTATTAGTATGGTTGGTTGAATTCAGTTTATGATCTACACAATTAATTACTATACCTGCATTTGTACAAGAGGTTCCATGCCTTCGCTTTTCGGAACTTCATCAGGAAGAAGTTCGTCGCAAAGAATGGACATATTAGCATTATCGAAGTAATTGAAGGCGGCAAGGGCACAATCAGCTGATGCCTCGACGAACCACACGCCTTCTCCGGAGCATTCAAGCTGAAGCTGACTTTCGCCTGAATCTCTTAGCCGTCCAGCAAGGGGGTAGTAGGGCACCAAGGCCTTTGACAAGGCTTCTCTAATGACTTTTGATGCTTCAGGGCCATACCTATAGACGTGCAATGTGCGAGTATAGCATCTGAGAACCGGTACTTTATCGATGAATGATAAGTCAAGCTTGCCAGATGGTGTTTGCTGAGATGGAGTTACCAGGCTTCGCCTTGATCTGATAACCGAGAGAGCCATTGAGAAGAATCTGGCTAAGACAGAAAAGACCCAGTGATCAATGCCCTGCAAGTCTGCAACAACATTTGTGAAATTATACTTTTATACATAAAACGAGAAGCTGGATATCTGTAATTTTAACAATATACGTAACTTCTTGGGTTTGAAGTTCAATTTGGCAATTAAGAAATAAGTTTGCCCAATGCAAGTTGCCTACATAATTTATTATTCTAGATGTCAGGTGATTTTTTGAATATTTAAAGTACGATTTACACATTAATTAATTTTTAGAATAATAGGACAAACTAAAAGTTTAAACTTCACTGTCACTACTATCAATTTGATAATAAAGTTATTAACACCACTATTAGTAATACATATAAGAATAGCATGCCATTAAGGACACATCACATTGTAATTAAGCCTAGAGATAGAAATAGTCTAGTTTGTATGCTATGTATAAACTATAGTAGTATTAAATTTAAGGGACACATACAGTTTTTTTTTTTGGTTCGAAACCCATACAGTTTTTTAATTAAGAAAGAGTCCAGATTTATAGTGGTATAATTTTTTCTGAAAGTATGTTTGCGGCCAGCAATGATTAGCTGCGATGCGAAGAGAAGAAGATGATGTGCATAGTTTCTGCAAGCAATCCGATTGTGTTCCAGTTGGCAAGCTTTGGTCCCACTAACGTAAGATTGGACGACACTCATAGGTTGGCGTATGACAATAAACTAACAACGCCACAGTTGAAACCAACTACCCTTCAACAACCACGACAATCTCGAAGCTCTGTCCCCTTCGTAAAGTAAAAGCATTTTTTTTTCCTTTTCTTTTTTTCTGAGATGGAAGATGTGCCTTTTCTCTCGCCCCACTCAAAATCCCAAACTCATCCCATCTTTGAAGACGAACATGATGGCTTCTCTTGCACAGCCCCACAATCAATCTCCACGCCAGCCATCTTTCCATCAGAAATTCAAGACCACCCACAAGTTCAACCCCCTTCGCATCTTGAATATCCTAGTACTCGGTCAAAGAAGCAGGGTTCTCTCCACCGATCTAAAACAGCTCCAGCCATGGCTGTCATGCGTGACCTGAAGCCTAAAATACCCCAAGTGCCTAGGCCTCAATCTGAGTCCAGCACGATTATCAGGCAAGCTGTTTTCTTGCTATCCATTTACTTATTACTTGGTGTTGCTATTTATTCTTTTAACAGAGATGAATTCTCCGGTATTGAGACTCACCCAGTTGTTGATGCCCTTTACTTCTGTATAGTCACCATGTGTACTATTGGTTATGGTGATATAGCTCCCTTAACCCCAGCTACCAAGATATTTGCTTGTGTTTTTGTATTGGTAGGTTTTGGTTTTATAGATATATTGTTGAGTGGGGTTGTCAATTATGTTCTTGACTTGCAAGAGAATATGATTTTAACTGGGATTCAGATGGAGAAATCACAAGAAGGGTTTTCAGCTAGGAATTACATTGTTGATGTAGATAAAGGAAGGATGAGGATAAGACTTAAAGTTGGTTTGGCACTTGGGGTTGTGGTGTTGTGTATTGGAGTTGGAACTTTGATGTTGTACTTTGTGGAAAACTTGGACTGGATTGATTCTGTTTACTTGTCTGTTATGTCAGTTACTACAGTTGGTTATGGGGATAGGGCGTTTAAGACTCTGCCTGGAAGGTTGTTTGCTGGTATTTGGCTTCTGATTTCGACGCTGGCTGTGGCTAGGGCATTTTTGTATTTGGCAGAAGCAAGGGTTGACAAGAGGCATAGGCGGATTGCCAAGTGGGTGTTGCATAGAGATATCACTATTGAGGATTTGCTGGCTGCTGACATCAATAACAATGGTTTTATCAGGTTGGATTTCAATCTTTTTAGCTTATTTTTGTTTGAACTTGATGCGTAGCATGTTATTGGAATTCTCTTAGTTTAAAATTAGCGGGCTTGTTTACATTTAATGTAGGCTTTAATTATTGAGTAGGGAATCTAGGCCAGTACAGGAACCAGGCGATATTTCTTACGTTTGGACTTGTTTACGTTTCTCTGATTAAAAAGATCTAGGAATGATGAACTAACTTACTGTTATACTAATCAGAAGACAAGCTATGATAGAGACGCTGTGCTGTTGTTTGTATTGTGTGTGAATTCAAGAAGTTTTTCTGAATGAAACTTCAGTAAATATTTTGGTAGTTTAAAATTTTAGAGAACGAAAAGGAAATATAAGGGAAAACACCAGAAAATTGATAAGTTTTAGCTGTTGTATTTAAATTTGAAGGAAGAACAAGCATAGGCTCTTGATTCTGTGTCTACAAAGGACAGAGATCTTAAGGGTAATATCTGGATAGGGTGATGGATTCATAATATTCATTTTGTTTATTAGTTAATTACATGAATCAAATAGATGTTATCAATACTTTATTCGACCGAACAATGAGTTTAGATATTTAGATCATGCATTTGGACCTATAAAATTACAGATTCATGCCCTCAATATGCACTGTTGTTGTTTACTCGTACGGACTAAATCGCTAGGCCCCCAGGATATTTCCAATTTTACAGCAGTCTGCATGTGAAGCCTATTATCATTAAAGTCGTGATAAAAGCATACCATGTAGCAGGCTAACAGGCGCTTGTTTATGGTTCATTTCCTGGTAATGAGTAATGACATCCATGTGTTCTTTTCTTTTTTCGCCTTGAAAATTCTTGTTGCAGTAAATCAGAGTATGTCATCTACAAGCTCAAAGAGATGGGAAAGATTGGGGAGAAAGATATATTGCAGATCTGCAACCAGTTCAGCAAGCTTGACCCAAATAACTTGGGGAAAATAACTCTTCCCGATCTCTTAGAAAATCGCTTGTGATATTGTGCAGACAGGCGCTGGAGATTAGAGAGGTGGAAATGGGCATTTTATGGAAATTGTATATACATTCAAGTTAGACAACCTCGATTCTATGCGTTTTCAAGCTGCTGTGATGCAAAAGGAAAATGGAATTAGCAAGAGAGAAAGGGCAACACGACGTTTGTGATCTCATTCGTCTCTGAATTGTAAATATTTGTTGCCAATGTATTCATTATCCAGACTACGGAATGCAATAAAAGTAAATATATTCCTAATTGATGTTTCCTTTTTTATCTTTTACTCTTTCTTTCTTCATTTGGCTGCAGAAAAATTACCAATTTTTGCAACGGAGAGGGAAAATTATACGTTAAAGAACTAATGGTGAATGTATGCATCACGTATGATGCTGTGACTACTGCTACGGCAGAGCAAGTAAGCTTTTGAAGGCCCGTGCATTGTTTAATGGGTTATCTCAAATCTGATCCGTTTTGTGAGCAATTGGGCCGTTAACAATGTGAGAATTAATTACAGACAAGATAATACGTATCCAGTATTCTCCATCGACCAAAGGACAAAGATTTGCTTATATTCTCTTTTTTGTCCGACCACTTTTTTTTTTCATAGAAAGTATAAAAGAAATCGAATTTTGAATTTAATTTTTTAAAAAATATAATAATTATTAAGTCAAATCTGATTTATGCAGAACCATGTGAACAGATAGATCTGTTTCTGAACCATGTGATCACAGATACGAACTGTTTCTGTAAGACTAAGTTTGGAAACCGTGTTCGTGGCAACTATCGCAATAAAAATAACATCAATCATTTGGCACGTAACAAAATAGACAAAAAACAGGAAAAAAAAAAGCAGAAAGGAGTCATTGGAAGCTTGTAGTTTGGTACAGAAATGGGCAATGCCAGTATACCACCATCCCCAGGCCCCAACCGGCTGCTTTTCACCTCCTCTTACCGAATTCATAATTAATTTAAAGGGTAGTATTATTCATAAATTGTTATTTTGTGTTAAAAAAACATGTTTATTTAATTTTTATCTTCTTTAAAATCCTCTGATAAGTGTATGACATTTTATTTCTTCAAAAAAATCTCATTTTGATTGATAAATTCATTAAAAATGTTTTCGTAAGTATATCCATGTAATATAATTTATACTTTTTGTTCTTGAAATAAAAAATCTCAAATACGATAACTTTGTACAAATTATTAAAGTGCTTTTCTAGTTATTGAATAGTATGTAATATATTTTTTATTTTTTACCAAATTATTAATTTATACGGAAGTTGGGACTGAAATTTTACACTAAATTTTAAAAAACAAAATTATTAATTATTATGATAAAAAATGGTTTTTTAAAATTTTATACTGATCAAGTTTGGATCATGATTTTCATTAATTTAGAGAAGTTGTTAATTTGAAAGAGATTAATTTAGAGGGATTTTACTATATATAATTAAGGAGTGTAGTTAAAATTATTTGGATTCGAACACAAACTTTATAATATAGATTATTATCCTATCCACCGTCAGTAAAGTTTTTTTAACTCTTTAAGTGAAGTTAGAATGATGATACGTATCTTTTTAAAAAATTAAGTAAAATATAAAATAAATAAAATATAAGACATATCATCATCCTAATCTAACTTATGAAGAAAGTGGATAGAATAATAATTCTTACAATATAGCATTATTTTTTTAACCACTCAATTAAGATATTATTAGCATAAACATTTAATTCATTGATTTTGTACAAAATCTATGGTTTATTTTCCATAGTCAACTACTTTTGATCCATTGGCATGGTAAGGAATTTCCTTTATCAATTGGAGACAGCTAACAATTTAATGCAAGGAGCAGGTCTGGATGCCCGATACATACCATTACATTTACGCTGCGACTGGACATATAAGACAAAACTTGATAGAGGGGTACCTTTTTACTTACAAAATTCTTTAAATTTTATATTAAAAATATATATTTTTAATAATTATCTTATTTTATTATTCTACTTCATCAAAAATTTATAATCAATTGTATCGTTGATTCAAATTATATCTTAAAAAATGCAGCCCTACAGCATCGGAGGAAGAGTCACTTTCATTTCTGCCGTCACTATCATTTTATAATGCTGATACTGGCACTCTTCCACAAACAAGAAAAAGAAAGATGATAGAATTTGTCACTGTAATTATTATTATTTATTATCATTCACCCTCCTTTATTGAATTTCTTCACAGGGTGTAGTTTTTTTTTTTTTTTTGTGGAAAATGATACTTCATAAAAAATAAAAATGAAAATACAAAACAAACATCCTAAGAGTTCAACAATGGGATGTTAACAGAAACATCAGAGTTTGAACAGCTAACAATACGTGGGAACGTAATTCACAGGGTGTAGTTGTGCACTTCTTATCTATCTTGCTCGCTTCTTTTATCATTGGCCAAATTTATTCCTGGAATGTTTGGTGGGTATTATGTAATATACGATTAAAAATAAGAAAAAGTTATTATTTTAAAATTTTATATTTTTGGCTATAAATATAAATAAAATTATAATTTTTTATTTATATTTTCTTCACTTGTGCTGGTTGCCCCTTTCAACCAAGACTCCTGCCGTAAATAATAAATTTAGTAATTTATTTATGTATAAAATTCATATTTATGTTCTAAAAAAATTATATTTGTATTATGTAAAATATTAAAATTTTGTGTTAAAAACATCAAATATAAAATTTATTTTTTAATTTTTATCATATTCATATATAATTTTTATTAATTTTAGATAGTATATTTTTGTGTTGTGTTTTCTTTTTTTTTTGATCGAAAAACCCTCCGGTATCCACCTTTGGTGATTAATATGGAATCAAAAGAAGCAGAGCGTGATTAAGCAGTCCTCCTCTCAACACTGACACTCCATACACAAGTCAGGATTCGAACTCTGACCTTATTTAAGGGACGAGAATCGCTTGTCACTCACGCAAACCAATTGTTGGTGTGTTTTCCTATATTTTATAATGTCAAATCTAGTAAATAATGACAGATGGCGTGGAAATTGGCATAGATTTTACTTGCAAGTCATACAAAAAAAACTAGCTTCTCGAGATAAAATCAGAATTAAGAAGGGCAACTTTCGACTATCTGCTATAGCTTTAAAGCAACAGAGAGAGCTATGAGATAAAAATGGTTCCCAAAGGAAGAGAAAGCAGAAGCCAAAGATCTTAGACTGGGTTAAGATGCAGTTAGAGATAACGTTGAAATCTTATAGTTGTATGTACTTGATAAGGGAAAAGGCCAATATTACCTCAGACCCCATTCAGAACCTCTATATATATACGTGTTCTCGGACAGAGGAAAAACAGAAAAAAAAAAAAAAAACACAACTACTCTGCTGGAGTGATATTAGTTTTTCTTTTATGAAGGCAGAGTCGAGAGGCGCCATGGGAAAAGCCATGGCAAAGCAGTTGCATTTGCTCGTGATGATTCTCTGGGTGAATTTGCTTCTGTGGGGAGTTAGTGCTAGAAAAGGAAAGGTAGAAGAAAGGAAAACACCTGAAAAAGAAATGTCTGCAGTGGGTGATCCAGGAATGAAAAGAGATGGGTTGAGAGTGGCCTTTGAAGCTTGGAACTTCTGCAATGAAGTTGCCCATGAAGCTCCTGGCATGGGAAGTCCCAGATCTGCTGATTGTTTTGATATTGAAAGTAAGTACAAGGACTAAAGGAAAGCTAACTAGGACTAAAACTTTATCGTGTTTATTAAATCTTTTATGATTACCTCAAGTCTGTGATGATTAGAATAATATTTTATAGAATTTACTATAATTTTAGCAAACGTGTGCAGTAATCGACTTGTCCATGAGTTTTGTTCTTGTTCTTTGGAACTAGCAAGAGAATATGATTTCTATTGCATGTGACAGTTGTTTTCTTAAATTTATCCAGTGTTCTAATTATTTATTGTGAATGGGGGCAGATTCAATTCTGATACACAAGGTCTCAGAGGCTGATAACAGACTTGGGATAGGCAAACGATTCAAAGGATTGAGTAAAGAGGCAGAGCACAACCCAGATCTTTATGCAGTTGAGAAGGAGCTATATTTAGGTTCCTTATGTGAAGTTTCAGAAAATTCAAAGCCATGGCAGTTTTGGATGATTATGCTAAAAAATGGCAACTTTGACACAAGGAGCAGTTTGTGTCCTGAAAATGGGAAATTCAAACCTCCTTTTACAACAACGAGGTTTCCTTGCTTCGGAGAGGGGTGTATGAATCAGCCCATCCTTAATCATCAGCCGACACAACTCTTAGGTGATGGAACAATGAGAGGATGGTTCAAGGGAACTTATGATTTGGTTTCTGATATTGGGAAAGGCCACGATAATATCTCCTTTTATGAGGTGGTTTGGGAGAAGAAGCTTGGTTCTGGAAGTTGGGTCTTTAAGCATAAGCTCAAGACTACAAAGAAGTATCCATGGTTGATGCTATACCTCAGAGCTGATGCAACCAAAGGATTCTCTGGAGGCTACCGTTATGAAACAAGAGGAATGCTCACTACTGTAAGTTGAAACTCTTTGGAAGAATAATAGTACTGCTTTACCAGTCACATTTTTTCTATCTTGTGCCCAACAAAAATGAAGATTATTGAAATTTTCAGTCATGTGGCAGGTGAGTGAAAGTTGACGTTATTTGAGGTAAATTGTGTTCCTGCAACATTAATCACGGCTGATTTCATGTTAGGCCTAACTATGTTGTTGGGTCAAGACATTAATAATTAATATTTTACTTTACCATCTCTTTTAGAAATTAAAATCAGACATCTTAGTTACTTTACAACTAATTCATACCAAATCCATGTCCTTGCTTACTTTGTTCGTTAACTGTACATGGGTTGAACGTGCCTGAGTTGACAGGCTTTGAAACAGATTCATTGAAGATCAATATTGTCATACTATTAGTAGTTTTCTTGATAAAACAATGGTGGTCTATGATTATGATTTAGATCTTTTGATTCCGTTCACGGCATCTTCATTAGTCATTCTCGATTTGAAAAAGTAACCAATCGATTTACTTTCAGCTCCCAGAATCTAATTTTAAAGTCAAGTTCACTTTGGATGTGAAAAAAGGAGGAGGGCCCAAGAGCCAGTTCTACCTGATAGACATAGGCAGCTGTTGGAAGAACAATGGTAAGCCTTGCGATGGAGATGTGCTCACAGATGTTACACGATACTCTGAGATGATCATCAACCCAGATATTCCTGATTGGTGTAGCCCGACAGCTTTGGGCAACTGCCCGCCATACCATATTACCCCAGACAACAAAAAGATTTACAGGAATGATACAGCCCATTTTCCATACGGGGCTTATCACTACTACTGTGCTCCTGGCAATGCTAAACACTTGGAGCAACCTGCTAGCCTCTGTGATCCTTACAGCAATCCTCAAGCGCAAGAAATAGTTCAGCTGCTGCCTCACCCCATATGGGCTGAATATGGCTACCCTACCAAGAAGGGTCAGGGTTGGGTTGGGGATCCAAGTAGCTGGGTGCTTGACACCGGAGGCCTAGCCAGCAGACTCTACTTCTATCAGGTTATTGTAAAATTTGGTTAACTCATGTTAGTTAGACCGCATTTAAATAATATTGTTCCTTGTTGACAGTCTATGGCTGTTTTCTTCAATTTCAGGATCCAGACACGCCTCCTGCCAAAAGAATATGGACATCTATCGACATGGGTACAGAAATTTTTATCAGTGACAAAGATGAAGTGGCAGAATGGACCCTTAGTGACTTCGATGTCATTCTCACATGATTCTTGATTCAAGTGTTTCACCTTCCATTTCCTATTTTTCATTATTTTTAGCCTCCTGGGAAGAGCAGTAAACGAAATATAAAAAGGGGTATTTTGTGATGCCGATTGTGTAGAGTGCAAGGAGTAGCAGTCAATCAAGCTCGAAGGGCTTGGTTTTCCTAATCTGGAAACTCGTTCAGTTCATTGCCCTAGTCTAGGAAACCAAATACGAACTACAATTTACTTACAAATTGCATATCTTTGAGATTTTTGGAAGTTAAATTTTGCTTAAGAAATGGGTTGTTTACAGAAATCTTGGGTGCTTCTTTGTTTAGAGACTAAGTAACCTGAATTGTTTCCTGACGAAGGAACAAAGGTCCCACGGGCCCACTATAACCACATGACGAGATGGTATAAAAGATCGGTGTGATTGCAAATTCCATTTATGGGCGCTTTTGACAAAAGTTCACACATAATCGTGGGACCACCTCGCCAGTGGTTTTGATATAATCATGCTAGTTTTGGATCTTTGAAGTTGGGTGGTCCTAACGACCTACCATGTGGTTGAAACATCTAAATCGTACCAAATTCATTTTGTCAAAAATGCACAAACACTTGTATAACCTCCGCTTGATGCCTGGGAAAGATTAAGTGGTGCATTACAGCTAGAGCCAGTGCAGGCCGTCAGGGTCCCGCTTGCTGAGCAATTTCTTTTTCACATCTCCTTTCATTCCCTACGAAAAAGAAAGTACTTCTAATATTATAGCACTTGAGATGGTTCGTGTCTATCGCTTCAATTAAGAAAATGAATGATACAAACGATAAAAAAAAAAAAAGAAGTCGAAGTTAAGAAAATACCAAAGAAAAAAAATTAAAACAAGCAATTCGAAGATATACAATAGCTTGAAAATTGTAAAAATACATTACTTTAAGTAAAAATAAATGAAGCGGTTTATGTAAACTATATTAGTATTGGATAAAAGTTAATACGAAATACAAATTAATCAATATTTTTGGTGGTTAAAAATATCGAATTTGAGACAAAAAAAAATAGTAGATGATGAATTAATAAAAGTCTCTATATATAAACACAAATATTAATAAAATTTTTATTACGAAAACATGCACATTTTTAATTATAAATATTAATGAGATTTATTCTATTTATAAATGAAAATTTTAATTCCATTGCGAGATTTTTCCTAAATAGATTTATTTGATAACTAAAAATGAGTTAAGATCTACATTTAATTATTTTATCTTCAGAATTTTAATTTCTATTAAACTTTAAATTAATCTAATATATTTTACTCAAGGAATAAACTTTATATGTTAAGACAAATGCGTACTGCATAATTATTATATAAAAATAGAAAAAAAAATACTAAAACGTGACGTGACAGTAAATACTAACTATATAATTATATTTTTCGTTTTTAAAAACTCCAACAAAAAAATTAAAATGCATTACTTGATTAAATTATACCAAGCCCAAGGCCTTATTAACAAAAGAAAAGACAGAGTTGGCTGCGGGCCGTCAAATGCAAATCCAGGCTTAATTCGGAGGGCCCAACTCGGTCAACATTTTCTTAATAAACTTTAAAAAGCCCAGATCCGCTCTTGTTTAGTTCTTTTTTATTCAAATAGGCCCGGAAAAGGCACGTAAACGATGTCGCATTCGAGCAAACAACTTCCTGCCAGAATTCGCCAATATGTGTCGTACTCGTGCCTGCTCCTGCTGGGCAGTGAGGTGATCAATTTCCCTCCGAAATTGCTCAAAAGAAAAATCAAACCGAGAATACTCCCAGAGACTTCTTCCAAGAATCGCAAATGGACTATAATGATTCAAGACCGATCACGAAATTAGGGTTTTCAAACTTTCAGAAGGTGACCGCTTCCTCTTGATTCTGTTCGTTTTTTTTTTTTTTTATTCTCTTTATTTATGGTGAGAATTAGAAATTTTATAGGACTGCATTATATTTAGTGTAAAAGCCAGAGTAATGTTTGTGCTTAATGTTTCAACTTTCATTAAAACGCATTTTGCAAAGAAAGGTTTTTTTTTTACAACGAAAATTCTTATATATTTTTCAAGTTGGTATTGTATAATGAGGAATTGAAATAGATTTCATTCTTCTTGAATGGGTTGTAAATGAAAATCCACCCCCGCAAAACCTAAGCTTTTTTCTTTTATATAGTTTTTTATGTGATTCTTTTATATAATTTAATTCTAAATGAAATAAGTTTGTTTTGGGCTGGATGGATATATGGAATCGAATTTTATTTTTTTTGTAAATTTTAACACCAAGCAGTGATGGTTCCTTGTCATATACTGGTGGAGATGCTCATGCTATTAGTATAGACACCGGAAGATTAGCTGAAAGCGGAAGTGGCAGAGAGGTGGAAGTATGATCCTGATTCCTTGACCACAAAGTATTCTCTTCCACTCAACAAGAAGATTCTCATCACGGCATTTCCCCTGTTGCTTTTGCTGTAGTTGAAGTTGTGAATGATGATAATTGACATTGGTATTTTGTTAAACTGAAATCAGCACTTTCAACATTGCAGCCACTAAGATTTGTGGGAGACAGATAGGGTTTAAAAAGCCTATTTCCATGATATTTAAAAATTTGCACCATGGTTATTCAAACTCCATAAATCCACTTGTAACACCGGAGAGGCAAGCTCAAATCAAATCCTTAAAACTTGAAGTATGTCCTCGTCTCCATCATGACTCTGGCCCTTCTAAGAAGAGAAGGATATGAAATAGACATAAAGGATCCCTTAATCGGCCACTGCATTGCAGCAAGTGCCAGGGAGCTGGACACAATAGATAAGGCAGGTCAGGTAATTTATATACCATTTGAAAGTTGAAGACTTTGGGAGATAGGGATGGAATATGTTATTGAAATCTAATTCAAGTACTGGCGGGACTCAAATTTTGGATAGGATATGTATGTTCATTTAACTTGAGCATTGCTAAAATTTATGTATCATAAGTATGTTTTTTGATGATAAACCCATTTTGTTCTTTACAATTTTGATGGATGGTGTACTCTGTTTACTGTTGTCAGCATGCTGATGTAGATTGCTGACTTGGATTCTTTCTTTTTCCTTTTCTATGTAGATTGCTGACGTAGAACAACTCAGGATTATTTTATTTTCTATGTACTCTCCTTTGGTTTTGATAAGCTCAAAAGTCTGATATCTGCTTGCGCTTTTTGTAGGTTCGAATAGATCCTTTGCTGCAGATTGCAACCCCAAGATACTGCAGCGCGAAAAAGAAAAAAAAAACCCTGTAAATACCAAAACTTGTAAGAATTCCCAAAACCCTTTTAGTTAACCCATCATTTAGGAGCATTTGATTTTCAGAAGGATTGCTGACTTTTTTAATGTGGGTTGGTTGGCTTGGTAGTTATGGTTGGTGAGCCTCATTCTAGTCCTCGTCAATTTCTTAGATCGACAGGCAACATTTCATTTGATTTTCACCACCAGCTCTCTCTTCTTAGTCTCTTTTGCTGAAAAAAACCAATATCTTCTGCTTTCAACCAATATCTATTGCTTTGCTGCATCCGGCTGAAAAGAGAAGAGATTGTAGTAGAATACGAACTTATCCTATCAGAACCAAACCTTCTTTGATTGGCTTTCATCATTAATGGAACATACCATTTGGAATCCACAACATGATACCCTAAATGTATTTATTCAAAGATTCCTGTGGACATACTATGTATGGCATCATTCAATTCTTTAAATATAGTAATTTATTCATATTTTTGGTCAAGGGAAAGTATCCATATCATTTTAGAATATGAGAGTACTATCAGATGAAGTGTAGTACATATTTGTCCTACCAGAAATACTCACAAACTTGTATTTTCAACTGGCACTCAAGATTGCTAGTACAGAGTCAGATTAGTAATGTTGTACCGTAATTCACCAATTCTTTTGGATGTGTATCATAAATAGCTCAGATGACAGCCTAGAGCCATGGTCTCAAAGCAAGTTCCCTGGTTTGCTGATATATGCATTGTGGTTTATGAGTTTGTCAGATAGAGACCTGAGCCCTGAGGTCATCGTGCAAGTGCCGGTTTTGTTTTGGGCTTCAGACAAGTGCAGCAGACAAGGTGAGGTAAAAGTCAATAGTGAGAGAGTGAGAAAGATGGGAGAGACAGACAAAAAAGACAGGGAACAGGCTGAGCATGGATGGATCTACCGACAGATGTCTGTTGTTCCTCCGCCCATGCACTGCCTCTTCCCTGGCTCTGCCTCCTCCGCTTTCTCCTCCCGCTTTTTTCATCTTGCTTATGTTTGGAATTATTCTCTTTTATTACAATAGCCAAGTGGTTGAATTCAGATCCAGGTTCATGGCAGCTACGTTTAAAAAGAAGCTATAATAAATGTGCTGATTTGTGCCCCTGCGGCCCCAGCTCTTTTTCTTTCCTGCACATTTTCTTTTGTTTTCTTGAAGATAAACTAATCTTTCAATCCAAGTGAAGCGACCTTCAATATCTGTTGACATGGCATGAGGTTACCGGAAATGGCATCAGATATGAATATGACCGCATTGTTTTGTGACACTTGTATATTATCTGTATATCAGCAGATTTTTCCTTTCTATTTTTTCTTTTTGCATGTGCCTTGATGGAGTTGTAATAAAACGAGCATTTACAACCACTAGCCATAACTCTCTATGTGACTAAAGAGATCAAGTTCGTTTACAGCTAGATTGGTTTAATTTTGCAATTGGGAGACAGTATTCATAATTAAGCAATAAAAATTAGTGGTTAAAACTTGCAAAGAGTTCTCCCAGAAAGTCATTTCATGGACGTTGCTGACCATGTGCCCATAGAGAGACTTGAAATCTTCGGGAGATGGTTCTAGGTTTCTTGATCTGAAATTCCGGGTGCGCTTGAGAATAGAAACTCAATCATTATAGGGACAAGTAAAGCAAGTCTAACACATCATACTAAACTTCCAATAAACAAGGCCCAAGACCCATTTCTACTATCTGCAAATTGAAAAGTTGAAATCTTTCCAATAATCTCTGTTTTACAATGAAGAGATTGATTACTTATTTACGTAGGAACAATGGGTATAGCATTGATATATTAACATAACAACCAGCCTTGTTATTATGTCCTGCATTCTTATTGGAAATGAGTTCTGGCTGCCCCCAGTAACAAATCCGTTTTCATAAACCAGCACAATCTCTGGGGATCAATTTATGTCCAGTCGAACCAGCAAGCTGCAAGCCAAAACACTATAAACATCAGAAAAAGATTAAACCAGCAAGCTGCAAGCCAAAACACTTTAATCTAACAAGCTTCATAATAATGTTAGCTTGGCAGAAATATACAGAATCTGATTGGCCTTGTGCTAGAATGGACTTTAAATATGCCTAGAGCAATGGCTTGCTAGAATGAATATAGCAAATAGCAAGCTTAAGATGTGAATATTCTTCAATATAGATGTAGAATCACATAAATAGCAGAATCATTCATCCAAGTTCCTGTTATAGACCCCGATTTAAAATTGAGATTACTCAAATACAGTCCAAAAGAAATAAAGCAAGAAAACAAAGGGGAAAAAACACCCCTTAGTAGATGACTTTGTTTCAGGCTTCCAGCTAACGAATAGAGTTGCACCAGCTGAAAGTGCTTAATTTACATCTATTAGCTGAATAAACCCAGAAACAGATTGATTTTGAAAAAAAATTGTGTTCATTATCTTAACACCACAGATGATTCCCAATTCGAAGTCATTGTCTCAGAGGCCTACAATGCCAGCTAAAGAGAAATTAACCTGAATAAAATATAGAAAGATTTTCCAATGAAATTTGTAATATGAATTTCTGATGCAGGAAAGGCCAAAAACAAAAAACAGAACAAAAAAGGCAAGTAGAAACAATGAAAAGTCCTAGATTGAGAGGCATAGCAACCTAGGATCCTTCTACTTGTCCTTCATGAATGGCAGGTTAAGCTGGGAACTAGCCCAGATGGCTATGCATGCGTAAACACTCAGACCAAACGATACTGTTTGCAGAGTCAACAGACTCAGATGCAGGTGTATGGCGTACCCTAATTTACTTCCTCTTTTAACGATGAATTGTAAAGATCCTACTGAATTCTGACTCTTTAATCATCAACACGGACTAAAAAGATTCATGAAACATGATGGAAAAGAGACGGGGAAAGAAATAAAGAATTGGTAGAAGAGAGGCAAAAGAAGCTCGCAGAGAGAAAGATTGTATACTTGTTATCCTCATCAGTCCAGCATACGGATTGAGCACAGTCGACTTGAATACAAGACTGCGCTTCGCCAAGCTTATGGTCCATTTTGCCAGACTCGATAAACTGTAAATCCTCCAAAAGTATCACATAATGTTTCTGCACATCTTCTGCACTTTTTTTCCCTCCAACCATGGCTGCAACCACTTCCCAACGATCTGGGTGTTGCTCGTCAACCACCGCTAGAGCCAGCTCAAACAACTTGTTCTCCTCCCAGCTCCACCCACACAAGACTTTTGGAAAGTTATCCATATTTCACCTTTAAAAAAAACCTTTTTCCTTTGACTGATTGATACGGTTCTCTTGAGGGAAATAAGGATGGTTAATAATTGCTTCGCATTCTAGGATTCATCGAAGAAGAAAGGCAAGCTGAAGAGGAATCTTTTGGGGAACTTGTTTGGTTCTCTTAGACCAGATTCCAACACCCCTGTGCCTTTGGGGGTGTCAGATATCTGCTTGGAGCACTGAACAGCAAATCTTCCCTTTTTGTTTGTTTTTTTGAGGGAGTCTTCTCGTCAGGGACAAAAGGGCTTTGCTTGGTCCAGAACTATAGATCTAACCATGGGCAATGAAAAATACCAAAACAAGTAAAAATAAACCCGAAGGTCAAAACCAGACAAAATCCAAAACTTCACCAACCATTTCTTGCAATAAGTAGAATACCACTTTTCTCCAATTCTAGCCTAGGATTCTAAATATCGCTGGATCCGGAAATATAGCAATACATACAATTTTAAAGTAAATAAAACCAACAATGGAAAGGAATCTAAACACGATTTTCTCTTTAGCCAATCACCCTTTTTGACGTTTTTCCAAAGTTCTACCTTGAAACAAAAGAAACAGACTTTTGTGGGCAGGATCGCACATTGCCAGATTTTTCTAAGTTTCCAAGCAATTATAGACATGGGTCATTTTCAAGGTCTTTCTAATGGGTAGAAAGACCTCGTAATGGTTGAAGAAGAAAACATTTGTTTATCTTACTAGTATTTCCTGATTGGATACCATGGTGGGCAGTGAAAACTGATCCCAAACCTACTTTTCCTTTTCTTTAATTTTAATTTTCATTTGTGGAGTTTCCTGGGATAAGGTTTTCTTTTTAATAAATGTGTTAACCTGTCTCCTTCAGTCCGGACAGTTTTGGACCCCAGGGACCTGAGCCATATCTCGGAGCTTTGCCTGTAGCCTCACAATATTTCGTCATGTATCCAAGTATGAGTGGTTTCGTGAACGCATATTTTCAACTGTTTTGAGAGTATATATCATCAAAGACTACTTATTTTGTGGGTCAGAATCGAAAATAGTAAAGATAATATCGTCAACTTAAAGAGTTGATTTAATGATATAAAATTTCATTAAATTTTTAAATGATGGCGACTTATAATAAAAAATTTTGTATTCGATCAAATTTTTAATATACCAAATTCTTGTGGACCAACACTAATCACAAAGCACAAATGAGATTCATATCGTATTTAATATAATGTGAAAACATCTTGCGATAAAAAAAATTTGTCCGCGCCATGGTTGTTGCCCCACACACACTCCACAGCTTGATTTCAGCCGAAAGAGCGAGGAAGGTAAAACGTGCCCCACGGGCCACGGCCCACGCATCATACAATCTGATCCAGTCAGATTCGTCGTAGGCTTTTATTTGTTTTTGAAGGTAAATTATAGACTTATTCTAGGCAATTAATCATGTGATTTTATCATCTTTGTTTTTTTAAGGAGCTGGAGGATTGCAATCATAGATTTATGTCTGTTTATTGGCACGAGCCATCAATTCTCTTGGGCGGAAACAACACGATTAGTGTTATCTTACCGGCAGCATAGATAAGGTCGGTGTCCTGGTGGGTCAGTTGGACCAAATGGCTCAGATGGCGACAAAGCCGATTAATCCACACAAATTCGAACCCTTTTTACCTTCGAATGAAATAAGCCATTGATTAAAGGACGGTGGAAAGCGGTGTCGGAACAGAAAATTGACTTAAAATAATTTTAAATTCTTTTTATCGTTATTTATTTAACTTTTAAAAATTAAGAATAATTATAATTGTTTTTTACAAAAAAATTAATAAAAATCCATTAAACATTTAATTTACAGTAACATGTCGAATAACTTTTACATTATATAATTAAATTATTCAAATCTAAAAATTTAATATTTTACTTTTCAATAGTTTAGTTTATTCAATTCATCTACAGTCTAAAAAAAATTGTGTACACGATATTGTCAATTTCTAATTGCTTCTAGAACAGTCAGTATACGATACAACAGGCGATGGCAGACGTCATGGAAGTACAACGGCATTTCTCTCTTATCATATGCATCAGATTCAGGAATAAAGTTAGAAATATCGTACGGATCCAAATTGCAAGAGAACAAAAAGTACGACGTACGGTCTGACCACTACATGATAGAAAATGATGATGATGATTAATGAAAATAGAATCTGCGACTGGCGAGACGATCATTGAGCAGAAGTGAAGGTTGCGATTGCATCCATTTCCTGTTTGAAAAGAAGAGCATCAACAAAGATATCCAGATTCTCCCCCTGCATCACGTCGTTTATTGCATGATGAGTGATGCCAACGCGATGATCGGTGACACGCCCTTGAGGAAAGTTGTAGGTTCGAATGCGCTCAGATCTGTCCCCACTACCAATCTGTTCATATCAATGTGATCGCTATCTGATCATCTGGAATAAAGACCAAAAACAGTAAAAAGAATCAAATAATTTATCTCAGAGAAGCCCATACCTGTTCAGATCTAAGTTTTGATCGACTCGACTGAATCCTAGACCTCTCTATTTCATACAGCTTCGCACAGAGAACCTTAAGCGCTTTGGCTTTATTCTATTATATGAAGCAAAAAGAAAAAAGGGAAGCACCAGGTTAAAATATATCCACGGATGATGAAGGTGGACGAAGCTGTCTAGAATCCATCCAAATTCATATTTCAATCCTTTCAAGTTTAAATCCCTATCTAACATATAATAACCATATAGTACATACTTACAAGACCTGAAATATGTCACATATATCAGTAATAAGCGAGCTTCAAGGACTAGAACTTTCTGCGCTCATGGATGCAATCATGTCGATACAGATATGCTAAGCAATTTATGCAAGCTTTTTTTTTCAATACATGTGGAAGCCTATTGAGCTTTGAACCACAAATGGAGTTAACTGTTCCCCATCACAAGATTCAAACCTAAGACCCCCGGGTTGAAAGTTCAAGTTCTAACTGTTGAAGTGTCTCCCTAGGGACAAAGAAGTAAGGTAGTTTCTATATATATTCTATAACAGAAAAATAAAATTGACAAAATGCTGATACTAGCATGTAGGGATTAGCAATGTGAATTGAAAAGTAAGGATGCATTATTAACTTTTCAAATGAACACTTCTTTTCGTGGTTGGATCATTTTGAAATAAATATGATCACTCCATACTAGGAAAGGCTGTGCAAACTTAAAAGGCCTGACTTGGCAATAACTATCAGAAAATATGGGAAAATGGAGTCTAGTGCAAAAGATCTTAAGACAAAAGACTGTAAAACTACAACAACATTTGAGTACTCTTTACCATATGCTGGGATCGTTCATCCTGTATAGATACTGTTATACCAGTGGGCAAATGTATGACTCTAACTGCACTGTTGGTAGTGTTTGCATGTTGACCACCAGAACCACCAGACCTGTAAGTATCAATTCTCAAATCTTCATTCCTTAAGTGGACATCTACCTGCAGGAACCCCAACATGAACATCAATCAAAGCAGGCAAAAAGGATATAGCAAATAAAAATTAGTAATGAGAGAGCGTAAGATGTAACAGTATAATGTCCAAAGGTAAGGTGAAACTGAACTAGTAGAAGCAGGCTGAGCATGCAACAAAACTCCCAACTAAATAAATCTAAAAAATCTTTCAGAGAATAAACCCCAGAAAAAACACAAATTCACATCCTTAAGCACCTCATCAGCCTGAGGGAGAATAGCAACTGATACAGCACTAGTGTGGATACGTCCAGACTTCTCTGTCACAGGAACACGCTGCCAAAAGAAAACTCCGTGTAAATTATGCTTTAAGCTTTATATTGTATGTTACAGAATCGGAAATGAAACCTGAACTCTGTGAATTCCACTCTCAAATTTAAGTTTCCCAAAAACACCAGCTCCTGAGATTGCTGCACTAGCTTCCTGGTTAGGAGAACAAAGAGTCAAAGTTCTGTGATGCAGACACAAGATAAATTCCAGAAAGACCAAGATCGCCAGGTGAACAAGAAAACAGAAACTATCTAAAATCAGACATAAGATACTAAAACACTCAATAAAAGATGGAACACATACCTTATATCCTTTCAGATCAGACTCTGCTATATCTACCACTTCAAACTTCCAACCCTTCGTCTGTGAGTACCTCTCATACCTGTTATAGCCCCAAGCAGGAAAACAATTCTCAGATAAGCAGCTTCTAAACAAACTTAGGTTGATTCATGATGAGTCCTATTCATGTGTACTGAGCACTGACTTACATTTTAAAGACATCCATTGCAAACAAAGAAGCCTCCTCCCCACCAGTTCCTGATAAACTTTTTTGTCAAGTTCAATACTAAAAAGTAGGAAAAAAATAATCAACAAAAACAATGACAGCAACTCTCATTTAAGCGCACATCTCAACCGACCAATGTTACCTGCTCTCACCTCCAAAATACAGTCCCTCTCATCGGCATCATCCCTAGGAAGTAACAACTTGAGCAACAAGTTCTGCAGCCTTTTCTCTTCTTCCAAAGCACGACCCAGATCCTCAGTCGCCATCTCAAGCAAGTCTTTATCATCAGGGAATTCAGCCATCAATGACCTTAAACCATCAATCTCCTACATAAAAAGAAAAAAGAAAAGCCTAAAATAGTATCTCTATTGGGCATAAAATCACATAATAATAGCAACTACAGAAAGCAATAGGATAACACATAAAAATACCCATAGTATATACTATATTATAAAGACACAACTTAGCTAGAGGCTTAATAAGGAAAGCTACGTAAATTAACCAGATACATGATACCACCAGCCAAGATAGACAAAAAGTTCATTCATCGATTCAGACAATAAACTGAAAGAAAGAAAATGAAGACAAAAATATACCTTCTGTTTGGTTCTCAACTCAGTGATAAGGTCCATTGAGTCCCTAAGTTTTCGAAGCTCTTTGTTAGCCTTTGAATACTCTGCTGGTGAGGCTTCAGGCTGTGTTCAATCAACACCAACAAGCTCAATCGGAAAACAAATTCAAAATACAATTAATTAGAAACATAAAAAAAAAAAAAGAAAGAAAAATTACCTGGTTTATTAGATTCTCGAGAAACGCACTCCTATCCTCAATAGCGGATAATCTTTGTTCCATGATTTTAAGAAGGTCAGTTGAAAGCTGAGGTTGCAACTCTGCCCATTAGGCAAATATTGTTTCAATTACTCGGAAGCAAAACCTAAATTTTTCTTTTTCTTTTTCTTTTTTCCTGAAACAGATATAAAAGGCTTTACCGGTGGAACAATAACGAGAAAAAGAACGAGAAATGTTGGCAATTTCGGGTAGAAGAAACGATCTTTGATTATAAAGATTGGCATTTGATTTTGCTACTTCGAGTTGCCTCAATGAATTGATGCACCGACTAAACCCCCGACTGAATCTCCTCATAGTAATTTCTTTTCTTCGTTTTCTTTTGCCTTATCAATCGCTGGGCTCTGTTTCTTCTTCACTTTTCGGTGGGAAAGAACTGATACTATCTTGCGCACTTGTTTCCGGCGTTTCAACTTGGAATTGCTAGGCGCGCAGGGGACCAAGCCACCAAGGCCATGTAGCAAAACAGCCATGGACGAGCTCAGGAAACCTAGAATAAAAGGCCCGGTTTGAGTTTTGTAAAGTAAGGACCAAGAGCAGGCGACCCAGGCCTTCTATACTACTGGGTAAGAGTTAGAGACCCGGAAATTCAGTCTTGAGAGCCCAATGCTGTAATTATTTTTTTAACCCTACCTAACAGTTTTATAGAGCAGTTCATCATTTCTCAATAATACTTCTTAATTCATAGCAAAGTTCAAAGTATATTTTAATCAAATAAATAAGCATTTTTATAAAGAAGCACATATTTTGGACAAAAAGTATAAGAGTTTGTATATGATGCACCACAATGTATAGTTTCTATACACTGTCAATACACCAGAAGTTGACACCTCATTAATAAGCACTTATGGGCAAATTAAAAAAATTTATTTATATTTGCATATAAGGGCCTATTGATGAAGTGTTAACCTCTGGTGCATTGACAGTATATAGAAACTATATACTATCAGTACATCATATATAAATCCAAAGTATAATCTAATATATGTATATAAAGCCAAAAAATTTGACTACAAATAGAACATTCTATATAGATAGTCTACAAAGTTGACACGTGTAATACCTTAAAATAAAAAATAATATTTTTTTCAATTTTTTATATATAGGAATCTATATACATAACTCCGCTTGTGTGAGTTAACGCAGCCGGTCCCAAGCCCGGGTAAAGGAGGGTGGCGGTAGGTTTGGACAACCAGCCTTAAAAACTAGTCCAATCTCATGAAATGAACCAATATCAAAACATCGTTGGGGCGTCAAACAAATGACTTTAAATAGGAATCTATGGAGGGAGAGAATACATATGGATAATCTAACGAGATTTTAGATATTGGTTCATATAGCCTACCCCAATCTATTGGGATAAAGGCTCTGATGATGATGATGATGATGATGATGATGATAGGAATCTATATACATCAAAATTTTTAAATAAATTAATTATATTTTTAAATCAATTACTTATTTCAATTTCTAAAAGATAAACATACATATTTTTATATTTTTAAAAATTAAAGAAAAATCCTATATTATTTATAAATTTCTTTACTCATCTTTTATCAATATACATATACTGTTGTTATATACGTTATTTATAGAAATAATTAATTTTGGTATAAATTTTTTATATGGATACATTTTTTTAAAGAAAAAGACAAACATATTTTATATGAACACGTGATATGTGTGGTGTCGTAACGATTTTCGTCCGGGGACTCGATCGCTAGACGATTTTGGAAAAAAACACAAAATGGAGTCGCCACCAATCTTTTTTGGCTAGGTGTGATTGGCCACCTAAAATCATTTATTTTTTTTCAATAAAATCTTAAAATTAATTAAGGTTTATCAAAAATAATAATAATAATTTTTGGTCTGCGAAAACAAAATTTGGGTTCGGGAGTTCGGTTACGCGTGGGGAAGGATTAGCACCCCCACAGCGCCCGTTAGAAAACGGTACCACTTAATCATGTATTATCTTTTGATCTTAATAAAATGGTCTTAATTAAACATTTAAAAAGAAATTCATTTATTTTGAAATCAATTTGTTATTTGCTTATTTATTTGAAACATTAATTTTTATTTTTATTTATGTTAAATTTATTTTTATTTGAAATAAATGAGAATCTTTTGTATTAAAAATTATTCCAAAATACCCCAATACTTTTGGTAGCATTTCGGATAATTTCCTCACCTAGAGATTTCTTAAGAATCGCTACTTG
The DNA here is from genome assembly GCA_031772115.1 of Heritiera littoralis. Taxonomy (NCBI): domain Eukaryota; kingdom Viridiplantae; phylum Streptophyta; class Magnoliopsida; order Malvales; family Malvaceae; genus Heritiera; species Heritiera littoralis. Next base: position 5,044,621 of record JAPDPK010000004.1, read on the forward strand.
CGATTTCTATAGAATCCCATCCTCGGGAGATTCACACTTATTTTGAAATTTCATGAATGCAAATGATGCAAACAAAATAGATATGATGCACATGAGAAATATTTTATTTTACTTTTATTATTTATATTTATATTATTGCTTTTGAAATTCACTGATTTTATAAAATTTTATTTTTATTGAAAAATCATACTAAATATTCCAATACGCTGGTAACATTTAGCAGATCTCTCTCACCTAGAGATCAGTTAGGAATCACTACTTGTGAATTCCGTAACATCTCATCATCGGATCATTATTTATATCTTATTTTTTATTTTTTAATTTGTTTTACTCTTTATTTTGAAGTCTTGTTTATTTGTTTGTTTAAAATTTTTATTTATTTATTATTTTTAGTGTTAGTTTATTTCATAAAAGTTGATTATATTAGAAATTTTAATATCGAACTAAAATTATTTGAATACCCCAATACGCTGGTAATATTCAAATATTTTATTTCGACCATAAGGATAATCAAAGAATCACTACTTGTGATTTCTAAGGAATCCTATCATCGGGGATCCTTTTATATTCAGAATGTATATTCATACTTATATTTTATTTTAATACTTATATTTGCATTTATCGCTACATTTACATTTATTTATTTAAATTCCTAAATTTTTATCTGTTTAAAAGCTTTTTATTTCTATTCACTTAATATTTTCTTATATTTACCTATTTTATATTATTATTTTTATTACCATTTTTATATTTATTTTTTTTTTTGTACTAAGACATCTTATTAATATTTTCTTTATATCGGAATAAAATCATTTGAATGTCCCAATACGCTGGTGACATTAAAGATTTTATTTCGATCCTAAGGATTATCAAAGAATCGCTACTTGCGATTTCTAAGGAATCCTATCATCGGAAATTTAAAATTTGTTATTAAAATTTATATTTAAATTCATTTATTTTAAGTTTATATTTATCTACTTTTTACCCCTTTTTTATTTATTTTATTATTATTTTTTATATTTATAAGAAACTTTGATATCGAGATAAACAAATTAGATATTCCAATACGCTGGTAACATCTAATAAATTTTCTCGATCCTAAAGATTATCGAAGAATCACTACTTGTGATTTCTTCGAAATCTTATCATCGGAAATCCAAATTTATTATTTGTATTTATCTTTTCATTTATTTGTTTTATTATTTTTTATATTGCTTTATTTGTTACTTTTTTTTAAAAAAAACTCTCTTAAAAAAAATTTACGTATGTGAAATTTTTAACTTACTTCAAATACAAGACAACTCTTCTTTTTTTTCAATCTCTTTTCTAAAGAAATATATTTTCATATAGATTCTTTTATCCAACCTAAAACTAAGTGCATGGATACGTACAAACAATGATGCATGTAAGTAAAATATATATAAACTTGTCAACTTTTCTTTTTACTCATCACTGTTATTGCATGCATGAAAATAGAATTTACAAAGCATAAGGCAAAGGATATACCTTGACAAGATGACCCACTTTCAACTTCCCTTTCTTTTTTCACGTGGAAGACACCTTCTTCTCAGGCAATGTTTGACAGTAAACAAAGACAACAGAAGCCAACGTAGCAACAGGGACTCAAGCAACTGAGCAAGGACGTGCTGTCCACTAAGTCTTCTTACTGTCGGACACCTTCTTTGCCTTGACTTCTAGAAAAATATCTACTCAGAACAGCAGCAACGTAATAAGGTATTGAACACTTGAAGAGCGCTACAACTGTGGTCGTGACACAGCCAATGGTGTGATGCCAAGGGAGGATAACGATGGACGGTAGCGGGCTGCAAAGAGGGTTGCAAAAGTGGCGGTGCTGTGTAGGGTGGTGCACCAACAACGTGCAGCAGTGCGAGAGGAGTGCCAACAGAGATCGGTGGTGCAACAACAACGTGCAGCAGTGCGAGAGGAGTGCCAACAGACCAGGAATAGCAGGAGCTGGTGCAGCGGACAGAACGAGGGGCGGTGGCTCTGATGTAGCGAACGGTGAAACTGTGATGAGGCCAAGCAAGGCTCGAGGAAGCTGGGAACACAGCAACTTGTTGGAAACGAGCAGGGTTCTTCACGTAGTAACTAGGCTAGCGGCTACCATGCGGGATAGGGGAGGGGGTTCGGTCTACAGCAAGGCGAGGTAGAAAAAGGGGCGATGGTGACTGAGAGTTGTGGGGAGGAAGACAGAGGATAGTGGAGTGATGGCGTGGTGGTTGGTTCAGCAGCCTAGCAAGGCTTGGCGTGTGAACAGCGGGTGGTGCAAGGGAAAGAGCTGATCCCCCGTGAAAAACAAGCAGCAAAGTTCTTTCTTTTTTAGGTTTTTTTTCTTCTCCCCCGCTTTCTTTCTCGCCTCCCAGGTTTTTCTCCTTTTTTTTTTTTCTAGGGTTTTTCTTCTTCAGTCCCCCTTAAACCTAGCCGGCTCATCCTTTTTAAATGAAAAAAAATCCTTTCATCAATCCCACAATCATGGGATTTTATTGTTTATTTCCATTTGACCTTTCCATCTTTTATTATTTGTTTCCTTTTCATTATTTTTATTTTTGGTAATTCCTTGATCATTTCCTTGATTCTTTCTGTCTATTTGCACACCCTTGATTAAGGGATCTTGATTTGGGTTGACCTTTCATTATTTGAAGTTTCCATTTGTACATAGCATTAATATTGATTCTCAATTTACTCCTCAATATTTTTTTATTGATTGCCGGCATCAAGTGCATTGATTTGGCTTTGGTTTTTCATTTTGGGATTCCATTGTTCTTGTGTGGGATTTAGATAGGAAGAGGTTAAAGGTTTGCATGGGGTTTTAGGGTTTGCATGAAAAAGCATTGACGTATTCTTGTTTTTTTTTATTTTTATTTTTTTATATATATATTTTTTATTATTTATTATTTGTTATTATTATTATTATTATATTTATTTATTTTTTTTTTTTTTTTTTTGCTCGGACAAAATTCGGTGTTTACAGCTGCCCCTCTTTGCACCTTGCTGAGAATCAGGAATAGGGCAAAGACTATAGACAACAATTTTGTCCGAACCTCTTTTTTTTTTTTGGGAAAATTCAATTTTGATTCTCGAAAATAATACCTTGACTCCATACCAAGGCTCGATCCATTTTAGAGAAGTGAATTCGATTTTGAAACACATGATACCTTGACTCCATACCAAGGCTCGATCCATTTTAGAGAAATGAATTCGATTTTGACACATCTGATACCTTGACTCCATACCAAGGCTCGATCCATTGTGAAAAAGTGAATTCGACTTTAAAACCTAATACCTTGACTCCCTACCAAGGCTCGATTCACCGTGAAAAAGTGAATTCGATTTTTGAAACATATGATACCTTGACTTCCTACCAAGGCTCGATCCACTGTGAAAAAGTGAATTCGACTTTAAAACCTAATACCTTGACTCCCTACCAAGGCTCGATCCACTGTGAAAAAGTGAATTCGATTTTGAGACATATGATACCTTGACTCCCTACCAAGGCTCGATCCACTGTGAAAAAGTGAATTCGACTTTAAAACATAGTACCTTGACTCCATACCAAGGCTCGATCCACTGTGAAAAAGTGAATTCGACTTTAAAACATAGTACCTTGACTCCATACCAAGGCTCGATCCACTTCGAAAAAGTGAATTCGACTTTGTAACATAATACCTTGACTCTCTACCAAGGCTCGATCCATTTTAGAAAAATGAATTCGATTTTGAAACACAAGACCTCGACTTCATACCAAGGATGGAAGGTTTAACTTTTCCGAATCATAGGTTACACATCAAATTATATAAATGCAAAGGACATAATTGCAGATGCAATATTCATGAATGTGAATGCAGATCATAACAAGTGACCTAATTTGCGGGTACACATTTGGCTGTAAACGCATATTTCATCGTCGCCCTGGATGCTCGAATCAAATTACCAAGCTTTGAGCTTACAAGATACCGGACTCCCTTTTCTTTGAAAGCAACGCCTCCTTATATGATTTCTGTACTTCTGGTCTATATGCCCGCAGAGTTGGGTCTAAACCCTCATATTCCTATTTTATTATTCACATAGCAATGCAAACTACTTTTATATTTGGGACTATTTATCGAATCAAAATCATTCAAAATTGCCAAGCAAGATACATTTATTATGAATGTAAGGCAAACAAGTCCATGTACAAGGTAGTTTCAATGAAGAACAGTTTGGCTTTGTCTCAAAATATCTAAGAATTCATGAAGAAGGGACTATGAAAAAAATGTACGGTGGCAGAAGTTCCTTTATAAGAAATATTCGGAATTTCTCTATCGAATAATCCAGAATCCTTATTGTATGAACCATTGATTGATGACCCCAATGTGTAGGAGATGTTTCCTATCATCTTTAACCCCTTTAGACTTGCAACATTGATGCCCCTTTTATCTAGGCCGCCCTCTCAGGTTTTCGACTTAGATACCTCCTATGGGTTTAAGCCGCCTTTTCAGGTTTTCAACTTAAACCCCAACCTTTTTTTTTTTTTTTTTTTTTTTTTTTTTTTTTGAATCTAAGCCGCCTTTTCAGGTTTTCGACTTAGACCCCCCTTTTTTTTTTTTTTTTTTTTTTTTAATCTAAGCCGCCTTTTCAGGTTTTCGACTTAGACCCCCCTTTTTTTTTTTTTTTTTTTTTTTTTATTTTAAGCCGCCTTTTCAGGTTTTCGACTTAGACCCAATTTCAAGCATAATATTTTTTTACCACATCACCATTGACCGGGTTTGGTAACTCATACCCATCCATCTCCGTCAAAATCAATGCTCCCCCTGAAAAGGCCTTTTTTACCACATACGGGCCTTCCCAATTTGGTGCCCATTTTCCTCGAGGATCATGCTGATTAGATGGAATCCTTTTCAAAACTAATTCCCCCTCCCGAAATTGTCTAGGGCGGACCTTTTTGTCATATGCTCTCATCATTCTTCTTTGATATAATTGGCCATGACAAAGTGCTTTAAGCCTCTTTTCCTCAATCAAATTCAACTGTTCATATCGAGTACGGATCCATTCTGCTTCTTCCAATTCTACCTCCAGCAATACCCGCAAGGAAGGAATCTCAACCTCAATAGGCAGAACGGCTTCCATTCCATATACCAACGAGAACGGAGTGGCTCCGGTGGATGTACGCATTGAAGTCCGATAAGCATGCAAAGCAAAAGGAAGTTTCTCATGCCAGTCCTTATAGGTGTCTGTCATTTTTTGAATAATCTTCTTGATATTCTTATTTGCAGCTTCTACGGCCCCATTCATTTTCGGGCGATATGGCACTGAATTATGATGTTTGATTTTGAATTGCTCACAAGCCTCCTCTATCACCTTGTTATTAAAATTCATAGCATTGTCTGAAATAATCCTTTCAGGGAATCCAAACCTGCATATGACTTCTTTCTTAATGAACTTGCACACCACTGACTTCGTCACACTAGCAAATGTTGCAGCTTCCACCCATTTTGTAAAGTAATCAATCATTACTAAGATAAAACGATGTCCATTCGACGCTTTTGGAGTGATCGGCCCAATTACATCCATTCCCCACATTGAGAAAGGCCAAGGAGCTGTCATGACGTGCAAAGATGTTGGAGGGACGTGTATTTTATCCCCATATATTTGACACTTGTGACATCTTTGAGCATATTTAATGCAATCACTCTCCATGGTCATCCAATAATAGCCCGCTCTCATGATTTTTCTAGCCATCATATGCCCATTCGCATGAGTCCCACAACTTCCTTCGTGAACCTCCTCAAGGATCTTTCTAGCTTGCATAGCATCACACACCTTAACAAAACCTGGTCCCTCCCTTTCTTATACAGGATATCACCATCGAGAAAGAATCCCATCGCCAATCTTCTTATGGTCCTCTTATCGTTTTCCTTGGCTTGCTTAGGATATTGTTGGTTCTTAACATATTGTAGAATATCATGAAACCAAGGCTTATCATCAATTTCTTCCTCCACATTTAAGCAATGAGCTGGGGAACCACGTACACTCATCTTAATGAGCTGAACTTCAGTATTTGCATTTACTTTGAACATGGCTGCCAATGTTGCCAAAGCATCTGCCATTTGATTTTCTTCTCGAGGTAAATGGTCAAAAGAAACCTTTTCAAATTGTTTAATCAAGTCGATGACGAATTCACGATACAAGACCATTTTTGAGTCTCTTGTCTCCCACTCCCCTCGCAATTGGTAAATTACCAATGCAGAATCCCCGTATACTTCCAACGCCTTAATTTTCTTTTCGACGGCCGCTTGTAGTCCCATGATACATGCTTCATATTCAGCCATGTTATTGGTACAATTGAAATCCAATCTTGCAGTGAACGGATAATGATCCCCTTTTGGAGATATTAAGATTGCACCAATACCATGCCCCAGAATATTTGATGCTCCGTCAAAGTACAACTTCCATGCCTTATCTCCCACTAACTCTTCATCAATCTTGAGGATAGTCATCAAATCCTCGTCCGGGAAGTCGAACCTCATAGGCTCATATTCTTCTGCAACTCGATCTGCCAAGAATTCAGCTATCGCACTCCCTTTGATGGCTTTTTGACTTACATAGACAATATCATATTCGGAGAGTAATACCTGCCATCTTGCTAACCTCCCTGACAAAGAAGGCTTTTCAAAAATGTACTTAATGGGATCCAACTTCGCAATCAACCAAGTGGTGTGATACAACATATAATGCCGAAGTCTCTGGGCAGTCCAGGCTAGTGCACAACACATTTTTTCTAGTGAGGAATACTTGGATTCACAATCCGTGAATTTCTTGCTCAAGTAGTAGATTGCACGCTCTTTCTTGCTTGCTTCGTCGTATTGCCCCAATACGCAACCCATCGAGTGCTCATGAACTACAAGATACAGAATAAGCGGCTTTCCTGGAATAGGAGGAACTAAAACTGGTGGATTCGAAAGGTATTTTTGACTCTATCAAATGCTAGTTGACAATTTTCATCCCACTCTCCTGAGTCATGTTTTCGTAGAAGCTTGAAAATTGGATCACACTTAGCAGTGAGATGAGATATAAAACGGGAGATATAATTCAATCGTCCGAGGAAACCCCTCACTTCCTTCTGAGTACGCGGTGGCGGTAAGTCTTGGATAGCCTTGATTTTATCCGGATCCACCTCGATCCCTCTTTCACTAACAACAAAACCCAATAATTTTCCTGATGTAGCCCCGAATGTGCATTTAGCCGGGTTGAGTTTAAGTTGAACTTTCTTAATCTTTCAAAGAGCTTTTTTAAATTGTCGACATGGTCCTCCGCTCTCCTCGATTTAGCGATCATATCATCTACATAAACCTCAATCTCCTTATGCATCATATCATGGAATAGAGTTACCATGGCCCTTTGATAGGTTGCCCCAGCATTTTTTAAACCAAATGGCATTACTTTGTAACAAAAAGTTCCCCACATTGTCACAAACGTGGTCTTTTCCATGTCCTCTGGTGCCATCTTGATCTGGTTATATCCCGAAAAACCATCCATGAAAGAGAATAATGAATGCCTGGCCGTATTATCAACTAGAGTATCAATATGTGGTAACGGGAAATTGTCTTTAGGGCTAGCTCTATTCAAATCCCGATAGTCAACACACATTCTCACTTTTCCATCCTTCTTAGGTACTGGGACTATATTTGCTACCCATTTAGGGTATTTTGCCACTTCTAGGAATCCGGCGTCGAATTGCTTTTTTACCTCCTCTTTTATTTTCAACAACATTTCTGGTTTCATCCTCCTCAATTTCTGCTGAACCGGTTTGCAACCTGGCTTCAAAGGTAATCTATGCACTACAATATCAGTATTCAAACCTGGCATGTCCTGGTACGACCAAGCAAACACATCTGTATATTCGCGGAGCAAGCTCATTAATCTTTGTTTAATTGGCAAGGAGAGAGAGGTCCCAATTTTAACTTCTTTCTTTATTTCTTCATTCCCCAAGTTTATGACTTCTATTGGTTCTTGATTGGGCATAATTTGTTTCTCTTCTTGTTGTACTAGTCTTAACAAATCTTGAGGTAAAGCATAATCATCCACATCTCCTTCATCATTAAGTTCACCAACACAAACAGTTCTTTCAAAATTAAGTTCTGGATTATTGTTGAGAAGGTCCTCATTTTCATTATTGGGATACCTGGAGATAATTAAAATGGGATTGATATGGAGAAGGTATAAAAATGAATGAAGAGAAACAACACGGATGAATGAATAAAATGCATCATGCTTGTCATTTATTGAATGATAAAGACTAAATAAAAGCCCGTACATAAAAGACCCTAATGCCTTTGGGCAAAAGCACTTGGATAAGTTTATTGCATTACATGGAACATGATTTGAAAACGACGGGGAGCTCAACAGCACGCCAATTCTCCAATTTGTAGTCGAGAGGACAAGGACGAATTCCGGAACTATCCATCTCTTCTAGAAATTCCTCTATTCCCAACATATTGATAGAGAGATCTGTGAAAGCTCTAGCCACTGCTGGGATAGACCTGCCTTTTTCAACTTTTGCAGAGCTATTGTAGATGTATCCCGCCGAATAGAAAGACTCATATAGAGGAGGGAAACCCATTGGTTCAAACTCTATTTCGTGCCCCATAAAATTAGCCAACTTGCTTTTCTTCTTCCTTTCTATGAACTTTTTCTTTTCAAGTCCAGTGGGTTTATATCCTAACCCAAACCTATCCATCTTAGGAGTAACAGACACTGCTCTCTTCATTCCTTGTAACTCCTTTCCTAAACCTGCTCCAGCATGACATCCCTTTCCCATCGTTTGTTGGATCCCGAGCTTGGTGGCTTTTGACAAATGTGGTACGGGTATTTTCATCCCTTCTCCCACAAATGTAGCATTAACAAGTTCTAAAGATCTAAAAGAGCATTCCACCGCATCTTCAGCAACTTCTATGTATGGGGCACTTGTAGTAATGGTCGCAATCATGTCTTCTTCTCCTTCTATACTCACCAAATGTCCATCAACCACGAATTTGACCTTTTGATGCAGAGTCGAAGGAACTGCACCCGCTGAATGGATCCAAGGCCTTCCAAGTAAACAATTATAAGAAGGAGTGATATCCATAACTTGAAATTCAATGTTATAGACACATGGACCAATCTGGAGTGGAACCTCTATATTCCCAACCACTTCTCGACGAGTACCGTCAAAAGCTCTCACAACAATGTGACTTCTCCTCAAATTTGACTTATCTACAGGCAACCTAGACAGTGTAATCATGGGCATAACATTCAAGGATGACCCATTATCAATGAGGACTTTCGGAAGGATATGATCTTTGCAAGTGGTGGTTATGTGAAGGGCTTTAGTACTCCCTCTACCGTCGAGTGGGATCTCATCATCATTGAATGAAATGAAGTTATCTGCCACAATATTTCCCACCAGCCGATCTATGTTCTCTACCGACGCATTGTGGGCCACATAAGCTTCATTGAGCACTCTCAACAAAGCATTTCGATGAGGCTCTGAATTCAAGAGTAGCGAAAGTAAGGAAATCCTTGCTGGTAAGCGATTTAATTGTTCCACCACGTTGTATTCACTGTGCTTGATAAACTTCAAAAACTCACAAGCCTCTTTCTCCGTTACAGGTTTCTTTCTTTCAGAATCTACTGGAACCATTGGTCTGACCTCTTTTGCTTGGCTATCTCTATTGTTTTCGCCCTTTCCATCTTCTTTAGCCTTCCCCATCTGAGTTTTCTTCAACATATCTGGGGTATAACATCTACCACTTCTCGTCATTCCTCCCGGGCCCGCAATGTCTACTGTATCAGCAGTATAAGTAGAGGGATTATTGAGAGAACCTTGAGTTGTGACCTTATAATTGTAATTCCACGGGACTGCATGGTCACTCTTATACGGGAATGGGCTTGGAACTTTAACAATTAGTTTCGACCTAGCATTTTCAGCAGTTATGCTAGGTTCCATTTTACTCTTATCCCCACAAACGACCTTCAATGGTTTGATTGGCTTCCCAAACATTGATGGCTCTATAACATTCACTACTTTCCCTTCAAGAGCTTCAGAGAACTCAATTTCTCCTAAGTCCATCATCTTTTGTACTATACGACGAAACTCCTCACAACTTTGGACGGAATGCCCCATCATTTCTCCATGAAACTCACAATACTCTTCTTCTTGCATTTCAAGCCCAAATTTTGCCTTCTTAGATTGAATAATCTTTGCCTTCCTCATTGTTTCCAGCACCACCCTCATCGGTGTTTTCACATCACTGACATTTCTTTTTATCCAACACCCATCATCCTCTATTATTGCGTTTACATTGGCCTCTGTGTGATTTGGAAGGGGATTCGTATTTACGCTTGGCTCATTATCCTTCCCAAATTCCAAGATTCCAGCTTTCATGAGATCTCGAACTTTGTACTTAAATGCCGTACAATTTTCGATCGAGTGGCCTTGGATCCCGGCATGATAATCGCAATGAGCATTTGCATCATACCATTTTGGATAAGGGGGTTTAAGGGGTTGTAGAAAAACAGGGGCAACAAAGTGATTCTGCAATAATTGGGGGAATAGTTCAGCATAGGATATTGGTATTGGGTCGAATTGGGGCCTCTCCTTATTAATCTTGGGAGCTCTTTGGTTATTTCCTTGGTTGTTAGGTTGATAAGTAGGTCTTGGTGCTTGTGCAGAGGAAGGGGTACCAATATTCATTGGTGCTTGTAAATTCATGGGGTGGGTTGGTTGAGGTTGGTATGAGTAAGGGTTTTGGGAGATATTGTTCACGGGTGAATAATAGGGATGGTATGAAGGGTAAGGAAAATGGGGTGCGGAATTCATCTTCGATCGTCTTTCAGTGGTAACAGCTTGCGCTTCCCCATCTTTCTTTCTACTCATTCCACTCCTTTTTGGGGCTGATGTGTCTTCAATCTTGCCACTTTTAATGGCATTTTCAATCATCTCCCCCGAAATGACCATATCAGCAAAATTTTTAGTAGCACTCCCCACGAGTTTATCATAATAAGGGGGTCGCAAAGTACTAACAAACAAAGTTGTTGTCTCTTTTTCAGTCAACGGAGGCTGCACCTGAGCTGCCAAATTCCTCCACCTTTGGGCATACTCTTTAAAGCTTTCACTAGATTTCATCTCTAGGTTCTGCAAGGATAACCTATCAGGTGCCATATCGGTCATATGCCTATATTGTGCCATAAAGGCTTTTCCTAAATCCTTCCATGTATGGATACGACTCCGATCCAACTGATTATACCATTTAACAGTAGGTCCAATCAAGCTATCCTGGAAGCAATGGATGAGCAACTTATCGTTGTTCGTGTAGCCAGACATCTTCCGACAAAACATAGTAATATGAGCAGCTGGGCAGGTGGTCCCATCATACCTCTCGAATTCAGGGGCTTTAAATTTTGGTGGTATAACCAAGTCTGGGACAAGGCTAAGCTCGTTGGCATCTACGCTCCCAAAGAAATCCATTCCTTCAATTGCCCTTAACCGTTCTTCTAGCAAAACATACTTTTCTCTTGTTTCTTCATTGTCCTTCCTTAACTTCTCTTGCTCTATTGGGTCATCCAAGTTAGGCACAAAAATAGGATCCACAGGGCTAGATCCGGGATACTTTCCTTGATTTTGTGGGTTATTCAGGAAAATTGGAACTTGGGGATAAGCTCCTTGAGTAGCTTGAGCTTGGGGCGGTGTAAACCCAGGCGGGTATATTGGATCTTCTCTTGAAAGTTGAGGTTCCTCCCTTGAATCATCAGCAACTCCTTTCCCTTTCATTAAGCTCATCATCATCTCCATCATTTTTGCCATTTGCTCCCGAGATTCTTCTTGGGACTTGATAAGTTCTTGCTGAACTTTTTCCATTCTTTCCATTCTTGCTTGTTGTTCGGACTCCATGACCTTAGATTGGGAGCGAGTTTTGTACCGATGTTGTGCTGGACGTTCAGGATTTGGTGGCTTCGCTATTCTGACACCTAAATGAGCCCGCAAATTAGGATCACATGTTATTTTTTAGTTTTTGCCATAAAGAAGGAAAAGATAAAATCATCCCAATACTTTTGGTGAGATATTAAAACTTTTCCTTTTCACCTCAACGATATATGATGTCATTACTTATGATCACCAATATCTTTTCATTGGTAGGCATGTGTATGAAATGGATGCATGACATGCATGGGAGTAAGAGGTATTTAATCCATAACGATTTCAACCAAAGAACCTTCATTTATTCAAAAGAACTTTTATTACATGGCTATTGAATTCGACATTCATTTATTCAAAGGAACTTTTATTATATGACTATCGAATTCAAAATTACATAGCTAACATTCTCCTATTATACCCATAAAACTGACTAACTTGCTGATATTGATCTTTAGCTTCCTCAAGAAAATCCAACAAACGCTGTCCAATCTCTCCAGTTGGGTTAATTTCCTGCCTCAAAGCTTCCGCCTTTTCCACCATCTCTCTCGCCTTGCGCACAGCTTTGCAGACTTGTGTAGCCAAATGTTCTATATATTGTTGTCTTCCAAAACTCCTTACTCTCCATTTCATGCTTGCATCTACGACCAAGTCGTATGAATACCTCCAATCATTCTCCCTAAGTTTCCATTCTTGGATGATCAAAGCAATGTCATTCTTGTAATGTTGCAAGTGTTCCTCCAAAATCTGGACTTTTTGTTGTAACAGATTCCTTTCATCTTGAAGTTTGACATAGTCTTCGTCCTTCAGTCCAACTTTCAGAGCTTCATTTTCCTTTCGACATTGCATCAATTTTTCAGTGTTAACTGTATACATTTGTTTCCAATATCGCTGCTCTTGAAGAGTAATGGCAGTTCCCTCTTCATTTTTCTTTGCCTTGTTTCTCCAATACTCCACTTTCCCACGAAGATCTTCTATTTCCTTCTTCCTCTCATTAGAAGTCATAACAATTCCTCCGATCCTCATTTCTCTTCTCAACCTTTTATTTTCCTGATTCAATTCTTGAAGGTCATTGTGGGCAACATCTCGCTCTGTTCTCATCCTCTTGAGTGCAGCTTCTTGTACTTCAAACTTGACCTTTAAATTCTCTACCTCTTCTTGAAGCTTTAGATTCCTTCGCTCCATCTTCTTTTCTTCCTCTTTGAATTGTTGCCGAACAATCTCGATTTCGGATATATCTGCCTCAGGTTGTACATACACAAGTGACTCTCTGAATACAACATCTTTAACCCGTTTAGCTCTCCACATCAGGTAATTTGGGGTAGCTTTATCAGATAAGGGTCCTGTCACAAATCTTCGAGGTTGTTTCCATGCTCGAATGGCTTGTTCTGTCTTTTTCGTTGCCTTTGGTTCACCATAGGAATACTCCATCAAATTAAGCCCATGCGTTGCCGGAGTAAACTGTTTTGCCCAAAACTGTCTCTGCACCATAAGTGGGGCACAACTTGTTATCCCCCATAATCCCAATAGTGGTATCCAAGATTCTTCTCCGCATCTATATAGTACTGGGACATGATACATCCACGGGGCCATCCAAGTCACTTGATCATCTCTAAGCTGTTGAAGGACAAACACCCATTCATCTTTAGGTTTTGGTTTTGGCCATTTACTTCTACAAAATTCTTTGATCGAGGTATTTCCACGATAAAAAGGCTTTGAGAATTCTTTCACCTCACAGTTGAAATGGCTCTTGATCCATATGTATAAGAGTTGTGCGCATCCCATGAAACGCCCTTCTCCTTTTCGTCGACAATAACTCAATGATCGAAAGGTCTCAGCCAAGATTGCTGGCGAAGGATTTACATTATTAACAACTTGTTCAAAGAAGTCTATCACGGCTATCTCAATGTGCCCCAAAACCTTAGGAAAAATAACCAACCCGTAAATTGCCAGGGCGAAAACAGCTAACCCCTTCTCATCATTCAAATGATCTTTAATAAATCCATGGAAAAAATCCCAAGGTAGGCAAATGTGTTCTCCCTTTTGCTTCATATGAGGATCTATTTCTTCCGGTTTCACTCCCATAATCCCAGCCAACTTCTTACGAAACCCAGACTTCGGCTTTCTGACATATACCTTGTCAGGGCTCTTTAAATCCAACCCTATCAAAATAGAGTACTCTTCTATAGTGGGCATCAAATCCACTTCGTTAAATGTGAAACACCTGTGGGATGGATCCCAAAACTGGATAGCAGCTTTCAGCAAAGGTTCTTCAACCGCCACTGAAATCAACGAAGCTATTTGGCCATACCTGCTACAAAAGTCTTCTTTCTTCTCCTTACTGATTTGCTTCCATATGTTAACCAAACCTGTTAAGTCATTCTGCTTAAGGTCCAAGCTCACTTCTCTAGGTAATGATGATATGAAGCCTTCTATCAAGCAATTCCCTTTCTCTTGCTGAGTCTTCTCTGACCAAAACTGCACTTCATTATATGGATCACACATGACAGTCACAGTTGATGAACAAGCCCAACATTCTTTGGATTTCATGAAGGATTCTTGGTTGTAATAGGCCATGGAGAAAATACCTCTCTTATGCAACCTTCATGATGAGAAATGATTCATGCAAAAAGGAAAAACAGAACATTTATTAGTACAAAAACAAAAGGTAACAGCAAATGTCTTATACAGGGTTACTTTCTAAGGGTAAGGTTCTATCTAAGGTGAACTTTTTCTATGGTTCACTATATGCTTGGTTTGGGTCTCTAAAGGACAAAAGGTTCCCAAATTGTTCCTTACTGACGTCTACGCTAGACTAGTAAGGCACCCCAATCCTCACCCATGACAGGCTACAAACGAAAAGGGTTCAACTTGAGTGAGAGTATTTCGCTTGCCATTGCGGAGGTTATCACCTCACGAGAGCAAAGGTACTATACTCTCTCCTAAAAGGGACAAACCCGGGTGTAGGGTTTATGTATGCAATGAATATGTCATGCATGCAAAGGAACAAAATTTAAAAAGCATCCCAAAATGCAAGTGATAAAGATGATTCACATATATTTTTTTTTGTATTTTTGTTGTTTTTTTTTTTAATTATTTTTTATGAAAAGTTTTATTAAATATTTATCAAGGCCATTAATTAAGATTTTGGATAAAACATGATTAATCATGGTTCGACTCTCTCCTGTCCCCAGTGGAGTCGCCAAGCTGTCGTAACGATTTTCGTCCGGGGACTCGATCGCTAGACGATTTTGGAAAAAAACACAAAATGGAGTCGCCACCAATCTTTTTTGGCTAGGTGTGATTGGCCACCTAAAATCATTTATTTTTTTTCAATAAAATCTTAAAATTAATTAAGGTTTATCAAAAATAATAATAATAATTTTTGGTCTGCGAAAACAAAATTTGGGTTCGGGAGTTCGGTTACGCGTGGGGAAGGATTAGCACCCCCACAGCGCCCGTTAGAAAACGGTACCACTTAATCATGTATTATCTTTTGATCTTAATAAAATGGTCTTAATTAAACATTTAAAAAGAAATTCATTTATTTTGAAATCAATTTGTTATTTGCTTATTTATTTGAAACATTAATTTTTATTTTTATTTATGTTAAATTTATTTTTATTTGAAATAAATGAGAATCTTTTGTATTAAAAATTATTCCAAAATACCCCAATACTTTTGGTAGCATTTCGGATAATTTCCTCACCTAGAGATTTCTTAAGAATCGCTACTTGCGATTTCTATAGAATCCCATCCTCGGGAGATTCACACTTATTTTGAAATTTCATGAATGCAAATGATGCAAACAAAATAGATATGATGCACATGAGAAATATTTTATTTTACTTTTATTATCTTTTATATTTATATTATTGCTTTTGAAATTCACTGATTTTATAAAATTTTATTTTTATTGAAAAATCATACTAAATATTCCAATACGCTGGTAACATTTAGCAGATCTCTCTCACCTAGAGATCAGTTAGGAATCACTACTTGTGAATTCCGTAACATCTCATCATCGGACATTATTTATATCTTATTTATTTTTTAATTTGTTTTACTCTTTATTTTGAAGTCTTGTTTATTTGTTTGTTTAAAATTTTTATTTATTTATTATTTTTAGTGTTAGTTTATTTCATAAAAGTTGATTATATTAGAAATTTTAATATCGAACTAAAATTATTTGAATACCCCAATACGCTGGTAATATTCAAATATTTTATTTCGACCATAAGGATAATCAAAGAATCACTACTTGTGATTTCTAAGGAATCCTATCATCGGGGATCCTTTTATATTCAGAATGTATATTCATACTTATATTTTATTTTAATACTTATATTTGCATTTATCGCTACATTTACATTTATTTATTTAAATTCCTAAATTTTTATCTGTTTAAAAGCTTTTTATTTCTATTCACTTAATATTTTCTTATATTTACCTATTTTATATTATTATTTTTATTACCATTTTTATATTTATTTATTTTTTTTGTACTAAGACATCTTATTAATATTTTCTTTATATCGGAATAAAATCATTTGAATGTCCCAATACGCTGGTGACATTAAAGATTTTATTTCGATCCTAAGGATTATCAAAGAATCGCTACTTGCGATTTCTAAGGAATCCTATCATCGGAAATTTAAAATTTGTTATTAAAATTTATATTTAAATTCATTTATTTTAAGTTTATATTTATCTACTTTTTACCCCTTTTTTATTTATTTTATTATTATTTTTTATATTTATAAGAAACTTTGATATCGAGATAAACAAATTAGATATTCCAATACGCTGGTAACATCTAATAAATTTTCTCGATCCTAAAGATTATCGAAGAATCACTACTTGTGATTTCTTCGAAATCTTATCATCGGAAATCCAAATTTATTATTTGTATTTATCTTTTCATTTATTTGTTTTATTATTTTTTATATTGCTTTATTTGTTACTTTTTTTTAAAAAAAACTCTCTTAAAAAAAATTTACGTATGTGAAATTTTTAACTTACTTCAAATACAAGACAACTCTTCTTTTTTTTCAATCTCTTTTCTAAAGAAATATATTTTCATATAGATTCTTTTATCCAACCTAAAACTAAGTGCATGGATACGTACAAACAATGATGCATGTAAGTAAAATATATATAAACTTGTCAACTTTTCTTTTTACTCATCACTGTTATTGCATGCATGAAAATAGAATTTACAAAGCATAAGGCAAAGGATATACCTTGACAAGATGACCCACTTTCAACTTCCCTTTCTTTTTTCACGTGGAAGACACCTTCTTCTCAGGCAATGTTTGACAGTAAACAAAGACAACAGAAGCCAACGTAGCAACAGGGACTCAAGCAACTGAGCAAGGACGTGCTGTCCACTAAGTCTTCTTACTGTCGGACACCTTCTTTGCCTTGACTTCTAGAAAAATATCTACTCAGAACAGCAGCAACGTAATAAGGTATTGAACACTTGAAGAGCGCTACAACTGTGGTCGTGACACAGCCAATGGTGTGATGCCAAGGGAGGATAACGATGGACGGTAGCGGGCTGCAAAGAGGGTTGCAAAAGTGGCGGTGCTGTGTAGGGTGGTGCACCAACAACGTGCAGCAGTGCGAGAGGAGTGCCAACAGAGATCGGTGGTGCAACAACAACGTGCAGCAGTGCGAGAGGAGTGCCAACAGACCAGGAATAGCAGGAGCTGGTGCAGCGGACAGAACGAGGGGCGGTGGCTCTGATGTAGCGAACGGTGAAACTGTGATGAGGCCAAGCAAGGCTCGAGGAAGCTGGGAACACAGCAACTTGTTGGAAACGAGCAGGGTTCTTCACGTAGTAACTAGGCTAGCGGCTACCATGCGGGATAGGGGAGGGGGTTCGGTCTACAGCAAGGCGAGGTAGAAAAAGGGGCGATGGTGACTGAGAGTTGTGGGGAGGAAGACAGAGGATAGTGGAGTGATGGCGTGGTGGTTGGTTCAGCAGCCTAGCAAGGCTTGGCGTGTGAACAGCGGGTGGTGCAAGGGAAAGAGCTGATCCCCCGTGAAAAACAAGCAGCAAAGTTCTTTCTTTTTTAGGTTTTTTTTCTTCTCCCCCGCTTTCTTTCTCGCCTCCCAGGTTTTTCTCCTTTTTTTTTTTTCTAGGGTTTTTCTTCTTCAGTCCCCCTTAAACCTAGCCGGCTCATCCTTTTTAAATGAAAAAAAAATCCTTTCATCAATCCCACAATCATGGGATTTTATTGTTTATTTCCATTTGACCTTTCCATCTTTTATTATTTGTTTCCTTTTCATTATTTTTATTTTTGGTAATTCCTTGATCATTTCCTTGATTCTTTCTGTCTATTTGCACACCCTTGATTAAGGGATCTTGATTTGGGTTGACCTTTCATTATTTGAAGTTTCCATTTGTACATAGCATTAATATTGATTCTCAATTTACTCCTCAATATTTTTTTATTGATTGCCGGCATCAAGTGCATTGATTTGGCTTTGGTTTTTCATTTTGGGATTCCATTGTTCTTGTGTGGGATTTAGATAGGAAGAGGTTAAAGGTTTGCATGGGGTTTTAGGGTTTGCATGAAAAAGCATTGACGTATTCTTGTTTTTTTTTATTTTTATTTTTTTATATATATATTTTTTATTATTTATTATTTGTTATTATTATTATTATTATATTTATTTATTTTTTTTTTTTTTTTTTTTTTGCTCGGACAAAATTCGGTGTTTACATGTGGTAAGATGAATTTTTTTCATCTTTAAAATATAAAATGTCCACAAAAAATCACTTAATCATTGATCAATGTTACACTTATAATTTTAATAAGATTCAGTTTTTTATAATAATCTTATATCTTATATATTAAAAAAAAACCAAAACTCTTTGCTAAAAATAAAATATCCTATGAAGACACTTTTACTTTTTTATACTTAAAATAATAAATTGATTATCTTTCAAAAAAATAATAAATTGATTTTAATTTTTATATAATAATCCCATTCAATTAATTATTAAATTTTAAAATATTTGAAATTTTTTAAAAATAGATTTCAACTATATTATCTTAATTTAAATCAAGTAAACTTTATATCAAACTTTAAATTTTTTTTATCACTTATTATGTTATTTTTAAATTAAAAAATATCCATATATTTTGATTAGAATTATCTTAAAATTTTAAATCTTTTATCAAAAACATTAAAGCTAGATATTTAAGTTTACATATTTTAGTATTGAATAAGCTTCCATATCTTCTTTTCAATTTTCATTTATTCCTTTTTCAGACTTATTTGTTCAATTATTTTATTTAGAAAATAATGTCCATATGGATTATCTATTATCTTGAAACGTGTATGATCTTAATATTGCATTTAATAATTTTGAATTGATTTGAATTTTAAAAAACTAAATAATAAATTATTTTTAGTTTTATTTCTATTAACATTTTTACTTTACTTACCTTTTATGTTTGACATTATTATAAATAATTTTTTTAAAAACCTTAAAAAATAGAGTTTTTCAACACTAGTTAATTTTATAAGATTAATTTGGAGTCATCTAAATTCAAATTTTAAAAATAAATCAGTTTCAAATTGCAATATTAACCAATAATTTATTAAAGATTAATTTAATAAGGATTATTTTCATTAAAATTGTAGTTATTTAATTCATTTATTAAATATTTAAGATTTGTGATATTTAATTTTTCTTTAATTTTTTTAATTGTTATTTGATTTTAAATTATTTTTTAATTTGTGTATGCTATTTATGCATCAATTTTTTAATACATTATTCAACATGTATTTCAAAATATTTTTTTTATAATTCTATTCTTTAAAATATTATTATAAATTAAAATAATCACTGTGCATCGCACGGATTTAAATCTAGTTACTTATAATATTTGTTCAGCGACAGCGTTCAAAGTTTAAAGAACATCACATGTATAAACCCTAAATCCTATAAATAAAAGAGGAATTAAGTTACACAATTGTAAAATAAATATTTTATTGTGATAAAAAAAAGATTGTTTTGAATTATTTTTATAAATTCATGTAGGATTAATATTTTAACAAATCAGTTGTTAGATTTAATAATTTTCTCGTATATATAATGCATGTTAAGTTTTGAATCGATCCGATATTTTTGTAATTTCAATCAAGAATAACTTCTTTTTCAATATATATTAACGATTGAAATTTTATTATTATCGAATTAATAGTTAGACATTTTTTTTTAACTTAATTTTTGATATACATGATTTAAGTGAATAAAACAAAAATTCAAAGATTGGATTAAGCAAATATAAATAGTATAAAATGATAAAAAAGTGTATAAAACTAAATTAATCTTACAAGATTCCTTCTCGCGCGTGTGTGTGTATATATATATAATGTTGATAAAATGATCAAAAGAATAAGATATTGTTAATAGTGACATGAGTTGATAGAGGTTGACTTGGATAAATCAAAGTAATATTAAATTCAATATTTATTTTTCCATTTTCTCCTTGTATCTTTTATGTTAAAAAAAATCTTTCAAAAAGTAGTAAGAGGTCAAGAGACATCGAAGATAGAATTTTGAACCTATTCTTATGCTTAAATTAATAATTGCTCGAATAGATAAAGCTAAAAGTAAAAGAATAAAAAACACGTTTATATATATTTTATATTTTTTGGATGATAATTAATGTGAGATTTGCAAATGTGGTGTGTAAGATTTGAGGCGGGATCCATGACAGGATAATCGTAGTAAAACATACATATAGTACTAATAATTGATATGTTTAATTATTGAATATATATTATAAAAATGAGACTTTTTTATCAAATAAAAGAATTACAATAAAGCAACAAAGACAAAGGCACTTACTTAAGAGACTGAAGTGATCTCTAAAGGGAAACTTACAAAAAAGAAAATCGTGATTTGAGATAAGATGCGCCTTCATTTAACATTATGATAAGATACCGCTGTAAAGTTACTTTCTTTGTATAAGGTTCGTTGATCTCACCTTTTTAATTTATTGGACTGTCAGGTCAAGATTTTTCTCACTCAAATGTCTTCAGTATCTCAACCCAGCAGTATAAGGAATGCCAGTGAGGGGCATCCAATTCTCACGACCCGAAAGTAATGATTGGACAGTGAATCGCATGGCAATGCTCCTGTCGATATTATGGAAACCCTTCCAGTTAACCCTTCTAGCGGTGTTGGCACCAGGGCCACGGTTGTTGTACTCAGCATAGTACAAAGTGTCCAGGAAATTGCTTCCAGCCCAGGGCATCCATCCAGCAGGCTGAATGAAGTCTCCCAAGGTGGACTCCATGATAACAGTTGTAGAGTATTGCTTCCATGGCCTACCCAAGTATGTTGGGATCTTGAACCTGTCGGCGAAGAGCTTCTGCTCAGGGACAATCCTGCAGTTTTGGATCACGGTACCAGTGTTCTCATTAGCTTCGGTCTTGCCCTGTGCCGTAACTGTGTTCTTTTGGTTATCCAGTGGCCTCCTGACAATGATCAATGAGTTTTGGATAATGGTTGGGGAGTCACCAAAAATGAAGTCAATGGTTCCAGAGATGACACAGTTTCGGAAGAACTGACGGTTTGCTTGATTGTACAAGGTGTCTTGGAAGCCATCAATTCTACAGTTAAAGAAGGCTGACTTATCAGATTGAACACGAAGAGCCACAGCCTGGTGCTTTTCAGGACCAGCAGTGTTCTGGAATCCCATGGATCTGGCAACGAACCCATCTCCAATAGCAGCTGCACGATTAAAATTATGAAATATAAATTATAAAAAAATTATTGGGGAGAAATAAGATGAATAAACTAATATGAGTTATTCGAAACTTACAGAAAGTGGACGTCTGCCAAGTGGATGTGCCATCAACGAAGTTCTTGTGGCCAGTGACAATGGTCTTTCTTGGGCCATCACCGTACATGAGGATGTTGGTGGTTTTTTTGTCCACGGTGATGTACTCGTCATAGATTCCAGCCTTGATGTAGATCACGTGTCGGACCTTGGAGTTCTTGGGAGCGGCAGCTAAGGCTGCAGCAATGGTCTTGAACTGGCCACTGCCATCCTTAGCCACAACAGCATTTGGTTTCAAGTTGCTATTGTCAATCCTACCCAAAAGCTTGCGGTCTGCGGCCGAGAACCATGAGGGATAGCCATCCTTTTCAACAGAAAGAAGTCTACGGGAGGTTGGAATATTCAACTGGAGTCCGAATTTTGAAAGGATATCTGACAACTTTGTCACAATTGCCAAGGCATTGGCCGTGAGTTCCCTAGCATCAACAATACCGTTTGTCATGGTTTGTTTCATGTTGTCCTCATGTTCGAATCCATCCAAGCATGACTGTTGGTATGAGATAACAGCACTCAACCAAGTCCTGAGATCGGCTATGCGCTCATTAATGCTGCGCAATTCAGCATCACCCACCTCGGAGAATGATGCCTGAAGTGACTGAACGGAATAATCCATCATTTCCTTACAATCATCCAATGCCATCTTCGTGCGGCTATTGTCCTTGGCCTGAACGATCACGGAGTCGGAATAGTTTAAGAACTTCTTGACTGCTTCTTCAGAGGCTAAGATAGCCTGGGCAACGAAATCTTTGGGATCAGTGCTGTTGACAGAGCTGAGGGTCTTTTGGCAAGCTTCTTTGTAATCAGTAGATGAACAGAAGTTAGACACGGCCTTCATTTTTGGAGACAATTCGGTCTTAGCATCGTTACTGCGATGAACTGCAGCAACAACACCAATAACGACTCCCACCACAAGAATGATGGAAATCCCCGAAATAATCACTCTACCGTTCATCTTTGCTAATTTTTTCTTTTTTTCAGCCTATATTGTTTACTTTTTTTTTAATATATAATAGGATATCTCTCCCTCCGGTTGGTTTTGGCAAATATAGCACAACTATCCGACTCCCAACCAACTCAAAGGGAGAAAGACTTTATTGGAAACCACAGTTTCTCTTCTTCTTTGTTTTGTTGCTCTATGGAATTGATTATGCATGGCGGGTTTTATATAGCAAGTGGGAGCCTCTAAAATTAGGGTTCTTTGCATGGAAGTAGGGGTTAAAATTAAATGGCTTAATTATAGTATTTTCAAGTGGATAAGGGAGAATTCGTGGTTTCTGACAAACCGTTTGACTAGGGATCGACTTTAAATTTAGACAAAACAGAACTCTTGTCTTGTTCTTTCAAACTTGGACAAAATTTTACGGCTAGGGTTAATATTCTTAAATAGTAGTATTTAATTGGACTTAGTTTCCTCACCATTAAAAAAAAAAAAAAAACTTATCACTCTAGACTGGCATCGGTATTTTAATGCATTTATACGTAGAATCTAAGTGGGAACTTTGTTCCTGAAAGGGTTTCTTTGAGCCATTTACTGTCTAAAATTATATTGTCTTACAGAGGTTGCTTTTCTTGACAAGAGCCAACGTACACGGGAAAACAAGTGACCCATGCTAATAACAGGTTTTACAACTTGGTTTAGTTCGTCTGCTATACCTGGACATAAAATTTTTCCTTCTTCCAGGAACATTCAAATTGAGATAATAGCGTAAATATTTTTTATCGTGTATTCTGCGATTTAAATAGTAATTCTATTGCATTTATGGTTGTGAGATGTATTAAAACGTAAAATGAGGTGACAAATACTAATTATATAAATATTTTTTTTTAATTTTAAAAAATCCAAGAGGAATGTATATATAAAATACATCATTTGAATACATAGTGACAAAATAAATACATGATGAACTTTTTAGACTTAACAAAAAGTAATAAAGTGATAAATATCTCTAAGGTTATATTAAAAAATAAAAAATAACATCTAAGTAAAAAGATATATGATATGAAATTAAAAAATTTTACAGTCAATATATAAAATAAATATCGACTCTTAAATTAATATTACTATCTCAAACAACAAAATAAATGAAGATAATTGCATAAAACAATTTAAGTTGTTGGTGAGCCTTCCAATGGAAAAAGAAGGCTCAACTCTTAGGGTCTACCCAGTTAACATTTTATTAATAAACTTTTCAAGCCCAAATCTGTTTTTCTTTGTCTTCAAAGAGGCCCGGAAAAAGCACAGAATTGTGCACCGGCTGATCACCAACCAATGAGGTGATCAATTTCCCTCCGTAAGTTCCTAAAAGAAAATCAAACTGAGAATTCTGCCGGAAAGTTCTTGCTAGAACGAACATTCTCTTCCCTTCAACTCCAAGCGCAAATGCACCTCTAATGATTCTAAACCAATCACGAAATTAGGGCTTTCAATCTTTGAGAAGGTTGCTGCTTCTTCTTAATTCCAAAATTATGTGTTTATAATTCTCTTTTTTTAAGGTGAGGATTAGAAATTTTATACGGCTGCATTATATTTGGTTAAAAAGCTCGAGAGTAATGTTTGTTCTTATTGTTTCAACTTTATTAAAACGCATTTTATCTTGCAAAGGAAGCTTTTTATTTTTCCTCTTTTTTCTGAGAACGAAAATTCTTAGATTGTTTCCAAGTTGGTATTGTATAATGAGGAACTGAAAATCCGTACTTGCAAAACCTAAGCTTTTTTCTTTTATATACTTTATTCTAAATGAAATAAGTTTGTTTGAGTTGGATATGTGGATTTTCTTTTTTTGGAAATTTACTCAAAAGCTCCTGATCTACCATGATAATCGCTGATTACTTTTTTTTCTTTAACGTAGGCAAAGGGGGTTTATCAGGTTTTTGTTTTTCTTATATACTGACAAAGGCATGGTTTAGGGAAAGCTTATTTCTCCCTACATGCCTGCCTGCATGTAGGGAAACCTTACATTAAGCAGTGATGGACTGATGGTTTCCTGTCATACCCTGGTGCAGTCTGGAAAAGTGGAAATGCTTATGCTATTAGTATAAACACGAGAAGTAAATTTGATGTGCTGAAAGCGGAAGTGAGATGTGGAAATATGATCCTGATTCTTTGACCGTTAAATATTTCCTTTCCCACAACAAGAAGGCTCTCATCATGATTTCTATTGACAAAGAAAGATCCACAACACTTGATGGATTTTCATGGAAACTCTGCAATGGCGGATGTTTTTGTCAAATCAAATGATGAGAATCACACGAGCTACCAGTTTACAACGTCCCACAGTAGGTAGTTTGTGTTAGTATATCTCCATAATTATGGAAATAAATTTGGTTGACCAATTCCGGATATGGTCCATAATTTCACGGTGAATCTCAACTCAATATTTGGCTATTAAAAGCACGATTTTATGATGGTTAAAACGTGATTTTATTGCCATAATTAGCACGCTCTCATTACTATTTAAGGAGGGCTCCTTCCGGTCCCCAAGTACGTGAATCTCAAACACACAAACACCATCTAGTGAGGTTTTGAGTGCTTGGAAGATTTGGAAGGTCTGTCATCGACACAGAGTAGACTGTCAGATTCGGCAATTGCTTCAACAGCAGAGTTACAGAGTGCAATGGCAGGAGGTTAGATCCTGTCGCTTCCGCATTTAATTGTTTAACATGTTTCATATTGTGTAGAAGCATGTTTAGGATTAATTTAAGCTTACATTTGGCATCAGAGCCGTAGTTTAACCTCTGTCTTGCTAGAGATCTGTAGAACGAAGCCATAAAAACCCATATTTTGAAACTTTAAGTCTCGGATTTCTTGAAACCCATTCTGTTTTCATGTTATTTTGGTTCAAATACTTTAGATCTATTGTTGTAAAGCTCTAGGGATGAAAAATACATGAAAAACGGGACTGTTTGAAGGGTTTTGTGCCGGGTCGGATCGAAAAGATCCAAATTTCTGCAAAAAAGGCCCGTTCGGGCGAAGAAGAAAGAGGGGGCATCGGGCGCGTGAGATCCACGCGCCCGATGCTATTGTTGTTATGCGGGCGCGTGACAACCACGCGCCCGATGGAGTAATGCGGGCGCGTGTGACGCACGCGCCCGCGCCCTGCTGCACTTTGCGATGCAGCGAAAAAAAAAAAAACGGAAAAAAAACCCTTTTGGGCCTTGGGTTTTGGGCCACTGTTTGGGTTTTTTTATTTGGTTAGTTTTGGGCCATTTATTTTGGGCTCTTTTGGTTGATTATTTGGGCCATATGGATTAAATAAAAGGGTCATTTGATTTATTTTAGGCCTTAAGGATTTATTTAATTTAAGTAATTTAAATTATTTAATTTAGGCCAAATAATTATATTTTTTGATAGTTTTCAGTTCTGTAATTTTCATAATTTTATGAATAATTAGATTATTTTCACAAAATTAATATAATTATGAAATCTTCTCATTATTTGGATTTTATGAGGATTTTTCATAAATTTGGAATTTTTATAAATGCTATAATTTTAAAATTGAATAATTTTGTGAAAATTATCATAAAATTATGATTAAATTATGAAAATTTGATTTTAAATGTGCATATGTGCTTATTTTGAATATGTATAATTTTGTTATTTTTATACTAGAAGCACATGTAGCTATGTTATTCATATTATTTGGAATTAAAATTGCCTTGTGTTAATTGCAATTTTTAAAATATGAATGAATTTAGAATTTGCCAATATGTCTAAGTAATTAATAATTTATTTAATTAGGGCTTAGCCACAGCAACCTTAATTAAGTAAAATTATATTTGTAAAATTACATAATGATATTAGACATAAATTGTAATTAGTTATAAGGTTATAGTAAATTTTATCCCACAGGAATTTTTATTATAATGTTATAACTAATTAGAATAAAATATCAAATTAGTTTCTTAATTTACCCACAGGAATTAGGAAATGATATAATTTGATAGTTTTATCATTATGATATGAATCTATTAGAATTAGAACTTTAGCCCGCAGGCAAGTTTTATGTCTGAGATTCATTAATAAAATATGTTTACATTGGTAGACGTAATTAAGTTTGCCTCAAAAAAAAAAAATTTCTAGATACATAAGCATGTTTATTTTCTATATGCAGTGTTTCCTCAGGATAGTATTAACCTAGAAGTTCCCGAGCTGGATGGAGAGAACTACAAGGTTTGGAAGGAGAGAGTTCTCCTCCAATTAGGGTGCATGGATATAGACTATGCTATAAGGAAAGACGAGCCCGTATTGACTGAGACCAGCACTCCTACTGAAGTAGCTTTACATGAACGCTGGGAGCGATCCAATCGCCTTAGTGTCATGTATATAAAGACAAAGATATCTGCTGGGATACGTGGTTCAGTCGAACAGCATACCAACGTTAGGACCTTACTGAAGGCCATAGATGATCAATTTGTCACTTCAGACAAAGCGTTGGCCAGCACCCTGATAATGAAGTTCTCATCGATGAGGCTCACCAGTGTCAAAGGAGTGCGCGAGCACATAATGGCCATGAGAGATATAGCGGCCCAACTCAAGAAGCTAGAGGTGGAGATGTCTGAGTCTTTTCTTGTGCACTACATATTGAACACTCTACCAAAGCAGTACGGACCATTCAAGATATCCTATAACACACATAAGGATAAGTGGACCATCAATGAATTGATGACCATGTGTGTTCAAGAGGAGGGAAGACTGCTTATGGAATCGGGTGAAAGTGCATTTTTTACAAGCCAAGAAAAGACCAAGGATCGAGCCAAGAACAAGGGAAAAGGGAAAATCCCTGCCCAAGCTGATATTAAGAAAGAGTCCAAGTGTTTCTTCTGTAAAAAGAAGGGACACATGAAGAAGGACTGTGCCAAGCTTCAGCAGTGGCTCGTTAAGAAAGGTAATCCACTCTCATATGTTTGTTTTGAATCAAATATGGTTGAGGTTAATCATAACACATGGTGGATTGATTCTGGATCTACAATTCACATTTCGACTTCCTTACAGGGTATGACAAACCTAAGGAAGCCAGTGGGAAATGAGGAGAGCATCTATTCAGGAAACAAGATGCGCTCGCGTGTTGAAGGCGTTGGAACATGCACTTTAGTTCTTAGGAGTGGTTTTGTTTTGCAATTAGAAAAGACCTTTTATATTCCTAGTTTCTCGAGAAATTTAATCTCTGTTTCTAGGTTGGTACCTTATGGATATTCCTTTCAATTTTCAAATAAATCAATATTGATATATTTTAAGTCTGATATTGTTGGGAATGGTACCTTATGTGATGGTCTTTTCTCTATTGATTTGCAAAATGATACTGCTCATAACGCCTTGCATGTTCAAACTGGCACTAAAAGATGTGTTATGAATGAGGACTCCTCTACGTTATGGCACCGGAGATTAGGTCATATCTCCATAAATAGAATTAAGAGATTGGTAAATGACGGAATACTTAGTACTCTCGATTTTACTGATTTCGACACTTGTGTGGATTGCATTAAGGGTAAGCAAACCAACAAGTCTAAGAAAGGTGCCAATAGGAGTTCAACCATATTAGAGATCATACATTCTGACATATGTTGTCCAGACATTGATGCATATGGTCAGAAATACTTCATCACCTTTATTGATGATTACTCGAGGTTTATGTATCTCTACATGCTTCATAACAAGAGCGAAGCATTAGATGCCTTTAAAGTCTTTAAGGCTGAAGTAGAGAAACAATGTGGAAAACCCATAAAGATAGTAAGAACTGATAGAGGTGGGGAGTATTACGGTAGATACACTGAAGATGGACAAGCACCTGGACCATTTGCGAAGTTCCTTCAAGAAAATGGGATTGTTGCCCAATATACCATGCCTGGTTCACCGGATCAGAATGGTGTTGCAGAAAGAAGGAACCGAACTTTGATGGAAATGGTGCGTAGTATGCTTAGCAACTCGAAGTTGCCTAAGTCTTTGTGGATTGAAGCTCTTAAAACGGCAGCGTATATATTGAACCGGGTTCCAACCAAGGCTGTTCCAAAGACGCCTTTTGAATTATTCAAAGGTTGGAAACCGAGTTTGCGTCATATGCGTATTTGGGGATGCCCTTCTGAGATAAGAGTTTACAACCCACAGGAAAAGAAACTGGATCCTAGGACCATAAGTGGGTATTTCATCGGATATGCCGAACGGTCCAAAGGCTACAGATTCTATTGTCCATCTCATAGCACTAGATTTGTGGAATCAAGGAACGCCAAGTTTCTTGAAGATGACTTAGTTAGTGGGAGCGACCAATCTCAAGACCTAGTTTCTGTGAGAGATCAACCCTCTACCTCGAGTCAAGGATTGGTTATCATGAATAATGTCCCTTCAGTGCAACTGGACATTGAACAACCAATCATTGAAGATCCACAAGTAGTTGATAACTTACCAGTAGACGAGGCTCCTCTGGATACACCAGAATTGAGTGAGCAACCAGTTGAACAACATGATCCTTCGGAGAATGTTGAACCAACATTAAGAAGGTCTACTAGGGAAAGGAAATCAGCTATTCCTAGTGATTATATTGTGTATCTACAAGAGTATGATTTCAATATTGGGCCCGTTAATGATCCAGAGACGTTTTCACAAGCCATGAACAGCAAAGAATCAAAACTTTGGTTTGATGCTATGAAGGATGAGATGGATTCGATGGCATCTAATGGAGTATGGGATCTTGTCGAGTTGCCTAATGGGGCCAGAGCTATAGGCTGTAAATGGGTCTTTAAGACCAAGACTGACTCATTAGGCAACATTGAGCGTTATAAGGCAAGACTCGTAGCCAAAGGATTCACTCAAAAGGAGGGAGTCGATTACAAGGAGACCTTCTCTCCTGTATCTAAGAAAGATTCTCTCCGCGTCATAATGGCGCTTGTTGCACATTTTGACTTAGAGTTGCAACAAATGGATGTGAAAACGGCATTTCTCAATGGTGATCTAGAGGAAGAGGTTTACATGAAACAACCTGAAGGTTTTTCCTCTAGTAATGGTGAGCATTTGGTCTGTAAGCTCAAGAAGTCCATATATGGGTTGAAACAAGCTTCCCGCCAATGGTATCTAAAATTCCATGAAGTCATCTCTTCATTTGGTTTCGTTGAGAACATCATGGATCAATGTATATACCAGAAGGTCAGTGGGAGCAAGATTTGTTTCCTTGTGCTATATGTGGATGATATTTTGCTTGCAACCAATGATAAAGGGATGCTACGTGAGGTGAAACAATTTCTTTCTGAGAACTTTGATATGAAGGATATGGGTGATGCATCTTATGTCATTGGCATTAAGATCCATAGAGACAGACATAGAGGTATATTAGGTCTGTCACAAGAAGCCTATATTAACAAAGTCTTGGAAAGATTCAGAATGAAAGATTGTTCACCAAGCCCAGCTCCCATTGTGAAGGGTGACAGGTTCAATTTGAACCAGTGCCCGAAAAATGATCTTGAGAGGGAACAGATGAAGAACATTCCATATGCCTCAGCTGTTGGAAGCATTATGTATGCACAGGTCTGTACCAGGCCTGATATTGCTTTTGCTGTGGGAGTGTTGGGTAGATACCAAAGTGACCCGGGGATGGACCACTGGAGAGCTGCGAAGAAGGTGCTTAGATATTTTCAAGGCACTAAGGATTACATGCTTATGTATAGACGGACTGATGAGTTGGAAGTGATTGGCTACTCAGACTCAGACTTTGCTGGCTGTGTTGATACCCGGAAATCAACATCCGGTTACATCTTCATGCTTGCCGGTGGAGCTGTTTCATGGAAGAGTGCTAAGCAGACACTGACTGCCACTTCTACTATGGAGGCCGAGTTCGTTTCCTGTTTTGAGGCTACCTCACTTGGTGTATGGCTTAAGAGTTTCATTGGTGGGCTTAGAGTTGTTGACTCCATATCTAAGCCATTGAGGATATATTGTGACAATTCAGCTGCGGTATTCATGGCTAAGAACAATAAGAGTGGAAGTCGAAGTAAGCATATCGACATTAAGTACTTAGCCATTAGAGAACGTGTTAGAGATAAAAGAGTGGTCATTGAACACGTTAGCACTGAATTGATGTTAGCTGATCCTTTGACTAAGGGCATGCCACCGTTTAAATTTAAGGATCATGTAGAGAGAATGGGACTTGGTCCCACATTTTGATTGTAATTGAAACTCTTATTAATACTATGATGTTTCTCATTTTTGATTTGTATACACTAAAGTTTATTTGAGAAATATCCTTGTTGTTTGGACCGAGAATAAACATAAGGTTTATTCATTAAGTATAAATGAGTTGATTTAGAAACAATTTTACATAGTAATACATGGAAGATAATACTCACCATTAGAGGAACTGTCGCCATGATTCATGTGATTTGTTTCTTCTATAAGTGAAATATATGGACCAAGTGGGAGAATGTTAGTATATCTCCATAATTATGGAAATAAATTTGGTTGACCAATTCCGGATATGGTCCATAATTTCACGGTGAATCTCAACTCAATATTTGGCTATTAAAAGCACGATTTTATGATGGTTAAAACGTGATTTTATTGCCATAATTAGCACGCTCTCATTACTATTTAAGGAGGGCTCCTTCCGGTCCCCAAGTACGTGAATCTCAAACACACAAACACCATCTAGTGAGGTTTTGAGTGCTTG
This sequence comes from Heritiera littoralis, assembly GCA_031772115.1. Taxonomy (NCBI): domain Eukaryota; kingdom Viridiplantae; phylum Streptophyta; class Magnoliopsida; order Malvales; family Malvaceae; genus Heritiera; species Heritiera littoralis. The sequence goes on from JAPDPK010000004.1 coordinate 5,076,093, forward strand.
GAAGATTTGGAAGGTCTGTCATCGACACAGAGTAGACTGTCAGATTCGGCAATTGCTTCAACAGCAGAGTTACAGAGTGCAATGGCAGGAGGTTAGATCCTGTCACTTCCGCATTTAATTGTTTAACATGTTTCATATTGTGTAGAAGCATGTTTAGGATTAATTTAAGCTTACAGTTTGCACTTCACACTGTTTGGATTATGAAGAATTATGCTGTTTCCTATGTGCCAAATGAAAGGTTTTCCATATTGCCATGCTGTTGCTCTCCTTCAGCGATCAGAAAGGAGAATTAAGTATACATTATTACTGCTCTGAGTAGTATACAATCGATGCTTGCAAGTAAACATATTCAAACTCCATAAATCCACTTGTAACAGCAGGGAGGCCGGTTCAAATGAAATCCTCAAAAATTGAAGTAGGTCCTCTCCATCGCGCCTCTGGCCCTCCTCAGAAGAGAAGGATATGAAATAGACAAAGGATCCTTTAATCAGCCACTACTTTGCAGCAAGTGCCAAGGAGCTGGACACAATAGAGCAACATGCACATATATTCTCATGGTTGCATGAAAGTTACTTAAGAAATGTAATATAGATGTAGAAAAGGCAGATGAGGTAATTTAGATGCCATGTTGAAAGTTATAGACTTTGTGAGAGTGATTGAATAAGTTACAAATCCCTAACCCCGTTGAAACCAAATTCAAGTTATCTACGTTCATTTAAATCGAGTCTTGTGAATATTTATTTATGCATGAAAAGTATGTTTTGTGTTGATAAACCCACTTGCTTTGCTTCTTTATATTTTAATGAATGGTGCACTTATTTTATTGTTGTCAACATGTTGATTTAGATTGCTGACTTGGATTCTTTCTTTTTCTTTTTTGAACAATTCAGGATATATAATTTGATTTTCTAATGTACTTCCCGTTCTTTTAATAAGCTCAAAAGGCTAATATCCGCTAAGCGCATTTTGTATGTTCGACTAGATCCTTCCTCACCTCCCCAAGATACTTCAGTGGCAAAAACGAAAAAAAAAAAAAGTCGTAACCAAAACTTGTAAGAATTCTCAAAATCCTTTTAGTTAACCCATCATTCAGGGTGCATTTGATTTTCAAAGAAGGATTGCTGACTTTTTTTATGTGGGTGGGCTTGGTAGTTAAGGTTGCTCAGCCTCATTCGAGCCTCATGTTAGCAAGGCAGATATATACAGAATCTGATTGGCTTTATTCTAGAATGGACTTTAAATCTTCCTAGAGTAATGGCTTGCTGGAATGAATATAGCAATTTAAAAAGTTTAACATGCGAATATTCTTCGTTGTAGATATGTAGAATCACAAAAATAGCAGAATCATTCATCCAAATTCTAGTTATGGACCCTGTTTTAAGCTTGAGGTTAATAACATACAGTCCAAAGGAAAACAAAGGGGAAAAAACACCCCTTAGAAGTTAGTTGACTTGGTTACAAGGTTTCAGCTAACGAACAGAGCTGCTCAAGCTGAAATTGCTTACTTCACATCTATTAGCTGAATAAACCTAGAAACAGATCGAATTTGACAAAAAAAAATGTGTTCATTAACCTAACACCACATATGATTTTCAATTCGAAGTCATTGTCTTAGTGGCCTACAATGCTAGATAAAGGGAAATATATCCCGAATAAAATAAATAAATAAATAAATTCTTATGAGATTTTTATTATAAACTTATGATGCAGGAAAGGCCAGACAGAAGAATAAAAGGCAAGTGGAAACAATGAAAAGTAATAGATTGAGAGGCATACATAGCAACATAGGATCCTTCTTCTTGTCCCTTCTGAATGGCAAATTCAAGGTGAGCTGGGAATTAGCCCAGATGGCTATGCATGCGTAAACACACAGACCAAACGATACTGTTTGCAGAGTCAACAGACTCAAATGCACGTGTATGGTGTATCCTAATTTACTTCCTCTTTAGCTATGAATTGTAAAGATCCTAGTGAATTATGACTCTTTAATCATCAATATGGACTAGACAGTTTCATGAAACATGATGAACGAGAGACGGGGAAAGAATACAAAGAATTGGTAGAAGAAGAGAAGTATTGTTAAGAGAAATTTTATTTGCTACAACATTTTGGCTTAATACAACCAAACTAGAAAAAAGTATAGTTGTATCGGAAAAAAAGTGGTGGCATATAAGATTTATTTATTATTAATGTAATATTAATAGGAGTCGGGTTTAACATTTTTAACGTGTCTCAACCGACCTCAATTTAGTAATATATATATATATATATAAGAAATAGATAAAGAAGAAATTAAAACAATAGAAATCACATCCTTATAACCTTTTATCTCTAAAAAAAAGATATAATTAATGTGATAATTGCACATGCAAAGCATTTTATTTGAAGTCGGTCGATGACAAGATTATCATGGCACAATGTGTGTGTATATGTATGCGCATATAATACCTATTAAAATATTTAATTATGGAATATATTCTATGAATGAGCTTTTTTTTGTTCATAAGAGATAAATGGGAGAGTAAAAAATTGAATCTTAGATTTAATCCTTCTTAAAAAGAGTAACAATTACTAACACAAATCTTGGTTTTTAAAAAGAATTTTTTTTTAATCAAATAAAAGAATTACAATACATCAACAAAGACAATGTCACTAACACACTTAAGAGACTTCAAGTGATCTCTAAAAAGAAACTTACAAAAGGGAAAATCGTGACTTTGCATAAGGTTCTTGTGCGGCGATCTCTCCTTTTTAATTTCCTGGACTCTCGAGTCATGATTTTTTTCACTCAAAAATCTTCAATATCTCAGCCCAGCAGCGTAAGGAATGTCAATGAGGGGTATCCAATTCTCACGGCCCAAAAGGAATGATTGGACAGTGAATCGCATGGCAGTGTTCCTGTCGATATTGTGGAAACCCTTCCAGTTGACCCTCCTAGCGGTGTTGGCACCAGGGCCACGGTTGTTGTACTCAGCGTAGTACAAAGTGTCAAGGAAATTGCTTCCGGCCCAGGGCATCCATCCAGCAGGCTGAATGAAGTCTCCCAAGGTGGACTCCATGACAACCGTTGTAGAGTATTGCTTCCATGGCCTGCCCAAGTATGTTGGGATCTTGAACCTGTCGGCGAAGAGCTTCTGCTCAGGGACAATCCTGCAGTTTTGGATCACGGTACCGGTGTTCTCATTAGCTACGGTCTTGCCCTGTGCGGTCACTGTGTTCTGTTGATTATCCATTGGCTTCCTGACAATGATCAATGAGTTCTGGATAATGGTGGGGGAGTCGCCAAAAATGAAGTCAATGGTTCCGGAGATGACACAGTTACGGAAGAACTGACGGTTTGCTTGATTGTACAAGGTGTCTTGGAAGCCATCCATTCTGCAGTTGAAGAAGGCTGACTTATCGGATTGAATGCGAAGAGCCACAGCCTGGTGCTTTTCAGGACCAGCAGTGTTCTGGAATCCCATGGATCTGGCAATGAATCCATCTCCAATAGCAGCTGCACCATTAAAGTTATGAAATATGTATTATAAACAAAATTATTGGGGAGAAATAGGATGAATAAACTAATTTGAGTTATTTGAAACTAACAGAAAGTGGAAGTCTGCCAAGTGGATGTGCCATCAACGAAGTTCTTGTGGCCAGTGACAATGGTCTTTCTTGGGCCATCACCGTACATGAGGATGTTGGTGGTTTTTTTGTCCACGGTGATGTACTCGTCATATATTCCAGCCTTGACGTAGATCACGTGTCGGACCTTGGAGTTCTTGGGAGCGGCACCTAAGGCTGCAGCAATGGTCTTGAACTGGCCACTGCCATCCTTAGCCACAACAGCATTTGGTTTCAAGTTGCTGTTATCAATCTTACCCAAAAGCTTGCGATCTGCAGCCGAGAACCATGAGGGATAGCCATCCTTGTCGACAGAAAGAAGTCTACGGAAGGTTGGAATGTTCAACTGGAGTCCGAATTTTGAAAGAATATCTGACAACTTTGTCACAATCGCCAAGGCATTGGCTGTGAGTTCGCTAGCATCAACAATACCGTTTGTCATGGTTTGTTTCATTTTGTTGTCATGCTCGAAACCATTCAAGCATGACTGTTGGTATGAGATAACAGCGCTCAACCAAGTCCTGAGATCGGCTATGCGCTCATTAATGCTGCGCAATTCAGCATCACCCACCTCAGAGAATGATGCCTGAAGTGACTGAACGGCATAGTCCATCATTTCCTTACAATCATCCAAGGCCATCTTCGTGCGACTGTTGTTCTTGGCCTGAACGATCAGGGAATCGGAATAGTTGAAGAACTTCTTGACTTCTTCTTCAGAGGCTAAGATAGCTTGGGCAACGAATTCTTTGGGATCAGTGCTGTTGACAGAACTGAGGGTTTTCTGGCAAGCTTCTTGGTAATCAGTAGATGTACAGAAGTTAGACACGGCCTTCATTTTTGGGGACAATTCGGCCTTAGAATCGTCACTGCGATGAACTGCAGCAACAACGCCAAGAACAACTCCCACCACAAGAATGATGGAAACCCCCGAAATAATCACCTTACTATTCATCTTTGCTAATTTTCTATTTTCAGCCTATATTTTTTTTTACTTTTTTTTAATATATTAGAGGATATCTCCTCTCTAGTTGGCTATGGCATATACAACACTGCTATCCGACTCCCAACCGACTCGAACGGACTCGATGGGAGAAAGACTTTATTGGAAAGCAGAATTTCTCTTCTTTATTGTTTTGTTGCTTGATGGAATTGATTATGGGTTCTATATAGCAAGTGAGAGTGTCTAAAATTAGTGTTCTTTGCATGGAAATAGAGGTTAAAATTGAATTGCTTAATTATTGGATTAACCAGTGAATAGGGTAGAATTCGTGGATTAAGACACAGCATTTGACTAGGGATCAGTTTTAAATTTAGACAAAACAGAAGTTTATTTCCATTTTAGCAATACATTTATAATTTGGGTGGCTGTTAATTAATCGTATTATGACTTAATAGCCAAATAAGCCCTCAACCTTTAGCTCAAAATGAAATTCAGCCCTCAACGTTTTATCGCATGAAATTCAGTCCATAAACTTTTATTTTAGTGAAAATAAACCTTCAACCTTTTACAATTATGCAATTAAGTCAAAATTTATTAAATAACACTAACTACCATTAGTTTTGCATACGTGACAGCTGACGTGGATAGCTTAGTTAGCTGTCACGTGGCATGCCACGTATGCAAAACTAACGGCAGTTAGGTCATTTAACAGATTTGATCTATTTTCATTGAAATAAAAATTTATGGATTGAATTTCATGCGATAAAACGTTGAGGGCTGAATTCCATTTTGGGTTAAAGCTTGAGGGCTTATTTGGCTATTAAGCCATCGTATTATTATTCAAAACCTCATTATGTTTTTTTAATTTTTTATTTTTTTAATATTTCCTAAATGGTATGCGTTAGTATTTTTATTTGTTCGTGGAATCTAAAGTAAAAATTTCATGACAGTACATTTAGAGTAAATTCCTCTAAACTATGTACATTTTTTATAATTAAGGATGAAATGACATTGTTTGAAATTAAATCCAAAATTTACTGTACGTTTAGTATTTTTATTTGTTCGTGGAATCTAAAGTAAAAATTTCATGACAATACATTGAGAGTAAATTCCTCTAAACTATGTACATTTTTTATAATTAAGGATGAAATGACATTGTTTGAAATTAAATCCAAAATTTACTGTACGTAATCGTTTTTTCTCAATCATTATGTCAAGTGATTGTCGATCATAGAATTATATTCTTATTAGTGTGTATATATATATATGGTAAATTAATAATTTTTTAGTATCATATTCAATTACAATATTCAAATTAACTGGGACATATATATATTTGGTAAATTAATAATTTGTATAGAAAGGCAAAGGTTGGAATATATAGTTCCAACTTTTAATTTGATGATTTTATTCAAATTAACTTGGGATTTGAGCAAGTGAAATTTATAGGCTGCTTCTTATTAATTTGTTGTATAATCCAACTAATTGTATTTTTTTTTTGCCAAAAATTAAGAAAAAAAAACCATAAATTTTTGCGTATTGACTTTTTGAAGAGGAATTTATGAGCACGATAAAACCGGTTGCCGGGGGCAGCCATCAGTTATTTTATATAGTTTGATTAATTTCATGGCTTCTCGCACGCGTGAGAATATTTAGCGAGGAATGCAGCCAGTGGCGCACACCTTGTTTGTCTAGTATGATTTTTTTAGGTGAAAAAGGACAATTATTTTATATATTATCGATGAAATTTTTTTATCTACAAGTGAAATTAGATCATGATATATGTTTTATATTATTTATTTTTTTAATATCTTTATAAAATATATATCATGATTTTAATATCGCTTATGAAATAAAAAATTCCATCAATGATGTATGTAACAATTAACGGAAAATTTGTCTAGTATAATTTGGCTCATCAGAACATGGTCCACTGTCTCTAATTTCTATTTTACTACAAAATTCTTGTTATTTTAAGTTGTTGACCCTGCATTAGTATTTCTGTCTGTTAATAATAATAATAATTTTCTTTTTTTTGGTTACAATATAATAATAATTTTTGATTTAATATTTAAATATATTTTTAACTTTTTTCACAAAAAGAATATAATGTTTAACTTTTTTTGGTGCTTAAAATGTTTAACATTTTATTTTACTGTAAATAAATTCATAATCTTTTAAAACAAAGTAATTAAGGTCAAATTTGTTGAATTAGGCTAATTCATTTGCATATTTTACGTGGTAATTGACGTAAATAATTTTGTGAGTTACTATGTGACAATTTACGTTTGCATTATAAATGAAAGTTAGTACCATTTAATATATTTGAACTTAATTGTATTATTTTAAAAAGTTAAGAGTTTATATAATAGAACAAAAAATTGAAAACTTATATTTATTTTATGCAAAAAATTGAATATATATTTGACTATTAAACTATAAGACAAATGAACAAATCATTTGAGTTAAATTTTATGATTATTATCCTATTCACCACCAGTGAAGTTCTTTAACTCCACAAGCAGGGTTAGAATGATGACACTTGTCCTTTAAAAATGTTAAGAAAATAAAAAATAAAAAACATATGACACATGTCATTATCCTAACTCTATTTGTGAAGTTAAAAAACTCCACTGACGATAAATAAGATATAATTCTAAATTTTAAATTATCATATTTATAATCTCTCTAAGAATCTTTTAAATATTCCACTTTAAATATATTGCATTTTTATGTGTGTGTATATATATATGCGTACATGTATATATATCATTATCAATTTATTGTTATTTATTATATATATATTAATATCATGAGTCAATCTAGGTCTATGAATTGAAATGTTTAATCAATTAATCAAATGTCTATATATATTAATAAAATAAAAAATATTATTAAACTTATTGTATTGTTCTATATTTCCTTAGCAATGAAAAATTTTAAAATTATACATCCATTTCAAAGGCAAATGTATATTTTTAAAATATAAAACTCTTTAGAATACAATATTAGTTTTTTGAATGATACATTCTCATTCAATCGTAATCATGAATCAGTAATTGATAAATATAAATAACAATAATAAATTAAACTCGATATCATATTTGACGAGACTCGAACATGAAAATCTCAAAGTCCCAGAATCTCTTCATTGACATTAAACCAATGCCTCGTTGGTAGAATACAATATTATTGCTATTTATTAATATTATTGTTATTATTATTATAAACTAACTAGGATAATATCCCTGCTTCGCATGGACACTTTTCTTTTAATATATATATATATATATATACACACACACTTTAAAAAATATTAAAAATATAAATCAAGATATTTATTTTAAAAATATTGATTTATTAAATGAAAATAAAAATATTTAATTTATCTATTAATCATTGTATTTATTTTTGTATTTTTATTTTTTTAAATAAAATAAAATTCTAGCAAAAAAGTAAAAAATTAAATAGACCAAAACAAAAAAAAACTTATAAAATATTTAAATTTTTATTTAGTTTGATACAAATTTATTTGTCTTTAAATAAATTCATATTAGACTAATCTCCCACTACCACTTTTTCTTTTTATTTGTGGTAATCTCTTAGTGTTTAATATTGAAATTATTTATTTATTACTTTATTTTCTCTTTCATAGCATTTGCTTTTCATATTTAAAAAATTTTCTTTAAAAGTTTTTTATTTATAGATATATTTTTTATATTTTTGTGTTTATTTGTTAAGTTTTAAAAAATTATTTTGGAAATTTTTGCTTTATACTAAAATTTTATGATTTTTTGAATTTTTATATTTTTGTAATATTTTTAATATTTTATTCAAAATTTTGCACAACAATTTTTTTGGTTATTTAAATTGAATTTGTAAAAAAATTTTAATACGTGCTTTTGAATTTTTATATGAATATTGAGTTTAGTTCCTTAAAAAAATTCTTTGAATTTTAATTTTTTTCTCTCTCCGCTTTTCATATCTTTCATTTTTTTTAAACTTTTAAAAAATAATAATAGTATTTATAAAAGAAAAAATTGTAAATATTTGATTTAATTCTTTTCAAATTTTTATTGTTTTTCTTTTTTTTTAAGTGAGTTCGTGTTTTGTATTTTTAGTATTTTAACATTAAAAAATTAAAAATAAATATTTTTATTTCAATTAAAAAATCATATATGAAACTAAAAATTATCATATGGTTAAATTTTTATTTAATATTTTGACTTTAATGAAAAATTAAAATTAATTATAAGTTTTGTCAAACCAAAACAATATAAAAATTGAAAAAAAATAATATAAAAATAATATATATAAAACTCACTAAAAAAACAAAAATGCCATATTTTTGTTAATGAAACTCTTTTGATATATGGTCGAGATTATGATTTGGGACCGAGTTGAAATGATTAAGGTTAAAACGGAGGAAATAAGACATAAAAAGGTGAAACGGAAACCAACAACTGGTTGGCGTGGGTGGCAAGCGGCCCTCGTCCCTTAAGTAAGATCAGGGTTCGAATCTTGATTTGTGTATGAAGTATCAGTATTAAAAGAGGGACAAATCTAATCAGACTCTGCTTCTCCCGACTCCGAAATAGTTACTGAAGACAAAAAAAAAAGTGAAACGGAAACCTTTTCAGGATACGGTGTACAAGTGGAGCATGTCACATGCGAATTAGTCCATCCCTTACATCAATCAACAGTAAAAAGGTGGTTCCAACTTCCTGATGTATAAAATATATCACATCAAATTGCAAATTTGATCTCATCAACGATCAGGATCTTGATGATCGTCCGTTATCTGTCCAACACCTGTAACATATCCGAGCGTTTTACACCCAAAAACTTTCCCGATATTACCAGAAAATAAAGAAAAAACTTAAAAACATCGGAAGCTAAATACATGAGGCGAGTCAGCCCCACCGATTTACAGAAATGCAGGGTGATGAAGCCAGAGTCTTGCTAGGCTTCCCCCCTAATTCTCGGCCCACCCCTTCTCAGGTTTATATTCGTGTAAAATTTTTTGTTTTCATTCATTTTCACCTTTTTATTTTGCTCTTAAATCTTGATTTTCTTAGAGTTTTATTTTAACTTATTTTGTTGTTGTTGACTTAGATTGAAATTTACGAATTTGAGTTGTTTTGCTTTTGGAGATTGTAGCTTTGATTGCTTGCTTTCAATCAGTTGGACTAACAGATTTCTTCCATTTTTTTTAGTTGATGAATTTGTGATTTTTTTTTTTATGATTTTTGATTTGGAGTTTTGGTTCGGTTAGGTTAAAGCAGCTTATAGAAAGAAAGTATGGGAGTCTCATCCTGACTTGTTTCCAGTTCACGAAAAGCCTTCGGCGGAGTCAAAGTTCAAGTTGGTAAGCATCGATATGCCTTTAAAAATTTAATCATTTTTTTTATATCTTTGATTGGAATTTGGAGCGTATAAAATCGTTGGTGCCGGCAATTAGGCTTGTAAAACTAAAATCTGCTTGTTATTACATTGGTTTTAGCTTTTTAGCGATGACCTTTGTAGGGAATTGAAAAGGAACAGTTGTAGCATGTTTAGATAAGTTTAGGCATTTTAGTGCTTGTTTAGAACAAACAAATTATTTTTACAATGTAAACCAGTTTAGTCAATGTTAGTAATATTACTCTGTCTAGAATTTACTGCCTGGGAACTCTTTATTGCTACTTTTCGCTATTAAAATTTATGAGGGGAGCTGGATTGCTTAGGGATTTGTATCTTGTCATGGTTAAACTCATGGTGCAAGCAATGATCTATGGTAGTATGTTCTGGTGAGTAACTAGATCCGTTAGTATTTTATATTCTATCATATTTTTTTTGGATTTATAACTTTTTAACCTGTCAAAGTCTGACCATGGGTTTGGAAGATAAGCTAAAATTTTACCTGGTAAAGGCTAGGGTTAATCTTCTTAAAATAGTAGCTTTAATTGGAATTAGTGTCCTCAGCATCAAAGAAACTTATCACTCTAGACTGGCATCGGTATATTAATGCTTGTTTTGTATAGAAGCTAAGTGGGAACTTTGTTCCTTCAATGGTCTTTTGAGCCATTTACCGTCTAAAATTATTTTGTCTTATGGAGGTTGCCATTATTGACAAGAGCCAATGTACATGGAAATACATGTAACCAATGCACTATGAGGATTCAGTCTTTCCGCTTAGTTTAGTTCATGCACTGTACCTGAACATAAAATTGTTCCTTCTTCCAGGAAAGTTTCAAATGAGATAATAGTGTGAATATTTTTAATCGTGTATTCTGTGATTTAAATTATAATTCTATTGCATTTCTTGTTGTGAGAAATCTAAACTCTAGATGTACATTTTATGCAGATTGCAGAAGCTTACACTTGCCTACAGTCTGGTAATTCTCCTATCTTCATATACTGTTGAGAAGATTTAAGAGTATTCCAAGAAATCATGGTTTGCAAACTCTCGAATAGGCTATGTTGTCTCACATTGGAAGAAATCTCTTGTTTAACATTCTCCAAAGGTAGCACATTTGGTGAAGGCATAATAACTTGTTGTCTAAACTTAGGAAGCAGTAGATTGTACCATCTTTCCATTTTATGTTGTCTCCTCTGGCTGTCAAAATGACTTTTAGTGGTGTATTTATCTCCTTTTGTGTTTCTCAATCATTTCTTTCTTTAATTTCTTTTTTGCATTAATGCCTGCCTGCCTGTTTCCCAACTCACTTGTTACTTAAGTTTTAATAATTAGCTCAGGCGTGCTTTAAGGACTTGTGCAATGGTTTTGAGGAATAAAAATAAACAAGCTCAATCTTTGAGGGATATTCAACAGGAGATTTGCAGTTGGAAAGGGTTTTCCAGCATTTCAAAACAGCAAAATTCACTGTATGGCTGAAATTTAATTCTAGTGTGCTGATTTTAAAACTTTTTATTCACTTTTCTTTCTTTTGACTTTTTAATTCAATCATGAACAGCGTTGTCATATAAAGTTCCTGTGCTTTTGCTAATTGCCAAATGGTTGAAGAGATGGCCCCAGTTCGATCTACTGGATATGTTGACCCTGGGTGGGAGCATGGGATTGCTCAAGATGAAAGGAAAAAGAAGGTTAAATGCAACTACTGTGGGAAAATAGTCAGTGGTGGAATATTCAGATTGAAGCAACATTTAGCCAGATTGTCAGGAGAAGTTACTCACTGTGAAAAGGTCCCTGATGAAGTATGCTTGAATATGAGAAAAAACTTGGAAGGATGCCGTTCTGGTCGAAAACGAAGGCAATCAAACTATGAACAGGTTGCTCTAAATTTCCAATCCAATGAGTACAACGAAGGAGAAGAAGCACCTGCAGGTTATAAACAAAAAGGCAAGAAAGTGATGGGTGACAAGAACTTGGTTATCAAGTTTACCCCTCTTCGATCATTAGGATATGTGGACCCCGGATGGGAACATTGTGTTGCTCAAGATGAGAAGAAAAAAAGAGTAAAATGCAACTATTGTGAAAAAATAATAAGTGGGGGCATAAATCGGTTTAAGCAACATCTTGCTAGGATCCCTGGAGAAGTTGCATATTGTGAAAAGGCGCCTGAGGATGTATTTCTCAAAATCAAAGAAAACATGAAATGGCACCGAACTGGCAGAAGACATAGAAAACCTGATACCAAGGAGATATCCAGTTTCTACTTGCAATCAGATAATGAGGATGAAGGTGGAGAGGAGGACGGGTACTTGCAATGTATAAGTAAGGATCTACTGGCTATTGATGATAAAGTCTCTGATAATGACATTAGAAATAATGTCAGAGGTAGATCTCCTGGTAGTAGTGGTAATGGTGCTCAACCGCTACTTAAAAGATCAAGACTGGATTCAGTATTTTTAAAGTCACTAAAAAGCCAGACGACAACACACTACAGACAAACAAGACCAAAGGTAGGGTTTGAGAAGAAAACTCGCAGGGAAGTGATATCTGCTATCTGCAAATTCTTTTATCATGCAGGAATCCCTTCTAATGCTGCAAACTCTCCATATTTCCATAAAATGCTGGAACTGGTTGGTCAGTACGGGCAAGGTTTGCAAGCTCCTTCAAGTCGACTGATATCTGGTCGTTTCCTTCAGGAGGAGATTGCTAATATTAAGGAGTATTTAGTGGAAGTTAAGGCATCTTGGGCAATTACTGGCTGTTCTGTCATGGCTGACAGTTGGAATGATGCACAGGGGAGGACGCTGATTAACTTTTTGGTCTCTTGTCCTCGTGGTGTTTATTTTCTCTCTTCTGTTGATGCAACTGATATGATAGAAGATGCAGCTAATCTCTTCAAGTTGCTAGACAAGGCAGTGGATGAGGTTGGCGAGGAATATGTAGTCCAGGTTATATATCCTTACTTTCATTTCTCTGTGAACTCTACTTTTATATTTGTGTGAATGTGCTTCCTGCTCAGCTGTTTCACTTGTTCTTTCATTGCAGGTGATCACTAGGAACACTTCGAGTTTCAGGAATGCTGGAAAGATGCTTGAAGAGAAAAGGAGAAATTTATTTTGGACGCCATGTGCTGTCTATTGCATCGATAGAATGCTTGAGGATTTTGTGAATATAAAATGGGTGGGAGAATGCATAGATAAAGCAAAAAAGGTGACAAGGTTCATTTATAACAATACCTGGTTGTTGAATTTTATGAAGAAAGAATTTACAAAGGGGCAGGAACTTCTTAAGCCAGCTGTCACAAAGTTTGGCACTAATTTTTTCACTTTACAGAGCTTGTTGGAGCATAGAGTTGGTCTTAAGAGAATGTTCCAATCAAATAGATGGCTTTCATCCCGCTTTTCCAAATTAGATGAAGCTAAAGAGGTCGAAAAAATTGTCTTAAATGTCACATTTTGGAAGAAATTGCAGTATGTGAAGAAATCCTTAGAACCAGTTGCTGAAGTTCTTCAAAAGATGGGCAGTGACGAAATCCGATCAATGCCATTTATATATAATGACATGTGGGGAACAAAGCTTGCAATTAAAGCCATTCATGGTGATGATGTGCGTAAATATGGACCTTTCTGGAGTGTGATAGACAGTAATTGGAGTTCATTGTTCCATCATCCTCTTTATGTTGCAGCATACTTTCTCAATCCATCCTATCGCTATCTCCCAGATTTTTTGATGGTACAAAACTACTAATATAGGGGACTTGACCCTTATCTTTTCCTGTTTGCCAGTCTCTTCCATGCTTAATTTCTACTTTTTTTTGTTACTGAAGAATCCTGAAGTAATGCGTGGCCTAAATGAGTGTATTGTTCGATTGGAGGCAGACAATGGGAAAAGGATTTCTGCATCCATGCAGGTAATGATTTCTCATTTCTGCTATATTTTACATCTAAGATAATCAGATGACTTATGCCAAGCGATTTGATTGCTTCCTTTGTTTCCAAGATCAAATTTTCCATGGAGCTGCATTAACGTCTATTAAAGCAGCCAACTGGTCCTCTTATCTGACTATGGATGTTTATTTTTCTGCTGATGCATTGATGTCATTTTATCAGATATCTGATTTTGTGTCAGCAAAAGCTGATTTTGGAACTGATTTGGCCATAAGTACTAGAAGTGAGCTTGATCCAGGTGATTCGACCAGGATTTATGCACAACCTGGTTTTCTCATGAACTTTTATTTGATAAATTTAATTTCTTTTTTCAATATTTCAGTGCAGATTCCCTGTTAATTGAAATTTTGTGCTAATTCTTGTTTCATTATTAGCTTCATGGTGGCAACAACATGGGATAAGTTGCTTAGAACTGCAACGAATTGCCATACGCATACTAAGCCAGACATGTTCATCAATCGGATGTGAGCATTCATGGAGTGCATTTGATCAGGTTCACAGCAAAAGACACAACTGTTTGTCTCGGAAGATATTGAATGATCATGCCTATGTTCACTACAATTTGCGACTGAGAGAACGCCAACTAGGAAGGAAGCCTGAGGAGTTGGTTTCCTTTGATAGTCCCATGTTCGAAAGTGTATTAGATGACTGGCTTGTGGAGTCAGAGAAGCAAACCATGCAAGAAGATGAGGTTTTTTTCATTCCCATTAAGTTTTTCCATTAACTTAAATCTAGAGAGATAACTATGTACTTTGAGTTGAATAATTGCTGAATTTTTAATGCTGTTTCTGAATTGTTTTTCCTGATTTAGGAGATCATTTATAATGAGGTGGAACAATTTTATGGAGGTGATATGGATGAACATGAGAGTGAAGAAAAGAGACCTACAGAAATGGTCACATTAGCTGGTTTGGTTGAGCCATTGGATGTTATTCCTGCTGCTGGAGGTGTTACCACTGACGATGATGGTCTTGATTTTCTTGATGATGATTTGACGGATTAGTCAATCTTCAATGTGGTTCATCAAACTTGGAGTAAGCTATGAGATACCTATTTCCAGTAACTGGATATTGATAGAAAAAAAAAAAACGTAACTTGATGTTGTCTGAGACCAACTCTTATATTGTAATTTTGTTGTGCTATACATAATTATGAAGGTATTAATGTCACCAACATGATTTCAATTTTACTTATCTTTGATGCTAATTCTTTAGTAGGTGAGCGCATCTGTCTGCATCAATCACCACAATTGGTACTATCTAGCTTATACCCTCTTCTCTGCGTCATTATGGTGGCTCTTCTCTTTTTTTTTTTTTTTTTATCTTTTAGTACTTGATTGGTTGATAATTTTGGGTTTGC
This sequence comes from Heritiera littoralis, assembly GCA_031772115.1. NCBI lineage: Eukaryota > Viridiplantae > Streptophyta > Magnoliopsida > Malvales > Malvaceae > Heritiera > Heritiera littoralis. The sequence goes on from JAPDPK010000004.1 coordinate 5,091,340, forward strand.
GTGTTTAAAACTTGTGATATCTTGATGATTATAATCGCTCTGCTTGATATGTTACAGCATTCTCTTTGAACTTTGCAGCTCGTTTCTTCATTTAGTTTCTATGGATTAGTCATTTGTTATCCCAAATCATAAATTCCCACTAGATGGGATTAAGATTAAATCTAGTGGTAGAGCGCATCTGTGTCTGCATCAATCGCCACAATTGGTACTATCTAGCTTATACCCTCTTCTTTGCCTTCTCACTGAGACTATTTTTTCTTCTCTTAGTTCTTAATGTGTTGGTATTGTTTCTGTTTTAATTTATAAAATTGGTTGTATATCATTGATAACAATTTTCTTGATATATTATAGCGTTCTCTTTCAACTTTCAGCCTTTTTTTTTATCATTTTACTTTTTATCGGATCTTCATCTTTTAGTTTCAATCCAAGATTTCCACTAGATGGGGTTGGATCTAATGATTATAGATCTACTGGCCAGAAACTGGTTAAAAATTAGTCAATCAGATGAGGATGCCGCTATTCTTGATCATAACTTGTAGAATTGAGTTTGCAAACCTGCTTGGAATCCTTCTATCTTCTTAATAATTACATTAGATGAGTGAAAACATAGCAATAACAATTACTTTTACTCTCTTTTTTGTTACATTTATTTTTACTTCTACATGCTATTGAAATTACACATAATGATTATCACAGGTACAGGAGGCGAAGGTTCTGTTTCAGGTATTTTCTTGTTGGAAAGAATTAGTAATTGTATATTCATTCTTTGTTTTGCTATTGAGTCATTGTCTTTATTCTTTAGCTACATATTCACATGTTGTGAGAACGGGAGTACGAAAGGCTCATGGGGGAAGAAGAAATTGTGCTTTGATTCAAATTCCTTTCCTTCTTATTGTTCTGGGAACTATTGGACTTGGGGGATTAAATGCTACCAGGTAGCCAGCGCCCAGCACCATGATGAGGATGGTTGCTTGTAAATTTTTAGCTTATTTACATTTTAGGGTCTTGTCTAAATAGTCTGTTTTCATCTTCTCAGGGCTTATAGAAAACAAAAAGAGGCATACCCTTCTCACAATCCATTCCTCCCCTGACTAAGATTTCGAGCTGGAAATTTTGCTGTCGTTGATGCGATATGAATTCTGGAAGCTTCAAATAATATGACCCTTATTCAGTACTCGATATGCTATAAGTATGAGACAGATATCAATTATACCTTCACCTTAGGCTGTTCAAATGTTGACATGCAAATAATTTTTCTTGTGAGCCAGTTTCTTATTATGTACATGCATCTATGGTGATGAACCTTCAACTGTAATTGGAAATTTTGTTAAAACCACACCATCGAAAGCCTTGCTTACATCAGTATTGCGGTGTTTTGGATCTTCATAAAGAATTCAATCAATAATATTTGCTTCAGTAAGCGGAAGTTTTTGGATTTTGAGTGTGTTTGATGAAAGTAAGATAACACCTGTAAGACCTTTGCACATATTCAGTAGATGGTTAGCGTCTTTGAGCTCCCCAATGTTATTCCTAGGAGAACTAGAAACTGTTGAGGATGATGGAGGATGCCTAGTATTATGCCGACTTGCTTGGCAACTGTTTAATAAATGGCTCTCTTATGTTACATTTAGGCCGGTTTGATTAGGCAAAGACTCCATAGAACTTGTTATAAACAACTCTTCTCCAATGGGGTGAGGTAAAATAGAAGGATTTTGAGCATTAGTGGAATGTACATATTAGCCAGCGCCGAAGTGATGTTCTGCGAGATCGCGTGCGAATAGCAGTTTTTGGGGACCTGGCAGTTCTCTATGTCCCAACAAGCCGAAGTCTTCATCGCAACGTACTGAGGATCAGTCGTGCCTCCACCGTAGGTTGGGGCACCAGTAGGTATCGTAGTGGCGACGGCGGCAGCAACGGCGGCAGCAGCGCTGGTGGTTTCTCCATGTACATCTTCTCCCACGCGTGGCGCATGATAGAATGATGCAAGTAATTAGGCGCACGAGGGCATATAACAAAATTTGGCTTAGATTCATCGCTCTGCTCTGACCTTCTTCAAGGTACGTATTAAGTTTGAATATCCTTTTGCTCTGCTCTTATTCTTCTTTCGCTCTTCTCTGGAGTGAGGCTAGGGTTTTAGGATTATTAATAGTGGACAATGGTTCTTTTCTTTGGTTTAATCGGCCAGAGGCGAAGGGTCTTAATATAGGGGGGGTTCCACAGGTAATATATTTTTCGAACCCTTTGTTTACGCATTGATGACCAGGTAATCAGTGGACATCTGGGGACAGATTTGGAACTGGAACATATGCATATAGAGTCAACGCGGCCATTGAATTTTCTCTTTCGTTCACATGGAAGCTTCTATTCACACTCCGAGGAATTACCAGACACATCACGTTTCAACTTAATTTTTTAATACTAAAATACCCTTATACAAGACTACATAATTATCCTTAAAATTTCAGAATTTTCATTTATTTTTTTTGTTGCTACTCATCTCATCTGTCGGGGATGAGGGTACCCTGATAGCCCAGTTAAGCAATAGTATTATTACGGTTACAAGGGTCACAATTTTCATATTTTAAAAAATTTCTGAATAGAACTCCTAGAAATGAAATTTCCGAAAGCCCAGAGTTCCTGAAAATGAAATTTCCAGGAGCTCAATTGTTTTTGTTAATTAGATCAACCCCAAGGCTCATGTAATCCTCCCTGTCCGTATAACAGTAAACGGCAGTTGAAGGAAAAGAAATAAATAGGGAAAAAAACCTTAAACAAAGCATGCTTGGCCAAGCTTCTGCCAAGCTTCCGCCGAGCTTCCATGTTCGGTGGAAGTATGGCTTCCGCCAAATTCGTTGAAGCATGTTTAGATTTTTTGAAAAAAAAAACCAACGAAATCAAAGTAAAGAACAAAACTCAAATTTAAATCTAACAAATTAACAAAATTTTATTGTATAAATCATATTTTTTTTGAAAAAATTCAAGGGATGGTTATGAGAAGTTGTGAAAATTTGATTGATTGTGTTTAAGGTTTAAGAGATGAAGGAGAGAATGTTAGAATTTAGTTGTGTAGGTTTTAAGAGGAAGGAAAGAATGAAAAAAAAAATTTATAAGTTGTATGGAGTACTAATGGATTGTGACTCAGTTGACAACGCAGGCTGAGTTTGTGGGAAAAGCTCTCAGGTTCGACCTCTACTAAACACATCTTTAGGGAGGGGTAAAGAGCTTTGACTATGACTAAGTCTCAAGTAGAATTAATCTCATATCGTTAAAACAGATGATGATACAGGTGATTTACACAAAAAAATGGAGTAATTTTAAACTTTAAGTTTTAGGGCTGTGGTTTTTTTGGTGAAAAGGGTGTGAAAAATTATTGGTAAGGTGTGAATAGAACAACTCTATTCACATTTTGAAGTTGGGAAAATTGTTTTTAATTCACACTGTTTGTAGTAGTATCAAATTAAAACAAATTTTTTACTTTGTATTTTAAAAAATTGTGATATATCATAAGTTTTTAAATTTTAAAAAATAAAATGGCACATAATCTTTTAAAAATATTAAAAAATAAAAATGAATTGTGAGCCAGTTTTTTTAACTTAACTTATAAAATAAAAAATTCTATACCATTGGATTTTTTTTCTGCATTTTAAACTTATTTTATTGAAAAAAGAATATCAATAAGAGAAATAACTTTATAGAGTAGAAGTCCTCAAAATTAAAAATTAATATAAATATGCAGTGAAGTGAAGGAGCTACTAAATTTCCATGTTACTGAGTGGGATAATGTTTTTTTCTTTTGCTTTTTAAACTTATTTTATTGAAAAATGAATATCACTAAGAGAGATAACTTCTTAAAGTAGAAGTCCTCAAAATTAAAATTTGATATAAATATGCAAGTGAGGTGAAGGAGCGACCACATTTCCATGTCAATGAATGGGATAATAATATTTTTTCTTTTTCTTTTTAAATAATTTTATTAGAAAAAAGAATATGAATAGCAGATAAAATTTTCAAAATTAAAATTTAATATAAATATGCAAGTGAAGCGAAGCTGCAAGTCAATCGTGGAATCAATGACACTACTTGTTATCCAAGCAATCAAATGTGCATAACCATTTCTTTAAAGGAAAAAAGCTCAAGATTAAATTTAGAAAAAGATACAAGTACGAAGACCGTCAAACACATATGCAAGAAGAAAAATCAAACTCACACATTATGAACAAATCGAATACAGAGTATATAATGGATGCATACGGAACTTTGAATAAACAAATTATCACAACCTTCTAAAATTGTCCCCTCGATATATATTTTTGGATGCTTGAATGTGTGAACACTTCCGCACACTCAGGCGAGTATAGATAGATAGGGAGAGGAAGTATGTTTGTCTGTGAGACATATATAGTTATGTGCTTGGTGTTTCACCAGCAGGTCCAGGCCGGGCATTTAACAGGGGCTGAAGAGCTTTGACGACGATGCTCATATTTGGCCGAAAATCAGCTTCGTATTGCACACACAATGCAGCAACAGCAGCCATCTGCAATCAAAACAATAAATTGCTTTAGGGCACGGATGACATTGACATTCAGCGCAGGTAACAGTCTTGGAAACTCAGGCCAAGATATGTTTTAAGGGTTAAAACATTGTTAACAGAGAAAATGTGATAATAAAAACAGGCATTAGCAGAAGCAACCAAGCATATTCATACCTTTGCAACAGCTTTGGGAGGATAATCTCCTCCTAGTCTTTGATCAACACACTGCCTAACCTTGTCTTCACTAAGTTTTGGTGTAGCCTAAAACAATCCAAAACTCTCATTAATCAGCCGTGCCTGAAAAGTTTAACAATGAAACACAAGTTGGAAATAGGAAAAAAAAAAGTAGCAGAAAAGTACCCATGTCACAAGACTTTGTTGTCCACGTGGTAAAGTATGATCAACAGGTTTTCTCCCAGTCAGAAGCTCAAGCAGCACAACACCAAAGCTGTATACATCACTCTTAGCATTTAATTGCCCAGTCATTGCATATCTGCCAACCACAAGAGAAGAACAGTCAACATTCAAGGCATTCAATGTGAAATCAAGCTGAATAGAAGGAGAAATTATGCTTAGTAGTCAAATGCAAAACTACTCTCTACTTTAGATCCCAATGAGCAATTTGTGATTGATTCATAAAATATCACATCGTAAGATGTTCAACAACTGAGTTGTCCAAAGCCACATGTTGTCAACAACTGAAATGATCTCTTGCAAAACAGATACAATAGATGGTAGTATGAAAAGAATCTGCAAATTACTTACTCAGGTGCATGATAACCAAAGGTTCCAAGTACACGAGTGGAATGAAGACGAGCTGCCATATCAGGAGCCTGATTCGATAAATCAAAGTCTGCAATCTTTGCCACATCATCATCAAAGATTAGCACATTGCTGGACTTAATGTCTCGATGGATGATGTGAGGACTAGCCTTCTCATGCAAGTACTCAAGTCCTTTTGCAGCTCCTACAGCAATTTTTACTCTTTGTGCCCATGTCAGAACAGGGCCCGGCTGAGCTCCCTTAACACCTTTTCTCCCTGCATTAAAGGAATAATAACATTGCAATATGAACAGCACAACGTGTAGATATCAGCAACAAGAGACTTTGTTTCCAATGGAGAAAGAAACTTTAACAAAATTTTATAATAGCCTCAAAAAGAGCTTCTTGCTTCAAGCATCATTGTACTCCTTGATAGTTTTCAGCTCTGTATAATAGGAGCAATAAATGAAGCATCGTCACACATACCATGGAGAATATCATGCAGTGATCCATTAGATGCAAACTCATAGGCAAGTATGCGGGAGCTCCCATCAACACAGTAACCAAGCAATTGCACAAAATTTTCATGCTTCAACCTTGATACCATGGAAACCTGAAAATCCATGCATCAATGGATATAAATCTCAAACTCCAATAGTAATCAAGATGCAGTAAATGCAATGAATTAAAGCTGTCTATTGAACCTGGGCCAAAAACTCATCATCAGGCTGCTTGCTGGCATCTAACTTTTTGATTGCTGCAGCCTGCCCACTTTTAAGGACTCCATAATAAACTCTACCATATGAACCTTCTCCAATCAAAGAATTTGTACCAAAGTTATCTGTGATTTCCTTCAATTCATCTGCTGGAATAGCAGGGACTTCAATAGGCTGAACCTTCACAGTCTGAGAACTCTTTGATGCAGTTTCAGATGTATGGTAGCCTCCATCATTTCCTGAATGGCCAATTCAACCCAGAATACAGCTCTAGGTTCAGTACAACCAACCAAAAGCATAGACAACCATAAAATGCCAAAGATAAGATTGGAATAAACATGTAACAAGTATAAGGAGTAAATAAATTAGCAGGCAAATAGAAAAACAGATATATATCCTGCTAATAAAAATCTAAAAGCATAGAAATAAAACTAATAAAAGAATTATAATTAAACTCCAAATGACCATGGACATCAGCACCAAAGTAGTTTATGCCATCCTACTTCTCATGATTCATTCAACTAGTTCACCATATTCATGATGTAGAAATATCCAAGTGAAATCACAAAGATGCAATGTTATCAGCCTTGATGTGAATTTTAACCAAAGTATTACCTGCTGAATTTTTAACCATGTATTGGCCTCCATTATCAGCGGCTTTGTGGATATCATCCTCTTCGCAACAGCCAAAGCAACTCATGGTTCAATACCTTGAGAATTACCTCTAATTCGTAAAAACTCAAACCTAGAAATTCAAGGAAGCATAAAATTAAGTACAAATGTCAAATATGATTCTTTTTTTTTTGTTAAATCAAAGAAAAAAAAACAGCTGAACCAGCACCAAGTTTTACAAGCATTGCAGTTACAGAAGTCGAAAATCAGTACAACAAAAATACAAGTAGGCAGAGCACAAATATTTGGTTAGATAGATGCCAGGGGAAAAAAGAAGAAGCATAATGCATTTGGTTTTTCCACTATGTGTTGGTTTGTGGTCAAGATATTAATGAACTGCAAGTCTTTTGTTAATGTCTTACCAGATGGCCATGTGAGGCTTTTCTTTAGTCTTCCAAACAAAATAACCTATTTTGCCATCTATTTTTTACCTTTCAATCTATATAGCAGGCTCCAAAGAAGACTCCCATTTCTTTTGCATAATGAGCATTTACATTCAAGACAGTGAATATGAAATGAGAAGGAACAAAAAGAACCTCTAGGAATGCATATGAGATCAATTCCACAAATTCATGGAATTGAAGCATTTCATTCTTACACATAATATTCCCTATGAAATGAGAGGTAAAGTGAGTTAAACCTTTCATTGGATCATCCAAATGTAGCGTGGCATACACAAACATCCAAAGAAATCACAGGGAATTATGCTCACAACCACAACTTGAAATGGCACATGCATGAAAACATAACTGTGCACAAATCAACAATTTCACCAACTTTATACACCTAAAAGTTTCCCAGCACGCTAATTCAGTTCCAAGTAACTTAACAACAAATGATCAATAATTCTATTCAAAAAACTCTTCAAAATACAGGGATGCACAGTTCTCCAAGTTAAATCTTCTAAAAAAGTTCAACCACTCAATCAAGCAGATCAACCACCCACCAAACTAAATATAACTTATAAAGTCAAATTTTGGAGAAGAATAGTTTAACGCATAAAAGCGCAGTCAATCTCAACATTCAACAACCACTTTCTTGATCAGAATTTCCAAAATCAAACGGTTTCACGAATGCGTAAAAATAACTAGTTAGATTGATCCGCATGCATATTAATCAAAACCCAGTATTAGAATCAAGGACGAAGAGAAAATCAAAGAAAATCCAAAAAAAAATTATAGTGTAAAATATCACCTGAATTTGGCGCCGATGAAATGGAGCAAGCACTTGTGCTTGGACCAGTCCAACAAGAGACTGTGCGTATTAGTTGAACTGGAGATCTGAGACGGTGAAGCCGGCCAAAGGTGCGTAGGTTAAGAGAACAGAGGGTGCGTACGATAAAAGGGAAAAGCAGTCTTGACTCGGTTGGCAGTGCCCTTAGATCGCGTTATTACATTACAGGATAAATTTTACGTTAATTATATTATATTTATTTTCTTTTTTAATTTTCCTTTTGTAGTTGTTCACGCTGAGCTACCCAGACTTGACTCCGCCAGCGTCCCGGTTGAATTTTGAGCCGAGTTGTGATTGGAGCGGGAGGAATTCAAGCCCCCCCGAGTTGATTACGTGGCTGTTTTTTATTGGGTTGAAATATGAAAATAAGAAGAAAAAAAATCAAGAAAACGGGTTGTTTGAGAGGTTGAAAAGCATGAAAAATTGGTTTTGAAGCGATATTCCAATGCCAGGTCAGCTCACGTGAGATTGAACTTGACTGCTCATTACTTTACTAACTTTGCCGGTGAAGAAACATTGCAATTTGTTTCAAATTGCAGAGAGAGATTATCGCTTAAACTTTTTAAATTTTGAAAGTATTCCCTATTTTGATATATATCGATCCGTGTTAAGGCGACATCTTTAAAATTTGTAAGATCTTAGTGGATTGGTCCATTAAAATTACTTAATTTAATTTATTATTATTAAATGAAATTCAGATACAAATTTATTTTGGACAATAATAAAATTTGAATAATGTTTAAAAGTATTGATTTTGTTTTTGTCAAAAATATTTTTATATTTAGCTTTTAATAATTTTAAATATACTTTAAAAATTAAATTATTTGCTTACGCTTAAATGAAAAACAAAGTTAAATCTAATACGTCATTAAACTCGTATCAAATCTAATCAACGCGTCTTACAATAGTTTTACTATAAATTTGACAAATAAAGAACCCTCTTTTTCTTATTTTCTTTCTAATCATAGGTTACTTCTTGATTTATATATTAATTATACATCTATCGTATGTTGACCAGTTCTGTCATTTGCTATTTATGTAATTCATCCCTTATTCACATGTGAATTTTGTGAGCATCTGATCTTATCCCAATTATTTGTTCCTTGTTGATTATCCCCTTAGCTTTTTCTTTCACGTGAAACAACCAACCAGAAAAGTTTTATACCCTATATTTAATGCCAAAATAAATGTTGAGGTAGCCACCTCTTTTTCTTTTTTCCGTTGGCAAGGATTTTTCTTAGGTTTCGTCCTTTATATATATTTCCATTTTGAGTTGATTTAAATAGATTTATTTATGTCAAATTTATTAATTTTTTCGTCTTTTCAACTGAAATTTAAAGTAATTGAATCGAGTCAAAATGATCTAAGTATCAAGCTCAATTCGATAACTTGAGGTTCAAACTTACTTGAGTTCAATCGAGTTTAATTTTTAAAGTTTGAATTCAATTCAATAAAATACTTAAACCGTTCGAATTGATTCAATAGGATTAATTCATTATTTTTAACTATATATAAATAATATATATTAAATAAACTCAATTAAGCTCATAATCCACTTAAACTGAATATTAAGATATTCGAATTTAATTTACTTGTTATTTTTGTAGCTGGAGTTCAAGATTGTTAAAAAAAATAAAATTAAAATAATCATTGAGTCAAACTAAAATAACAAACAACTAATTCAACTTGTTTACATCTTATTTTCAACTAATTTAAAACAATAAAAAAATAATTTTTTTTACCACTTGAGTCAATGTTAATTATTAATATTTTTTTAATGCGAAAAACACTTCAAATTCTGTTCTATTGCAATATATTCATTTCACTGTTGAATTAATTTGATATGGTAATCATGCATTGTCAAGAAATCAGCTATGGCAATTTGATATCATTTGAAATTAGCTATCCATAGAGTTAACTCGAGCTGAAGAACAACAAAGCAATTATATTATATGTATAAAGTAAATACTACTAAAATTTCTCTGTCTGATCATATGATTGTCTTGACCGGTTGTTTTAAAGCAGTTTGTCGTGCAGGGAATCCTTACAAAAAACCATAGCACTTTGTTTATTTTAGAATCAGCAGTTTCAGTTTCAGTTTGTATGGCGCTTTAAGCGGCGCTAACTCGACAAAAAATGTGATTTGAGTATCGATTCTTGGTTACGATACAAACAAAACAAAGTTTATTGTTCTTTCTTTGTTTTTTCAGTATTGATTTTATTAATTGCTAGAACAGTGTTAAGCAGAGAATATATGCATCGCTAGGTTAGATTTGAGGGTGCTGGTAATCATGTGGGTGTTTAAACTAGTTGCAGACATAACAACAGAGACAGCTCGGACAGGCAATGGCGAAAGATTTGCAGTCGCTCGGTGGATTAATCGTGGGCTCATGTGCCCACCAACAACCAATTACCCAATCAGTAGAAAGACCCGAGCTTTTTATCTAGAGGAATTCTCCTCACAGTTAATTATATTCTGTTTTTTTCTCCCTATTTAAGTTTCATAATATTATTATATTTTCTAATTATGGACTTATGATGGTTTATTGGTTTTATTTTCAATGAACTTGATTTGAAAAACCTCATTAATAATTCTCATTCATTGTAAAGTAAGGTTGATGGCTTGAACTTAGAGATATGGACACTTTTTTTTTAATCTTGGCTCTATCTGTTTTGCCAACCGGTGTGGCACCCAAGTTGCTGATCCAGGACCACTTACGCGGCAGATGGCGGATCCTACAAGCCTCGGCCAGACTTTAATGCACAATCGACCAACTGTGGACTCCTTCAGTTTGACCTTGACTGCTCCGCAGATCTCTTTATCGCTTCGCTGAGGGTCAAAGTCGATAGGAATTGTGTAACCAAAATAAAAAGAATTGGCTTTTTGATTGGCCCGACGGTTTTTATTTTTACTCCCTATTCTGTTTGCGCTTGGACATTATTGAATGCAGATGCACCGAACCATCCTCTAATTCATGAACGACTTCGATCGGGGGAAGATTCCAAACTACCGGTTGAGTCCATAAATAATAAAATAATTCTTTATACGGAAAAGAAAAAAAATTCTACTACTACAAGTCCTACGTTATTTTAGATCATGATTCACAAGGATGCATATTTTAAACAATAGGCTTACTTTTAACCAAAAAAAAAAAACAATAGGCTTACCTCTTTAATTAAATAATTATACGTATACAATTTCAGAAATAGTTATATTTATTATATGACTTAATGCTCAAATATATCACCAACTTTCTGTACACAAATTATATGAGCTTTTAATATTTTATTACATGTAAATCAATTTATAAACATTTATTTTTCTATAAATAAATATCTAACTTTTCAAAATAAAACAATTAAATTCAAATTTGTTAAATTACCGTAATTGTTATTTGAACATCTTAGATGATAGCATAGGTGGATAGTTTTGTGGATTGCCATATGAGATACCACATATGTGATACAAACGAAAATTAATGTTATTGAACAAATTTAGACTTAATTGTTTGATTTTGAGAAAGGTCGAGGGTTTATTTTATGAAAATAAATATTTATGAACATGATTTTGAAAGAGTTGGGGATTATTTACAAAAAAATAAAAATTTATGAACTAATTTATATACAATAAAATGATGATTTAAAATTTTGTGCAAAAGGTTAAGAATATATTTAATAAATAAGCCTATGTACATTATTATAAAATAAATCACAACATATAAATAATGACGATATGTTTTTTTTTTAACTATGAAATGGTAAGATTGTAACCAAAATTAAACAAATTAATTTTAAACCCGTGCGATGCACAGAAATACATTAATTAAATAATAAATCAATTGATAAAATAATTTGAATTTTTATAACATAAATTATTATGTTTATGAAAAAGATAACATATGTATATTTAATATTTTTATTTGTAATTTGCATATTACAATACAATAATATAAAAAAAATTATATATGGGATATAATTATACAATTTTTATAAAAGTTAAATCAAATTTATATTGTAATTTATTAAATGAAAATAGTATATATGTGACGCCCTGGATTTACCGGACTCCGCCGGGGGGCCCAGGCCGCATCACTCATCCGTACTGTCCGCTCTGGGTTCTAGAGGTGGCCCCCGTCACGCAGACGTGGCACTTAGCCCCTCACGGATTTATCGGGAATAAATTCCCAATTCGCGTCCGCCATGACTTGAACCCCTTACCACTTGTAAGTGTCAAGTCATGACTAACCATTGGACCTAGTCCAATGGTTAGTCATGACTTGACACTTACAAGTGGTAAGGGGTTCAAGTCATGGCGGACGCGAATTGGGAATTTATTCCCGATAAATCCGTGAGGGGCTAAGTGCCACGTCTGCGTGACGGGGGCCACCTCTAGAACCCAGAGCGGACAGTACGGATGAGTGATGCGGCCTGGGCCCCCCGGCGGAGTCCGGTAAATCCAGGGCGTCACAATAAAACGCGCGTTTTTTTGTAAGGTTCCGGTGCCACACATGGGCCGTCTGCCGGCAACCCACTCAACCGTATTGTCCGCTTTGGCCTGGCTTCACGCACCTACGTCGTTCCTCACCAGCCTCACGGTTTTATCGGGAATAAATCCCAATTCGCGTCCGCCGCTACTCGAACCCTTGACATCCAAGCGATTCGAGTAACGACTAACCATTGGACCACACCCACCTACGTGGTTCCTCACCAGTCCCACTGTTTTATCGGGAATAAATCCCAATTCGCGTCCGCCGCTACTCGAACCCTTGACATCCAAGCGATTCGAGTAACGACTAACCATTGGACCTAGTCCAATGGTTAGTCGTTACTCGAATCGCTTGGATGTCAAGGGTTCGAGTAGCGGCGGACGAGAATTGGGATTTATTCCCGATAAAACAGTGGGACTGGTGAGGAACCACGTAGGTGGGTGAAGCCAGGTCGTTACAATATAAAAAAATTCAGCATGTCTTTGTTTTAAAATCAATCTTGTATACAAATTTTTTAAAATTGATAGATGAATTGAAAACATGGATAAAACACTAATATGTAATTTGATTAAGTTTAAGTTATAATGTATATTATAAGAAAATATAACAAAGATAATCATATTATATAAATTTAAACATACTTGTTCCAATAATTTTTGACATTCAAGTTTATGTTTAAAGGGATATACTTTAGATACGGTAAGCTTAGTTCTTCTTGTCTCAATATTATAATTTGTCGTTCTTGTTTCGAACACAAAAATTTCACCACTGAGATGTTTAAATACTCTCGAATTTTATAATCTCCATTTTCCTATATCATGGTTATAGACATATCATTAAATTAAAATGAATATAAAAAAATATTAAAATAATTGTTAACTAATCAATACCTTAAAAAATTTTTTATAAAAATTGTCAACGTCTCTATTAATTAATTTCTTAGTTTCAATGTTAAAAAGTACAAAGGTAGCTTTTTTAGAATCATCAAATGTCTCAACATTTAACTTGTACATATAATGCATAATTGTCAACATACCTTAAGAGAAATATTATAAAAATTGTAAACATCTTTATTAATTAATTTATTTAAAAAGTACAAAACATCGTTTTTCTAGAACCATCAAATCCCTCAACATTCAATTTATACCTATAAGGTATACAAAATGCTACAATTAAGTTATATATATGTTAAAATTATAAAATGATTACATTATTATCATGAAGTAGTTTTTGTTTAATATTTTAAATATAGTAAATATAATTATTATTTATCTTGGAGTTGGATTAAGGATATTAAAATTATATGAGGAACAATGAAATTTTCCATCAACTTCAGATAGTTGTTTGTTGCACCAACATGACATATATTACCAACTAAAAGTTGGATCAATTTTCATAATATTACTCTATTGGTGTAAGATTTTCTCTATATATGTGTGTATAAAACACAGATTCAAAAGTAGTCAATAATAATATACATGCTAAATCAGTTATATTTTAAAATTATGTTGTTACATATTTTATGATTGAAAAATATATGTTAATCTAATACCTTGAATAGTGACTTTGTGACAAAACTTTAATTTTTGGTTGATGTGTCTTATTTATAAACATTGAATCCTCATTCGATGCTAGTTTTTTATGTGGTGTGTGATGAATTTCTATGCCAAAATCTCTTTTAGATAAACTAAATACAAAAAGTAATAAAAAATTTCATGTTTGACTCTTAAAATCCATGAATACCAAGCATCGATAAAAAATGAATGTTTACATGCAATTTATATAATAAAAATGGAGAAAGTTAAAAATTATATATATAGATGTTACTTTTTAGACAATTTAAAAACTTTTATTGATAAAAGTGATAGACATAGATGTTATATTTTGTAATATTAATGTGAAAAAAAAAAGAAATGATTATATGTTACATATTAATTTAAAAAATTAAAAAATTTAAAAATGACGTTATAACTTAGAAAATTAAAAAAATTTAATTGGTAATTATTAAACGTAAGATGTTGTTATATTATTGCATGTTATATATTACATTATCAACGTTGATTTTTGATATATACAGATATAGATATTACCTTATTAATACATATAGAAGTTATTTTTTTTTATTTTAATGTACGTAGAGATAAATAATATGTGATTTTTATTTAATTTTAATCTATATATAGATATAGAAGTTTATCTTTTAAAAATTAAAATAGATTATTAATTTAAAAGATAATTTATTTAATTTGTATTTTTAATATATTTATATAAAGAGATTTCTATCTTTTTAAAATTTGAAAACAGATTTTTATTTTATTATTTAAATATATTAAACGTGTCAAATATTTAGACTATCCACATAGGAAGTTCTACTTGTACTAAAATGCTTTGTCTTTTATATATACATATATATATATATATATAATATTGGTATTAAAAAAAAGATAAAGATGAAATCCCTACTTTAATAAAATGATAATTTTGATTATTATTTCTTTATTATTATAACTTTTTTTGCTAGAATTTGCATTTTTTATTGTCGTAAATTATATGAAAAAACATATATGTGAATGTAAAATGAAAATTTTTTAATAGTAAGAAGGTTTTAGATTTTATTTAATATTTTTTTCAAATCGATTCAAGCAAATTTATTTATGTTGATTTGATAATTTTTAAAAATTATTTTTTTAACTACTTCTAAACAAAATTGAATTTAAGATTTTTTTTCGATGAATTTGAATTTGAGACAACTAAAAGAGAAATTTCTTTTTATTAGTTAAATCAACATGCGATGATGAATTAATTTAAGCTTAGTAAAACCAGTATATATAATAATCTATTATTTAGTATTCCTTTATTTTGTTTTGGATATATTGTTTAGTATTCCTTTATATGATTTACTTTTATTATCAGTGCTTAAAGTTCTTATATTCATTATCATGGACAATAAAATTACTAATTTTGTAAAATATGATGATCAACGCAAGCAATCTTCCAATGATTGTAAACGAAGCACAATAATCATAGCGAACGTGAGTAGTCAAGTCAACTTTGGACAATCAACAAGTGGCCAAGTCTTTTGTAACCCAAAAAAAGTGGCTAAGTCTTTTGTGATAATCTATTGCACATATTACAATTACAATATTTATTTTTACTTTTAGGAAAAAAATAGTGAAAAAAAAGCTAAGGACAGATGTAAACTTTCTCTTCACTCAAATCTAAAGATTAATTTACTCAGAGAATCTAGTGAGCCTACGTCCTAGAAATCCGTTTGAAATGCAAGGAGTCAGTTAGAGGTCTGACGGGGAATGATAAAGGGTTGTGATTTCTCCTATGCTAGACTCGGTCGCAGTGAAATACTACTCTGCTTTTCGACTTTTTCGTACAGTTCCACTGCATCTACTTGCCAAATTGCGCGACGCACCGGAGAAAAATTTCACTGAGATGGGGTCCATGGGAAAGGCGAGAAGAGAGAAGTTGCACAAAAAAAAAAAGCAGAGGGTGGGGCCGGGGTTGGGCAACTTTATTAATTTGATTATTATCGTCAAGAGCCAGGGAGCGAAACAGGCGGTGTGCACGTGGGCCCACCACTTTGGTTTAATGGATGTACTGTTTCCTTCCGTTCTCTCTTTTTTTTCTTCTTTTCCTTTCCATTCCCTATTTTTCTCTTACACGCATCTCATAAAACAAGTAAAAATAAAATAAAAGGGAATTTTTTTTTTATCAAATTTTATGTTATTAAAATCAATAAATTTATAAATTTATGATTTTTTTGTGTGTACCATTCCACACCGAAACATTTCCAAACACTTTCCTACAAAAAACAAACAAATACCTACCCATCATCATTCATCATCCGAAAGAACCTTTCGCAACTTGTCTCGACTTCCGTTCACTTTCCGGCAAAAACTTTGCCTACTCTTCCCGCTGTCTATCATCTGAGCAAGTAACTATTAAGTCTGTTATTTTTTACCTACCACTCTTTCTGTTTGTTTAAATTGAAGTTAATTTTTCTATGGATATGTTTTGAGATGTGAGAAAAAAAGCACTGGGCTTTGAATTTGGGATTAATTGAAAATTAGGTTGTTTCTTTCTAATTTGATTTGGTATGTGGGTTGCTCTGGATTGGAATCATGGATATGTTGGTATACTGTTTTTGGACTCTTGGGGAAGAACTGAAGCTGATTAGTCGTAATTAGTAGTATATTTTTTTTTTTCTATTTGGGGGTTTGGAGCTCTGATCTGTACCTGGAATAGGGTTAAAGTTATGTTTTTTTGTTGTTAAATTGTTTTTTTTTGAAGGTCAAATTACCGGGTTTAGATCTTTTGGTTCTCTGGATTTTGATAAATGGAGGCTAGAATTGGAAGTGAAGCTCATCATTTTTATGGTATGAATCCGGCGGATTTGCGGGCAGTAGGGAGAAGGACATTGGAGTGGGATTTAAATGATTGGAAATGGGATGGTGACCTTTTCATTGCTAGCTCGGTAAATCCGGTGTCTGCTGATAGCATGGGAAGGCAGCTTTTTCCACTGGGGTCTGGGATTCCTGGGAATTCGTCCAATAGTTCATCGTCATGCTCTGAGGAAATGAATCTGGAAGCTGAAAAGGGGAAAAGGGATTTGGAAAAGAAGAGGAGGGTTATTGTGGTTGAAGATGAAAGTCTGAATGATGAAGCAGGTAGCCTTACTTTGAAGCTTGGGGGCCAAGGTAGTCATGGTTATCCAATCAGCCAAAGGGAGATGAGAAACTGGGAGGGAACTGGTGGGAAGAAGACTAAGTTAAGTGGAGGTTCTGGAAATCGTGCAGTTTGTCAGGTTGAGGACTGTGGGGCTGATCTGAGCAGTGCCAAGGATTATCATAGACGTCATAAGGTTTGTGAGGTGCATTCCAAGGCTAGCAAGGCACTGGTCGGAAATGTTATGCAACGATTTTGTCAGCAGTGTAGTAGGTAAGCATTTAAGAAGCTCTTTGCGGGTGAAATAGAGAGGCTAATTTAATTTGTATAAATTCTGATTGAAGTCTTGATGATTTTTTGTACTTCAAGCTGAAAATCATATTGTTGGATGACATGTTGTTTGGTTTTTGGTAGGTTTCATGTCCTTCAAGAGTTTGATGAAGGTAAGAGAAGCTGTCGCAGACGTTTGGCTGGCCACAATAAAAGGAGGAGGAAAACAAATCCTGAAACTGTTGTCAACAGCAACTCAGTGAATGATGAGCAGACTAGCGGTTATCTATTGTTACGTATTTTGAGGATACTTTCTAACGTGCACTGTAAGTAACCCCATAGCTTTCTCACTACAACCGGTACTAATGGGTTTATGTCTGTTGATTATAACCTTTCATTTTTTCTTTGAACAATGGGGTTCAATTTACTTTTAATTTTCATACTCTTCACAATCATTTTCCGTAATTTTTTGGAGATTTAATACCATGGGATGGCCATGTTTGGACAAGCAACACACAAACAATTCTAGTTTATCTTGCACTTTCTCTGAAATATATATATTTGGGGTGAATTTAGAAGTTAGACATAAAATAGCTGGCATCATTCTTCGGTAGTAGCATGATTCTAGCTAGCATATTTTTTTCCTGGAATGTTTTATATTTGCTTTTGCATTACAAGGGTGAATAATTCTGTTTTTCTTAAATAACAGCTAACAGATCTGACCAGACCACAGATCAGGATGTGCTGTCTCATCTTCTAAGGAGCCTTGCAAACAATACTGGTGAACAAGGGGAAAGAAACATATCTAGGCTTTTGCCAGAATCTCAAGATTCAGAAGCTGTTTCTACTTTGTTTTCGAATGGCCAAGGCCCTCCCCAACCTTTCAAGCAGCAAATCTCTGAACCTGTCTCAGAGATGCCACAAAAAGGAGTACGTTCTTCTGATGCTGGGGGTGCTAAAGTCCAAGGCAATACAGCTGGAGCAGTCAAGATAAATAATTTTGATTTGAATGACATATACATTGACTCAGATGATGGCACAGACGACATAGAAAGGTCACCTGCACTTTTAAATACAGGCACTAGTTCTCTTGATTGCCCTTCATGGGTCCAACAGGACTCTCATCAGTCAAGTCCACCACAGACCAGTGGGAATTCAGATTCAGCATCTGCACAATCACCTTCTAGTTCCAGTGGTGATGCTCAGGTATCTCTATGTTACATAATATGCATTATTGCATGCCATTTGTTGACTAAAATTCCGTGAATATTACTCTGAGGTATAGGAGATTTGCTAGATGGCTTGATTTTATGGGGGAGATTAAACTTGTATGTATTGGAGTGTTAATAGTTAAGCAGTCAAGTGTCGTCTCTGAACATCAATCTATGAACAACTCCTCACAAAGGTGTAGAATGAGCCAGGTTATGCCCTCATTGAGCAATCATGCATGGCAAACTTTAGTATGATTATGCTAACCTGAACTGGTTCCTGCAAAGAATTAGGGACACTTTCTGATGAATATATCATAGGCAGGGCATTTATCTCTTGTCTCATGACAAGCAACTAAGACTCAATATTTTGATGATCAAAATATTCTGTCGAGTAATATGTGTAGTGTCATAAACTTATATGGTTTTAACCTTTGATGATTTGTATTCAACTTTGATCATTGCAGAGCCGTACAGATAGGATTGTGTTTAAATTATTTGGGAAAGAACCAAATGAATTTCCTCCGGTCTTGCGAACACAGGTACTTTAAGGTTTTATATGTGACTTTACTTTGTGGTTTACTTCCTCAGAAAGTATACTTAATGTAAAATGCTTGAACATCCAGATTCTTGACTGGCTATCTCATAGTCCCACTGACATTGAGAGCTATATTAGGCCTGGTTGCATTGTTCTGACAATTTATCTTCGTCAAACCGAGGCTGCATGGGTTGAAGTAAGCTTGTTTGCTTGAAGCTATGGATTTTTATCTTCTTTGCTTTTAAATTCCATTAATTTATTCTTAATTTTAACTCTTTATCGTCTTTTGTCAGCTCCGTGATGATCTGAGTTTCGGTTTGAGTCGGCTTCTGGATTGCTCAGAGGACACTTTCTGGAGGACTGGATGGATTTGTATAAGGGTGCAAGATCAGATAGCATTCATTTATAATGGTTTGTTTGGTCTTTACCTTTATTGTTATTGGTATTTATGTAATTGATATTACCAAATAATTGGCTAGCAAGAGTGCTTTGTATGCAGGATTGAATATTCTTACAAAGTTATTTTTATGCTGCAGGTCAGGTAGTCGTAGATACATCTTTACCTCTCAGAAGCAACCATTATAGTGAAATTGTAAGTGTCAAACCAATTGCAATATCTGCATCTGAGAGAGCTGAATTTTTGGTTAAAGGTTTCAATCTGTCTCGGCCAGCCACAAGGTATTCTTCACTCTCTTCTTGCAATCAATATTTCTTGTGTCATTTTAACCCTCAATAGATTGAATTGATCCTTAGGAGTGTATATAAAATTAGATTTAGTTTTACTGTATTATATGTTCTGTATTGAATTTCTGTGGTTCCTGTAGAGCCTTTTATATTCCTGGATTTCCTATCCCAGGTTGCTCTGTGCAGTAGAAGGGAAGTATCTGGTACAGGAAGCTATTGATGAATTGATGGATGACAATGATGACTTGAAGGAGCAAGATGAGCTTCAGTGTGTTAACTTTTCTTGCACTATCCCTACATTGACCGGAAGAGGATTCATCGAGGTGGTCTTTTCTTCTACTTTCTTATAATTGATTCTGTTGCTTCCTCTCCTTGCTGTTATCTTTGACACAGATTATATGTGAATTCTAGTGAAGTTCCTTTCAATGGAGTGAGAGGCTATGATGTAGATTGTGGGTGATAGGTGTAGTGTAAATATGTCCAAGTTTATTATTAACTTTAGTATTTCTTTGAGGTGACTCCATCTTATTTTGGGGAACTGGGGTGGGGAAGGAAGAGGAGGGTCCTAAGAACGAAGAGTACTGGAGACAAATAGTGTGAACTTTATGTTAGAAGTATTTATAGTGGATCATAGAAGATGCTTGGGTGCTTCTGCAAGTTTTATAAATTCATGGCTGGCTCTGGTATTATTGTATTTAAGATGAAATTGTAGAGAAAGATTTAGAAGCAAGACTCTTTCTGGTTTTCCAGTTGCATTGTATTCTCCAATCACTATGTTCTTTTCATGAAGTGGGAAATAAATAGAATCTACTGTAATATCTGTCTTTGCTTCTTGTTCTATTTTCTTCTTCATACATGCTTGTAATAAAAAGATGCAAATTATATAATTTGTTCTGAATATGCCTTTCTTTAGCTGAAGTTTGACATATCCTTGATCTTCTCCAGATTGAAGACCATGGTTTTAATAGCAGTTTCTTCCCTTTTCTAGTTGCTGAGGATGATGTTTGTTCAGAGATCCGTATGCTCGAGAGTGTACTGGAGATTACTGACACTGATGCACATGTTGGCAGAACTGGAAAAATGGAAGACAAAAATCAAGTCATGGACTTCATTCATGAAGTTGGTTGGCTTCTTCATAGAAGTCAATTGAAGTCTAGATTGGGCCATTTGGATCCTAACGTAGAACCCTTTCCTCTAAGGCGGTTCAAGTGGCTTATGGAGTTCTCTATGGACCATGAATGGTGTGCCGTAGTGAAGAAACTCTTAAATATTCTTCTTGATGGAATAGTGGGTTCAGGGGAGCAGCCTTCACTTGAGCTAGCACTAACAGAGATGGGTCTTCTTCATAGAGCTGTTAGGAAAAATTGTAGACCTCTAGTGGAGCTCCTTTTAAGATTTGCCCCTGAGAAAGTTTCAGATGGATTAGGATTTGAAAATGAAACAGTAGCTGGTGGTGTTCATAAAAGCTTCTTGTTCAAACCTGATGCCCTAGGTCCTGCAGGTTTGACTCCTCTTCACATTGCAGCTGGAAAAGATGACTCTGAGGATGTGCTGGATGCATTAACCAATGATCCTGGAAAGGTAATCCCTTATTAATATATTTCTGAGCATCCAGGAAGGGAACTACATGAATTGTTGTTTCCATTCTCTAGCATGAATTTTGGTAATATTTTGAAATGCATTCTTATGTACCCCCTTCAATCTGGATTCTGTCCGCCATGGTCTATTTGTAAGTTTGTTTTGAAAAGTGCAACACTGTGTGCCATGAGTGCAATTGCTTGATTCAAAATTACTAGGACCCTATAACCCATCCTAGGAGTACGCTTGTGGAATAAACTACCAAACACCAATCCCTCAACACTTCCCAGAGGATTTGAACATGAGTTCTTTGCTTTGAAATCTTCTCTGAAGTTAAGACTGAAAGTGTTTAATCAATAAATCTGAACATGGTTCTTTTTTTTTTTTGGGGGTGGGGTGGGGGTTGTGGTGGTGGTTAAATTTCATTTAACAATTGTGTTTTATTTTCCATTCAGGTTGGCATTGATGCTTGGAAGAGTGCTCAAGATAGCAGTGGCTCTACACCTGAGGATTATGCTCGCTTACGAGGCCACTACTCATACATCCGCCTGGTACAGAAGAAAATTAGTAAGAGACCACATTCTGGTCATGTGGTAGTTGACATTCCCGGTGCCTCCTCTGACTGCAGCAAAAACCAGAAGCAAAATAACCAGTCAACCCCCAGCTTTGAGATTGGCCAGCCTGAATTGAGATCCATGAAGCGACATTGCAAGCTTTGTGATCAGAAGCTGGCTTATGGCTATGGAACACCCAGCAGGTCATTGGCTTACAGGCCTGCAATGCTCTCAATGGTAGCAATCGCTGCGGTATGCGTCTGTGTTGCTCTTCTATTTAAGAGTTGTCCTGAAGTTCTGTACGTGTTCCGTCCCTTCAGGTGGGAATTGCTGGACTACGGATCAAGCTGAAGTCCAGTAACTCTCCCCAAGTCGGAACATTTAATAGGTGGTTTGTATTTGTAATCCGTTTATAATAGACTGTAAAGTCGAGACTTGGTGTATCAAACCAGCGCTTGGACTGAGATTCGGACGCAGTAATGTTGTTGACATATATATTTATTTGTTGTTCAGTCATCAATGTAATGTTATCTTATCAGGGTATTAACATAATAACAGATGCATAGGTCTCTCTCAGGGTCTGAGGTTCCTGAATCCTGAGTTTGAGATTGATGGTGGGAGAGGTAGCACCGTAACAATTATTTTATCTTCTCATAATAATAAAAATCTGTGTTGTTGCAGCCGAAAGGAATTCCTGGTGGAGGATTCTTTTGCTCTTGTCAATCATTTAGTACAGAGATTAACTGTTTCAGGATGGAAACTAATCGTTTTCCTGTGTAAAAACTAAAAAGAATTATTCAACACTCATTGATTAACGAGGTTAGTTTGATCGATGGTCCATATTTTGCTCCAGGTGTCTCCCGTGAATGGTTTGGTAATCGTGTCCAAAACAAACAACGTGCATTAAGAGGAAGCCAAAGGCTAGGTTCCCAGAAAAGGCTGGCAGTGACCGCTCCAGAGTTCTAACATGTTGAGAGAGATTTTTTTTTTCCGGAGACAAATGGAGCAGAGCTAATTTGTGAAAGAATGACCCACTAATTGCCATAATTCACGTGAAGACAATGCCTCTTCTTCCGTAAGCATTTTTCACTCCTCTAAAAAAAAAAAACTTTTTCCCATTATGTTGCAACGAAATAATTCATGCCCTTTGAGTGTTCGTTAAAATGGCAATGGAAATGGCGATGGCGATGGCGGTGGCGATGGCGATGCCCCTGATGATTGATTAAACGTATTCCAGTTGCATAATTTCGATATTTTAGAGCGAGCTCTCTGGTTTTTATGACAAATTTGAAGTGGAAAGTGAAAACTTATAAACAAAACTATAATTAAGTAGAATAGGATGACACTGACATTGACAAGTGCTCAATGGCAGATTCTTTCTTAGACTAACAGTTATGATATATAGAGGATAGAATTGTTTTTTCGGGTTGCAGAAACTGATTTTAGGGATATACAGATACAATTAATCGGAAAAATATTACGTTTTACAAAAGCTTGCCTGAGAGGTTGAAACTCAAGCAGAAGCGTGTTTTTATCTCTTTTGATAGTTTACTTTAGCAATACCATATGTAAAAACAGATGCAAAGACAATTGGAAAAGCAAGAAGTACAAGTGCTATGAGAGGTAAATCTTGATGTTTATACCCATACTGGCTGTCCAAGAAGGTGTTGAGTGCTTTTTGCTCTCCGAATGCTATGATTTCTTCCTTTATATCTCCATATTGTGAAGTCAGGAGACCTTTCAGGGACCAAGAAGATGGGACAATCCAGTAGCCCCAAACCCACCATCTAGGAAATTTCTGCAAGTAAAAATGTAGCAGATATGAGTTACTTGAGTTGTCTATAAAAATGAGTGAAGTATTTATGGTCGCTGTAATGCAAAGGTAGCATCAATTTAGTTTATATAGTATTTAAGCTGAAGCATGTTCTCTTTATCATTAATCTAACCATTCTGTAATTTACAATTTACAGGTGTCTAACTGATTTATTTTAATGGGAATCGTAAGAATTGTGAATTGAAATTGGGTTTCGCTCAGCAAGACAAGACAGAATCGGCTTACTGGTCCTGGTATGAGGTACCCCGAGAACAAGCTCATCAGTGTGTAAAAGAGGCTTGCAAATATTGAAGCCACTTGGTAAGTTGGAGTCAAAGAAACCAGCATCATGCCTAAATATTTTTAGTAGAGCAGTGTACAAAACATGGTGTAGAAGTACCAAAATAGTTTGTAAGCTGATACATAGAAGTTTACGGCTGGATATGTGATTGTCAGGAATAATACTGCTTCAAGAAAGATATACGGAATCTCAATAATCGCCTGCAAATATGAAGGAGCTTATTTATGAGATATGTGACCTTCAAAGATCCCTTAGTTCTTGTAAATGCTTAGTAGGCTTTTATAAATTATTGGACCTGTGCCAATGAATATGCCCATGAGGAGTACATTCTGGCAAATCTTTCGCGGTAGACAATTGTACGCTGAGTAGCTACAAATGGAAGAACAGATGAACAACTGCTTATTCCGGTGAATATCATGAAAACATACATCGATCCCATTATCTTGAAAAAATCCTGCTCGTCATGTCTTCAGAAAGGGAATGGAATGTCAGCTTGTTATACGGTAAGTTTATAATCTAATATACATCAGCCAATTGACTTTTGTAGTTCTTACTAATGTTTCTCAATAGATATGATACTTGTTTGCAGTGAAATTCATATAAAATCCGATTCTTTTCTTTTTCCACCAAGTAGCTTTCCTAAATATGTGCTAGGATATTTATTGCGTTCTTTTGGAACATGAAGTTTTTAGGGTATGCCAAATGACACTTACTAGTTGATTTGATACAATGAGTCATTATTTTATCCCGTAACTTAATTCTTGTTATTAATCTGTTGAATTTTAGTTTGTATGCCCTACTAACTTCTCTTTCTATTGCCTCCTTCTTCACCTTTAAATTTTAGCATGAGCAGACAAGTTTTTAGTAATTCATTTCCCTTGTCTCTTTTAGCATTGTATTCTATCCTTGTAAACAGATTCACCAATTTGAACAGGAAAGTTGATGTGTGCAAATGGTTATCAAGAAGACATGTTCTTCTTATTATTTTGAAATGATAAGTATAAATCTTTCCTTATCAAAGGAGACATACATGGGCATTTGTATATAGATGTAGTTAGACTGGTAGAATGCTTAAGAGTAGCTAGATTGACAAAATGATACAATAAAATTTCATTATTTTTTTTTGTGGGTTACAAAAGTTTCATTAAGTTAAATAAGTGAAAATAAGCAAATTTAAGTAGTGCTAGCAGAATGTCCAACAACCATATTTCTTAGGGCTTGTCGATGATGAACTTACCTTGTGAAGATGCATTTTATGTTAACTCTATGACATAACTCTTGCTGATGCTTCATTTTTTAGTGTAGCTATATGATCATGGTGATTAAATGATTGGCAATCATAGTAAAGGGAAAAAAAATTAGCTAGAAAGCAGCTTACAGGTTCTGTCCTTTCTGCCAAAGTAATGCTCCATATAACCAAGAAGATAAAATAATAAATCCCAATCGTACTAAGTTGTATTTGGGGCTTCTCCAATAGGACAATTGTTGTTTCCAAAGGCATGCTTTAAGTTGCTCCCATCCATTTTGTGGAAAGGATGTAGAAAAATGTAGTTGCTCTGAACCCTCAGCTGGAAGGCTTAGGCTTTTGACCATTTCTTTGTTTCTCCTGTAGGGAAAGGAATATTACATCACGTGGTATGGTAAGCAATAGTTAGGTACCAGAAACTTTATTTTATAAGGCCTTGTTATGTTACTTTTGGTTTGGAGGTGATGTAAGAAGGCAAAGAGCGTAGATGCTGAAACGCCTAACTGAATGTGGAAGTTCTATGAATAACTGAATGTGGAAGTTCTATGAAGAACTAAATGGGGATAGTTGGGGTAAAAAATAAAATAAAAAAATTGTTTAATTCGAATGTTGTTAAGAGTGTTTATGGCTCCTTGAACTGAAATCAAAGGGAAAACTGCAAATAACCAAATGTGATATCTTTAATAGCTTTCACTAAATGTGAACCTAAAAATATAGGGTTAAGTGATGAAACCTTGACATCTTAATAGTTTTTAGAACTCATTTATGATAATGAACTTACTGGTAGAGATGAGATTCTTTGTAGAGAGAGGCAAAGTCTATTCCAAGTTGAGCCTCTGCAGAACTAGTAGTGACTTCTAACATCCACGTTGCTGGGTTATGGTTTTCTTTAATTTTTGGTACTCCAGGTATTCCCTGCCAGAAGGGGGTAAAATGTTGTTATGAGAGCATGAGTTAAAGAGAGTCGCAATAGAAAGCATTAATTTTACCCATGGTGCTATTCCTTTATTATAATATCATTTTCATGACTAACAAGGGAAGGATAGGTTCCTAGCTAGAAAGCATGTAGACATGTAATGCAAAGTAAACTTTACACAGTAATATTGTTTTTTAGGATTACCTCAAAGTATTCAATAAGCCTACTTGAATGCTGACCCAGTTCTCCAGAATATATCATTTGTCCTCCTCTTTTCATCAAAATGAGCTGTAAGGATATGCACATGTTATGTAAAAACAGAGTTGGCACCCGATAATAGTTATTTAGGCCTGAATGAAAATCCTATTAATTAACATAATTTCTCCACTTCCTGTAGTTTCATAAACTGGAATGGAGATGAAAATTAACTTGCATCTTATTAGCAAACCTTTGGTGAGAATTTTTCTATTAACATAATAATTGGCCCAATCAATGGATTTTTCATATTCTTTAGCTTATGATGAGAAGCTAAACATGTAAGAACTACACTATAACAGCTTCTCTTTGGTGTTTATGGTCTTTCTGCCTGATTAAATCATGTCTAATAACATATAATAGTACATTTAAAATATTTAAAATGTGGAAAAAACATCAGAATAATTCTCTTGGAAGACTAAATTGTATTTTTTATTACACAATAATTATCATGTATGTGAATCTGCCAGTTGATTACCTCATCAAATGCTTCAAATATGTCGATACTTGGTTGATGAATGGTGCATGCAATTGTCCTCCTTGTGTTAACAATATTCTTCACAACTCGCATGACAATTGCAGCTGCTCTGGCATCTAAACCAGAAGTGGGCTCATCCATAAATATTATAGATGAATTAGAAACAAGTTCTACTGCTATAGTTAGCCGTTTACGCTGCTCCGGTGATATTCCACTTACATGAGGGATGCCAACTAAAGCATCTTTGATATCATCCAATTCAATTATTTGAAGAACCTCTGCTACAAAATCCTGTTAAATAGGTAAGTTAGTTAAAACATTTTGAAGCAATTTATTTTCATAATCTTGACACAATTCTAACATGTAAAAAGTACTAGGGACATAGGCAAGTGACTTATACAACCTGGGTGAGGGTTTGCTTCTTATTTATTAATTCAGTTTTTTACACCTTTTTGCTACATAAAATATATACAATTTTTCCAGTTCAATGCAAAAGTGCGAGGGCACTTCCTCAACTGATCCTTTCTAGATATAAAGGTCATGCAGTGGGTAAGGATAGGTCTGAATTTTGGATCTTTGCCTAGTAAGTATATGCTAGTTAATGATGCCCTTAACTGATCCTAGATATAAAGGTCATGCAATGGATAAGGACAGGTCTGAGTTTTGGATCTTTGCCTAGCAAGTATATGCTAGTTAATGATTAAACTATGTATATTTGAACAAAGTTTGAACATGTCTTACCAATCGTTTATGCTTATCAATCTCGGTTGGTAGACGTAACCAAGCTGAGTGCATCACTGATTCCTCCACTGTAATCAATGGAGAATGGATGTCAGTTTGTTCACAGTATGCTGATATTCTAGCGTATGTCTCTTGGACTTTGGGGTACCCTCCAATTCTTATTTCCCCTTCAATATGACCACCCGTTTTTCTCCCAGAAAGTACATCCATTAGTGTCGTTTTCCCTGCTCCACTAACACCCATCAAAGCTGTAAGAACTCCAGGCCTAAATGCACCAGTAATATCTTGAAGTAGCTGTAGTCTTTTTTGTGGAAACCCTTGCTCTCTCAATTTCTGGGAATACGTAGAAGTCATTGGAAAATATTTTATTTATATCTGAAATTGTGGGGAAATGTCTCGAGGAATAACATAGTTACCTTAGGAGTATCAACAAAGTACTGCAGATTCTCAAATGATACTGTTATGGGGTCAAAAGGTAAAGCCATCCCTGTAGTAAAGAAATGTGATTGTTCCATCATAGTACAGAAAATATTACTTGCTAACATATGTTATTTGTTTATTATCTGTGAGATCCAGCAAATGCTTTGTCATATAAAGTACTACATAAACAACAAGAGCTTCTCACCGATAACTTTTCTTTCTGCTAGGGCTTTTCTCGAGTCATCACCAGGCAATTCTTTTTCCTGAACTTTGTCACTCAAATCCTCTTTTGCCTTTAGATAAGAAAATCTATCTTGAGAAATAATAGCCCGAGAACTCCCTGGAGCTGCAACAGCATATACAGGTTAGTACTTTAAAGTTCTGATTCACCTCATTTTTTTTTTATCATTATTTTCTTGTATGTGACGTTAAGTTATAACTTACGTTTTAAAAGGCTCAACGCTAAGGTGAATCCAATGTTAAAAATCAACCAGAATCCTATCAATGCTCCCACTGATATCCAATAGTAGTAGTCACTGAAGTTTAACCCACGTTTTTCTAGAACTTGCTGTCCTAAGGTCACATTTGAAGATGAAATCTGCAAGTGAACAATGAACAGCAAACATGGAAGTGTGAGGAGCGATATGCTGATCTGCATTTGACCAACAAATATCAGTGGTTTTTCTTTCACCTTTTGCCACCTTGGAGCTAGAAATTCATTTATTGCAACACCTATTTCAGAATATGCAAGTGGAGAAAGCCAAAAACCCCATTCGACCCAAGCCGGTAGTAAAGCTGCAAGAAAGGTTTGGAATATTAATACAAGTTCTTTACATCTTTATAATCTCTTCATATAAGTAAGGAAATGGCCTTACGTCGCGGAATGATGAAGCCACTGAATAAAAATATCACCAATAACGTAAAAAGACTAAAATTTGTTGCAAAAGGTGGATCTCTAACAACTGAAGCAATTAAACGGAATAGTGATACTGCTGCTTGATGAAGAAGGAAAAGGAGGAGGAGTTGGCGGAAGAACCTGTAAATAATACTTGGCTTAAAAGATGACATTTGTTAAATATTATCTGCTTTAACGTAACAAAAGAAAACTTTTAGTAACATAATAAA
This sequence comes from Heritiera littoralis, assembly GCA_031772115.1. Taxonomy (NCBI): domain Eukaryota; kingdom Viridiplantae; phylum Streptophyta; class Magnoliopsida; order Malvales; family Malvaceae; genus Heritiera; species Heritiera littoralis. The sequence continues at coordinate 5,120,545 of JAPDPK010000004.1, forward strand.
CCTTTCTGGTTCAGGACTGTAACCAATCACATAGTATGTAAGAGCTGTCCACAGAAACGCATCTAGCAATGAAAATGGAATCTTTAGAATAGCAGCTGGAATGGAATAAGCCCATGCTGGGTAGAAGTAGAAATCTCTTTGCTTGTAAAATACGGACGGTCTGGAAACAGTTAATGCCAACTCTGCAATTCCAGTAGTCATAAGTCTTATGAGTGCATAAAACAGGGAACCCAGGTAATAGCTTGCATGGACCATGTCAAGTTTCATCCGAGTGCGAATAAAGATTGTCATTGTTACCAGTGCAATAACTACAAGCTGCACATAGAAAGCATCCGAGGCTGGTTAGTCGGTATGTCAGTTGCCAATGTTAGATATTGTATATTCATGCTTATTATGATAGGTATTACCTGTGCTGATTTAAAGACATGAACAAATGAGTTTCTCTTCATGAGAAGCCATTCTCTTGCCATACATGCTTTGAGTAATTCCCATTTTCCCAATGAGTAGATGTTGAATGACAAGGCACTTTTATGGCTCTCACGATTATTGAAAGGTGTGCAGAGTTCTTCATTTAGCTTCTGCCCTGTATGAAACTTCTTGAATGCAGCTATGAAGCTGTCCACTGAAACATAACCATGAGGTTGGTCTTTGCGATACCAGTACTGTGCTTGATCCTTTTCAGAAAGTACCTATTATTATTTTATTTTAAAATATCAGTCCAAGGAAATGTCATAGATTTGCTAGATAGATTAAAGAAGGATAAATACTTCTTGGAGGAAGTCAGCAACGCCTTTTCGTGGAGGGCATCTAAAACCGCAATATTCAAAAAACTCTTGAACAGAACTGCATGGTCCATGGTACACGATATTTCCTTCTGCCATTAGTATAATGTCATCAAAGAGATCAAATGTCTCTGGTGCCGGTTGAAGAAGTGATATTAAAAGTGTGGCCTCTGTTATGTGGGTTAGTTGCTGTAGGCAGGTAACTATTTGGAAGGTGGTAGAGCTGTCTAAGCCTGTTGATATTTCATCCATAAAGAGAGCTTTCTTTGGACCAATTATCATTTCTCCTGTCGAAAGTGAACATAAAAAAGCTATTAGAATGACATGATTTTGTAATGCTTTTGGAATTATCCCGATCATAAGGCTTTCATCAAGGTTCCTTTGTCATTTGTAAGGGCTTTAAGGAACATCAATCTTGGTTCTATTTAACTTCATAACTTTATTAGCAAGGTAATAGAACTGCACAACCTGTTGTCAGCCTTCTCTTTTGACCGCCTGAGATTCCTCTGTTCATTGCATCTCCTACTATGGTATCGGCACAAATGTCCAATCCAAGAATCTGAATGGTAATGAATGGTTGTGGAACTGTTAGAGAAGAATATGGATTTCAATATATACATTTCTTTTCTTTTGTGAGGATTACCTTCAATATATAGTCTGTCTGGAGAGTTCTTTTTAATCCTTCAATAGAAATTGCCTGTTATCATAGATTAAAGTCAGGGATGGCTCCAGACTGCTAAGTGCTAACTTGACAACTATTTTTTGCAAGTTGGTTACCTTCATGTACGTGTCTATGTCTGGTTCAGGGACAATGCCAGATTGCCTCTCCCTCCTACTGACTTCTTTTAAGACATCTTCATTGGTAGAAAACTTTTAAGATCAGTTTATTGTTAAGAAGGTATGATCATAGGTACAAGATGAACAGTAATATATACCTGCTCTGCTTCCAATGCCTTGGAAACGAGCTGAGAAGTCAAGTGTTTCTCTTACAGTCATTTCAGAAATGTGTAGGTCATATTGACTTATGTAAGCTGATGTTTTCTGAGGGACAAACTCTGTGAAATTGTAACCATTGTAGGATATTTCTCCTGTGATCTGAAATAAAAACCATGCCTCAAGTTGTGTTGTTCAATCCGTAAATTTATGTCATTATTTTAGAACTTACGAGATACTATATCATTTGCTTGTATTTTTCAAATCAATCATTTAAATTGTGCCTTATATTGCTGCTATCGGCTTATGCAGATTATTCGCATTGCTACTTTAAGAGGGGTTGGATGGACAAGTAGAAAACCTTAAGAGACGGGTTAAGCTTCCCTGAAAGTGCCTGTAACAAAGTGGTCTTTCCACATCCCGGAGGGCCAAGCAGTAGAGTCATCCTGCATAAGAAGTGAGTTTATAATAGCTTATCAATTACTGTGTATAAACTATTGTTCTCCAGAAAAATAACCTAAAGCCCCTTATCATGCACATATGACATGAATGACTAAAGTGTTGTAATATCCCTATTTGTCTGGACTAATTAAGTGTAATTAATTTCATATAATATTTTGTTAGTAGTATAATTTTGTATAAAGTGTGACTCATAATTAATTATATTAAATATATAATATATGTGTATAAACCTATAATGGGATGGGTTTATACATGTATCCCATGGAGGGAGGTCCCTACTCTCAACCTCTATATATATGAGGCTGGCCCATTAAGTTTCATAACTTTCGTTGAAGAGGGATGAGAGTATTTTCTCCCTCTCTCTCTATCTCTCTCTCTCACTCTTTCATTTTATCTCCGTTTCAGGTCTGAAGACAGTCAATGGAACGCTATTGGAGAGGGCTTCAACAACGCGATAATATAATATAGCGGGATTGAGCTCTCGCCCGCATCCAGGTCAGTTTTTATCGCGTTTAATTTCGTGTTAGTGACTTGGTGAGATTTAACTAATTCCAACAATTGGCATCAGAGCCAGACTCACCCTAAGGTCACTAACCTTTTTTGTTTGAAGCTGAGAAGCCATAAAAGCTTACATTTAAGCTTTTGTATTTTCGGATTTTTTGGAAACCCATCCGATTTTCATGTGTTTTTGGCTTAAAAATTATAGATTTATTGTTGTAGAGGGTTTTAGGATGAAAAACCCCTTTTTTCGGGACCGAAAATGGTTGAAATGGGGAGAGAAATGGTCGGGTCGGGTAAAAATACCCGTTTCTCTGCAACTTTCGCCCGTTTGGGCGAGGAAGATCGGGCGCGTGCAACGCACGCGCCCGACAGCAGCAAAATTGGCGCGATGCGCGCCAATTAGTGTTGAAGCGGGCGCGTGGCTTTCACGCGCCCGCAACAGAAATTGAAATTAAAAAAAAAAAAAAAGAAGGATAAATTTTTTTCGGGCTGGGCCCCTTTGATGCTTGGGCCACCGATTTTTTGGGCCCATTTTTGGGCATTTTTTTGGGCCTTTTAGTTTGTTTTGGTTATGATTTTGGGCCATATTGTATGGGATGGTGTATTTTTTTGGACCATCATTGTCAATATTTTTGGGCTTTTAATTTTGGAAATTAAAATACCATTTGTTTATTTTAATTATGCCATAATATTTAATTTATTTAGGTCAAATTAATTTTGTTGTATTATGGACATTATTTATTTGATTTTATTAATTGGCCATTTAGTATTGATTTAATTTTGGGCAATTAAAATTAATTGATTTTGAGGCCATTTTGCCTAATTAACTTAGGGGCCATTTTGATTAATTAATTTTATTTGGCTATTAAATTTGGATTAATTTGTGGTTATTTTGCATAATTAATTAATAGGTCATTTTTGGATTATGATTTTAAGGGCCAATGTGATTGATTAATTATGGGCCATTTGGTTAATTATTTTGGACAATTTTGGCCATAAGCCATATTTTATTTAATAGCCATAATTAGTTGTTAAGCCCAAAATTAATGTAATATAAGTGAATTTTGGAGGAATTAATTTTGGAGTAATTTCTAGAAATTTAATTACTCATTTAATTCTTAATTCACTTAAATTTTGAAATATATACTCATGCCCATAAATTACTGATATTTGGCCTAATTAAATAAGTTTAAATAAATTATTTGGGTATTTTGTTGAGCCATTTTGGATTATGGTTTACTCATTCGTTAATAATTTATTTAAACAAATAAACTCTCTAGAAATGAAAATTGCCTTATTATTTGAATATTCACATTTATGTTGAATTAATTTAATTAATTAATGTTGGACTTGAAATTACTACATATGCTTCAGGAATTGCATATTTTGGATGTAGTTAATTTTGGTTAATAAATTTTGTGAATATTCTTAAAATTATAAATCATTAATTGGATTGGCTAGTACTTGCCTGTCGCAGGAATAGTCATGAAGATTTTTTGACGATTTATTCTGATAATTTTAAAGATATAATAATAATAAGGCAATGCATAGTGATAGTTGCAGTTGCATAATTTACTAAGGTCTTTAGAAGTGGCTAGTCTCTCCCTGTCGGATTGTTAGTTGCTTTTAGAGATGCTTGGGATTGAGAGGATTTTGGTTGGGATATGACACGATCTTCCTACCCTGTCGGTGGGCGATCATTCAGGTTGTATTCAACTAATTTTGTTTCATCCTCTGTAGTGTGTTGTGGAATAAATTTTGATATTGCTTGAATTATTCCACTAGCCTCCATATTGTGCAACTATCACATATCGAATTTCTAGCAGGATCAAATTAGATAGATAGTATGAATTATTCTCTACAGTTAGGGACACATTAAACTAGGAAATAGTCCTGAGAGTCAATCTATCTTCTATACCCAAAAATGTGAGCTCTTTGAGGACAAAATTTTGAAATTTCAGGAACACTCAAGTGGAAGTTCTCTGACTATATAGGGTATACCATGAAAGAGTACATCAGAGGAAGTGTTCCGATTAGGAATAACCAAGAAGCATTTATGGATGCCATTAGAAAATAGTTCGCATAAGATGGATAAAGGTTGCTATAGGATTTTGATTACAAATATGGCAGATTCAGTACTACTTCCTTCTGGGATGGAGAATTGGAGATCTTCCAGTTTTACAGATCTCATTTAATGCAGAAGGAAGTATGGCATTTTAATATCAAAATTGATATTGTCATTCAAGAATGGGAGATCTTTCGGGTTAACAGATCTCATTTAGCCATAATGATGACATATGCCAATATTATTGCCAAAAAGGAAATATTATTAAGAGGTCTCAATAAAAGGTCATTTTAGAAGAAAAAGAAATTTGTCAAGTCTATTTCCCATTCTAGTTTCATCAACACCTCTAAATATCAATGTATGCCACTTCTGTAATAATCTTGGGCACAAGAGGTAGATTACAAGAGTCCTCTAGATTGGGATGTGTAAAAGGCATTCTGTTAGCTTTTATTTTGAATCCAATCTAGAAGATATGCCCTCTAACTATTGGTGTTTGGATACCGGTGCTATTATTGATAAAGCTATAAGCAACCGGAGATAGAATAAGGGAAAATTGTGGTGAATTGGGGTTATAGAGTTAGAATCCATATTGAAAACAAAGCCAGATTGTTGTTACATTTTGAAGCCAGTTTTGGAACTACTGTCAGTTTATACTTTTCATCTTGATAACAGAAAAGTATTTCTATTTAGTAACAACATGTGTATTGATTCTGGCATTCTGTGTAATGGATATTTAGTAGACTTATACCCCAATATTAGGTAAGTTTTCTTCAGTTGTGAATGACGTGACTATCGATTCAAATTATGATAGAATAAATAGGAAATCTGTCGTATAGTGGCGTAAGAGTTAGGGACATTTCGAGGCACATGAAGAGATTGTATTACGGGAGATCTTGCTGCTAATATTAAGAACATGATTAGCAGATATTGAAATGATTAGGAACTTATGTATACCGACATTTGTAGATCGTTTTCACATATTGTATTTAGTGGATATAAGTGTTTCATCATTTTACTAACGATCATTTCGATGTAGGTCATATGGAGTAATAGATCTGATCTTATAGAGGCCTTAGGCATTCTGATTAATTCCGCTGCGCTGCTTAAGGCAATGATCAGACAGTAGTGATGAATATCATGTTCGGTATAATGAAGCTAGGCGAAATAATATACCGGTTTTTCGGTTAAGTGCACTCTAGGATTATATATATATTGACGCCTAGTGTACGGTGCTTGGAATATTGAAACAGAATGAGATTACAGTTGCAGTCAATCGTACATTCTGATCTGGTACGATTTATGTTAATCACTCCAAACCTTTAAAAATTCGAGTGGAGTGAAATTAAAACTGCAATTCACATTCAAAGTTGATCTCCAAGCAAGACCAGTTCCTAAAAGCATCCCAAGTTATAGTCAGACATTAAGCCGATTTTATGCCGTTTTCTGTGTTTAGGGTTATAAGGTAAGGCAAAAGAGCTATAACCCATAGTCAAGAAAACTTGACTAGAAAACTATCAACGGCAATTCTGTTGGTTATTATATCGGCTAGAAAGATTTTAGATTTTCATTTCTCGTTTCTCGTTATATGATACTAGAATCATTGAGTCTGACAATGCAATCTATTTAGTGGATGACTTAAAGAGTGGGAGTTGTGAACTCCGCAAAGTCATTATTGAAGTACATTTTGTTGTGCCAGTCCCATATATACGTTATCTTTTAATGATGAAAAGCCACAACCAAAGGAATCAATGATTGATCCCAATACCATATTTAGAACCTGCACCTGACTTTACAGAAGAACATGAATGTAAGATTCATGTGTCTTCTGATTCTGATATTTGTCAGGAGACTATATTGATTCGAACTCTTAAAATTAGATATTAGTCACGCAGGATGAGTAAGCATCTATATTGTATAAGGATACATGGGATCTATTTCAGTTGTCACATCATCTTAGACAAAAGGGAGACTCTAAGAATTAGGTAGATGATTTAAAGCCAAATTTGGCCAAGGCTTTAAATAAAGCAACCTAAAAGTTTGTAGTTCCTAAGGCGGAACATACAATTTGCGAACTCAAGGAGTTCATTTATGAACATTAAAAGGCATCCAGATTGTAATATATATATAAAGAATGAGATTGTTACTTTGAGGAGAACATTATCGTTTGATAATTGGATCCATTGCGAGGTCAGTGGGAGTTATGTGTTTATTATGCTCTAAGTGATGATGTCAAATAGCAGCCTATAGCACTGACCTATTGTATGAGACACTTCATGTCGTCATGTCACTTCAGGATGAAGAATCTAAGTGAGGCTCCATTTCGTTTTAAGGATTGAGATTCTTCGTGACATATCAATAGGCATACATTATTGGTCTCATGGAACCTATATTAAGTGTCGAGTAGGTTTATTGTATATTGTTCTCCTAATAAGACGTCATTTAGTGAAAAGTGACATATTGTGAAAATCTCAAAGTCCTCAAGATGATAATGAAAGAGCTCATTTCGAGTGTGATGTATGCCTTATTGTGGATAATTACTGTATGCTCAAGTTTATACACATTTGGATATTGTGTATGTTATAGGTGTATTTCGGAGATACTTGAGCGATCCTGTAATAGAGAACTGGAAGCTATAAAGAGAGTATTCGGATATTGACAAATCTGACATTTTGAGTTTGGTCAGATATTCTGATGTTAATTTTGCAAACTATCCAGATATTGAAAATTATTTTGGTTATATATATATATTTGTGGACATAAAGGAGCTATATTGTGGAAAGTGTAAAGCAAACACTTACAGCATCCTTGATTGTGGAGGCTAAATAAGTAGCATGTTGTAAAGCTACTTGATGGGCCATTTAGGCTGCAAAATTTCGTCTCAGGGCTGGTTTTATGTGGTTGCCATTTCGAAGTCTTGGAGATGTACTGTGGTAATGCTGCAGCAAGTACTTTCTCTCTCAAAATGTTAGGAGTTCCTCACACTCTAAAAATGTTTAGATATCATCATTCGGTTTTGTTAGAGAGAAAATAATGGAATCCATTACTTGATTGGATTATAGAGCACATGTTTTAAAGAGCTCATTCTGTCTAACTGAAAGTTTGGCTGCTAAAGTGCTTTGACGACATAGCACTTACATGAGGCATATTGAGCCATTGCTGTATTAAGTGAGTGGGAGCTCTGTATAATGAAATCAGTTATAACTGTATTAACGGATTCCTACTTGCCATATATGCATATTTTGTTTGCGCGCATTTTGATGAATATGGCATTTTGTTGGATGAGACATTCGGTATTAGTCTCATATGCTTCTATTGAAGCAAGGCATCATTCAGTTTAGATGCATGGACCTAATGGAAATGGATATTGTTTCTGTTTTCATATCATTTCCATTTCACACTAATACTACTATTTCTGTTGTAGTCTTTATAAGTTTACGCATTTGTACCCTGTCGGTATGATGCATTTTGAAGCTTATAAAAGGCTTATTGTTGTTAAAGTATGTATGAGTCTACACATTTGTACCCTTTCGGTACAATGTATTTAGAGGGCTTATGAATACATGATGATATTATATGATGATTTCATTAATTAACTTAATTGTCCAAGTGGGAGAATGTTGTAATATCCCTATTTGTCTGGACTAATTAAGTGTAATTAATTTCATATAATATTTTGTTAGTAGTATAATTTTGTATAAAGTGTGACTCATAATTAATTATATTAAATATATAATATATGTGTATAAACCTATAATGGGATGGGTTTATACATGTATCCCATGGAGGGAGGTCCCTACTCTCAACCTCTATATATATGAGGCTGGCCCATTAAGTTTCATAACTTTCGTTGAAGAGGGATGAGAGTATTTTCTCCCTCTCTCTCTATCTCTCTCTCTCACTCTTTCATTTTATCTCCGTTTCAGGTCTGAAGACAGTCAATGGAACGCTATTGGAGAGGGCTTCAACAACGCGATAATATAATATAGCGGGATTGAGCTCTCGCCCGCATCCAGGTCAGTTTTTATCGCGTTTAATTTCGTGTTAGTGACTTGGTGAGATTTAACTAATTCCAACATAAAGTCTATCCAGGGTCTACCTTGAGGGCTTGATGATGCCGCTGACTTCTTTGAGAATTTTTATCTTGTATGGTTGGGACTTGCATCCGCTAAATTTTGTCAAAGCCTGTTCATGGACAACATTAAGCTATGACTGTTGAAGTTGATTAGAGAAGATGAAGTTGATCAAGAACAAAGAGACTGACTCAAGAAGAATGAGTTCTTGCATTGATTGATAAGCTGCAAAATACATTGTATATATACTAGAACTGAGCTAATCAAAGCTGATTAACCAACTGAATAATTATTTTACATGTCATGAATATCTGCTCCGTTAAAACATGTATTTGAAATATATATATATATATATATATATATATATATATATATATATATATATAGGATTATTATCTAATATATATCCAGATTGTAGTGAAAGGTGTGCTTCACGAAGGCCAAACCAATTTTATATATTATGAAATTGATGTGTTTTAGTCAGAAGAAGATGATTCCAGTTATTTAATTTTCTAAAACGAGGACATTCGCAGTGTTTTTAGTATAGCTAAACAAAGCTATCAAGATTTGGGAAGGAAACCACCATTGTTTGCTTTAGTATATGTAAGCTAAGCGATTATGAATAGAAGTAATTTCAGTGTTTTGGAAACATAGTCTACCAGTTTGGATTAATGCCAGAATTATATTTAGCAATAAACACAAAAGTATAGCGGGACATATTGCAAAGAATGGGGTTTAAAACTTACAGAGAATACACTGCTGATAGTGTTCCAAAGAGTAGGGATGGGCTTTCCTTGAACTACTTCACAATCTGCTTCCACTGACAAATTCTGGAATCTCACTTCAATAGTTGGCAATTCCAACCCCACTCTAAGCACAAATGTCACTATAAGTTGCAAGTCATGAATGTATAAAAAAATTTTTTGATTGAGTTATTCATAAATCAATTGCACGTTGGTGTACAAATCTTTAGATACATGATGGAAGCGTGATTCATTTTGGTTGGATCACATAGTTTGGCTTGGTAGTAGTCTCCACTAAACTCTATTGGATCCGGCGGAGGGAGTGCAAATTTTCGTTTTATTTTTTATTTTTTTTGCCCTCAAATTACATTTAAAATAATAAGTATATAAATGATTAACTTTATTATCAAATAAATTATATTTAAAAGAAGAAATAAATATTTTTATAATTAAATAATTAATTAAAATAAATAATAATGTAAATAAATATTAATAATTTTTATTTTGATATGTGTAAATATACTATTACTATTTATTAACAAAAATATTATTAAATTTGAGTAAATTTTAATTATTTATTAATTGCACAAGTATAAAATAAATAATATAAATTTCATAATTACAAATTTTAACATTCTTAATAATCATTTCTCATTACACTTTATTTTACTATTTTAAGAGCTAGTTTAAATGGGGTATGAGATTGAGTAAATGCAAGGATGAGATGAAATGTAGTGAGAGGAAAAAAAATATCATTATGGACATAAGATTAAAATTTGTAAATAATGAAATTTACAATATTTTTTTATATTTAAAGATAAATAAAATAATATAAATTATTAAAATTATTTTATATCAAAAACATTTTAATAGATTAAAAATTACTAAAAATGATAATATTATATCAAATTTTATTTTTTATATATTTTTTATATAATTATCTATATTTTAGTTAATTCATATTAGATATATAATAATTAGATTTATTTCTTACTTTATCCTATATTAATAAAATTTATGTATTATATTAGTTTATCATACTAAATTTTATTTATTTATTTATTACATTAAGTTAACAAAATTATTTAGAAATTTTTAATTTAAAAATTAAAAATTTAGGGAATGACAAGATAAACATTTTTGGTCATAACATGATCTCCCAAAAAAAGAGAAATCACACTAGAATGGAAGTTCACCTAATCTCACTCACTTAAAAGAAAATCGAGAAATCACACTGAATTAGAAGTTCATCTAATTTGACTTGTTATTTTCAATCTCATTAAAATCTATTTTCATGTCCATCTAAATTCGCCTTTAATATAAGATTTACTTTTAATTTTTAACTAAATATAAATAAATCTCTTCATTTTCAATAGATGTAAAGCTCTTTTGTCCTTTGCCACTTGTTGAACAAATTAAGGATCAAAGCATAACGTATCTCCTTTTTATTGAATGCTAAGTTTTTTTTTAGAAAATATTCTTAAAATTGGACGGATAGGATGAGGGAGCAATGCTGGTAAAATCTGCAAACTAATTAAATAAAGATTGAATTTGCGAATGCATATTTTAAATGTTTTGGCTACTTACCTTTGTATTCTTTCTTTCAGTTTCTTCAAAAGGCGGAGATTATCATCCTCAATTCTGGTAATGAGTTTCTCAATGAAAACGCGGCGTTCAAAAGCTCCAAGCTCCGTTACATCTATCACCTTTCTGCCAGTTACATTATCCTTGTTTTTGCTATCATTTAAAAGGTTGTGATCGAACAATGACGTTCTCAGGCGCTTGCAAGTGGGCAATCGCTCAATTGCAGCCCACTGCAACTCCACCTCATCGTCGTTATTTTCTCTGAACGACGACGACGCTGCGACAACGTCGGAGGCACTCCTGAAGCTTGAAGAAAACTGACGGAAAGATGATCTGAGGTTTCTCCCTGTCTCAGCCATGCCGACGTCGTCTTTTAAAGAGCGTTTCTTGGAGTTGGCTCTTTCATGTAAACAGCGTTTCATGGATGGTTGAGAGGCGTAGTGTGCATGCCTCCATTCGACTGTCTCTATATATTAAATAATAAAAGCCGTGCGTTAAATGCAATGGTCAAAATTCAAATGTACCAAAAAAAGAATAAACAATGGCAGCTTTAAAGGCAATGGCCGATGGGAATGCTGTATCGGTGGCTGCTTGCTTATTAGTTTTTGCTCCTAACTACTTGGTCAAAATAATACAAGAGAAATTATCAACAGATTTTTTTAGATAATTGTCTTTTTCCATTGGTCAATCAAAAAGATTTGGTTCTTCTCTTTTTATATTTGCCGTTTCTTCTTATGGATGCAGTTTTTTTAGGTATTTTAGTGAAGAGTTTATATTTGAAAATTTTTCAATCAAGTATAAAGTGCTGCATTAATAAATAAAATTAAAAATTAGGTAAACTCTTAAAATTAAATACTAATGAATTTTTTAATTTATTTTTAAAGATCTATATATTTTTAATTTTTTTTAATTAATGAAGTGATATCTTGATTCTTTTTGTATTTTTTTTTTATAAAAGTGACAAGGAATAAATCACAAGATATTAAAAAAAAAAAGATTATGAGATTTTGAGATTTCAAATTTAAATTTTACCGTGTATGAGTTTGAGTTAATTATATATATAATCTAGTAATACACTAGTTCATCTATCTTATAAAATTAATTTCTTTAAGAAACTTGATGTTAATTAGTGTAGGGACTAATCTTAGCCTGATAAAAATTTGCCTACTCAACTGGAAATCCCAAACATAAATACGTACAGAAATTACTGATACGTAACTATATAAAATAAGATATGCGCTTGAATACAGATCAGAAGCGCAAAAGGCATGTTAATATTACGCTTACCTAATTACGTAATTTTTTTTTTGTTCACAGGCAATTCTTTTCCGATAATAAACAAACAGGGTGTAAGTTTCATGTTTTAACTGTAAGGTTTTTACAGGAAAGGGTTTGACTTATGAAGAAGAGGGGAGTGTGAAGGAATCTGGCTTTTCTAACTGGCCGCCTATCTTGCAGCACAGTGTGGGAGGGTCAATCTACATTTAGGCCATGTATGTTTAATGAAGAAATTAAGTGGCAGAGTTAGAGAAGTGTAACGGACGCCAACAACCTTTGGACCTAGTGGCTAAGGATGAGTTGTGGTATATTGTAAATCTTGAGTTCGAATCCAAGCATCCCATCCCCAGTTATTTAATATTTCCCTTGTAACAAAAAAAAATGAAAAGTGTAACGGACACGCAGGCAGGGGCAAAGCTAGAAGAGGGTTGGCATGGCATGGCACGGGCCATTTACCTAAAACATTATTGAATATTTTGTCCATTATCATTTTCCCAAAAAGAAGGTCTTATGTTGAGGGCACATTGTCTGACTTCGATACGGTTTTTAAAGCTGTCATTGAATGTTCCTAACTTCCTATATAAATAAGTCTCCTTGTAAACTTTTATTTCTAATAAAAGACTAAATATGAATAAAAGCTGATTTAGAAAAATTAATTATATTAGAAGGGATCCATATTCATTTTTAAAATATATTTAAAAAATAAATTATAATAAAAGAATACAAGTATCATTTTTTTTAATCGGCTATAATAGTAGTAGTAATATAGGAGAATGAGATTTGTATTTGTAAAATGGCAATGCCATATTTTGTTAGAAATAGTTACATTAGATTGAGATAAAATTAGTTTTATCTCCTAAAAGAAGAGATAATGAATAAGATAAAAGCTATAATTTTTCATTACATACTTAGGTGCTTATATAAAAATGCTGGCGTACGTCGGTATAAAGGTAATGGCTATTGGTTGTTTTGGTTTACAAGAAATATAGGATGAGATTCTATTTTGAAGGCAACAAAAATTTACGCTATTTTTACAAGACTTCAACTTATATAGAAACATGATTGTGAAAAGATTTTGGTGGAATCCGAATCATGCATTCTTACCAATAAGTGATCGAAAAAAGTGAAAATAGATTTTCTTCAAATATTTAGACATAATTCGAATCTTGAAATAATCATTATTGAGAGAATTTTATTGTTTATCGCTTTCAATCCGAACATTATTAATCTTAGACAATAAACAAATGAAGATAAAGATCCAACCGCGCACAATGCATTTCAAGATCACGCATCCTTTTGTATTCTTTCTCGTGTTTATAGAAATGTTAATTGTTAGGCACGTTTTTTAGCTAAAATTGCTCATGAAGGTGAATTTGAAGTTATCTAACTTCTTCTGTCCAAAAAAAAGAAGTTATCGAACTTCTTAATTCACCTTCAGCTTTGGTTAGATATTAGCTAGAGGACATTATGGAATTACAATAACAGCTCATCGTTGACATAAAAAAATCTCATGGGTCATTTTCCGGTTAATTCGTCTGACGTCCGCAGCTGTATTGTCGATATGATGAATAGATGAACATCCGGCTATGCACCAGAAAATCTTTTCCATATCTTGTCATCTTGTCAATACCGAAACCATATCTGGACTGCAACTTTGCCCTTTTTTTTTTCTTTTTTTTTACGAGTGTGTGAAATTCATGCCTCTAATAAAAAAAAAATCATGCCTGCAATCAATAATTAATCTTCTCTGATTCGCATGCAGAGTTTTTTCTAATTTTTCCAGGGCTGACGATTTTTTCAAATGGCGACTTTCATTGAACTTTCGATAATGTACAAAATAAGCAAAAAAAAAAAAAAGAAAAAAAGCTTCGCTTTTCTATATAGATCGTGTCTCCCGCAAATGGCCGGCCCATCCTCATTGAACTTGACCAAAAAAAAAACTTTGATTGAGATTGCTTGAATAATAAGAAGTGCAAATCCATCTTTGCTATGAAAAACTTTACACAGACCAATTTTGTGTATGGAAAATTTCTTTTAAAAAAAACTAAATACACAAAAATAAATTTTTATTTGAATTTCAAATTTAACTTAAATATCCTTAAAAATTTATAAAATTTAAAAAGAGTGTATGAGAAAGCAATCAATAGCTTCATTTTTAGAGTTTTTATTTCAATATTGAAATAGACTACATAAATTTACACTAAATCATCAATTTCTTTCAATTCTCCTGACTTCGTTTCAAAACTTTGTCATCTTCCTAAATCTTGACATATTATAATTTTATTTCATAAAAATAATTCACAAAATATAAATTCAAATCTTTACATAAATAAAGTCTATTTATAATTGATTCTGACAATATCTCAATACCAAATTAGATGCAAATTTGCAATGTCATCACGCATGCAAAGGGATGTAATTGATAAGCTTGAATTCGACATGATAAGTTCGATTATTTAATTTTTAATTATATATTATAAAGATAAAATGATAAATTAATAATAAAATATTATGAATATATATTAAAGAAGCTTGATAAAGTTTGCGAACTACTCGAGTTGAGTATACAGAAACTCAAACTTAGTTCGACTCGTTCCTTGGATAGTTCGATCTCGATCTTTGTTTGAAGATAAACGAGTTGAAATCGAGAAAATATTAAATTGAGATCAAATAATTCACGAGTAAGTTGACTCGTTTACGATAAGTTGAGGGCTTGAATTTGACTTTTCATAAAACAAAATCAGATCTTTCCTTTGTCCGGATTTCTGTGATTGATGCGTTAATTTCAAGCAAACCGTATGGTCGATTCTGTCTGCATTCATAATACTTAATGAAGCCGACTTCACATTTAACGCAGGAATCGGAATATGTACTTTGAATCTAATTTTTATCTCAATTCTTCCATTGAAATAACAGCACCTAGGATGAAGAGATGATAGAATTATTTCAAGACAGGATGTGATGCTGCCGCAAAAAGACTTTGAGATTACACGAAGAAAATAATACTGATATAGAAAAATTGACATAGTAAAAATATAAAGGCCGACAAAATCTGAAGGATTTATATTTGTATAATATTTTGATCATTACACCAATTATAATTGTCCACACTAACCAAGCTCAGAAGCTCTCTACTGATCAGCATTTAGAAACAAATCGAAATCTCAAGTTGCTCTACCATGGTGTGCCTTGAGAAGAAGGTGATGAGAAATTTAAGCACAGTTAGTTGCTCGATTATATATCAGTTTTTATTTTTAATTATTTCTAGTGATTTTTTCACAAGATTTTGAAGTTAAGATACGCATAATAAATTTGTTGGTGTAAAGAGATTTTTTTTCTTTATTAAGTTGAACAAAATTTAATATATTGATGTTTCTGTTATAATTAAATTTAGAAAAAGGATCAAATTACGTAAATGTAAAATAAATTGTTTTGCATTATTTTTATTTCAAAAATTTATATGAAAGATTCTCACTGTATCCACATTTTTTTTCTTGAAAATTTCTAAACACATCCTACTTTGAACTAGACACACCCTAAATAAAACTTTTTTTTTCCAAAATTAACCATTGATAATATGACCATTATACCCTAAACCCAATCTCAGCACACTCATCCTCTCTCCCTTTCACATGTTCAAAACATCCTCTCTCACTCAAAAATTGCAAACGGAGATGGGAACTCAGAGAGTTAGAAGCATGCAGGAGTCCTGCTATTGCAAATTCAGGAAAAAGTTATGAAGAAAATAGCATATTTTAATTATTACCTATGAGAAAGACTGAATTTGCTAAGTTTGTATGGAGTGAGAAGAGGCTGAGACTGAGTGCTAATATTTTCCATTTCTGCAGTTTCTGTCTGAATTTCTATTAAACAAACCACTACTAATATGCGTCGCTTTGGATTTGGGTTTGGGAATCGTAGTTTAGCACTGCAATGGGTGTATTAAATTGTTTCTGTTTGTGAGTCAAGAAGCACTCGAGGCACCAAGGTGCTGCGAGTAGAGGTGGTTACCAACCTGGCCCGGTTCGAAACCAGATCGGGTCGATCTAGTCCAATAATTGAACTAGTTATTACCGGTTTCGAACCGGTATACCGGGCTGGGCCGGTTCTTGTTTTTTGGGATCGGGCCTGTTAAGGATCGAGATCCCGAACCGAATTGGTTTCGGTTGAACCGGTCCTGTTCAATTAAAAATTAAAATAAAAAATAAAAAAGCCTGTCATTGCACTTATTTTTCTTCACAGCAGCCTGCAACATTTTGATGGGCAACGACCATTTGGCCGTTTCCCATCCATCCATCAACCATCGGTCTCCTTTTTTTTTATTTATTTATTTTTTAAATTTTTAAAAATTTCATTTTTTCCTCTATAAATACCCAATCTTCCTTTTATTTTTCTTTACATTTTCTTCCATATTTCTCTCAAATCTACACTCATCCACTCTTATTCTCTTAATACTCACTCACATACTCTCTCAATATCCACTCAAACTCTCTCAAATTCACTTAAATTCCCTTATTCCAAATTTATAATATCATCATTTTCCTCTCTAAATTTTGTTTTTCTTTTTCTTTTATAATTTTACAAATTTTACTTTTAATTTTCAAGTTTCAATTTCCAAATTCCAATATATTATATATATCCTACATCTATTTTTTTTTAAATTTTAACATATATTTATTTTTAAAAAAAATATAAAAATGTCAAATTTCTTTTGTCGTTCATGCTCTGTTTCTCGACCTTTTGGTTCTACTGAAATCTCTAATTTGGGTGACAAATCATTTAATGAAATCGAACCTGATATTAATTCGGAGGAGGAGGAGCTTCCTTTGGCACCATCGATTGGTCGTGGAGGAGGTCGTGCTCAAACACAATCATCACCTGCCATGACTGCTGCTACATCATCAAGACTGAAGTTTAGCCGAAAAAGAACGAGCAGGGTATGAGAGTATTTCGACATTGTAGTAAAAAAAAGGTACAACAGATAAATATTGTGCTATCTGTAGATTGTGTAAAGGGTGACAAATCATTTAATGAAATCGAACCTAATATTCATCCGGAGGAGGAGGAGCTTCCTTTGGCACCATCGATTGGTCGTGGAGGAGGTCGTGCTCAAACACAATCATCAGCTGCCATCACTGCTGCTACGTCATCAAGATCGAAGTTTAGCTGAAAAAGAACAAGCAGGGTATGTGAGTATTTCGACATTGTAGTAAAAAGAAGGTACAACAGATAAATATTGTGCTATCTGTAAATTGTGTAAAGGCGTTTACTCTTATAACTCCAGTGGAGGTGGTGGCGGTACAGGTACGTATAAAAAACATTTAATTACTGCACATAACATTAATCATGATGCCGAAGAAACTGAAATTTTTGAAGGCAAACAAACTCAAATTAATACATATGATGGTGGGAAAAAAAATTAATTTTGATAATGTTCAAGCTAGACGTGGTTTAGTTAGATCTGTAGTTATGACTGAACAACCATTCACAATTTGTGAAAAAGTAGGATATTTAGAATTTATTTGTAAATATTTGCAACCCACATATAAATATGTTTCTAGACATACATTAAAAAAAATTGAATGTATATGCTTAAAGAATATAGACAAGCTTTAATTGATAAACTTAGAAATATTTCATCTAGAGTTAGATTATCTAGTGATATATGGACTAGTACTAACGGTATAAGTTATCTTGTTATAACTTGTCATTGGATAGATGAAGATTGATGTATGCAAAAACGAATTTTATCTTTAGATGTAATAGAAGAAGCACATAATTCATATACTATTCATAAATATATTACTAAAGTTTGTAAATTATATGGACTCGAAAATAATAAAGTTTTTGCTATTACTTTTGATAATGCTTCGAGTAATACTGCAACTATTCCTTCGTTAATTAAAAGTTTAAACCCAATTATGCAAGGTATATTTTTTTATGCAAGATGTGCATGTCATATTATAAATTGAGTTAATTACATTTGTGGACCCTATAGTTTGGGCGAATAACAAATTAATTCTTAGACTTTAAAACGTAACAAATTGATCCCTAAAGTTACAATATTGTAACATATATGTCCTTCAGTCGCTAAAACCATCAATTTAGTCGTTAAATACCCATTGGGCAACATGGAGCTTACATGTGTACCTAATCATTTCTTGTGTTTTGCTGACATGGAATAGTAAAAAATTAAAAAAAATAAAAATCATTATAATTAAAAAAATCCTAAAATTATTTTTAATATATTCGATATAATTAAAAAAATCATTTTTAAGCTCTATCAAGTAGAAGAAGAAAAAGAAGAAGAGAGGGAAAGCAAAGGGACGACTCAGTAGAGGAAGAAGATGGGCGCCTGTCTGCTCAAATCAAATAGACAAGACATTCATTACAATTAGTAAAGACAAACCGAACCCATTAAAAGAATTCAACAGTTCATGAGGAAGCGATAACCATCCCACTCAAGTCGAAACGGCAAGGACCAAAGAAGCCAAGCAAGAATGTCCTTCACACATACCCCATACCAATTGGACCATCTAGACATGCCATTCAGGGTCACGGAAACATCAGCCTAAGGAGTCAGCACCTTGATTCAAACATACCATCGAGCAACTCGTATGCAACATAATTCAAAACAAGAATTTATTCTATTTCAAATCTAAGAACTCGAACGAAATAGAGCACCACAAAAAATATCAAGATGAAGGTCGACCCATTAAACCCAAACAATTTTGCAAAGACACATACTACACCTCCATTGCTAAAATCACAAAAAAAAAACACCTAGCCTCGTCTTCATCAACCCTTACAACCTTACTCTCAACAAAAGCAAAATAGTTCAATACCAATGCATTCCCACAGTCGAAATCAAAAACCCAAAAATTCCAACAATCCCGAACCACTTCATGTAAGTTAACCAAGAATCAACCAACATATTAAAAGGGGCAAAATCAAGATCCACAACAACAATCAAGCCATCCATAAATCGAAAATATCCTTGGAATATATATAAAAATAAGAGTAGAAACCATCAATAAGTCAAGCACAAATTTAAGAATCTAGGGAGGAAATCACAATGAAAATACAAAAAAGGAAAATTTTCGGGTTCTTGAAATCTTTGGAAATTGGGCGTGATAGTTTGAGAGACAAAGAAGAAACTAGGGAAATTAGAAAGGAAGGGGATAAAAGGGAGAAAGGAAAGGCTGCGATTCGGTGGTTGGCTGGTGGTCGAAGTTACAAGAAGGTATTAGACTTTTGTTCTCTAATTTGAAGTCAAGAAAAATAAAGGAGAAAAGGAAGGAATCAGAGCTTAGTTTTGATGGCTGCCCAGAAGAATGTTCACAGAATAAGAGTTTGCGAGTGAAATTGAAAGAGCCAGAAGAATGGTTTACTGCCTTTTAGGGTTTTTTTTTTATTATAATGATTTTTAATTTTTTTTAATTTCTTACTATTCCATCTCAGCGAAACGCAAGAGATGATTGGGCACACATATAAGCCATGTGTAAGCCAATTAGCATTTAATGGTTGAATTGACGGTATGAGTAACGGAAGGACATATGTGTTACAATATTGTAACTTTAAGGACCAATTTGTTACGATTTAAAATCTAGGGACTAATTTGTTATTTGGCCCAAATTATAGGGACTACGGATGCTATTAACTCTTATAAATTTATGTGTTCAAAGTGGTTTTAGTTCTACTGGTACTGGTAGTGGTATAGGTCCAATTGATAAAATTAAAATTTTAGCAAAATGGATTTGCATGCCAAATAATAAACGTGAATAGAAGCAAATTTGTATATCAAATAATATACCTGTTAAAGCGTTTCCACTTCCTGTGGAAACAAGATGGAATTCACTTCATCGTTTGCTTTCTTTTGTTTTACCTTATAAAGAAATTATTAATCTTTTTTATAACAATTATACAAGTAGCACGCATTTAGCACTTTTTGAAGAAGATTGGACTTTTATTGAATATTGTGTTGATTTATTATCCACTTTTAAAGATGCAACCGAAAGATTTTCAACTCAATTTTATCCAACTCCACCTTATTTTGTTCCTATTATCTACATAATGTTTGATAAATTTGTAAAATTTAGGGATCATGAAACTTTAAGTTCCTTTGTATATGATATAGAGGAAAAATTTAGAAAATATTAGGAAATAATTCCTCCTATTTATTGCATTGCAACTTTACTAGATCCTAGTCAAGGTGAGGTAAATATAGAGATTTTTTTTATTGTTATAAAGAATTTCTTGGTCTTGATTCTATGGAGGATCAAAAGTCCTCAATTAATAATCTTTTTCAAGAATTGTTTAATGTTTATAAAGCAAAAAGGGAGCAGTTCAACTTTAATCGAGGAGAAGAAGATTCGTACGAAGAAACCGATAGTAGCAATAAAAAAGGAAAAGGAATTTTGAACACAATTAAGGAAGCAGCAAAGAAGAGAATGAAGCTAAAAGGAAAAGTCGGCGAATCTGGATCATCAACAACTCGACGAAGTTCTAGCTTCAATGAGATAAGATTTTTCTTAAGTCAGGATTTTTCTGTAGATGAAAACTTTGATATTCTCTAATGGTGGAAAGAAAACCAAAAACAATTTCCAATTTTAGCTTCCATGGCCCGAGATGTTTTTGCAGTGCAAGTTTCTTCTGTTACTTCAGAATCCGCATTCTCGACATGCGGAAGAATTATTGGAGACCATCGAACCACTCTTAATCCGGATTCATTGTGCATGTTAGCATGCCTTAAAGATTGGTTTGATGATAAATCGTGTAATGTCGAACTTGGAATGACCAATGAATTCGTTGATAATAATTCAGAGGAGGAAGAATTTTCCAAGGCAATCTGTATAAATTATGAAGAATAGATAATAATATTTTTTTTGTAAAATTGTATGTAAAATTGTAAATAAGTTTAGTCATAGTAAATATTTTATGGACTACGGTCGTGTGGTTTTTACCCTTCTAACTTTTGAAGGGGTTTTTCACGTAAAAAATTTTTGGTCTTCTACTCTCTCCTTTTTCTCCTTTATTATTATTATTATTATTATTATTATTATTATTATTATTATTACATACCAAATTAATTAATGTTATAATTATCTATGTTTAAAATAAATAAATATTTAAAATACAAAATGAATGAATATTTTAAAAACATATTAAATAAATGAATAAATATTAAATAAATGATATTTCAAATATAATAAATTATTTTAAATACAAAATGATACTGATACGCTTACTTATCATTTTAAATGCAAAATGAATATAATAAATGAATATAAATAATGATATGCAAAATGATATTGCAAAATGAATATAATAATATTCATAATATCATTATTTATATTTTGAATCAAATATCACTTTATCATAATAACTTTATTATAATATTATATTCAAAATATAATTTTATTTTATTATAACAATAATTTTATTAGATAATTTTATAGTAATTTATTTTTACATTATTGTTACATTAATTAAATAAATTATAATAACTTTATAATAAATTATTGTTAAATTAAGCTATTAACATTATTTATTATAAAAATAAATTTATTAGATTAAATTTTAAAATATATTAAAATATATTTATTTTTGTTAAAATAAATTAATATAAATTTTAAAAAATAAAAAATTTAAATTTATCCAATAAAAAAATTAAATTTAAAAAATTGGACCGAACTGGTTTAACCCGATTCGGTCTAGTTTTGAAGCGAACCGGACTGGTTTGCATACCGGTTCAAACCGGTTTACATTAGTAGTGGCTCGGAACCGGTAAAAACCAGTCCGACCCACTAATAGCTCTAGCCGCGAGTCAATAGGCACTTGCAGCACCCTGGTGCCTCGAGAAGGGACACTGTCGCGGCACTCGGGTGTCGTGACTAGGGCGCATTGTAACACTCGCGGCATGTTCATTGCCGTGAGTTGCACTTCGATACAATCTACAAAAATGCTCGATCTGCTTCGTTTAAATGCAAAATAATGAACATTTAACATTTATAATTGAACATAGAAGCCATACTTACCTTATTAACTTCAAATACTCAAGGATTTGAGGAGGATTTGAAGGAATGAGGGTTTGGGAAAAACAAAAAGACGTGAGATTTGGGTGTGCCGTGGGTGAGGGGGGTAAAATGAGATTATAATTTTCAGATTTAGGGTGTTGGTAGCAAAAAAGGGGAGAGAAATGAAAAAAATAGGGTGAGTCTAGCAAATAGGGTGTGTCTAACTAAAGTTTGGATGTGTCTAGTTGCACTCTTTTTTCTTTTTACATTCATCTTCTTTGTCTTGAAGAGTATCAAAGTGAAGAAAATGGAATGTAAAGAAAAAAATTAGAGTAAATTTAGAATTTCTCAATATTTTTACTAACCAATAGCCAGAGTAACAACTTACTCATTATGCATGTAAAATTTTGAGCAATCCGATAATTATATCATTTCAATAAAAAATAACATTTTTTTGAATATGTTAAATAGTTAAAATTTTATTATTATCGAATAAATAGTTAGAAATTTTTGATTAACTTAAAATTTTGCATGCATAATTTATGTGAAAAAAACATAAAATTCAATGATTGAATTAAAAGAAAATTTATAAATCATATAAAAAAAATGAAACAATGTAAACCTAAATTTGTTTTACATTAATATAAGTGGATTTTCCTCTTAATTTTATTAAAATAAAAAATTACGAGTAATTTTTCTTTCCAGAAAATATACATGATAAATGATAGTAGATAGAATGAACTTAGAAAAGGTGAATCAGACCTAGGAAACTGAAACAGATGAATGAGTTTAGTTTACTTCCTCTGAAAATTTAGCTTAGCCATACATTAAGCAAAGATGGAGGCAAAGAGAATTGGATAAGCAATAAGTACAACGGCTATAATGGGCAAATCCTGATGTTTGTATCCACAGTGGCTTTCTAAGAAGGCGCTCAATGATTTCCGCTCTCCGAATGCAATTATTTCCTGGTTTATATCTCCATATTGTGAAGTAAGGAAAGCTTTCAGGGACCACGACATTGAAGGAATCCAGTAGAGCCAACCCCACCATTTAGGTAATTTCTGCAATGGTGAAAAGCAACATGTAGATTACCATCTATGCTGAATCAAGTTTAGTCCATCGTAACAAAATCAAATGAAAAAGAAAGAATTATTCCCAGGACGAAATGAAAATGAAAATACTATTTTGGGTTTGCAACAAAACGAAATTCTTCTATATGATGCTCCCAGCATCTATGATTACAAGTTAATCGAATTAAGGCTTTGTTTTTGTTTTTAAATATTTTCAAAATTTTAAAATAAAAAGGTTGCATGCTATTAGATGAGACAATTGATAAATGGTTGTCCAAATGAAAATGAAAAGACCGAGGAATTATCAAGATGAACCAAATGCAATTTGATCGTTATTCTGACTCACAGGCCTAGCTGATGAATTTTTGTGAGAAATAGTAACTAAAAAGATAGAGTTGGCTTACAGGCCCTGGTATGAGGTATCCACTGAACAAACCCATCAATGGATAAGAGAAACTTGCCCATATTGCAGCCATTTGATGATTTGGAATCAAAGAGACAAGCATTATGCCAAAATATTCGAACTAGAGCTGAGTAAATGACATGGCCTAGAAGTACCAAAATACTTTGTGAACTGATTCATAGAAATTGACAAGCGGATATGAAATAGTCAAGAAGAAAGCTGCTTCAAGTAACACATATGGAACTCCAACAATCATCTGTTAGAAAATTAAAAAAAGTGCTTCAGGATCTCTTATAGACCACTTGGAAGTTGGAATCTTAAGAAATGCTATAGAAAATATCTTAACCTGTGCTAAGGAATATGCCCAGGAGGAGTACATTCCAGCAAACCTCTCTCGGTACACAACAGTATGATGAGTAGCTACGATTGGAAGAACACATGCACAGTTGCTTGTTCCTATGATTATCACAATAGCAAACAGTGCTCCTATTATGTTGAAAAGGTCCTGTTCATCATCCCTGGAAAGAGGATCAAAATTTCAGTATATTAGAATTAGAAGGTAAAACTATAGAATTCCCATCTTGGTGCATTTAAAGTTTGAGGCGCAGATTCCTCCTGAATTTTAGTCAGGTAAGTTCTATACTAAATTTACTCTATATGGTTTGCGTGTCTCTCCAAATTTTTTTTGAAGTATTTTCCACTGACACAATTCATCATGGAATACTTCTCGCAATAGTTTGTAAGAAATAGCTGTGAACTTCATTTGAGTTTGAATACGATGGTACACGAATTCTGTCAACCCTGTGACATGAATTTTACCATTGTCTTAAATGAAGCAAGTCTTATCACTATAGTGAAGTAAGCAGCTTACAGTTTCTGCCCTTTCCGCTGAAGAAGCACTCCATATAACAAAGATAATGCTGCAAGTAATATCAACCTTGACAAGTTATATTCAGGATATCTCCAGTAGGACAAATGTTGCTTCCATATGCATGCTTTGAATTGCTCCCATCCATTTTGCAGAAAGCGTGTAGAAAAATATAGTTCCTTTGAGCCCTCTGCAGGAAGACTCAGCTCTTTGACTAGCTCTTTATTTCTCCTACATTAGAAGTAAAGAATAAGAAAACTGAATAGAGAATAGAAATCTCTTGTATTTTCATACTCAAAATACAGAACAAATTGATCTTATAGGAAGAGTCAGCAGCCCTAAAATAGGAAATAAAAATAAAATAAAATAACTTTCCTAATTACAATTAATTGATTTTCCTATGATATTCTCCTACTAAAGTGTGATCCTAATTGCTCCAAATATGGAAATCAGTAGCAGCCAAATTACTGCTGACAGATTCTCCTATTTTTTCTCTCTTTTGATTTCCAACACTCCCCCTCAAGCTGGCATGAAAATGTCTTCCATTGACAGCTTGCTTACTAAAGTGTCAAACTGTGCCTTGTGTAGTCCTTTGGTTAATATGTCAGCAACTTGACCAGAGGTAGGAATATAAGGCATGCAAATAAGACCAGTGTCAATTTTCTCCTTAATGAAGTGTTTGTCTACTTCAACGTGCTTTGTTCTATCATGAAGGACTGGATTATGAGCAATTGAGATGGCTGCCTTGTTATCACAGTAGAGCTTCATTGGAGATGGAGTTGGGATCTTTAATTCTTCCAAAAGCCTTTTAATCTACATCATTTCACAAATACCAAGTGCAACTGATCTAAATTCTGCTTCTGCACTACTTCTAGCTACCACACTTTGTTTTTTACTCCTCCAAGTAACCAAGTTACCTCCTACAAATGTGCAGTAACCTGAGGTTGATCTTCTATCTAAAATACTTCCTGCCCAATCTGCATCAGTATATGCTTCTATTTGTAACTGGTCACGTTTCTTGAAAAATAGTCCTTTGCCTGGAGTTCCCTTCAAATATCTTAAAATCCTATACACTGCTTCGTAGTGATCTTGGCAAGGAGAATGCATAAATTGACTTACCACACTCACAGCAAAGGCTATGTCAGGTCTAGTGTGTGATAAGTAAATTAGTCGTCCAACTAACCTTTGATACCTTTCTTTGTCCTTCACCTTTTCAACAACAGCATGTTGAAGCTTCAAATTTGGTTCAATTAAAGTCTCGGCTGCCTTGCATCCCATCATCCCTGTTTCACCAAGTAAGTCCAACACATACTTGCGTTGATTGACAAAGATGCCTTCCTTGGATCGAGCAAATTCCATCCCAAGAAAGTACTTCAGTGCTCCTAGATCTTTGATCTCAAAGTCCACAGCAAGTTTTCTTTTCAACCTTTCAACCTTGCTTTATATCGTTCTACACTTCCATCAGCCCTACATTTCACGGTGAAGACCCACTTGCACCCCACCGGTCTCTTGTCTTTAGGCAAGCTGACTATATCCCAAGTGCCACTCTTCTTTAGAGCATTCATCTCTTCCATCACTGCTAACTTCCAATTCGGATGATCAAGTGCTTCCTGAATAGTTCTTGGTACAAACAAATTAGAATCCTAGAGGTAAATGCTCTATGGTTGGTGGATAGTTTTTTATAAGACAAGTATTTAGCAATGGGATGATGGGTACATGACCGGACTCCTTTACGGTGGGCTATAGGAATATTTAAATCAAGAGACTCAGAATTATGTGGTTCTCTAACAGGAGATAGTGGAACAAGAGTAGGATTTGTACCTCCCTTCGAGGATTGTGATTGATGTTGTGCTAAGGAGAGAGGTAGACTTGTAGTATCTTTCCGAGCTTTCCTCCTAGTATAAACCTGAAGCTCAAGATTCGGATTGGATTGATCCGGTTGTAGAGTTTCTCCCTCTGTTTGTGATACAATAATACTAGGCATTGGTTGACACTGAACTTCTTTATTTTCATTATTAGAAACATTTTCTTCCAAATTGTATGAGAAAACTGGTTTTGGTAATGATTCTGTGGTCTCCCAAAAATTATCTTCTTCCCTATTATTCTCCCCCTGAAGATGATTTTTAAAATAGGGCTGATTTTCAAGGAAAGAGACATCCATGCTCACAAAAGTCTTTTTTGTAATTGGGTTAAAGCACTTATAACCCTTTTTATTTGGAGCATACCCAATGAAAACACATTTTTCTGTTTTAGGATCCAATTTTGATCGAGAAATAGTGGGTATATAGACAAAACATGTACATCCAAAAACTCTTAATGGTAGATCTGAATGTAATCTAGCAGCAGGAAAATTTTTTTTAAAACAGTTTAGTGGAGTTTCAAACTTTAAAACCTTGGTAGGCATTCTGTTAATCAAGTATGATGCAGTTAAAACAGCTTCTCCCCAAAGATACTTTGGAATATGCATAGAAAACATGATAGCTCGTGCTACTTCAAGTAAGTGTCTGTTTTTTCTTTCAGCGATGCCATTTTGCTGAGGAGTGTCACGGCATGAAGACTGATGGATTATTCCTTTTTCTTTCAAAAAAGGTCCCAAACACTCATTGAAATATTCAGTACCATTGTCGGAGCACAAAATGCAAATTTTTGTTTGAAATTGGGTTTGAACCATCTGGTAAAAGTCTTGAAACAATTTTTCCAGTTCAGATTTTTTATTCAACAAATAAATCCAACATAACCGTGTGTGATCATCGATAAAGGTGACAAACCATTTTTTTTCCAGACAAAGTAGTGACTCGTGAAGGACCCCACACATTACTATGTATTAAATAAAATGGTTTCGATTCATGATAAGGTTTTGGTAGAAAACTTGCACGATGATCTTTAGAAAGATGACAACTTTCACATTGAAAATTTGAGCAATTCGCTCCTTGAAACAAACTTGGAAACAAATGTTTGAGATAATAAAAACTAGGATGTCCTAGTCTACGATGCCATAGCATTATTTTATCACTAACTGAAATTGAACTAACACTACTAAAGCCTTGAGCCTTTTTATTACCAAGGGAATTCTCTTCAAAATAGTAGAGTCCATTCATCATCCTAGCACTGCCAATCATCATCCCCGAATTCTGGTCCTGAAAAATGCAATGAGAGTCATAGAAAATAACACAACAGTTAGAATCTTGTGAAAGTTTGCTAACGGACAGCAGATTACAAGCAAGTTTAGGAACATGAAGGACAGATTTAAGTTCAATATTTTGTGATATTTTGATTAGGCCTTTTCCTGCAATAGGTGAGAAACTACCATCAGCTATTCTAATTTTCTCATGACCTGAACAAGGGGAATAGGTATTGAACAGATAAGAAGAACTAGTCATGTGATCAGAAGCTCCTGAATCAATGATCCAAGGAACAGATTTTGAGAAACTAGATAGAGCAATTGGATTACTACCTGTGTGTGCCAAAGAACCACTAGGAAGACCAGATACCGAATTAGACTTTAACAGTTTAAGAAGGTGATCCACCTGCTCTTTGCTAAATGGACTTGAGTTTGCTTCATTTGCAAAGGGTGTTTCACGATTGGATCGGTCCCGTGACTTGCTGCTCTTCCAATTGGCTGGTTTGCCATGAATTTTTCAACATGTTTCTCGAGTATGGCGTGGTTTGTTGCAAAAATCACACCACACCCGAGATTTTTCATCATCTCGTTTCTGACTTAAGGAACTTTTTTGGCTAGCATTAGCCTCAGCAGCAACCACCAATGCAGAGTTATCTATTGAGCCACCAACACTCTTCTTGGCAAGCATAACATGTCTGCGGCTCTCCTCCCTGCGAACCTTGGCAAATACTTCACTGATCAAAGGAAGTGGATGTCTACCAATGATTCGTCCCCGAACCTCATCAAACTCAACATTTAAACCAGCAAGAAACTTAAATACTCGATTAGCATCAACCGTTTTCTTATTATGGTTGCAGTCATCAACTGACTTCCATTCATAATCATTAAAAAGATCCAAATCTTGCCATAATCTTTTCAAAGAATTAAAGTATTTAGTAACACTATCCTCACCCTGACGGATCTCACCGAGCTTTAGAGTGAGCTCATACACCTGGGATTGATTCCCCAAATCAGAATACATCTGATTGACGTTGTCCCAAAGTTCTTTCGCTGTCGGGTAGCACATGTAATTAGAGCTGATGTCTTCATCCATGGAATTCACCAGCCACGTCATGACCATGGAATTTTCAGCATCCCACGTTGCATAAGCACTATCCTTCATGTCTGGAGCCCTAGTCTCTCCTGTCAAGTAGCCAATCTTACCCCGTCCTCTAATGTACATCCGAACAGATTGAGACCATCGTAGAAAGTTATCGCCATTCAGCCGAATTGTTGTGATCTGTACTGGATGGGCTTCAGAAACGCGAGTAGGTGGGGCTTCGGGGTTCAGATTGGGACGGGTATTTGACGTGGTTTCAGATGAGATATCAGACATAATTGGGAAGCAGGGAGGATATTGAATTGCTGATGTTGTAGAAAAAAAAAAAGGTTGTGGCAGCTAGGGTTTCTTAAGGGCCAAAAAGTTTAGGCTCTGACACCATAAAGAATAAGAAAACTGAATAGAGAATAGAAATCTCTTGTATTTTCATACTCAAAATACAGAACAAATTGATCTTATAGGAAGAGTCAGCAGCCCTAAAATAGGAAATAAAAATAAAATAAAATAACTTTCCTAATTACAATTAATTGATTTTCCTATGATATTCTCCTACTAAAGTGTGATCCTAATTGCTCCAAATATGGAAATCAGTAGCAGCCAAATTACTGCTGACAGATTCTCCTATTTTTTCTCTCTTTTGATTTCCAACAAGAAGTAAGATAATATACGATTTACTTGGCATCATAGACAACCATGCAGCAGAAATTTTTTTGCATGGGTATTGTATTTAGTTCTATGATGTGATCACAGGTCTCTGATAGATCAATTAAACTGCCCTCTACATACTAATTTATCATGCCAAACCTACCGGTATAGATGAGATTCTTTGTAGAGATGGGCAAAATCCACTCCAAGTTGACCTTCAGCAGAAGGACTAGTAACCTCTAACATCCATGTTGCTGGATTGTGGTTTTCTTTTATTCTTGGTACCCCTGGTATAGCCTGACCAATGGATGTTAAATTTATCATAGTTTCTTATGAGTGAAGGAATGCAAGATGCATTAAGGAAACCTTACATCTAACTTTTGTTTATTGGGATCACTCTTATTGCAATACTATGATTTTTCTAACTAACAAGGGAAAGAACATACTAAATTGAGAAGCAGTAAATGTGCAAATGAGGCCATGAAACAGAACTCGCCTATTGATGTTTCAAGATTACCTCAAAATATTTAATAAGTCTACTTGAATGCTGACCCAGCTCCCCAGAATATATTATCTGTCCTCTTTTCATCAAAATGAGCTGTAGGATGCATTAATGTTATTTAAAACATAATAAACTCAGAAAAAACAATTTGCTGGTTAGCTTTGGTGCAATTGTTATTGCAAGGGATGACATGTTATAATAATTACCTCATCAAATGACTCAAATATGTCCATACTTGGTTGATGAATGGTGCATACAATTGTCCTATTTGTATTAACAATATTCTTCACAACTCACATGGCAATTGCAGCTGCTCTGGCATCTAATCCAGAGATGCGTTCATCCATAAATATTATGGATGGATTAGAAACGAGCTCTACTGCTATAGTTAGCCGTTTACGCTGTTCAGGTGATATTCCACTGACACCAGGGATGCTAACTAAGGAGTCTTCAATTTCATCAAGCTCAATCATTCGAAGAACCTCTGTCACAAATTCCTGTTAGAATAAGGAAGAAAAGTAAAATATTCTGATGAAGCAATTCCCTTGCATTATCACAGGACATGATTCTAGTATGTCTTCAAGTCATAGGGGTACTTTAGGCCAACTTTACAAGACTATATCTTTCTTCGTGCTTTTTATTTAGTTTTTATATGCTTTCTTTAAATGATAATCCAATTAAATTAGATCTTCTTATCAGTAAATAAAACAAAAAAAACCTTGTAACTAAATGTTTGATGCCATAAATAAGAACCATATGTTCTAATCACCCGAGGTTACCATATACTTATCAAGTTTGATCTTACAAGTCTAGTTCACGTCCTCAAGTTCTTATAAATTGTAAAGTTGGAACACATCTTACCAGTCTTTTATGTTTGTCAACCTGTTCTGGCAAGCGTAACCAAGCCGAGTACGTTACAGATTCCTCGATTGTAAGTTGGGGAGAATGTATATCAGTTTGCTCACAATAAGCAGATATTATGGCATGTGTCTTGTATCTTTGGATATCCTCCAATTTTTACCTCCCCCTCAATACGACCACCAGTTTTTCTTCCAGAAAGAACATCCATCAGGGTTGTTTTCGCAGCTCCACTGGCACCCATCAAAGCTCTAAGGACTCCAGGCTTAAATGCACCTGTAATATTTTGAAGGAGCTGTAGTTTTTTGTGCTGGAACCTTGCTCTCTCAATTTCTGCAAAGATAGAGCAAGACATTAGAAAATGAATTTGACACATTCAAAATTATGAGGAATGCTGAGGTGACTAATAAATAACATAGCTACTTTGGGAGTATCAACAAAGTATTGAACATTCTCAAATGATATTGTTATGGACTTAGGAGGTAAAACCATCCCTACAGTTTTTGCTTCTCTACCAGTTTTTAGAGAAGCAACAAGAGACAATTCCTTTTCCTGATGAATTACATTGCTTGAATCTTCTTTCTCCTTCATATCATGAAACCTTTTATGAGAAATAATAGCCTGAGATCTCCCTGGAGCTGCACAGAATTCAGTTTATGATATATTAAGTTTAGTGCTTGAATCATTTGTTCATTTTTTTTTTTTGGGTTCTTGTATCTGCATGCATGGTACAACTTACGCTTTAAATAACTTAATGCAAGGGTGAATCCGAAGTTAAAAACCATCCAGAATCCTATTAAAGCTCCAACTGAGATCCAATAAAAGTAGTCACTGTAGTCTAAGCCACGCTTCCTTAAGATTTGCTGCCCTAAGGTAACATTTGAAGATGAAACCTGCAAGTTTCAATGTCCAGCACCAGCAAACATGGACTGTGAGAAAGTGCAGATACATTGATCAAAAATTCATTTGAAGGAAATAGATTAATAGTTTGCTTTCACCTGTTGCCACCTTGGGGCAAGAAATTCATTTACTGAGACACCGATTTCTGCATACATGATTGGGGAAATCCAAAAGCCCCATTTGATCCAACCAGGTAAAGATGCTGCAGTGAGGAATGTTAATTATATTGGCATGAAAGCTTGGCATTTCAGAATAGCCTTACGTCCTTGAATTATGAAGCCACCAAATAAAAATAGCACAAATATAGTAAATTGACCAACGTTTGCTGCAACGGATTGGTTTCGAATTACTGAAGCAATGAAACAGAATAGTGATGTTGACACTTGATGAACAAGGAAAAGCAGTAGGAGTTGACGTAAAAACCTCATAGCAGCAGCGCGGCTTAGAAAGGATAGAATTTACTATTTGCATTTAACATAATGGTGAATACTTGTCCTTAAAAAACAAACCTTCCTGGTTCAGGACTATAACCAATCACATAATAAGTGAGAAATGTCCAAAGAACAGCATCCAGCAATGAAAGTGGAATCTTCAGAATTGTTGAAGGAATTGAATAAGCCCATGCTGGATAGAAGTAGAAATCTCTTTGCTTGTAAAATATGGGAAGTCTAGAACCAGCTAATGGTAACTCTGCAATTCCATTGCACAACAGTCTTATAAGAGCATAAAACAAGGAACCCATGTATTAGCTTGCCTGGACCAGATCAATTTTCATCCACCTGCATATAAACACTGTCATTGTTATTAATGCAATAACAACAAGCTGCATGCGGAAAATATTCAAGGTGTGTAAGACTATTTTGATTCAAGTCCCTTGTGTTAATTAACAAATTACAAATAGTGATTATTGGTTACCTGTGCTGATCTAAAGATATAAAGAAATGAGTTTCGCTTCATGAGAAGCCATTCTCTAGCCGTGCATCCCTTGAGTAATTCCAATTTTCCTAATGAATAAATACTAAATGATAAGGCATTTTTGTGGCTCTCAGATTTGTTGAAAGGTGAGCAGAGTTCTGCGTTTAGCATCTGTCCTGCATGGGACTCCTTGAATGCGGCATTGAACATGTCAATACAAACGTAACTATGAGGTCTGTCTTTATGATACCAGTATTGTGCTTGATCCTTTTCAGAAAGCACCTATGAAAGAAATCAACTTAAGAACATGATATCGAGGAAAATATTTGACATGCTAAATAGATTAAACAATTTTACCTACTTTATGGGAAAAAAAAAACACGGATACCTACATCTTGGAGGAAGTCAGCAACTCCTTTTCACGGTGGGTACCCAAATCCACAGTGTTCAAAGAACTCTTGAACATTGGTCCGAGGTCCACGGTATACAGTCTTTCCTTCTGCCATTAAA
This sequence comes from Heritiera littoralis, assembly GCA_031772115.1. Taxonomy (NCBI): domain Eukaryota; kingdom Viridiplantae; phylum Streptophyta; class Magnoliopsida; order Malvales; family Malvaceae; genus Heritiera; species Heritiera littoralis. The sequence continues at coordinate 5,153,870 of JAPDPK010000004.1, forward strand.
ATTATGTCATCAAAGAGATCAAAGGTCTCTGGAGCTGGTTGAAGAAGTGATATCAAAATTGTAGCCCCTGTTAAGTGTGTCAATTGCTGTAAACAGGTAACAATTTGAAAGGTAGTGGAGCTGTCTAAGGCAGTTGATATTTCATCCATAAACAGAACTTTGGTAGGACCAATTATCATTTCCCCTGCCAATGGTGAACATCAAGCATTTAAAAGAATGAAATAATTTTATGACAGACCTGGTATTCTCCTAATCATATTACCCCAATGGTTTTCTCTAGTTACATATTTCTTATCATTTGCAGAGCTTCTTATGAAACATGATTATTAATTGTATTTAACTCATTAAATTATTAGAAAGGTGGCAGACTAGAAGTACAAAACCTGTTGTCAGCCTTTTCTTTTCACCACCTGCTATTCCTCTGTTCATGGCATCTCCAACAATTGTATCAGCACAAATGTCCAGTCCAAGGATCAGAAATAGCCACAAGTTGTATCACAACATTTAGAAGGAATATAAGCTACAAGATTTGGATTCTGTCATGGAAGTCCAAATGGAGAGGAACCCTATCCATAAAGTTCTACATTTCTTTTCTTTTGAGAGAACCACCTTCAGTATATAATCTGTCTGGACTTCAACTGAAATTGCCTGTTAATACAGATTATTGTCAGGGATGTCAGTGCTACCCTTCTCTTAACATGATTGGTATATAACTGAAATATTTCTATCAAGTTGATTACCTTCGTGTAAGTGTCTATGTCTGGTTCCAGAATGATGCCATATAGCTTCTCCCTTCTACTCACTTCTTTCAAGATATCTCAATTCAAGGCAACTTTTGCGATCAGATTAGTTTTATGAAGTGTATAGTTGTTAGTCTAAATGCAGAACCAAATCTACCTGCTCTGCCTCCAATGCCCTGACAGTGGGCTGAGAAGTCAAGTGTCTCTCTTACGGTCATTTCAGAAATATGCAGGTAATATTGACTTATATAAGCTGATGTCTTCCGAGGAACAAACTCTGTGAACTTGCAATCATTATAGGATATTTCCCCCGTGACCTAAAAATTGTAAATTTCCGAAGATCATGATCAATCAGCTACTGGTGAATCCCTGTTCTTTTTATAAATGTTATAATTAAATTCCTAAATACAGAATCTATTTGTTCTTTTTATCATTGTTATAATTAAATTCCTATATGCCAATTTTTTTCTTCAGGAGTTTGAAAGTAGATAACCTTGAGAGATGGGTCAAGTTTCCTAGCAAGTGCCTGTAACAAAGTGGTTTTTCCACAACCCGAAGGACCAAGCGATATAGTCATCCTGCATGAAAGCATATTCATGAAAAATTATCAACTAATATGGATTGGTGATGAGTATGAACTAAGTCTGATTTCAGAATGAACAGAAAACAAGCTCGTATGCAGGACCTTGAAGGTTTGATGATGCCACTGACAACTTTCAGAATTTTTATCTTGGCCGGTTGAGATCAGCATCTGCTCACTTTTGTCAAAACCTGTTCAGCATCGGATAGTTTTTCACTTTCTGCACTTTGCATGAACATTTAGTGTTTCTGAGATTAACATATTGATGTTAATAAATTGTGAAACTGAAAGTTTTTACCGAATACAGGATAATTCCATTTTATTTGTTGAATTTCTAAATCAACATTGCAACCTCTATGCATTATCGGAATGGAAAAACAACATCAAAATTCACTTACAACCAGTATGGTGATAATTTTAATGTATCTGCTTAAGATGAATAATATTATAGTGGCTAGAACTGTATAGGAAATTTCTCATTTGCCTAAAGCAAAATCTTCTCAACCTCTATAATCTATAATCGATAACTATATAGAAAAAGAATCCACAAGGGTTAATGGCTGACACCTTTTAACGAGCCTTCAGAACAATTGGTTATCATTAGGCGACAGAAATAGACCATCTAAGAGATGCTAATTGGGTTTCCAAAGGGCAGTGCTTTGGGGCTCATTCTGGGATTTAGAATCATACACAGATAGGGTTTTAGATTGGTAAGGCAAAGAAAGAAGCTCGGACTCTCATGTCAGATTCATTACTGCCTTGCTTTCTGGCATTTGTATTGCTATTACTCAAAACGTCGAAGAATTAGAGAAAACAATGCAACTATTGAATTGACTCGACGAAATCGAAACAAACAAGGAAACAAAGGGAGAGGCGAAAACGTAGAGTAGATGGCTGTAGGTTTTAGTTTCTGCTTTGGTATAAGAGAGAAAAACCCAACAAGTGCGCCGCCTGAGGAAAAGTAAGAAAGTTTAGGGTTCAACTTTGGTTTTATTGAAATTTAAACCGACCTAGTTTTAGTAATTAAAAAAATATAAAAAAGTACAAATGTTTTTAAAAAATAATTCCACAAATAGTTTTTTTTTAAATAATTGTGTTAAAATTAAGTTTTTTTTTTGGTTATAAGAGTTAAAATTAAGTTTTGAGAGTGTCACTCGGCAACCTTTTTTTTAAAAAAAATTTTGAGTAAAAAATAAAAAAGAAAATTTTTTATATATTTTAAAAAATGTAATCGTACATAAACATGTTTAAAAGAAAAAACTTTGTATACAATCCATGAATTTCAAGTTAAAAAATTACAAATATAAATTCAATACAGACAAAAGGAATGTGGACCTATATTTGATTACAGCAACTCAATTTTATAAGTGTTGCGCATTTCTCACACTTAAAAATTGATAATTTAATATTTATTGAGTTTGATATAATTTTTATTTAAGATGAATTTTGAAAATTATTATGATCTAGGTTAATCAATATTTAATAATATTATATTTTCTAATTCAAAAAAATGTGTAGCACAAGTTACAATTTAATACAAAAAATTTTACAGTAATATCAAAATTTTTGATCTTATTGTAAGATCAATATAAACACACATGATTAAGTACAAATTTAGTATTATTATACAAAAAATATGTTAGAAATATCATAAATATATGAGAATGAATGTAAAATTAAAATTAACAGACATAAATACATGATAATTTTGTTACAGAATGTATTTATCTTTATTCTCATGTATTTACTATACTTTTAACACATTTTATGCTTATATATGTTTAAATTGACTTTAGTGTAAGATAAAAAAATTTTAATTGATTGTAAAATTATCCCTTATCTTAAAAATTCATTGAGTGAAAAATAGAAATATCAGCAAGCTTTGGCATAGAAAAGTAAAAACCATTACTACAAACTTACAGAGAATATGCTTTTAAAGGTGTTCCAAAGCGTTGGGATGGGCAAATTAACCTCAAAATCAAGTGCATTAATTTATTGTTGAAATTTCCAATCTTGATTCAAGCATTTGACCAAGCAAGTCTTTTGGCTTTCGATATGATTTATTAAATTAAATCAATATTTATGAACCATAAAAAATTAAATCAATAGTTTCTCTATTGTCCCGAAGTTTGGGACTCGTGCGATGATTCCAAGTCCAAGCAAGCTTTTGGATGTTTGCTTTTAAGATATACTTCTTTTTTTAAAATTTTTTTATCTGAATAAAAATATAAATAATTTTAATTTTTTATCTTAATATATAAAAAAATACAAAAAGATCTCTTAATTGTCGGACAAGATCCGGTTAGTTTGTACTTGGCGCATTTCCCATGTTTTCGCATTATGGTTTTCCCTTACATGAAAGGGATAAGAAGTGAAAATTGACGGGTTTCCAACTTTCTTATAAACTAATGTTTTTTTAAGGAAAGAGGTAAGTAGCAATGGCAAGAAGTTGCATGTTTTGTTAGTTCTGGAACATGCCAAAAAAGGGTCCAGAGACAATCGCATTCATGTGGTCACCTTGTTTCCATTTCTTTTTTTGGTTACAACCTTCTTTGCATTTCAAAACGTATTTCATTGCTGAAGAAAACTTCCAATTTTTTTTAGTAGTAGTTGAGATTTGGATGTGGATTGTTGTAATTTTAATAATAAAACAAAAACAGTTTCAACATTGAAGACTAAACGTTTCAACAATAAAGATAGACGTTATAATAAAATCAATGTAAACGGTTTTAGCTGATGATTAAGGGTGTCAGTTTCATTTGTTTTTAAATATAAAACTGTAAGTTTTGATTGTATCTTTCTTGAATAGTGGCTAGATACATTTCAAACCGTTTCTTAGTGAGCTATTCAATGCTGGCAATAATGGTGAACGGAAATGTGCTCTTAAAAGTAATAATAAATTTTACAAATGTGTTTCAAATCTGCAGCCTATAAATAGTTGAAACCAATCCTCAAACGAGACACCAACTCACAAGTCATCTTGCTTACAAATTCCTTACTCCACACAAACTATCAAAATCTTGGGCAGAGAAAGGTGTTCTATTTTTTGAGCTTTTTGACTCTACAGTTAGTGCAGAATTGTAGAGCGTACAACTAAGGATCAGTTGGGCTGTTGTATCCTGGAGGCGACACGCTTTGAGTTCCTGCTGCACCAACGAATATCAACCGCAGAGGCGTGAATCGTTTTAAAGAGAGCGAGATATCTGTGCCTCAGTCCAACTCTTCGTTTCATCAGTAATTTAATTTAAATTTCGTATTTCTTATATCGTTTTTATTACTAACAACTCCTGCTGTCTTAGCTTATATTTCCAACAATTTTAAGACGATTCATTTTTTTTAAAAAAAAGATGTCTTCAACTCAAGAAAAACCTTTGAAACTTACAAATGAGTTGAATATACCTTTTTCGTTTTAGTGGAGAGCATTTTAAGAGATGGAAAGGAAAAGTTTTATATTATTTAAATTTATTAAATGTAGCTTATGTCCTTTCCGAAAAAAATCCAAAAAAGATTTCTACTGATGATATGAATGATGAGGAAAGGAAGACACATGAGGAAAAGAAAGCGAAGTGGGAAAAAGATGAATATAATTGTCGTTACAGTTTACTCAATTGTCTTTCTGACCAATTTTATGATTATTATGAGAGTATTTACAGTACTGCTAAAAAGATTTGGAAGGCTTTGCAGAAAAAGTATGATACAGAAGAGGCTGGTGCCAAGATGTATGCAGGTAGCCGATGGTTTCGTTATCAGATGATGGATGGAAAGTCGGTGGTGGAACAAATCAGAGATTTTCAAATGTTGGCCCATGAACTAAAGTCAGAAGGAATTCGAATTGAGGACAATTTACAAGTAGTGGCTATCATTGACAAGTTGCCACCTTCTTGGAAGGACTTTCAAAAGATACTTCGCCACAAGCAAAAGGAGATCTCGATTGAAAATCTAATCACCCGAATTCGGATTGAGGAGGAAGCAAGGAACCAAGATGCAACAAGTGCTCAAAGAGTCCAAGGCAATCTTTCCACTAAGGTAAATCTTATTTCCTCTAATGAGAACTTGCCTAAAAGTCAGAATTTTAAGAACAATGCTCTATTAAAGCCCAGGAACAAGCCTATGAAAAATAGGTTCTTTAAAAAGAATTATAAGCCAAGCCAAAATTCAAATACCAACCCATCAGGTCGTGCTCAAAATAGACCATGTTTTGTGTGTGGCAAAGCTGGATACACAGCAAGAATTTGTAAATTCCGGAAGCGTGGGCCAAATCCTCAAGCCTACGTAACCGATGAGCCACTTGTGGCGATGATATCTAAAGTTAACATGGTAAATGGGCTTGATGGGTGGTGGGTAGATACTGGTGCTGCTAGGCATGTGTGTAAGGATAAGTCTTGGTTCAAGACATATTCTAGCTTTAATGAAGCAAAAGAGGTAATGCTTGGTGACTCTCACACTACAAAAGTTCCTGGCCAAGGAGACGTTGAATTAAAATTCACTTCTGGTAGGACTCTGACTTTGAAAGATGTTTTGCACACACCTTACACGAGAAAAAATTTGTTGTCTGGTTTTCTGCTTGATAAGGCCGGTTTTAAACAAACCATAGAGTCTGGTCAATATGTCATTACTAAAAATGGAGTATTTGTGGGTAAAGGGTATGCTGTTGATGGTATGTTTAAATTGAGCATTGAAATGAATAAAGCATCTACTAGTTCTGTTTATACTGTTTCTTGTGTTAATATTTGGCATGCTCATTTATGTCACATAAATAGTAAGTATGTGAAAAATATGAGTAAGCAAGGACTAATTCCTAATATAAATAATGAATTTCAAAAATGTGATTCTTGTAGCATGTCTAAAATTACAAAAGTGCCTCATAAAAGTGTTGAAAGAAATATTGTCTTATTAGATTTGATACATACAGATATTTGTGAGTTTGACGGAATTTTAACACATGGAGGAAATAGATATTTTATAACTTTCATAGATGATTTTTCAAAATACTCATATGTTTTATTTAATTAAAAACAAAAGTGATGCCTTTGATGCTTTTAAAATTTTTATTAATGAAGTTGAAAATCAACTTGGTAAAAAGATTAAAAGATTTCGTAGTGATAGAGGAGGTGAATATGATTCAAATGACTTTAATACTTTTATTCAATCTTTAGGAATAATTCATGAAGTTACACCTCCTTATTCACCAGCTTCTAATGGTGTAGCAGAATGTAAAAATAGAACTTTAAAAAATTTAGTTAATGCTATGCTTATTAGTTCAGGAGCTCCAAACAACTTGTGAGGTGAAGCCATATTAACAGCTTGTTATGTACTAAATAGGGTTCCTAATAAAAAAAGCCTTATAACCCCTTTTGAATTGTGGAAAGGTTATAAACCAAATTTAAGCTACTTAAGGATTTGGGGTAGCTTAGCTTATGTAAGATTGATAGATCCAAAGAGACCTAAATTAGGAATTCAAACTTCCACTTGTGTGTTTGTTGGGTATGCCTTAAATAGTAAGGCTTATAGATTTTTAGATTTTGAGAATAATGTAATCATAGAATCTTTAGATGCAATATTCCATGAAGATAAATTTCCGTTTAAATCAAGAATAGTTCAAGATCAAGAAGTTGCTAAACAAAATAATGATTTATCTTCTAATAAATCTGTCATAAATGATGATTTTCAAGTAAGGAGAAGCAAAAGAACTAGAGTTGAAAAAGATTTTGGTAGTGATTTTTATGTTTATAACATAGATGACACAATTTCTTATCATGAAGCTTTATCATCTCAAGATTTTGAGTTTTGGAAAGAAGCTATTAATGAAGAGATGGATTCTCTTATTTCAAATAAAACTTGGAAGCTAGTTGACTTACCAAATGGTTGTCATGCTATAGGGTGTAAATGGATTCTTAGAAAAAAAATTAAAGCCTGATGGAACAATAGATAAATATAAGGCTAGGCTTGTAGCAAAAGGATTTAAAAAAAAAGAAGGAATTGACTATTTTGATACTTTTTCACCTGTTACTAGAATTACATCCATTAGATTTTTAATAGCGATTGCATCTATTCATAATCTCATAATTCATCAAATGGATGTCAAAACGGCTTTTTTAAATGGAGACTTAGAAGAAGAAATTTACATGGAGCAACCTGAGGGCTTTGTAATGCCTGGTCAAGAAAATAAGGTATGTAAGTTGAATAAATCTTTGTACGGTCTTAAACAAGCTCCTAAACAATGGCATGAAAAATTTGATATGTGTATGAGAGATAATAATTTTAAATCAAGTAAATGTGATAAATGTATTTATTTTAAATCTCTCAATAATTGTCACGTGATTATATGTTTATTGTTGGATTATGCCCTTAGAACCATTCATTAGATTATTGACTTTGGCATTATTTATGTATCATGACATTTTATTTATTATAGTTCATTATTATATTTGTTTTATAACTGCGTAATGTAATCTTATATGATAATGTCCTTAGAATAGTAATAACACACTATTCTTAAAATATCCCTAGTCAAGTATTATTGTGAACAAGGATAACAATGATACGATAAGACTAGTATGTGGTTGACTGATGACCATTGTCATGGATATAGGATATCAAGTCATCACATAGGTACATGTTAGAGAACTATGTACTGGATCGACCCTCCATGAGAACGCTACATGGATTGTTATATGAATGTCATAAGCGATTCTCATAGTGATGATGGTGTATGTGATCCTTTGACTTGAGATCATCAGAGATCCCAACATAGAGAATTGCATACTTTAATGCTGCTAGATGTCATTCGTAACAGGATGGACTAAAAGGTAGTAATGGGTATGCCTTGATCTATGTAGAGGGATGTTGAGTGATCAAGATAGAATTTATCCCTCTTATATAACAAGAGTGATGTCTTGGGCCCTTTGATAGAGTGAACTAAGAAATGCTAGCCGTGCTCGAATAAGTCAATATGAGATATTGATTTTATTTGTTTAATTAGTCTACTCAGGAATCAAAAACGCTGATTAGACTATACAAGTGTGACACATTCCATGACTTGTGTCTAATCAAGACATCAAAGGATAAAGGGATTAGAACACGGTAAACATCTATCACGAGTAAGGTTATGTCGAGTCATTGACATTCTCGTTACATGGGTAGCAATGATGTGTTTGCTATATACCGCTCATTGCCTGTGACAATTTTGTCATTGCCATTGTTTTGAGAGCCTATTGGGTCGCACACTTAGAACGGATCAATGAGGAGCTTAATTAATCCTATTCTGAATTGGATTAAGGATATAACTAATCCTATTCTGAATTGGATTAGGGATATAACTAATCCTATTCTAAGTAGGATTAGAGTTCTGTTTGGCAGTAAATTTTAGGGTAAAATTTACTGCCTATAAAAGGATGTTTTCTGAAACATAGCTGAACAACAATTAAAAAAAAAAACAGAATTCTTTTAATCGAAGCTAGCAGTTCGGTTAAAAGAATCAAAAAACACTCCTTAAGGCTTCTGATCGTGAGACGTTCAAGAGTCGTGAGATCCGTTCGTGTGGATACCATAGAGGCAGGAACGAAAGGTTGTTGCTTGTGACTCGACCAACGACAGAAATCAGAGAAAACGTTAGGTAAAATCTCGAAACCCTAATCAGGCAACTCTCCGAATCGATCCTGGTGGAGGCCGAATGATTTAAATTCCGCTGCATGTTTTGTTTCGGTTTCCTTCATTTATATGTGGATGATCTTTTAATTTTTAGAAATAATATGGACACCATTAATAATACTAAAGATTTGCTCAAGAAATACTTTGAAATGAAAGATCTTGGTGAAGCTAATGTTATACTGGGAATGAAAATTACTAGAAGTAGTGATTGTATTTTACTTGATCAGTCTCATTACATAGATAAAATATTAAAGAAGTTTAATTATGTTGACTGTAAGCATGTGACTACTTCCTTCTTGTCTCATTTATGTTTATTTCCTACTTTTGAAGATAAAGATATTGTTAATCAAGAAGAATATGCCAAAATAATTGGTAGTTTGCGTTATGCTTGTGATTGTACTAGACCTAATATAGCATATGCGGTAGGTGTTTTAAGTAGATTTACTAGCAAGCCTAATAAAGAACATTGGTATGCTTTAGATCGCTTGATGAAATATTTGTGTGGTACTAAAAATTATGGATTATGTTATAAAAAACAGCCTGCTGTCCTTGAATGTTTTAGTGATGCTGATTGGAACTCCTTATCAGGTGATTCTTTATCTACTACTGGTTTTATATTTACTTTAGGTGGTAGTACTATTTGTTGGAAATAAAAAAAACAACAAATAATTGCAAAATCCACAATGGAGGCTGAGCTAATCGCTTTAGCTTCAGCTAGTGAAGAGGCTAGCTGGTTAAGAGATTTATTACATGAAATTCCAATGTGGGAAAAACCAATACCACCTGTGTTAATACATTGTGATAGCACTGCTACAATTGGTAGGGTGCATAACCGTTATTATAATGGAAAATCCAGATCTATTAGAAGGAAGCATGCTATAGTAAGATCCTATTTGAGTAATGGGATTATAAGTGTGAATTACATAAAATCAAATGATAACCTTGTAGACCCTTTAACAAAAGCTCTAGCTAGAGAAAAGATCTGGAGTACATCGAGGGGGATGGGTCTTTTGCCCAAAGAATCTGGAATCTCCTATGAGGAAACCCAACCTAATGATCAGAGACCCTGAGAGTTAGGTTCAATGGGAAGAACGAATCATAGAGATATCGTTATAAGATACACAATAAGTAACTTTAAGCTTATTTGTCCATCCCTATGGTGTAGTGTATCTTTCCTGTAACGATGGAGGGTTGATTCTTTAAGAATCTTAATAAAAACTATAGCTCATTATGAGTGGAGTGTGTTAGTTACAGGAACACTCTTGATAGATTTCACCTACGTGAGTATTGGAGTGGGGCCGCTCTTATGAAGCTTGGTTAGGCAAGTTTCTAGATTACTCACTAAGTCTGGGATCAAGCACAAGGCCGTAATGTGCTGGCTTAAAGAGAAGCTCGTAAACACCTGAATTATTATGTGTGTATTGCAAACTCTTGTCTCCCCTGTAGAGCCAAAGTTCAATGCGTATGGCACACTATTGGCTTAGGATCAAGATTTGCTACTACACCAAGTAAAGGTTCAATGCGGTCGCACACCTTTATTATGCATAATAATTCATCTCTGTCCAAGTTAATTATAAAAAAATGTTTAATTAAAAAAATGTTTAATAGTTTTTTATTATTAAAATAGAGGGGGAGTTGTTGTAATTTTAATAATAAAACAAAAACAATTTCAACATTGAAGACTAAACGTTTCAACAATAAATATAGACGTTATAATAAAATCAATGTAAACGGTTTTGGCTGATGATTAAGGGTGTCAGTTTCATTTATTTTTAAATATAAAACTGTAAGTTTTGATTGTATCTTTCTTGAATAGTGGCTAGATACATTTCAAACCGTTTCTTAGTGAGCTATTCAATGCTGGCAATAATGGTGAACGGAAATGTGCTCTTAAAAGTAATAATAAATTTTACAAATGCGTTTCAAATCTGCAACCTATAAATAGTTGAAACCAATCCTCAAACGAGACACCAACTCACAAGTCATCTTGCTTACAAATTCCTTACTCCACACAAACTATCAAAATCTTGGGCAGAGAAAGGTGTTCTATTTTTTGAGCTTTTTGACTCTACAGTTAGTGCAGAATTGTAGAGCGTACAACGAAGAATCAGTTGGGCTATTGTATCCTGGAGGCGACACGCTTTGAGTTCCTGCTGCACCGGCGAATATCAACCGCAGAGGCGCGAATCGTCTTAAAGAGAGCGAGATATCCGTGTCTCAGTCCAACTCTTCGTATCATTAGTAATTTAATTTAAATTTCGTATTTCTTATATCATTTTTATTACTAACAACTCCTGCTATCTTAGCTTATATTCCCAACAGTTACGTACCATTAATTTAACAGAAATTCATTGATGCTTTATTGATTATTCATTTAACAGAAATTTATTGAGAACTTGTTGATGCCAACAGATGCTTTTCAGCAAGTTTAGCATGATTTAGCATTACTGTTTCTAACCTTTTCTTGATACTTTCGATATGATTAATATTAAATTAGACCCTAACAACAGTAAGTATATTTCTACAAAAATTAAAATGATTCCTTAAATCCAAAAATCATAATCGCTAAACTTTATATTTTAAACCCAAAAGACCATAAACCATAAACTATAACTCTTAAATTTTAAACCCTAAACTAAAAACCCCTAAATTTTAAATCTTAAACTTTGTTAAAGGAGGGAATATTGGTATTTTGAAACTAGAGGGGGATTTGTGTCTTTTTGGTATAAACATAGGGGGTTTATGTACTTCACTAAATGGGAAAGCCCTCAGGATAGGGGTCTAATTATATTCTAGATTCCTTCAGTAAGGGCATGTCACAAGCTTTTAGAAGGGGAAAAAAAGATAATAGGAAAAAGGTTTGATAGCATAGAACAATCTAGGATTGCATGCAATTTTGAAGAGACAATTGTTATACATAATAAATTTTATTTATGGATAAGTTTATTGAATATGTATCAGAATGAGTTCAGGAGCTAGCCTAGCATGCTGTTTACCTCCTTTGAAAGTTTAGCTTACCCGTAAAATATGTAAAAACAGAGGCAAAGAGAATGGGGTAAGCAATCAGTAAAATAGCTGTGATGGGTAAATCATTGTGTTTGAACCCATAGCGGACTTCTAAGAAGGCACTGATAGTTTTGCGTTCTCCAAATGCCATCATTTCCTGATTTATATCTCCAAATTGTGAAGTGAGTAGACCTCTCAGCGTCCAAGAAGTTGGGACAATCCAATACAGCCAAACCCACCATTTAGGTAATACCTGCAAGAGTCAAATGTAGCAATGTTTGAGCAATGCTGAATTAAACTTTTTTTGGTATGAAAAGAGAGGAAATGTAATATAAAGTTGTGATCAAAGAAATGCGGGGTTAAAAAATTTTGATTTAGTAAATTAAACTTGTTTATTTAATTTCCGCTGTTATGCAATTCACAGGCCGAGCCAACTGATGAGCTTTTATCAGGAAGATAAGAATTGTAGGTTTAATTTTGGTTAGCACGAGATGCAGTAGACTTACAGGTTCCGGAATTAGAAAACCAGAGAACAAATTCAGCAATGTGATACAGTAACTTGCAGATATTGAAGCCATTTGGTAAGTTGGAGTCAAAGAAACAATCGCCATGCCCATATATTTGTAGCTGAGAATTGTACAGAAAGTGGCATAGAAGTACCAAAATATTTTATATGCTGATCCATATAAGTTGACCATCGGATATGAAATTACCAAGAACAGAGCTGCTTCAAGGAAGATATATGGAATTTCAATTATCACCTGCGGTTGTAAAAGTGCAAGTTTAATATTCACCTCTCGGAGAAGCAAAGATGTGTGCTGTGAGGATAATAGTTTTGGACCTGTGCTAATGAATATGCTTTGGACAAATACATTCCAGCAAACCTTTCTCGGTACACAACGGTCCGCTGAGCAGTTAAAAGTGGAAGAACTGATACGCTGTTGCTCAGTCCGGTGGATAACATGAAGACATACATTGATCCCATTATGTTGAGCAAATCCTGTTCATTATCTCTTCAGGAAAGAGGATCATGATTTCAGCAAGCATGTCATTGTTAGATGATAAATTATGTTTGAACTTTAAACTTATAACTGTAGGAAATGAAGGAAATATATTATACCGAAAGGCAAAAAAATTTCAAGGAAATAGCTTACACTTTTTGCCCTTTCTGCCAGAGAAGCGCTCCATATAAAAAAGAGGTTACCATAGTTAAAATCAAGCGCCCCAAGTTGTATGTGGGGTTTCTCCAATAAGACAAATGTTGCTTCCAGAGGCATGCTTTGAATTGCTCCCATCCATTTTGCGGAAAGCGTGTAGTAAACCGTATTTGCTCTGAACCCAGCGCTGGAACTTTTAGATCTTTGACAAGTTCTTTGTTTCTCCTACACATAAATTTTAGTAACATAATTATGCTTTGTGCAGCATAAAGATATTCTTACTTACAGGCTTTACTTTTTTTTCATTTTATTTTGAAAGGTCCTCAATATATCAATTGAAGTCAAACATCAGGGTCTTAGGCAGTGTTTTTTGACTTATCATGGTGAACCTACTGGTACAGATCAGATTCTTTGTAGAGATGGGCAAAATCAACTCCAAGTTGAGCTTCAGTAGAAGGATTTGTGACCTCTAACATCCACGTTGCTGGATTGTAATTTTCTTTTATCTTCGGCACCCCTGGTATTCCCTGCTTGAAGTGTTTTAAACTATTATAAACTTTCTTCGACACTAGGCTGGTGGATCATGAGTTCATATCATATGATATACCTCAAAGTATTCAATAAGTTTGCTAGAATGCTGACCAAGCTCTCCGTAATATATTATTTGCCCTCCTCTTTTCATCAAAATAATCTGCAGAATGAATTTAATTATGAGATCATGTGAAATAGAATAAATATTCAATGAATCAAGCCAATGCAATGAAACATGACATATAATTACATTTTTGAATAGCATGTGTGTCAATCGAGTGCAATTTTTGTAACAAAAAGTGTAGTCTATGAATGCGACACTTAGATACCTCGTCGAATGCCTCGAATATGTCGATGCTTGGCTGATGAATGGTGCATGCAATTGTCCTTCTAGTACGAGCTATATTCTTCACAACTCGCATGACAATAGCAGCTGCTCTGGCATCTAAACCGGAGGTGGGCTCATCCATAAATATTATTGATGGATTAGAAACAAGCTCTACTGCTATAGTTAGCCGTTTGCGCTGCTCTGCTGATATGCCACTGACACCAGGGACGCCAACTAAAGCATCTTTGATTTCATCAAGCTCAATCATTTGAAGAACCTCTGCCACAAATTCCTGTAACATATTAAAATCAAGGAAGCCTTTAAAATACCTTCTTGGTGACAGTTCAATTTTATATACCTTGTATTAAGGTTTTTTTTTTTGGCATTGCATAAAGTTTGAACAATCTTACCAATCTTTTATTCTTAGGAATATCTGCTGGTAAGCGTAACCAAGCTGAGTAAATCACTGACTCCTCTACTGTTATCTGTGGAGAGTGTATATCAGTTTGCTCGCAGTACCCTGATATTCTGGCATATGTCTCTTGGACTTTGGGGTATCCTCCAACTCTTATATCCCCTTCAATATAGCCTCCAGTTTTTCTTCCAGATAGAACGTCCATCAGTGTTGTTTTGCCAGCTCCACTGGCACCCATCAATGCTGTAAGAACTCCAGGCCTAAATGCACCAGAAATATCTTGAAGAAGATGTAGTTTCTTATTTTGGAACCCGTTCTCTCTAAATTTCTGGGAAAAAGGAGAAGATAAATTGAAAAATTTTCTAATCAACTTCAAAATAATTAATTAGTGGATTTGTCGATAAATAGTGTGGTTACCTTGGGAGTATCAACAAAGTAATGCACGTTATCAAATGATAGTGTTATGGGCTCAAAAGGTAAAACCATCATTGTAGTTTCAGTTGTTGGAACACCATTCAAAGAATCAACACAAGACCATTCATTTTCTTGAACCGAGTTACTCGAATCTTCTTTTCCGTTTAGATAAGAGAACCTTTCACGAGAAACAACGGCCCGAGAACTTCCTGGAGCTGTTCAAAATTTCTTTTTTCAACTAACACAGCTTAGGACTAGAAAAAATAATTTCATAAAATCATTTTTTTCTTCTTGTATCTGCTTGGAGTAAAACTTACGCTTTAAATAACTAATGGCTAGGGTGAATCCAGCATTAAAAAGAATCCACATTCCTATCAAAGCTCCAACTGATATCCAGTAGAAGTATTCGCTGAAGTTTAGTCCACGTCGTCTTAGAACCTGATGCCCTAAAGTCTCATTTGAAGATGAAACCTGCAAAGCGACAAAACATGGAGATATGAGTCCAAATGTCTTAATGATCTATATAATTCATTAATTTCATCAACAACCATTGATAATTTCCCTTTTTACCTTCTGCCACCTTGGAGCCAGAAATTCATTTATGGAGATTCCTATTTCTGTATATGAGATTGGGTTAATCCAAAAACCCCATTTTGTCCAAGAAGGCATTGATGCTGCGTTGATGAGGAAACGTCTCTTAATATTTACATGAAAACTTACAACTTTTTGAACATCAGAATTTCTTCTTGCTAATAAGATTGGCCTTACATTGGGGTATTATAAAGCCACCGAATAATGCTACTACCATTAAGGTAAACTGACCAAAAATTACCGCAACAGATGGTGTTTGAAACATAGCAGCAATAAAACGATAAATTGAGATCGCCACTTGATGAAGAAGGAAAAGGAGGAAAAGTTGACGAAAGAACCTAACAATAACACAAGTAGTTGGATATAAGATGAAATTTATTTTTTAAATTTGTAATAGAATTGTGTTTAAAAAGCTAACCTTTCTGGTTCTGGACTGTAGCCAATGACATAATATACCAGGGACGTCCAGAGAAATGCATCCAGGAAAGAAAATGGAATCTTTAGAATAGCTAACGGAATTGAATAAGCCCATGCAGGATAGAAGTACAAATCTCTTTGTTTGTAGAATATAGAAAGTCTGGAACTAGTAAATTCCAACTCTGAAATTCCATTGCCCATAAGTCTCAAAAGACCATAAAATAAGGAAGACATGTATTGGCTTGCATGGAACTCATCAATCTTCATCCGAGTGCGTATAAACACAGTCATGGATATCAGCGCCATAATGATAAGCTACAAGTAGAAAGCACCCAAGGTGTGTAAGAGTGTGTTGATTAATTTGACTTCTCTATATTGATTCATTAATTACTAACCTGTGCTGATTTAAAAATAAAAAAATATGAGTTACGTTTCATGAGAAGCCATTCCCTAGACAAGCATGCTTTGAATAATTCCCATTTTCCCAATGAATAGTTATTAAATGACAAAGCATTTCTGTGATCCTCAATCCTGTTGAAAGGTGTGCAGAGCTCTTCGTTTAACAACTGCCCCGCATGAAACTCCTTGAATGCAGCTACGAATTTGTCAGCGCAAACAAAGCTATAAGGTCGGTCCATATCACACCAGTACTGCACTTGATCCTTTTCGGAGAGTACCTACTAGGAAAATCAACTTCAAAACAATGTTTCGGGAATTCAAGGCAAATATTATATGTGTGAGACATAGTTTGAGCGAGGCTTTATATACTTCTTGAAGGAAGTCGGCGAGGGCTTTTCGTGGTGGGCACCTAAAGCCGCAATGTTCAAAGAACTCTTGCACATCATTCCGAGGTCCATGGTATATAATCTTTCCTTCCGCCATTAAAATAATATCATCAAAGAGATCAGAGGTCTCTGGAGTCGGCTGAAGAAGTGAAATTAAAATTGTGGCCCCTAATAGGTGGGCCAATTGCTGTAGACAGGTTACAATTTGAAAGGTGGTGGAGCTGTCTAAGCCTGTTGATATTTCATCCATAAAGAGAGTTTTGGCTGAGCCAACTATCATTTCCCCTGCTTGAGGTAAACAACCAATCATTAAGAACTTAGTACAACAATTGTGATTTTCCACTTCACCGGGAATCGGCCGATCACTTTTCATCCCATTAGTTTTCATTAAACACAATTTTTTTTTGTATAGATGAACCCATAAATTTCTTAGCAAGTGGTATAAGATTACAAGCACAAACCTGTTGTCAACCTTCTCTTTTCGCCGCCGGAGATTCCTCGGTTCATTGCATCCCCCACTTTTGTATCAGCACAATTGTCCAGTCCTAAGATCTGAATAATCACAAATGTTTGAAAAATCTTTTGGGAAGGATATTTAATTAGCTACAAAACTTGAATCCTCTAACGAAAGTCAAAATGAAGTGGATCCAAATATACGAGTACTCTTTATTTTTCTTTAATTAAGCGAATCACCTTTAATATATAATCCGTCTGGAGTGTTCTATTCAACCCTTTTATTGAAATCGCCTGCCACCATAGAAAATTGTCAAAGATTGCAGCAAAAGAAATGATGGAAGCTAGCTACAGCCCTTTATTAACATGTTAGATCACTGAAACTTTTCTTGCAAAACAGATTACCTTCATATAAGTGTCTATATCCGGCTCAGGGATGATGCCATATAATTTCTCCCGTCTACTGAGCTCTTTTAAAATATCTTTAATTGTAGACAACTTCAAGTGTCAATACACTGTTAGGAAGATATGATTGTTAATATCAGATGGAGAGCAATATCTACCTGCTTTGCACCCAACGCCCTGACAACGTGCTGAGAAGTCAAGTGTCTCTCTTACAGTCATTTCAGAAATGTGCATGTCATATTGACTTATATATGCTGAAGTTTTCTGAGGAATGAACTCATTGAGCTTGTAACCATTGTAAGAAATTTCCCCCGAAACCTGAAGTTAAAAACAAATTAATTTATCAAATTTTTTGATTCATTTATGTATAAATTTTTCTTATTTTTCTTCTGAGAGAGGTAGGTAAGAAAAGAACCTTGAGAGATGGGTCATGTTTCCCTGCAAGTGTTTGTAGCAAAGTAGTTTTTCCACAGCCTGGAGGGCCAAGCAACATGGTCATCCTGCATGATAATTGAGGGAATGAACTATGTTCAGCTAATTGAATAGTTGTCATGAGTAGATTATGTCAAGCTGCAGTGTATACCTGGAAGGCTTGATGATGCCGCTGACATCTTTGAGAATTTGGATCTTGTTTGGTTGAGACATCCATCTATTAACGTTTGTAATAGCCTGCTCAACATGAGATATCTCCTTCACTTCCTCCACTTTAAGAAGTGCATGGCACAAATAGTAGTGCATGTTTAAATAGTCAAATTGGAACATTCATTTCTCTAGTCAAATTACTAAGATAATTTCAGTTATATAATGTTATAGACGACGATTGCAACATGCATCTAAAAAGAAATAAACAGTTGCGAAACGTGATTGATATGGTTGCATCATGGAATGTTAACACTCACAGAGAATGTGTTTGTGATGACGTTCCAAAGAGTAGGGAGGGGCTTTCCATGAACCACTTTACACTCTGCTTCCACACACAAATTCTTGAATCTCACTTCGATGGTTGGCAATTCCAACCCCACCCTGATTCCAGATACATTATCAATTCAGTTTTAAATTTTTGGCATTGGCCAGGCTATTATGCCGAATTCATAATTAATCTCGGTGTTTGTAACATATATACAGGCAAAAAAGAAATGAAAAGGACAAGGTTCTTGTTCTTGCCTGCCTATTCTTTCTTTTAGTTTCTTTAACAGCCTGTGATTGTCCTCCTCGATTTTGGTTATCAGTTTGTCAATAAAAACACGGCGTTCCAAAGCTCCGAGCCTTGTGACGTCTATCGCCGTGTTGCCTTCCTCTCCTTTGCCATCATTTAACAACCTGTTAACGAACAACGATGTTCTTATCCGATTGAAAGTGGGTAATCTTTCGATTGCAGCCCACTGCAACTTCACTTCATCATCATTCTCTCTCGAGGAAGCTGCATCAGAAACACTCCTTGAAGAAAGCTGATCCTGCAAAGCGTGCGCCATGCTTTTCATAAGCTCTGTTAGTTCTACACCATTTCCTTGCGTAGACCATATCTTCCATAATATATTGGGGAGATTATCTTATCTTGTAATTAGGAAATTTAATTTGCTAATTTTTTTACTATTTTATAAATATAGAAATTAAAATGCTTGGTTTTTTTTTTGTTACATTTTTTTTATAAGGAAAATATTAAACAACAGGGATGAAAGTGCTTGATTTGTACCTAAAATTTATAACAACTCATCTTTAATCACTCGGTTAAGATATTGACAAAATGTTTATTCTTAACGACTTATATACCTTACAAATATATCATACCTTATAAATATATCAAATATATAATTGATCCTAAATAAATTTTTGGTACATTAATAATGTATAGAGACTATATACTGTTAGTGAATTATATATAAATTTTAAATAATTTAGTAGCTTCTTTTTTCGGTTACAACAGATTAGGTTTTTTTGGTGTAATACAACAGATTAGTTTCCAAGAAGTAGGTTCTTTGCCCATTTTTATGAACCACCTAACCTCTATATATAGGTGCACCCCAATTTCATTCAATGCGAGTTGGCTCGAGACATTATTGTGTTTAATTTGTGTTCGTCGCATAAATTTTGTTTCTGGTATATTTGGTAGAGAGAAAATTTGAGAGTATATAGTTGAGTGAAAAGGTCAAAAAAAAAAGATATTAGTGTTTGATAATAAGAAAGTGTGAAAAAAAAATAAAAAAATACCGATGAGGTCTTGGCTCAATGGTAAGGAAGAAGTCCTAGGACTTTTAAATTTTCAAGTTCAAGTCTCACAAAGTGTGGGTTTAATGTTTAATTTGATAGTGTTATTTGTAGTTTGTTATTACTCTTTGTATTTACTAGTTCATCAAGTTACCGGTCCACTGAATGTATTATACTGATTATGATTGTAACTTTGAATGAAATTATATTATTCAAAAAAAATAAAAAATAAAAAAATTATTAATTTTCAACTGTAAAAAAACATAGATGGAAAGAAAATTAAGTTAGAAGTTGAAGATAAATCCAATCAAAATCTTTTGTATAAATTGCCAAGATGAAAACTGCATCAATGAGGCTGTATGGAGTTTCAATATACTGTATATAATCACCTGTAAATGTAAAAAGAGAAAGGTTAAAGGCATTTAAACTTGAAGATATATATCGTACGAATAATGTGAATGTGGGCTGAAGAAAAACATTTACACGGTTGCACCCTTCCCCTCCTCTTATGTTTACAATGGATTAGTTTAAATAAATTTTGGTGAGATTGAAAAAAAAAATTATAATAACTATTAAAAACATATAATTTTAAATAAAATAATAAAAAAATTTAAAATGATGGACTCTTGATCTTTTAATTTTAATTTTTTTCGTGACGAGTGTGCAGTGAGAACCAAATTAAACCAAAATCCTGTTCGTACATCTCTTTATGAGCCACAGCAAGCTGAAGCAGCTTGAAAAGCCATAATTTCTGGAAACGCAATTAAGGATATCTGAGAATACTTTGCTTTAAGCTTTGTGCCTGACTGTCGCTGATGAATACGGCATACAGGCTAAAAGTACTTCTTATTAATGCAGTTAGGGATTGAGGAAGCCCTTTTAATTTTTCTTTTCTCTTTTCAACTCACCAGTCACCACTAGGCAAATGGTTAAAATTTTCAGTTTCAGGGCCAGAAGTTGATCCAGTGAAGAGCATTGGTCTGACTTTTGAGTTAATGTTATCTAAACTGCAAAACTCTTTTTTATCTTAGAAATGCCAAGCGCTTTGAAGTTAGAACAAGTAATTGACTTCGACTTTCTTTGCTTGCTGGTTTAACAGACCTTTACACTATGTTTGGATAAACATTAATAAAGAAAAGGAATGGAAAGGAAAGGAATGTAAATTAAAAGAAAAGAAAGGAAAGGAAAGGGTACATGTACCCCTTGTTTGGATAGCTAAAATTAATAAAGGAAAGGAAAGGAAAGTAATCCTAACAATCCTTGTTTGGTTAAACAATGGAAAGAAAAGGAAATGATTTATTGTAATGTTTTTTTTCCAATTATAACCCTTTTTGTTTTAAATTTTATAAGATAATAAGGTTAAATTTGATATTCTACATATTAAAATTTTTTTCAAGTTTCCTTTCCTTCCCTTTTACCTCAAATTGGGGTTTTAAAAAAACTGAGTAACTCAAGGGAAAGCAAGGGGTGCTCACTCCCCCTCTCTTTCCTTTCCCTAGCTAAAAAATCTTCCCAAACAAAGGAAAGGTTTACAACCTTCCTTTGTTTTACTTTCCTTTCTTTTCCTTTCCCTTCCCCACCCTCAATCCAAACATAGGCTTAATCTTATCACTTGAGCTGTCGATCGGCTTCTTAAGTGGGTTGGTCTGAAGTCCATACCGTGGGCTTGACAGGTGCTTTCCAGTTTCTACTATTAGCTGTGGACTGCGGTCTAACATGAAGGTTAAGCTGGTCTTGGGCTTGGGACAAAAACCCATGGTCTAATATTTAAGCCCAGTCAGGTTTAATAACCGTTTCACTCTTTTTTCTTCTTCTTCCTTTTTTTTTTTTAACGAATGGAAGAATTGGAATACAATATACGAGAATCTCACTCGATAATCAATTTACGATCTAGTAAAGATATGTGTTATCAGTTTTGGAAGATGCTAAGTAAAAGTCTAGAGAGATCAGAGAAGTGCATGCGGTTACCTTGTTTGCATTTCAAAACTGTTAGCTTTAAATTGCAATATATATTTTGAAATGACAAAAACTTAAGTAAGCTTTAATGTCTTAATTCACATTGTAAATTTGCTCATCACACATGATTTTCTCAATTCATTTTCAAGTGATCATATCAAACTTAAGACCATGATTTAATTACATACTCTTATTGGTCTTAATACTTTGTAATGTCTTGAATATTTTAGAAAATCACTTGATGAATCTTTGGACAATATTTTCATTTGAGAAAGTCAAGAAAAACTCCCTTAAAAATTATAAATGGTTTGGGTTGAAATAGGATCAAAGGTCATATCATTTCTAACCCAAAAGTGCAGGAAAAATGCCCTCTGGAAGAAAAGGATCGATCCCCACTGTAGCAGGATCGATCCCTTTTTGGCAGAAAGTCTTCCCAAGGTCCCTGAAGCCCAGAATCAAGATTCTGGACAAAAGGGATCGATCCCCACTGTAGCAGGATCGATCCCTTTGTACCAGAAAGCCCCCAACGGCTCTTTTCTGTGAGACACAACGGCTACTTTCTGTTTTGGCTCCAACCAACGTCCACAAACCATCCAAGGGACTATAAATAGAGGCTTAGAAGCTAAAGGAAGTAAGAGGAACAACCAAGCAACATCTTTCATCATTTTATCTTCCTCAAGCCTCAACATCAATTCAAGAGATAAAGAGTCTTCATCTTCTATCACTCATCTATTTCTTGTATTGCTTAGCACAAACTTTGTATAGGCTTTTCATTGTGCTCAATTTCTGTAATCATTTGCCTACTTAGAGGTCTTCCTTGATTACACAACTTGTTATCCAATTCAATCCTTGTAAAAAGGGGAGGTTTCTCTTGAGCCTTAGAAAAAGAGGGAGAAGAGGTTTCTCTTGAGCCTAGAAAAAGAGAGAGGTTTCTCTTAAGCCTGTAAAAAGAGGGATTGTAAAGACAAATTCAAGTATAGTGAATTTGGGGAAAATCCTTGGGAGCGTCTCAAGGTAGAGGACGTAGGCAAGGTAGCCGAACCTCTATAAATCACTTGTGTAAATCTCTCTTTCCCTACTCTCTTTACTTGCAATTATATTGTGCTTATTGAATTGAATTTATATTGTATAATTGCCTAGCTTAGAGAACTTAGAAAACACTCAAATAGGCTAGAGAATTTAGAGAAACCGAAAAACGGGCATAAGGTTAGCTAAGAACCGATTCACCCCCCCTCTCGGTATAGCCTATAGAGCCAACAATTGGTATCAGAGCTTGGGCTCGAGATTGAATTAGATTAACCTCTATCGAGCAAAACGATCTTAAATGGCTCACTTGAATGTAGGCACACCCCTAGGAGAAGAGGGACAATCGTTAGTTAGACCTCCACTCTTCAATGGAGAAAATTACTCTTATTGGAAAACAAGAATGATGTTATTTGTACAATCCAATGACTATGAAGTGTGGAGAATTATAGTGAATGGTCCTAGAATTCCCATGAAGAAAGTAGATGGAAAAGATGTCCCTAAGCTAGAGGATGAGTGGGACACAAATGACATGAGAGTGGCACAATTGAATGCCAAGGCTATGCACACTCTCTTCTGTGCATTAGGTCCCAATGAATATAATAGAGTGTCCCTATGTGAAAATGCTAAGCAAATATGGGACAAATTAGCCATCACACATGAGGGGACCAATCAAGTTAGAGAAACCAAAGTAGGAATGCTCACACATGATTATGAGCTATTTAGGATGAAAGAAAATGAGTCCATTAGCGAAATGTTCACTAGATTTAATGATATAATTAATGGACTTAAGGCATTAGGCAAGAGCTATTTCAATGTAGAAATGGTCAAGAAAATCTTGAATAGCTTGCCAAAATCTTGGGAGGCAAAGGTGACTGCTATAGAAGAATCTAAGGATCCTAACACCTTGTCCCTAGATGAACTTATGGGCTCCCTACTTACATATGAAATGAAAATGAAAAGAAATGAAGTGCCTTCAAAGAAAGTAGGGGTAGCACTTAAGTCTTCCACTCATGAAGTCCTTGAAGATGATAGTGATGAGAGTGGAAATGAGGAAGAAAAGGAAATGACAATGTTTGCCAAAAGATTGAATAGATTTATGAGAATGAAAGAAAGAGAGCAAAATAGAAAACATCATAGGGGAGAGTCAAGTAGAAGAGAAAAGGACCACTTAGTGTGTTATGAATGCAATGAACCGGGTCACACTAAGCTAGATTGCCCCATACTTAGGAAGGAAAAGGATAGGAAACCTAAGAAGAAAGCATTTGTGGCTGCATGGAGTGATAGTGATAGCTCCGATGAGGAAAATGTAGATGAAGAGGTAGCCTACTCATGCTTTATGGCCATTAGTGATGATGAGGCTAGTAGTAGTTCTAGTGAAGATAATGATTATACCTTTAGTGAACTACAAAATGCCTTTGATGATTTAGCAAATGAATTTCAATGCATGAATTCTAAATATAAGAAAATCATTGCTAAATTAAAAATAGAAAATGAAGCCTTGTCTAGTGCTAAGATAGAATTTGAAAAGAAACTAGAAGATGCCAACTTAGAAATAAATGAGTTAAATAAAAAGAACACAAATTTGCATAACTCATTTTCTAGGTTTTATATGGGTCAACAAAAGCTAGATCATATGTTAGAGACCCAAAGAGCTTTCTTTGATAAAGATGGGTTAGGTTATAATGCAATACAAAAAGAAACTCATCTAAAGAATTTCCTTGTGAGCAAAAATACTATGCATGATTTATCTCTTACATGCTCACTATGCAATAGAATAGGACACTCTTCACAAGCATGCACATATAGGAAAACCACATTTAGAGGAAGAGTAGTTAAGAAAATATGGGTGCCAAAGCATGCTGTAAATAATGATGATTTGTGCTTGAAATGGATCCCAAAAGGATCAAAAATTATTTGCACTAACTTTCATGGACCCAAGAAAATTTGGGTACCAAAGCATGCTTGAATCTGTTTGTTGTAGGAGTGTTAGAGCATGGAGATACAAGAAACAATGAAGTTTGAATGCTCTACACACCTCTATGGAGATTGCTTGTGCCAATGAGAAAAAGGAAAAGCTTGAGGATCCATCACAACAATTCTTCAAAGAATGGCACAAGGTGGATTCAACTATTCAAGGCAAAGCATTCTCTAGCAAAGGAGTTTTGTAAGCTTAAATCTTATCTCTTCAAAACTCATATATATTAAAATTATTTATATGTTTTATTGAGGCACTTAGTTGATAACTCTTGATGCATTATGATTGAGCAAAAAGGCATGATAATTGATTGTTGAGTGGTTTGATGGATAGTACTTGAGGCATTGAATGAATGAATGAAAGGCATGATGTATGTTTTTGAAATGATTATTGAATTTCTGTAGTTTGAGCAAGTTTGTTATGCTTAGATAATATATTTAGTTGCTCAAAAGCTTATAAATGTGTCATACATACAAAATACCATGTCATGAGCTTTAATGAAGAATATGTATGTTGGAAATCATGACATAATGTTCACAAGTATGATGATTTGATGTTATATGTGCTTAAAATCTATGTGAACAAGTTTGTTCTGGCATATTTATAGTTTCTAATGCTTTAGTTTTGACAAAATATGCTTAAATCTCAAAATGACCCCCTTTGAGGCCAAAAATGCTTTTATTGGTGAAAATCCTTCCAAAATTGCAAAATTTATTGTTAAATGGTTTTTCATTCATGTTTTTCATTCATACAAGTCCAAAATCATGTTTTACAAATGTTTAAACCTTTACATGGACTTAAATTACTCAAAAATGGAGTTTTGGTACCTCACAAAGATGAATTTTCTGTCAAAACAACTGCAGAATCTGCAGGAACATATGAGGGATCGATCCCCACTGTAGTAGGATCGATCCCCCCAGGCCAGAAAAGGCACTCCTGCATGTTTTCAACTGAAATTGAGAAGAACTTTTCACTGTTTTGATATTTTCTCTCTTCTCAACTTAAAATTCATTGTTTTAACTTCTTTTTGATGATATTTAATGTATGAAAATTCATTTTTCATTGATATCATGCCTCAAATCCATCAATTAATATCATTTCCAACAATTGGTATCACTTTCAACAATCAATATCATTGTCATTAAACTCACAAGTGCAAAATCATTTTTCTTGTTGAAAATAGTCATGAATTGCATAAATCTTGAAATAATCTTGAAACATACTTTCAATGAATGCTTAAACATAATTTTGAGATTTATTTCAATGATTTGTGTATATTTGAGAATTTGATGAACTCATGCATAATGAATATTCTTCATTCTTTTTGTTCATCTTAGTCAAGCATGCTTAGAGAATTTTATCTTATAGCTTGACTCTCATATTCCCATTGAGCATCATGATATAATTCTTAGTGGAAGTTGAATGGTTAAGGTCATATACTTTAATGATAAAATGATTGAAACTTGACCTTATGGATTGATTTTAAATATAAATTCAACAATTGGTAATGGTCATTGGCCTATAATTTATGATGGTAAATGGATCCTATATGTCAAATGCATCATCCATGAACTTAAATTTCTCTTATGGCCAAATTATTAAAGAACTTGAGCTTTAATGACAACACCAACACTCAAAGACAAATGCAAACTTGAACAAACTTGATATCCATGCATTTATTATTTGAATCTTTCCTTGCTCATAATTGGTTAAGGACTTGAATTAGAAAATGAGTAGAGGATTATTATGCTTAAAACCATGGAAGAAATTATGTTTGCTTGAATATCTTGAATTTTGAATCTTCCATGTGGTATAAATTTGTGAATATGAATATGGATTAATACCTTATGATAGTGTGCTAATGTTTATTTGATCCATATGCATATTTGATGATGTGAGTTGTGTTCTTGCATATTTAAAATGATTATTTTCTTGACATGAACACACTACACATAGATATTGGATTCATGCAAAATGCCTAAGTCAACCATTAGTAACAATTGATATTTAGATTGAAATAACAATTAGTACCATTGGCAACCATATTTTCAATAATTGGTAAGCCACATCTAAATTGCCAATTGGTATGAGCTTTAAATTGCCAATTCTTCTCATGCTCCTTAGATTGAAATGACAAATAGGGAAGAATTCTTATGAGACACTATTGCATGAAACCCTTTTGTGCTAGAATTTGTGATTAATTGATGTATGATTTAATTCTAGACACAATATTTCTTGAGAATGATTTATGAGCACATGCATATGATATGTTATATAATTTTAGCTCATAATCATGATGTATGGACATGCACCTTAGTTGGACCTTAGAGAACAATTGACATACTTAGGTGCTTGCTTAACTTCTTACCAATTGGAAACTTATTGCAAAATCACTTATCAACAATTGGTATCAAGGTTATTTATAAACAATTGGTATAGGATCATAAGTCATATTCATTGCATGAATAATTCATACTCTTTGAGAATATTGACTTATTTATTTGTGCTATAAGTCCCATGTACTAACATGTTTCTTGTTGGATGGAGCATTTTTATTTGTTCTCACATAGTCATACTTTTAGGGGGAGCATATTTCTTATTTTTCCTTCTTTTTGCTATGACAAAAAGGGGGAGAGATACATAAAGGGAGAGATAGATATAGGGAGAGATATTAAGGGGGAGAGATAATGAGGGAAAATTCATTTTCAAACCCCATGCTTATATTAAGGGGGAGCTTATAAAATCCTGCTTTATTTGAGGGGGAGTATTTTATCAAAGAATTTTCAAAGCAAATTTACATTAAGTTTTGTCATATCAAAAAGGGGGAGATTGTTAGCTTTAAATTGCAATATATATTTTGAAATGACAAAAACTTAAGTAAGCTTTAATGTCTTAATTCACATTGTAAATTTGCTCATCACACATGATTTTCTCAATTCATTTTCAAGTGATCATATCAAACTTAAGACCATGATTTAATTACATACTCTTATTGGTCTTAATACTTTGTAATGTCTTGAATATTTTAGAAAATCACTTGATGAATCTTTGGACAATATTTTCATTTGAGAAAGTCAAGAAAAACTCCCTTAAAAATTATAAATGGTTTGGGTTGAAATAGGATCAAAGGTCATATCATTTCTAACCCAAAAGTGCAGGAAAAATGCCCTCTGGAAGAAAAGGATCGATCCCCACTGTAGCAGGATCGATCCCTTTTTGGCAGAAAGTCTTCCCAAGGTCCCTGAAGCCCAGAATCAAGATTCTGGACAAAAGGGATCGATCCCCACTGTAGCAGGATCGATCCCTTTGTACCAGAAAGCCCCCAACGGCTCTTTTCTGTGAGACACAACGGCTACTTTCTGTTTTGGCTCCAACCAACGTCCACAAACCATCCAAGGGACTATAAATAGAGGCTTAGAAGCTAAAGGAAGTAAGAGGAACAACCAAGCAACATCTTTCATCATTTTATCTTCCTCAAGCCTCAACATCAATTCAAGAGATAAAGAGTCTTCATCTTCTATCACTCATCTATTTCTTGTATTGCTTAGCACAAACTTTGTATAGGCTTTTCATTGTGCTCAATTTCTGTAATCATTTGCCTACTTAGAGGTCTTCCTTGATTACACAACTTGTTATCCAATTCAATCCTTGTAAAAAGGGGAGGTTTCTCTTGAGCCTTAGAAAAAGAGGGAGAAGAGGTTTCTCTTGAGCCTAGAAAAAGAGAGAGGTTTCTCTTAAGCCTGTAAAAAGAGGGATTGTAAAGACAAATTCAAGTATAGTGAATTTGGGGAAAATCCTTGGGAGCGTCTCAAGGTAGAGGACGTAGGCAAGGTAGCCGAACCTCTATAAATCACTTGTGTAAATCTCTCTTTCCCTACTCTCTTTACTTGCAATTATATTGTGCTTATTGAATTGAATTTATATTGTATAATTGCCTAGCTTAGAGAACTTAGAAAACACTCAAATAGGCTAGAGAATTTAGAGAAACCGAAAAACGGGCATAAGGTTAGCTAAGAACCGATTCACCCCCCCTCTCGGTATAGCCTATAGAGCCAACAATTGGTATCAGAGCTTGGGCTCGAGATTGAATTAGATTAACCTCTATCGAGCAAAACGATCTTAAATGGCTCACTTGAATGTAGGCACACCCCTAGGAGAAGAGGGACAATCGTTAGTTAGACCTCCACTCTTCAATGGAGAAAATTACTCTTATTGGAAAACAAGAATGATGTTATTTGTACAATCCAATGACTATGAAGTGTGGAGAATTATAGTGAATGGTCCTAGAATTCCCATGAAGAAAGTAGATGGAAAAGATGTCCCTAAGCTAGAGGATGAGTGGGACACAAATGACATGAGAGTGGCACAATTGAATGCCAAGGCTATGCACACTCTCTTCTGTGCATTAGGTCCCAATGAATATAATAGAGTGTCCCTATGTGAAAATGCTAAGCAAATATGGGACAAATTAGCCATCACACATGAGGGGACCAATCAAGTTAGAGAAACCAAAGTAGGAATGCTCACACATGATTATGAGCTATTTAGGATGAAAGAAAATGAGTCCATTAGCGAAATGTTCACTAGATTTAATGATATAATTAATGGACTTAAGGCATTAGGCAAGAGCTATTTCAATGTAGAAATGGTCAAGAAAATCTTGAATAGCTTGCCAAAATCTTGGGAGGCAAAGGTGACTGCTATAGAAGAATCTAAGGATCCTAACACCTTGTCCCTAGATGAACTTATGGGCTCCCTACTTACATATGAAATGAAAATGAAAAGAAATGAAGTGCCTTCAAAGAAAGTAGGGGTAGCACTTAAGTCTTCCACTCATGAAGTCCTTGAAGATGATAGTGATGAGAGTGGAAATGAGGAAGAAAAGGAAATGGCAATGTTTGCCAAAAGATTGAATAGATTTATGAGAATGAAAGAAAGAGAGCAAAATAGAAAACATCATAGGGGAGAGTCAAGTAGAAGAGAAAAGGACCACTTAGTGTGTTATGAATGCAATGAACCGGGTCACACTAAGCTAGATTGCCCCATACTTAGGAAGGAAAAGGATAGGAAACCTAAGAAGAAAGCATTTGTGGCTGCATGGAGTGATAGTGATAGCTCCGATGAGGAAAATGTAGATGAAGAGGTAGCCTACTCATGCTTTATGGCCATTAGTGATGATGAGGCTAGTAGTAGTTCTAGTGAAGATAATGATTATACCTTTAGTGAACTACAAAATGCCTTTGATGATTTAGCAAATGAATTTCAATGCATGAATTCTAAATATAAGAAAATCATTGCTAAATTAAAAATAGAAAATGAAGCCTTGTCTAGTGCTAAGATAGAATTTGAAAAGAAACTAGAAGATGCCAACTTAGAAATAAATGAGTTAAATAAAAAGAACACAAATTTGCATAACTCATTTTCTAGGTTTTATATGGGTCAACAAAAGCTAGATCATATGTTAGAGACCCAAAGAGCTTTCTTTGATAAAGATGGGTTAGGTTATAATGCAATACAAAAAGAAACTCATCTAAAGAATTTCCTTGTGAGCAAAAATACTATGCATGATTTATCTCTTACATGCTCACTATGCAATAGAATAGGACACTCTTCACAAGCATGCACATATAGGAAAACCACATTTAGAGGAAGAGTAGTTAAGAAAATATGGGTGCCAAAGCATGCTGTAAATAATGATGATTTGTGCTTGAAATGGATCCCAAAAGGATCAAAAATTATTTGCACTAACTTTCATGGACCCAAGAAAATTTGGGTACCAAAGCATGCTTGAATCTGTTTGTTGTAGGAGTGTTAGAGCATGGAGATACAAGAAACAATGAAGTTTGAATGCTCTACACACCTCTATGGAGATTGCTTGTGCCAATGAGAAAAAGGAAAAGCTTGAGGATCCATCACAACAATTCTTCAAAGAATGGCACAAGGTGGATTCAACTATTCAAGGCAAAGCATTCTCTAGCAAAGGAGTTTTGTAAGCTTAAATCTTATCTCTTCAAAACTCATATATATTAAAATTATTTATATGTTTTATTGAGGCACTTAGTTGATAACTCTTGATGCATTATGATTGAGCAAAAAGGCATGATAATTGATTGTTGAGTGGTTTGATGGATAGTACTTGAGGCATTAAATGAATGAATGAAAGGCATGATGTATGTTTTTGAAATGATTATTGAATTTCTGTAGTTTGAGCAAGTTTGTTATGCTTAGATAATATATTTAGTTGCTCAAAAGCTTATAAATGTGTCATACATACAAAATACCATGTCATGAGCTTTAATGAAGAATATGTATGTTGGAAATCATGACATAATGTTCACAAGTATGATGATTTGATGTTATATGTGCTTAAAATCTATGTGAACAAGTTTGTTCTGGCATATTTATAGTTTCTAATGCTTTAGTTTTGACAAAATATGCTTAAATCTCAAAATGACCCCCTTTGAGGCCAAAAATGCTTTTATTGGTGAAAATCCTTCCAAAATTGCAAAATTTATTGTTAAATGGTTTTTCATTCATGTTTTTCATTCATACAAGTCCAAAATCATGTTTTACAAATGTTTAAACCTTTACATGGACTTAAATTACTCAAAAATGGAGTTTTGGTACCTCACAAAGATGAATTTTCTGTCAAAACAACTGCAGAATCTGCAGGAACATATGAGGGATCGATCCCCACTGTAGTAGGATCGATCCCCCCAGGCCAGAAAAGGCACTCCTGCATGTTTTCAACTGAAATTGAGAAGAACTTTTCACTGTTTTGATATTTTCTCTCTTCTCAACTTAAAATTCATTGTTTTAACTTCTTTTTGATGATATTTAATGTATGAAAATTCATTTTTCATTGATATCATGCCTCAAATCCATCAATTAATATCATTTCCAACAATTGGTATCACTTTCAACAATCAATATCATTGTCATTAAACTCACAAGTGCAAAATCATTTTTCTTGTTGAAAATAGTCATGAATTGCATAAATCTTGAAATAATCTTGAAACATACTTTCAATGAATGCTTAAACATAATTTTGAGATTTATTTCAATGATTTGTGTATATTTGAGAATTTGATGAACTCATGCATAATGAATATTCTTCATTCTTTTTGTTCATCTTAGTCAAGCATGCTTAGAGAATTTTATCTTATAGCTTGACTCTCATATTCCCATTGAGCATCATGATATAATTCTTAGTGGAAGTTGAATGGTTAAGGTCATATACTTTAATGATAAAATGATTGAAACTTGACCTTATGGATTGATTTTAAATATAAATTCAACAATTGGTAATGGTCATTGGCCTATAATTTATGATGGTAAATGGATCCTATATGTCAAATGCATCATCCATGAACTTAAATTTCTCTTATGGCCAAATTATTAAAGAACTTGAGCTTTAATGACAACACCAACACTCAAAGACAAATGCAAACTTGAACAAACTTGATATCCATGCATTTATTATTTGAATCTTTCCTTGCTCATAATTGGTTAAGGACTTGAATTAGAAAATGAGTAGAGGATTATTATGCTTAAAACCATGGAAGAAATTATGTTTGCTTGAATATCTTGAATTTTGAATCTTCCATGTGGTATAAATTTGTGAATATGAATATGGATTAATACCTTATGATAGTGTGCTAATGTTTATTTGATCCATATGCATATTTGATGATGTGAGTTGTGTTCTTGCATATTTAAAATGATTATTTTCTTGACATGAACACACTACACATAGATATTGGATTCATGCAAAATGCCTAAGTCAACCATTAGTAACAATTGATATTTAGATTGAAATAACAATTAGTACCATTGGCAACCATATTTTCAATAATTGGTAAGCCACATCTAAATTGCCAATTGGTATGAGCTTTAAATTGCCAATTCTTCTCATGCTCCTTAGATTGAAATGACAAATAGGGAAGAATTCTTATGAGACACTATTGCATGAAACCCTTTTGTGCTAGAATTTGTGATTAATTGATGTATGATTTAATTCTAGACACAATATTTCTTGAGAATGATTTATGAGCACATGCATATGATATGTTATATAATTTTAGCTCATAATCATGATGTATGGACATGCACCTTAGTTGGACCTTAGAGAACAATTGACATACTTAGGTGCTTGCTTAACTTCTTACCAATTGGAAACTTATTGCAAAATCACTTATCAACAATTGGTATCAAGGTTATTTATAAACAATTGGTATAGGATCATAAGTCATATTCATTGCATGAATAATTCATACTCTTTGAGAATATTGACTTATTTATTTGTGCTATAAGTCCCATGTACTAACATGTTTCTTGTTGGATGGAGCATTTTTATTTGTTCTCACATAGTCATACTTTTAGGGGGAGCATATTTCTTATTTTTCCTTCTTTTTGCTATGACAAAAAGGGGGAGAGATACATAAAGGGAGAGATAGATATAGGGAGAGATATTAAGGGGGAGAGATAATGAGGGAAAATTCATTTTCAAACCCCATGCTTATATTAAGGGGGAGCTTATAAAATCCTGCTTTATTTGAGGGGGAGTATTTTATCAAAGAATTTTCAAAGCAAATTTACATTAAGTTTTGTCATATCAAAAAGGGGGAGATTGTTAGCTTTAAATTGCAATATATATTTTGAAATGACAAAAACTTAAGTAAGCTTTAATGTCTTAATTCACATTGTAAATTTGCTCATCACACATGATTTTCTCAATTCATTTTCAAGTGATCATATCAAACTTAAGACCATGATTTAATTACATACTCTTATTGGTCTTAATACTTTGTAATGTCTTGAATATTTTAGAAAATCACTTGATGAATCTTTGGACAATATTTTCATTTGAGAAAGTCAAGAAAAACTCCCTTAAAAATTATAAATGGTTTGGGTTGAAATAGGATCAAAGGTCATATCATTTCTAACCCAAAAGTGCAGGAAAAATGCCCTCTGGAAGAAAAGGATCGATCCCCACTGTAGCAGGATCGATCCCTTTTTGGCAGAAAGTCTTCCCAAGGTCCCTGAAGCCCAGAATCAAGATTCTGGACAAAAGGGATCGATCCCCACTGTAGCAGGATCGATCCCTTTGTACCAGAAAGCCCCCAACGGCTCTTTTCTGTGAGACACAACGGCTACTTTCTGTTTTGGCTCCAACCAACGTCCACAAACCATCCAAGGGACTATAAATAGAGGCTTAGAAGCTAAAGGAAGTAAGAGGAACAACCAAGCAACATCTTTCATCATTTTATCTTCCTCAAGCCTCAACATCAATTCAAGAGATAAAGAGTCTTCATCTTCTATCACTCATCTATTTCTTGTATTGCTTAGCACAAACTTTGTATAGGCTTTTCATTGTGCTCAATTTCTGTAATCATTTGCCTACTTAGAGGTCTTCCTTGATTACACAACTTGTTATCCAATTCAATCCTTGTAAAAAGGGGAGGTTTCTCTTTAGCCTTAGAAAAAGAGGGAGGTTTCTCTTGAGCCTTAGAAAAAGAGGGAGAAGAGGTTTCTCTTGAGCCTAGAAAAAGAGAGAGGTTTCTCTTAAGCCTGTAAAAAGAGGGATTGTAAAGACAAATTCAAGTATAGTGAATTTGGGGAAAATCCTTGGGAGCGTCTCAAGGTAGAGGACGTAGGCAAGGTAGCCGAACCTCTATAAATCACTTGTGTAAATCTCTCTTTCCCTACTCTCTTTACTTGCAATTATATTGTGCTTATTGAATTGAATTTATATTGTATAATTGCCTAGCTTAGAGAACTTAGAAAACACTCAAATAGGCTAGAGAATTTAGAGAAACCGAAAAACGGGCGTAAGGTTAGCTAAGAACCGATTCACCCCCCCTCTCGGTATAGCCTACAGAGCCAACAAAAACGTATTTCAATGATGAAGGAAAAGTTCCAATTTTTTAAGTAGTAGTTGAGATATTTGCATGTGGTTACATACCACTAATTATAGGGAGAAGAGTTCTCAAATCATTGATGCTTTATTGCTTATTCAATTAACAGAAATTTATTGAGTATTTAGTATTACTAATCTTTTTCGATATGATTAAAATGAAATTAAATCCTAACAACTGCAAGTAAACATTTACAAAAATTACGATGATTCAGACAAGAACGAAAAGCCCTCAAGACAGGGTTCTAATTATATTCTAGATTCTTTCATTAAGGCCCTGTCACAAGCATTCAAAAGGGTAAAATAAGATACTAGGAAAAAGGTTTGATAGCATAGAACAAGCTAGGATTGCATGTAACTTTGAAAAGACAATTGTTATACATACATATATATATATATAAAATAAATTTTATTTAAGGGTAAGTTTATAGAATCTATATCAGAATGAGTTCAGGAGCTAGCCTAGCATGCTGTTTACCTCCTTTGAAAGTTTAGCTTACCCATAAAATATGTAAAAACAGAGGCAAAGAGAATGGGGTAAGCAAACAGTACAATAGCTGTGATGGGTAAATCATTGTGTTTGAACCCATAGTGGACTTCTAAGAAGGCGCTGATAGTTTTGCGCTCTCCAAATGCCATCATTTCCTGATTTATATCTCCATATTGTGAAGTGAGTAGACCTCTCAGCGTCCAAGAAGTTGGGAGAATCCAATACAGCCAAACCCACCATTTAGGTAACACCTGAAAGAGTCAAATATAGCATGTTTGAGCAATGCTGAATTAAACTTTTTTTGGCATGAAAAGAGAGGAAATGTAATACAAAGTTGTGATCAAAGAAATGCAGTGTTAAGAAGATTGGTTTAGTAAATTAAACTTGTTCATGTAATTTCTGTTTTTATGCAATTCACAGGCCTAGCTAATTGATGAGCTTCTATCGGGAAGAATAAGAATTGTTTTTGTTAGCAGGAGATAGAGTAGGCTTACAGGTTCTGGAATTAGAAAACCGGAGAACAAAGGCAGCAACGTGGTAAAGTAATGTTGTAACTGTAATTTTAATAATAAAATAAATATAATAATTAATGTTGAAATTATAAGTTTATGTTACTAATAGTTAATATTGTTTTAATAGTCAATTATATTATAATTAAATTCTTTATAATTATGGTGTATAAGTTACAAATGATTTTAAAATCATCATTATTATTTGACATGAGTTACAAAGTTGTGATCCCTATATATAGGTCCTAAACTTGAACACAAGAAGAATAACACCAATCTATTCACAACTTATTCCCTACATCAACTCAATATGCTCTTGGACAAGAGAAGGGTGTTTGATTTTAGAGCTCTTTACTCTACACGTTAGTGTAGAACTGTGAGTGTACAACGAAGATAGGTTGGGCTGTTGTATCCTGGAGGCGACACGCTTAGAGTTCCTGCTGCATCGGTGATATAATTCCCGCAGAGGCGTGAATCGTCTTAAAGAGAGAGAGATATCCGTGCCTCAGTCCAACTCTTCGTGATAAATAAAATAATTCTAATTTATATGTTCTTATATTATTTTGATTATTAACAATTTCTTATTCTTGTTTCAGCTTCTAGCACCTACAACTTAGAGAGGAACTCCAATAGATTTAAAGCGAGATCCAACAATTTTAAGACGAGATCCAACAATTTTAAGACGATTTCAGTAATTTTTCAAAAATGATTTCATCTCAAGAAAATAAGGTTTGGAAGTTATATTTATGTGATAGAAAATTTTGATTATTTATTCATGCAATATTTGCTTGTTTTTACCATACTAATATGCTGTTGTAGCAAAGTAGTGAAGCCAAAGGAAAATTTTTTTTTGAGATCATATTTATTATTTATCTAATGATTTGTTGCTAAGGGAAGACAAATCTTGAAAAAAAATTAAACACTGAAGGTACGTTATCATACTTTAGACTTCATAGTTTAGTTGAAGAATATAAGGCTTATTTGTTGGGACATGCTTCAAAGTTCAAGTTATATTTTATATTATTATATCGTTATAGTCAGATTTTATTTGCTATATTTAGCCGTTCATGGCTTTGAAAAACACTAGAATTATAACAACCTAAGCTGTTTACTATAATCAAATTTAATTTTGTCTACAACATTATTGTTTTAACAATGTGTTGCCGTCGGTTATGCTTTTTATGACAAAGCAAAATATGGAGTATTTTCTGTCAAATTCACAATGGATATTCAGATGTAGTGACTAGTTATTAAATAGGAGTTTTTTAGTTGATAACATTAATATTTGTAACTCTTGATCTACAAAATGAAAAATATTATTATTGAGCATGAGTGACAAATTGTTGTAACTTAATATTTTAATGATAAAATAAAATATTTGACGCTAAGTTATTAATGAGAATATATAAGAACTTAATGTTATAAAACAATATTATAGAAACTGCTGAATAAAGGAATAACATTTTATTAGCTTTTGAATATGGTTTTCCATGCAATTACTATGGTATGAAAACATTACATTGTTGTTACATTTGTTGTAACATTTGAAGGCTGGTTACTAAGTTATAAATTCTTAATTATTAAGTTACAAATATTTATACTCATAAGACCTTTAAAAAAGGTGAACTGCTTGCTTCGAAATCTTAAGCCTATAATAATGGTAGTGTATGAGGATGAAACCTTTTGTGGCTATGAAGATAGGCATTTGGAGTTACACAATATTATAGTTTTTACTTGTATATTGTAACAAAAAAA
Source organism: Heritiera littoralis (assembly GCA_031772115.1). Taxonomy (NCBI): domain Eukaryota; kingdom Viridiplantae; phylum Streptophyta; class Magnoliopsida; order Malvales; family Malvaceae; genus Heritiera; species Heritiera littoralis. Next base: position 5,191,174 of record JAPDPK010000004.1, read on the forward strand.
AATTGTGAGCCTCTTTCATTATTATTTTTATTTTCTAGTAATGGAGATGCTCTTCTGCTCAAATTAAATTCCTGTTGAATTATGAAACTATTTTTATGTTTATTGACAACAAGTTGAGATTATGTTTTGTTTCTTGTGGTGGAATATACTTTTAGTCTACAATTAAAGTTATACATTTATCTATTGCATGTTTAACGGAAATGGTAGGCTATTACCTAAGTGATAGGTTAACGATCAACTTCACATGCTCTATCCACGATGAAGGTTAAGCTAATTACCTTAGCTTCAGCTAAGGAAGAGATGGAGAATTGAAAAAGTAATTTACATATTGTGGATAAAATTAGATTACTGGATGTTAGTAGGCTACTGGTCACATAAAATATGTGATTCCTAGTAGTATGACTTTTGCTGTTAAGAATAAATTAGGCTACTGGTCACATAAAATATGTGATTCCTAGTAGTATGTCTTTTGGTGTTAAGAAAGATTAGACTATTGGTCACAATAAATTTTGTGATTCCTAGTAATATGAATTTTGGTGTTGGATAAAATTAGACTACTGGTCACAAAAATTTGTGATTCCTAGTAGTATAATATTTTCATTATGATGGAGCATAAAAATGCTATAAGCCCTATTATAAAAATATAGTTGTGGCAAGAAAGTTAGATACTTGAGAGTTTTAAATCTAGATCGTGTGATAAAATATTTGTGATAGCACTGCTATAATTGCTAGAGTGCATAACCATTATTACAATGGTAAATCCAGGTCTATTAGAAAGAAAAACACTATGATGAGATCATATATGAGTGATGAGATTATAAGTGTGAACTATATAATAAAGGCTTTTGCTCAAGATAAGATCTGGTATACATCGAGGGGGATGAGACTTTTTGCCCAAATAATCTGGAATCTCCTATGAGGATACCCAACCTAATGATCAGAGATCCTGAAAGTTAGGTTCAATGGGAAGAACGAATTATAGAGAGGTCGCTAAAAGATACACACTAAGAAGCTTTAAGCTTATTTGTCCATCCCTATGGTGTAGTGTATCTATCCTGTAACGTTGGAGGGTTAATTCTTTAAGAATCTTAATGAAATCTATAGCTCAATATGAGTGGAGTGTATTAGTTACAGGAACGCTCCTGATAGATTTCACCTATGTGAGTATTGGAGTGGGGCCGCTCCTATGAAGCTTGGTTGGGCAAGTTTCTAGATTACGCACTAAGTCTGGGATCAAGCACAAGGCCGTAATGTACTGGCTTAAAAAGAAGCTCGTAAACACCTGAATTATTATGTGTGTACTGCAAACTCTTGTCTCCCTTGTACAGCCAAAGTTTAATGCGTACGGCACACTATTGGCTTAAGATCAAGATTTGCTACTACACTAAGTAAAGGTTCAATGCGGTCGCACACCTTTATTAAGCATAATAATTCATCTCTGTCCAAGTTAATAAAAATATTTGAAATATTATTTTATTATTAAAATGGAGAGGGAATTGTTGTAACTGTAATTTTAATAATAAAATAAATATAATAATTAATGTTGAAATTATAAGTTTATGTTACTAATAGTTAATATTGTTTTAATAGTCAGTTATATTCTAATTGAATTCTTTATAATTATGGTGTATAAGTTACAAATGATTTTAAAATCATCATTATTATTTGACATGAGTTACAAAGTTGTGATCCCTATATATAGGTCCTAAACTTGAACACAAGAAGAATAACACCAATCTATTCACAACTTATTCTCTACATCAACTTAATGTGCTCTTGGACAAGAGAAGGGTGTTTGATTTTAGAGCTCTTTACTCTACACGTTAGTGCAAAACTGTAGAGTGTACAACGAAGATAGGTTGGGCTGTTGTATCCTGGAGGCGACACGCTTAGAGTTCCTGCTGCACCGGTGATATAATTCCCGCAGAGGTGTGAATCGTCTTAAAGAGAGCGAGATATCCGTGCCTCAGTCCAACTCTTCGTGATAAATAAAATAATTCTAATTTATATGTTCTTATATTATTTTGATTACTAACAATTTCTTATTCTTGTTTCAGCTTCTAGCACTTACAACTTAGAGAGGAACTCCAACAGATTTAAAGCGAGATCCAACAATTTTAAGACGAGATCCAACAAGTAACTTGTAGATACTGAGGCCATCCGGTATGTTGGAGTCAAAGAAACAAACGCCATGCCCATATATTTGTAGCTGAGAATTGTACAGAAAGTGGCATAGAAGTACGAAAATATTTTATATGCTGATCCATATAAGTTGACCATCGGATATGAAATTACCAAGAACAGAGCTGCTTCAAGGAATATATATGGAATTTCAATTATCACCTGCAGTTGTAAAAGTGCAAGTTTAATATTTACCTCTTGGAAACGCAAAGATGTAAGCCGTGAGGATAATAGTTTTGGACCTGCGCTAATGAATATGCCTTGGACAAATACATTCCAGAAAACCTCCCTCGGTACACAACGGTCCGCTGAGCAGTTATAAGTGGAAGAACTGATACGCTGTTGCTCGTTCCGATGCATAAGATGAAGACATGCATTGATCCCATTATGTTGACAAATCTTGTTCATTATCTCTTCGGGAAACAGGATCATGATTTCAGCATGCTTGTTTATTGTTAGATGATAAATTATGTCTGCAGCTTTTGGATAGACTAAACTTTCTGTATGCTTGTTTTGAATGAGTTCAAAAACTAAAATATGTGATTTAAATTCAGGCTAATAGTCCTTTTCATTGCAGGAAGTCTGGGGTATAAATCTTGCTGATGCTTCACATGAAACTGGTATATTTCGGAATGTGTTGTGTGGGGAGTTCAACAGTGAGGAAATATATATCAATCATCAATCATCAATATAATAAAAGTTGTAGAACCACGTGCTTTCACCTTGTGCCACGTTTCTTGCATCCTTCGGACACTCTTCACCCTTCATTTTGTCTTCTGTTCATTGTCTATTTGTGGGTAGGTTTTTTTTTGGCCAAATATATGGGTAGGTTAGTCATTTGAACTGAGGGTTTTCCCGTTTTGTGGTTTTGGGCGCGTGAGCCAGGTTAGTTTTCTGTTTCTTCAGTCAATTGGGTCAGCTCATCTTCGTCCTTTTGAATTATAGTGTGCCTCTAATTTTCCCATCTTCTTTCCTCGGTCGCCACTTGCACTGCACCATCTTTTTGAATTTGTGCTACTTCTCCCATTGCAGCAAGCCCATCCTCTTCTCTCACCTAGTTTGCTTTCTCATAACTGTTCACTCGTTTACAAAATCAAGCAAACTCCCCAGCTCAAGAAAGGTCTCTCGTTTTCCTCCACTTTCTACATTCAACCAAGTTTTCCATTGATTTGATCAAAGGTCAAGATTTTAGGGTTTTCATTTGAAAATTTTCTTTTCACTTTGTTTATTTGTTATTGGCTACAACAACTTCTATGTAATTTCACCTCTTTCAGTTATCTTTATTCATCTCGAGTTTTTCATTGATTTGATCAAAGGTTAAGATTTTAGGGTTTTCATTTGAAATTTTCTTTTCACTTTGTTTATTTATTATTGGCTACAGCAGCTTCCATGTAATCTCTTCACTTTTTGTTCACTTTCCTTCAAGAGAAACGAAACAGGGATTTAACCCAAAACCCATGGCCGAGATGGAATATGGGTACTTTCTTTTTCTTTGAAATTTCTCCTCTTTCGATGATGTTTCATGATTTTTTTTCGTTATTGTAGATTCAACTCTTCATTGCTGCACTGATTTTTTTTTTGTAATTTAATTATGTATATATTTGTGTGTTTTGCAGGTTCTATAGGCTTTTTGATATAGAGATTTCTCGAATCTAAGTTTTGCCTTTGAATTTTTTCATCTTATCATAAGGATTATAACGTTGGAATCAGTAAAATGTTTAGATTTTATCCTAGAAAAAAATGAATGTTAAGGTCTTTTGTTTTTTTTTTAAATATATACTTTTATAAGAGATAGATGCAAACAGTTAGTGTTTGGTTGTATATAACTTAAGTGCACATATTATATTTGTCACTAACTAACATTTTATGGCAAAGAAATCCATAAACTATTGATAATCTTTGCTAAAAACAAAGTGATGGTTAATAGATAAGGGATTCGCTTTCTTTGCTAGAAACATAATTAACATATTATGAAAGACTAATAACATGAATTTGTTCTTCATGAGTAGATAATAAGAATATAACAAGTTTTATTTTAGATTTTGTTAAAGCTATCAGTTATTAAATAAAAGGTGGTTTTCAAGTGGAAGAAATGATAGAACTCAAATGACTTAGAAGTTAGAATAACCTCTTAAAAGAAAACAAAGTACTTTTTGGCTTTTGTAGCAACAGATTAAAAAGATAATATAATGGTTAAAAAATGGAAGAGTTGAAAGCTAAAAGGTTTATTCAAATGTCGACTTAATGGTTTTTTAACTCTTGCTTCATTGCCTAATCTTCATCTACCTGTATTTATTCTTAAACCGGATTTTGCTCAAATAAATCTATGTGTCAACGTTGAGGGAGTTTAATTGCATTAAGAGGATAACATTTTTGGATTTGTTTTCTGCAATCTATTTGTAGCCCATTTTGGAAGCCATCTTTGAGGTCTATACACAGTTTATTCTACTTTAGGGGTACTTATTTTGTTACATTTCAAGTGCAACATTTTTTTTTTGGGTTTTTTGTATTTATACTCTCCATCTACTGTTTTGATAGAGTTCTAATTAAAAATGCATTGCTATGCTAAAAAAATGATAGGCTATGTTTTCATTAAATACAAACTCCATGGTTCCTTGAGGCAGAAGAGCTTCCAAATAAAATTGGAAAACTTATTGTATCTTATTAATCTTTAGGACCATGATACTATTTGATGAAAAATCTACAAAATTGTAGATGATATTCAAATAAATTGGTTAGTCTCAGGTAATTAGCTAGATACATGCATCATTGATAGATCTTTTTTCAAAATCAAAAAATGTAGTTGCCAAAGAAAAAGAAAAAACAAGCTTATAAAGGGAATGGTTTCTAAACTCTCTAATTAAGAGATGAAAATTTGTTGTTTATGCATCAGATGCCTAATTTTATCATTTGACTGGCAAGCACCATTATCATAAAGCAAAATAACTGATGATATGATTTGCAGTAGGTTGAATTTTATTGTTATGAGGTCTTCAGTTTAATAAGCAAACTTAAATGTAATAAATATTTTTGTTGTTGTTATTTATTTCTTCTTCCTGAGACAAAATTTCAAGTTACATTTTGAAGCTTTTACCTAATTAAAGTAATGATTTGTTTCCAAGTTATTGCTTGATTAAAGTATTGATTTAAATCCTTTTTTCCTTGATTTTCGGTTTGGAACCTCTAGGATTTGTTACTTCAACTTGATGTATGCTTTTTCTTATATCAGAAACTTATCAAAAGATCTAAGATTTACTTTCTAAATCAAATATTTTACTTAACTTTCATCTTTTGCTTCAATTGCACACTTTAAGAAACGAGTGAAATTGATTATTATTATTATTATTATTATTATTATTATTATTATTATTATTATTATGTCATTACATTTGTCTTCAAAGAAAATTGTGTTATTACATCTTCTTTAAAGAGAAAAACCTTCACAATAAAAACAAGCATTAAATCTTAGCTATGTTGTGGGGGGCAAAAGAAAGCTTGAGCGCAGGGTATGTATTTGGCTTTAAATGATCATGTTGTTATGCAAAATTTGTTGTAAAATATATCATTCTCTCTTCTTTATTCTATAGTTATGAAGTTTTTTAAACCTATTTGCTAATTCCAATTTTACAAAATGACAACAACTTTTAGACATGCAAATGTATTTCAGTTTACTAAGATCTTCTCTGCTTTACTTGGTATATAAATGCCATGATAACTCTAACCTTGACACTCACATTTCTTTACAACGATCTTTTCTTTTCTTTTCTTTTCTTTTTTAGCTTCCCGAAGTGTTAACAAACTCTTCATTATCATATTGATTTTCACTGCTGCATGAATAGCAATACATTTGCTGATAAAATTTGTATAAATAGATACATTTTAGGCTTAATAGCCAAATAGACCCTCAACCTTTAGCATAAAATGTAATTAAGCCCTCAACATTTTATTACGTGGAAATCAGTCTATAAACTTTTATTTCATTGTAAATAAACCCTCAACCTTTTAAAATTATGTAATTAAGTCCAAATCTGTTAAATGACACTAACTTCCGTTAGTATTGCACACGTGGCATGCCACGTGGCAACCAACTAAGCTATCCACGTCAGTTTTCACGTTAGATGTCCAAACGGCAGTTAGTGTCATTTAACAGATTTGGACTTAATTGCATAATTTTAAAAGGTTAAGGGTCTATTTACAATGAAATAAAAGTTTATTGACCGATTTTCACGTGATAAAACGTTGAAGGCTTAATTCCATTTTATGCTAAAGGTTGAGGGTCTCTTTGACTATTAAGCCTACATTTTATATTAACATATGTTTTCTATTAATCTTCAAACCTATGTTTGTTATTAGTTATGCAATTTATACTAAATTTTTCATTTAGAATATGAAAATTTGTTTCCTTCTTTTTCATTGATATATATAGTTTGGAATTGCAGCCATTTACTCTCAAATCTAATTCTTGATTTGTTGTGCTTATGGATTAAGGCGTCTTATCTTCTCTTGGTAATTTGATGATGGATTGAATAAGAAATTATCTTAAAATTCCAAGAATATGATTGATTATTGTTGATCTTTTGATTTCAAAATATCACCAATATCAAAATGGTAAATTGAGCCAAAAAAAATCAAAATGGTGGCTACCTAAATTAAGCTTTCCGTGATAAAACTTATTCCTATTAATGATTTTTATTTTTTGGGTTTTGACTCTTTTAATTTAGATAATCATTCATGTTTTTATCAATTTTAATTAGGCAATTAATTAACGCACTCTACACATGTAAGCTTAAGGTCTGCCATATTTGAAGTTTATTTTGTTTTAACCATGTTTTCAATACTTTGCTTTAATAATTTTTAACATGATCATGAAAAGTAAATAGGTTATTATTACTATTTTTATTATATTTTTGTACCAATAAGCAGTGAAAAGGAAGCTCAAATTTCTATATCCTCTGTTTTTAATAAGTAATGAAATTATGCCTCTATTTGTAAAATCGCAAAAGATTTGATTTTCAAAATTAAATATTATATTATATTATTTTGCTTTTCAGATTATTTTTTTTAAGATTGTAGAGTAATGCAAAATTGTTTTGGTTGCTTTCAGCCTTGCCTATCATGAAATGAATTTTACTAAATTCTTATCTAGGCAATGATGATAAAAGCTATGAAGGTAAATGTTCTTGCTTTGCATTGTGTTACTTGTTTGGTTTGTGTATTATTATTCCGCTATTAAGATATTCAATTACATGTAATTTATCCAAGTAAACTTTTTTATTTCTATTTATACTTGACTATTGGATAAAGACTAATAAGTTCACATTTTTTTTTTCTTTTGAGGGCATGTTTCTTTGTTTCTAGATGTAAGGAGAATATTTATTGATTAAGTTTGGTGAAATTTGCTTCAATGGGTGAGGTTCTTCATTTTTCTCTATTAATTATTTTTATTCTTTTTAAACTTTTGAACTACCTTAGTTCTTTCTCATTTAGGTAAATGGATAGTTTAAGTTGTAATGTTAAACTTAATTTAAGGGAAGAACAATGTTGCTTTTGCTTGGATTGTCATAAAATTTTTATGATTTTTTTTTGTGCAATTTTTATGCCTTCGAGGGTAAATTTTCAAATTTGCCCAGTTCATGGTCCTTTAGACGCACTGATAGCTTAAATTTATGATATAGAGATGACTAAATTGTTAGAATTAATCTATCTTGGTTTGGACTTGGTAATCTTAGTTTTTTAAGCATTTTTCAAGATGCATCTATGATCGTTGGTCCAATGACCGTAACAAAGATTCTCGTTTTTGTGCATGTTATCATTTTGGTTTTACTATAAGATTATTGGGATAGAATAAGGGCTTTTTAAATAGGCACATAGCAACTAAAAGAAATTTTTTCATGTTTCCTTACTGGCTTGAATTAGATGTTTCATCTGCTATTCACGATAAATGACTTTATTAGTAGAAATAATGATATTTTCATTTCTCTAACTAATCTTGCAGATTGCAAAACTTTAGTTGTTTACACATCTTTTGTCCTTGTATATACAAGAGCAGGTTGCTTATCTTTTTAAGCATTATATTATTGAGATTGACTACCAAATTAGGTTCTGTGTCTACACCTAGTGGGTGCTTCATAAATCAAGCTGATTTTTTTTTTCAAAATTGTTATTTGCTTAGTCTAGGCATCACTGCCATTTAGTGTTTTGCTTTAGGTTGATTCTCATGGGACAAATAATATATACTTGATTGAAATTCTAACAGATATTCTTTCTAGAGATCAAGTATATTTTGATGCTATTATGCTTGGATGATTAAATTTCAGTTTTCTTCCTAATGAAAATATTGGTGGATGTTATATATACAGGTATTTTTGTTATTAACATTGTGTTATTTTTCATTATTTTGAATATATAAATTTTATATATTAAACTATCAATGGATCCCGCAGCAAAATGCGGGTTTCGCTCTAGTGACACCAAAAGGCAAAAAAATTTCAAAAAGAGAGCTTACACTTTTTGCCCTTTCTGCCAAAGAAACGCTCCATATAAAAAAGAGGTTCCCATAGTTAAAATCAAGCGCCCCAAGTTGTATGTGGGGTTTCTCCAATAGGACAAATGTTGCTTCCAGAGGCAAGCCTTGAATTGCTCCCATCCATTTTGCGGAAAGCGTGTAGTAAATCGTAGTTGCTCTGAACCCTGCGCTGGAACTTTTAGCTGTTTAACAAGTTCTTTGTTTCTCCTACACATAAAATTTAATAACATAATTATGCTTTTTGCAGCAGAAATATATTCTTCCTTACAAGCTTTACTTTTTTCATTTTATATTGAGGTGTGACTATATGATCAAAGGTCCTCGATATATGAATTGAAGTCAAACATCAGGGTCTTGACCAGTGTTTTTTGACTTATCGTGGTGAACCTACTGGTACAGATGAGATTCTTTGTAGAGATGGGCAAAATCCACTCCAAGTTGAGCTTCAGCAGAAGGGTTTGTGATCTCTAACATCCACGTTGCTGGATTGTAATTTTCTTTTATTTTCGGCACCCCTGCTATTTCCTGCTCGAAGTGTTTTAAACTATTATAAACTTTCTTCTACACTAGGCTGGTGGATCATGAGTTCATATCATATGATATACCTCAAAGTATTCAATAAGCTTACTAGAATGCTGGTCAAGCTCTCCGTAATATATTATTTGCCCTCCTCTTTTCATCAAAATAATCTGCAGAATGCATTTAATTATGAGATCATGTGAAATAGAATAAATATTCAATGAATCAAGCCAATGCAAAGAAACAAGACATAATTACATTTTTGAATAGCATGTGTGCCAATCGAGTGCAATTTTTGTAACAAAATGTAGTCTATGAATGCGACACTTGGTTACCTCGTCGAATGCCTCGAATATGTCGATGCTTGGCTGATGAATGGTGCATGCAATTGTCCGCCTAGTACGAGCTATATTCTTCACAACTCGCATGACAATAGCAGCTGCTCTGGCATCTAAACCGGAGGTGGGCTCATCCATAAATATTATTGATGGATTAAAAACAAGCTCTACTGCTATAGTTAGCCGTTTGCGCCGCTCTGCTGATATGCCACTGACACCAGGGACGCCAACTAAAGCATCTTTGATTTCATCAAGCTCAATCATTTGAAGAACCTCTGCCACGAATTCCTGTTAAATATTAAAGCCTTTAAAATACCTTCATGGTGACATTACAAATTTATATATCTTGTAATATGACAGTGTTCGGTGTCATAGATCAGATCGGTTTACGGGCATTACATAAAGTTTTAACAAATCTCACCAATTTTTTATTCCAAGGAATCTCTGCTGGTAAGCGTAACCAAGCTGAGTACATCACCGACTCCCCTACTGTTATTTGCGGAGAGTGTGTATCAGTTTGTTCGCAGTATCCGGATATTCTGGCATATGTCTCTTGGACTTTGGGGTATCCTCCGACTCTTATATCCCCTTCAATATAGCCTCCAGTTTTTCTTCCAGATAGAACGTCCATCAGTGTTGCCTTGCCAGCTCCACTGGCACCCATCAATGCTGTAAGAACTCCAGGCCTAAATGCACCAGAAATATCTTGAAGAAGATGCAGTTTCCTATTTTGGAACCCATTCTCCCTAAATTTCTGGGAAAAAAGAGAAGATAAATTGAAAATTTTTCTAATCATTTTCAAAATAATTAGGGGATTTGTTGATAAATAATACGGTTACCCCGGGAGTACCAGCAAAGTAATGCACGTTATCAAATGATAGTGTTATGGGCTCAAAAGGTAAAACCATCATTGCAGTTTCAGTTGTTGGAACACCATTCAAAGAATCAACACAAGACCATTCATTTTCTTGAACCGTGTTACTCGAATCTTCTTTTCCTTTTAGATGAGAGAACCTTTTGTGAGAAACAACGGCCGGAGAACTTCCTGGAGCTGTTAAATTTCATTTTTCAACTAACACAGCTTAGGACTAGAAATGATAATTTCTATAATCATTTTTTTTTCTTCTTGTATCGGCATGGAGTAAAACTTACGCTTTAAATAACTAATGGCTAGGGTGAATCCAGCATTAAAAAGAATCCACATTCCTATCAAAGCTCCAACTGATATCCAGTAGAAGTATTCACTGAAGTTTAGTCCACGTCGTATTAGAACCTGATGCCCTAAAGTCTCATTTGAAGATGAAACCTGAAGAGCGACAAAACATGGAGATATGAGTCCAAATGTCTTAATGATCTATAATTCATTAATTTCATCAGCAACCACTGATAATTTCCCTTTTTACCTTTTGCCACCTTGGAGCCAGAAATTCATTTATGGAGATTCCTATTTCTGTATATGAGATTGGGTTAATCCAAAAACCCCATTTTGTCCAAGAAGGCATTGATGCTGCGTTGATGAAGAAACGTCTCTTAGTATTTACATGAAAACTTACAACTTTTTGAACATCAGAATTTCTTCTTGCTAATAGGATTGGCCTTACATTGGGGTATTATAAAGCCACCGAATAATGCTACTGCCAAGGTAAATTGACCAAAATTTTCCGCAACAGATGGTGTTTGAAATATAGCAGCAAGCAAACGATAAATTGAGATCGCCACTTCATGAAGAAGGAAAAGGAGGAAATGTTGACGAAAGAACCTAACAATAACACTAGTAGTTAGATATAAGATGAAATTTAATTTTAAATTTGTAATAGAACTGTGTTTAAAAAGCTAACCTTTCTGGTTCTGGACTGTAGCCAATGACATAATATACCAGAGAGGTCCAGAGAAATGCATCCAGGAAAGAAAATGGAATCTTTAGAACAGCTAACGGAATTGAATCAGCCCATGCAGGATAGAAGTACAAATCTCTTTGTTTGTAGAATATGGAAAGTCTGGAACTAGTAAATCCCAACTCTGAAATTCCATTGCCCATAAGTCTCAAAAGACCATAAAATAAGGAAGACCTGTATTGGCTTGCATGGAACTCATCAATCTTCATCCGAGTGCGTATAAACAGAGTCATGGATATCAGCGCCATAATGATAAGCTACAAGTAGAAAACACCCAAGGTGTGTAAGAGTGTGTTGATTAATTAATTACTAACCTGTGCTGATTTAAAAATATAAAAATATGAGTTACGTTTCATGAGAAGCCATTCCCTAGACAAGCATGCTTTGACTAATTCCCATTTTCCCAATGAATAGTTATTAAATGACAAAGCATTTCGGTGATCCTCAATCTCGTTGAAAGGTGTGCAGAGCTCTTCGTTTAACAACTGCCCTGCATGAAACTCCTTGAATGCAGCTACGAATTTGTTAGCGGAAAAATAGCTATAAGGTCGGTCCATATCACACCAGTACTGCGCTTGATCCTTTTCGGAGAGTACCTATTAGGCAGATCAACTTCAAAACAATGTTTCGGGAATTCAAGGCAAATATTATATGTGTGAGACATAGTTTGAGCGAGGCTATATATACTTCTTGAAGGAAGTCGGCGAGGCCTTTTCGTGGTGGGCACTTAAAGCCGCAATGTTCAAAGAACTCTTGCACATCATTCCGAGGTCCATGGTATATAATCTTTACTTCCGCCATTAAAATAATATCATCAAAGAGATCAGAGGTCTCTGGAGTCGGCTGAAGAAGTGAAATTAAAATTGTGGCCCCTAATAGGTGGGCCAATTGCCGTAGACAGGTTACAATTTGATAGGTGGTGGAGCTGTCTAAGCCTGTTGATATTTCATCCATAAAGAGAGTTTTGGCTGAGCCAACTGTCATTTCCCCTGCTTGAGGTAAACAACCAATCATTAAGAACTTAGTACAACAATTGTGATTTTCCAATTCACCGGGAATCGGCCCATCACTTTTCATCCCATTAGTTTTCATTAACCTTTTTGTTTAGATGAACCCATAAATTTATTAGCAAGTGCTATAAGATTACAAGCACAAACCTGTTGTCAACCTTCTCTTTTCTCCGCTGGAGATTCCTGGGTTCATTGCATCGCCCACTTTTGTATCAGCACAAACGTCTAGTCCTAAGATCTGAATAATCACAAATGGTTGGAAAATCTTTAGGGAAAATTATAAATTAGCTGCAAAACTTGGATCTTCTTATGAAAGTCAAAATGATCACCTTTAATCAAGTGGATCCAAATATACGAGTACAACTTATTTTTCTTTAATCAAGTGAATCACCTTTAATATAAAGTCTGTCTGGAGTGTTCTCTTCAACCCTTCTATTGAAATTGCCTGCCACCATAGATTATTTTCAAAGATTTCAGCAAAAGAAACGTTGGAAGCTAGCTGCCAGCCCTTCATTAACATGATAGATCGCTGAACCATTTCTTGCAAAACTGATTACCTTCATAAAAGCGTCTATATCCGGTTCAGGGATTATGCCATATAACTTCTCCCGTCTACTGAGTTCTTTCAAAATATCTTCAATATTCACAGACAACTTCAATGGTCAACATATATACTGTTAGGACGATGTGATCGTTAATATAAGATGAAGAACAATATCTACCTGCTTTGCTCCCAACGCCCTGACAACGTGCTGAGAAGTCAAGTGTCTCTCTTACAGTCATTTCAGAAATGTGCATGTCATATTGACTTATATAAGCTGAAGTTTTTTGAGGAACGAACTCATTGAGCTTGTAACCGTTGTAAGAAATTTCGCCTGAGACCTGATGTTAAAATCAATTGTTTGTTATTTGATACAATTAGGTATAAATTTTTCTTATGTTTGAATTATATATATTATGTAAAATAATACGTTTCTTATATTTAAATCCACAATTAAATGTGTGAATGGTATTGAATATTGAATACAGTTAATGTGGAACCTTGAGAGATGGGTCATGCTTCCCTGCAAGTCTGTTAACAAAGTAGTTTTTCCACAGCCTGGAGGGCCAAGCAACAGGGTCATCCTACATTGTAATTGAGGGAATGAATCTATGTTCAGCTAATTGAATTAGTACAACATATTGCTCCTTATTTTAATGAAAAAGTAGCATTGACCTGAAAGGTTCTTTTTTAAAAAGAAAAGGTGTCACGACTGCAGTGTGTACCTGGAAGGCTTTATGATGCCGCTGACATCTTTGAGAATTTGGACCTTGTTTGGTTCAGACATGCATCTATTAACGTTTGTAATAGCCTGCTCAACGTGAGATATCTCCTTCACTTTCCCGACTTTAAGTGCATCGCACAAATAGTATTGTATGTTTTAAATATAGTCAAATTGAAATATTCAGTTCTCTTGTCAAACCAAGATAATTTCAGTTACATAATGCTATGGACGACAATTGCAACAATGTGTTTGTATTACTTTAATTTGTATTAATGAACAGTTGCATCATGGAATGTTAAACACTTACAAAGAATGTGTTTGTGATGACGTTCCAAAGAGTTGGGAGGGGCTTTCCATGAACCACTTCACACTCTGCTTCCACACACAAATTCTTGAATCTCACTTCGATGGTTGGCAATGCCAGCCCCACCCTGATTCCAGATACATTATCAATTCAGTAAGACCTCCAAATGCCAATCTTATTCTTGGCATTGGCCTTTGGCCATGCTATTATGCGAGTTCATAATTAATCTCGATGTACATAACGGATATACAAGCAAAAAAGGAATAAAAATGACAAGGTTCTTGTTCTTGCCTGGCCATTCTTTCTTTCAGTTTCTTTAACAGTTTGAGATTGTCCTCTTCGATTATAGTTATCAGTTTGTCAATAAAAACACGGCGTTCCAAAGCTCCGAGCCGAGCGACGTCTATTGCCCTGTTGTCGAAAAACGATGTTCTTATCCGCTTGAAAGTGGGTAATCTTTCGATTGCAGCCCCCTGCAACTCCACTTCTTCATCATTCTCTCTCGAGGAAGCTGCATCAGAAACACTCCTGAAGCTTGAAGAATGCTGATCTTGCAAAGTGGACGCCATGCTTTTCATTAGCTCTGTTAGCTCCGCACCTTTTTCTCCGTATCTTCCATAATATATTTATATATATATATATATATTATGAAAATTATGTCATCTAGTAATTATTAAATTTAATTTGCTAATTCTTTTACTAATTATAAATATAAAAATTAAAATGTTTATGCTCAACGACTTAAATACCTTATAAATATATCAAATAAACAATTTAGTCCCAAAAAGAAACAAAATTAAAACAAATAAACAAAACGTGGTTAATAATTTTGATATGCACGAGTATCTATGTGCCTATAAGAATATTGTAGGAAAGGCAGTAGGCAGATTGGCTTCCATAAAGCATGTTCATTACCCAATTTTCAAACCACTTAACCTGTAGAAATAGGTTCACCCCATGCACCAATTACCTAATCTGTATATCCATTTACTGCTCAAGACATTATTGTGTGTAATTTGTGCTGGTCACACAAATTTTTGATCAGCGGCAGAGGGAGAAATTGAGAGCATAGGCATGATTGAGTGAAAAGGAAATAACAAAATTATTAGCGTTTGTAATAGAATAAGTGTGAGAAAAAAATTAAAAAATTATTAATTTTTAACTCTAAAAAAATAGAAGAAAAAATATTTTTTCTTTTCTTTTATTTATTTTTAAATTTCTTATCAAATACATCAATAAAAAAATATTATTTTTCCTTTTTTTACTTTTTTTGATAATTTATTTTTTTATTTTTCTTCACTTTCAATTTTTTATCCTTTCATTTTTCTATTTACTTTACCAAATAAAATCTTAATGTATTATTCTCAAAATATAGCTTCAAGTCTGCTTCAAGATATTATTATATTAATAAATAATTATTTTATTTAATACAAATTTAAAAATATATTTAAAGATATTAATATAACAATATTTTAATGAGAACTGCAAACATTGCCCGTGGAATTGAATATTGCAATACGGGTTTAGTAATTAACAGCCGACCTAGCTTACTGTAGACACCTTATTTTATCCGGAGTCTTAATTTATAAAAATAATTAATTGGATTGGGTGACATTGTATTTTAATTTGACAATTTAGAGTTAGGCTAGAATTAAATTAGAATTTTTAAGTTTAGAATTAACATTAATCGGTAAATTAAAAGTTTAAATAGGATTTAGGAATGATAAATAAAAAAAAAAGAGAGAAGAGATAAGAAAAAATAAAATTAATTTTAGAATAGGATAATTAGATTTTTAGGATAATTATTTAGATTTGATAAAGTTAGATTAGGATTAACATAAGAATTAAATAGATAAAATATTAAAAATAAGAGATAATTAATAGAATAGATTAGTTGTATTAGGACTCTAATAAGTTTATTACTATAAAAAGGGGTCAAACCCCATAACTTGGGACAAGAATCCTCAGAGAAAAATTCATAAAAAAAGAAAAGCAGTCTGCATCAAGAAAAAAACAGCAAGCAAAGAAGAAGGGAATTTCAATCAAAGCAGCGACGGCATTTCGTCACTCATTGTTTCCGGGAGCGGCATTTAAGCTTAGGCAATAGGTTCTGAGGCAAGTTTCCAGCGAAGAGTAAAAGCAGCTAGGAAGGAAGGGCTACCCACGTCAAGGATTTACAAGAGACATCAACACTTGGAATATTGGGTTCATTTGCTTGGAAATTGAAGGCCACGTGAAGTCAAAGATAAAAGTAATATATTTGGCCATCATCATCTGACAACACTGGTATGTTTTTATGCCTCTTGAATTGTTTATATTTTATATGGGTTTTTTGTTAGTTAGTTAGTACACGTTTTTTTTATATCTAAGAAGATAGAATGGTGTTTAATAAGAATAAGTGGGTAAAGTATAAGGATAATGACAAATAAGGTTTAAAATAGGAATTAAAATAAGGGATAAAAAATAAACAAATAAAAATTAAGATAAATCTTCCAATGAATATTGAAAATTGTTTAATAAAATTAAAATTATTCCGATGATGGAATCTTTGAGGTGATTACGAATGAGTAACACTCGAAGAATTCTTAGGTGAGAAGATCCTTCTAAGTTTATCCAGAATGATAGAAGACATAGAAGGCATTTTCAAAATAAACGAATAATAAATAAAGATAAAAACATAATAAATAATAAAATTTATATTCTAATAAAATAAAATAATAAATAATAATTAAAGTTAATAAATAATAAAATAATAATTTGGATGATGGAATCCTCAAGGCGATTGCGAATGAGTAACACTTGAGGAATTCCTAGGTGAGGAGGTTCTTCTAAGTTTATCCAGAATGATGGAAAATTTAGGAGATATTCTCAACATTAAAAACCAAAATCCTAAAAATATTAATAAATAATATATAAAAAATAATATTAAAATAAATAAATAAAAGTAATAAAAATAATTAAGTAAAAATAATAAATAAATTTTAAAAAATTTCCGACGACGGAGCCTCTTCAAGGGAGTCGAATGGTACCCCTGAATACTCTTGAGGTGAGAAGATTTTTTTGAGAGTTCATCCAGAATGATGGAGGATTCTTAAAAGAATTTTCAATATTTAAACAAAAATTAAAAGACCACATAATTAAGACTAAGTTAAAATAACACAAGATTAAAATGGTACCAATATTGGGCGTTGTAGGGGTGCTATAACCTTCCCTACACGTAAATGAACTCCCGAACCTAAAACTTAAAATGTAGACCAGTCCTTAGAGTCATTTAGGTGGCCAATCACACCTACGTTAAAAATGATTGGTGGCGATTCCATTTGTTTAATGTCTAACGTCCTTACCCTAGGAAACGTTATGACACTTACTATCATTATCAGATTGTCAAACCTGGGAAAACAAGAGAAAATGTGAAAAATATGATCCTTACAAGAAATGGTACAATTGGCGACTAAAATTTTTCCGCTAATACACAAATTCTGTTGTAAATATTTTTAGTAATGGATTTGTAATCTAATTTTTCGTTGCAAATTTTGTCCGTAAATTCATAGTTGCTAGAAGCTCATTAGTTGCCACCGACTCTTTTTGTCGTTATTCAGTCGTTATTTAGGCAAATGAATTTCATGCATTTGCAATTGAATTTCGTTTCTATTTAAATTAATATGATTTTTTAATAAAATAAAAAATACAAAAAATTGTGGCTAATAGTTTTAGCAATTGAATGCCATTTTTAATTTACTTATTTTTTTTACAAAATATAAAAATAAAAAACTTTGTCGTTAATAGTATTAACTGCACCTATTTAAGGATCGAGTTATCCATCCAAATCCAAAGGTCCTTTATTTTTTAATGGACATAGACAAAAATATTAAGCTCATTAAATGGACTTGAGTTTAATAATAGAGGTCCGTTAAAAAATGAATCGGGCTTGAGTTCATCGTTTCAAACCCAAATTCGGCCCGACCGCTCATTTAGTATACTTCTTTATTATTGTTTTTTATATTAATATATTTTTAATTAATTTTTTTCTTTGTGCAATTTATTTTGAGTTTGTATTTTTTTTAACTTTAATTTAAAATTTCATTTTTTTATTCTTTATGTAAAAATTTATTCAAATTTATTATGTTATATTATTAAATATTATGTGTTTTAATATTTTTTATATTTTATTATAATTTTTTAAAAAAATTAATAATATTTGAACAGATTTAAACTTATTTGTTATATATAAAAACAGGTTTTGGCAAAAAAAAATTAAGCCCAAAAATGATTCGAGTCCGGCTTAGACATACTTTAACTTTCTTAATACTTTATTAAAGTCTGGCTAGACCTAATCCATGAATAGGTCTAGTATTAACTACAATGTTTTATTTTTAAATTAATTAATTTTTTACAAAATAATATAAAAATAAAAATCGTCTCCCAGAGTTTGATCCTATGAACAGAAATGATTTGACTATTAAATAGATAAATTTTGTGGGATCTTCTTGGCTCGCCTCACAGCATGGCCACACCATTTTATCAATTTTTTCATTCTTTGCCCTTTGTTCCTTCCCACCGTTGTGCTGTTCCTTGCCCAAATCAGATAATTTCATTAGATTAGCTTCTCCACGTGGGCTTCTGTTCCCTTTCTCTTGAAGTTCTTCTTCTTTTGGTTTCCTGCCCGTACTTGCAATTGTCTTCAGTAGTCTTGCCTCTTGCTTTCTTGTCTTATGCTCTTCAATGATTTTGTTTACTTCTGTTTTGTGGTGCCCAAATTAGACATTTCAATCGGTATCGCTTTTGCTTTTGCTTTTCTTCTTTCACTCGGGTACATGCTGATGTCATCTTCAGTTTTTTTTTTGTTTTGACTTACATAAAAATATTAAAAACAATCACTTTGATAATTATATTTTGATACTTTTAATTTTGTTAAGTCGTATTAATTTTTAGTTTTAAGTGAAAAATGATTATTCATATGAAAAGTTAAAAAATTAAAAAATATGGATGCTAAAAATTATTTTTCAAATAATTTTAAATAGTAGATAATAAATTTTTACGTAAAATTAAAAAATAACATTATAAAATAAAATTAAAAATGTTGAAATTTAATTATAAAAAAAATTATCCCTAATATTTTCTTTGACCTACGTTTAAAACTACAAAAATGCATATTAAATTCAACTATCAAAGACAAATCCCTTCCGGTCGTTGGATCTAGATGATTTGAGAGTTGAGAAATGATGTTTAAATTGTAGAAAAAGAAAAGTAATGTAAAAAGGAAGAAAGAAAAGGTAGAGACTCGAATGAACCAAAAAAAAAAAGTAAAGAAAGGAAATAATAAAGAGCAATTGAGGCAAGGGAATAAAAAATAAGCTTTAGACTTTTATGATATTTTAAGATCAAATCGATGTGAAAAAATTAATTAGAAGAAATTAAAATAAGGTAAGGGAAGGGATGAATTGCTGGCGTCAATTCAGCCCAAATTTATTTTTATCAAACAACATTATTGGTTTAAATCCAAACCCAACATACAATTTAAAAAGGTGTCTCTCTTTAATTAGTGATTCATATTATTATTTTTTTTTGTTTTATCATTAATTAAAATCATTTATATTAGGTTAGATTGTTGGATAAATCAATTAATAAATAAAAAAATAATTGTAACAAAAAAAATAATTATTTAAAAATCCCATGATAAGTGAAATAAATAATTAAATATTTATTTAAAAATTAAATAATTAATGCCTTTTTAATTTGAGAGAGAAAAAAAAACTTGCTCGCAGCATAGGGCGAGTAATTTACTAGTTGAGTTAATTTTCTCCAAATTGAAAAACTGTTTTTCTAAGGAAAAAAAACCCTTCTTTTATATCTTTGAAATATTAAGCGCTTTGAACAAATAATTGACTTTGGGCTAATTTGAATAGACACTAAGATTGAAAATAATTGTAGCGGTGAAACTAATTATTGTAACAATGAAATTTAATAGTGAATCAAAGAAGAGAATGATTAAAATTTAGTATTACTATTTCTAACCTATTCTTGAAATTTTGGATATGATTAAAATTAAATTAAACCCCAACAACTGCAAGTATACTTCTACAAAAATTAAAATGATTCAGAGAAAATGGAAAGCCCTCAGGACAGACAGGGCTCTAATTATATTCTAGCTTCCTTCATTAAGGGCATGTCACAAGCTTTTGAAAGGGAAAAAAAAAGGATAATAGGAAAAAGGTTTGATAGCATAGAACAAGCTAGGATTGCATGTAATTTTGAAGAGACAATTGTTATACTTATATAATAAATTTGATTTAAGGGTAAGTTTATAGAATCTGTATCAGAATGAGTTCAGGAGCTAGCCTAGCATGCTGTTTACCTCCTTTGAAAGTTTAGCTTACCCATAAAATATGTAAAAACAGAGGCAAAGAGAATGGGGTAAGCAATCAGTACAATAGCTGTGATGGGTAAATCATTGAGTTTGAAACCATAGCGGACTTCTAAGAATGCGCTAATAGTTCTGCGCTCTCCAAATGCCATCATTTCCTGACTTATATCTCCATATTGTGAAGTGAGGAGACCTCTCAGCGTCCAAGAAGTTGGGACAATCCAATAGAACCAAACCCACCATTTAGGTAATACCTGCAAGAGTCAAACGTAGCATGTTCGAGCAAGCTGATTTGAACTTTTTTTGGTATGAAAAGAGAGCAAATGTAATATAAAGTTGTGATCAAAGAAATGCAGTGTTAAAAAGATTGATTTCTGTTGTTTTGCAATTCACAGGCCTAGCCAACATATGAGCTTTTATCAGGAAGAATAAGTATTGTAGGTTTAATTTTGGCCAGCACGAGATACAGTAGATTTACAGGTTCTGAAATGGGAAAACCAGAGAACAAATTCAGCAGCTGGATACAGTAACTTGCAGACATTGAGGCCATATGGTAAGTTGGAGTCAAAGAAACAATCGCCATGCCCATATATTTGTAGCTGAGCATTGTACAGAAAATGGCATAGAAGTACCAAAATACTTTGTATGCTGATCCATAAAAGTTGACCATCGGATATGAAACTATCAAGAAAGAAGTTGCTTCAAGGAAGATATATGGAATTTCAATTATCCCCTGTAATTGTAAAAGTGCAAGTTCATAATTCACCCCATGGAAATGCAAACATGTATGCTGTGAGGACAATTCGGACCTGTGCTAATGAATATGCCTCGGACGAGTACATTCCAGCAAACCTTTCTCGGTACACAACAGTCTGCTGAGCAGTTACAAGTGGAAGAACTGATACGCAGTTGCTCATTCCGGAGGAAAACATGAAGAAATATATTGATCCCAGTATGTTGAACAAATCCTGTTCATTATCTCTTCAAGAAAGAGTATCAATATTTCAGCATGCATGCTATTGTTGGATGATAAATTTATGTTTTAACTATAAAGTTATAACTTAAATCATTGGATAGATTGTGTTGCATGGGGAGTTCAACTGTGAGGAAATATATAATACCAAAAGAGAAAAAGAGTTCAAAGAAACAGCTTACACTTGTTGCCCTTTCTGCCAAAGAAGCGCTCCAAATAAAAAAGAGGTTGCCATAATGAAAATTAAACGCCCCAAGTTATATGCGGGGCTTCTCCAATAGGACAAATGTTGCTTCCAAAGGCATGCTTTGAATTGCTCCCATCCATTTTGGGGAAAGCGTGGAGTAAAACGTTGTTCCTCTGAATCCTGCGCAAGAACTCTCAGCTCTTTGTTTCTCCTACACATAAAATTCAGTGACATAATTATGCTTTATGCAACGGAAATGATATTCTTCCTTATAAGCTTTACTTCATTTTTTTAAGGTATGACAGAATGATCAAAGGTCCTACTGGTACAGATGGGATTTTTTGTAGAGATGGGCGAAATCCACTCCAAGTTGAGCTTCAGCAGAAGGATTTGTGACCTCTAACATCCATGTCGCTGGATTGTAATTTTCTTTTATTTTTGGTACCCCTGGTATTCCCTGCTTGAAGTGTTTTAAACTATTATATACTTTCTTATTCACTAGGCTGGTGGATGATAAGTTCATACGATGTTGCTTTGGCTTACCTCAAAGTATTCACCAAGCTCTCCATAATATATTATTTGCCCTCCTCTTTTCATCAAAATAATCTGCAGAATGCATTTATGAGATGTGAAACAGAATAAATACTTGATGAATCAAACCAATGCAATGAAACATGCATGGCATGTTATAATTACGTTGTTGAATAGCATGTGTGTTGAGTGCAATTTTTGTAACAAGCTAACAAGTTACCTCGTCGAGTGCCTCGAATATGTGGATGCTTGGCTGATGAATGGTGCATGCAATTGTCCTCCTAGTACGAACTATTTTCTTCACCACTCGCATGACAATAGCAGCTGCTCTGGCATCTAAGCCAGTGTTGGGCTCATCCATAAATATTATCGATGGATTAGAAACAAGTTCTACTGCTATAGTTAACCGTTTGCGCTGCTCTGCTGATATGTCACTGACACCAGGGGCGCCAACTAAAGAATCTTTGATTTCATCAAGCTCAATTATTTGAAGAACCCTGCCACAAATTCCTGTTAAATATTAAAATCAAGAGAGCCTTTAAAATACTTTCATGGTGACATGACAATTTTACATATCTTGTAATATGAAAATATTTTATTTTTTGTTGGCATAGCATTAAGTTTGAACACATCTTACCAATTTTTTTATGCCTAGGAATCTCTCCTGGTAGGCGTAACCAAGCTGAGTATATCACTGACTCTCCTACTGTTATCTGCGGAGAATGTAAATCAGTTTGCTCACAGTACCCAGATATTCTGGCATAAGTCTCTTGGACTTTGGGGTATCTTCCAACTCTTATATCCCCTTCAATATAGCCTCCAGTTTTTCTTCCAGATAGAACGTCCGTCAGTGTCGTCTTGCCAGCTCCACTGGCACCCATTAATGCTGTAAGAACTCCAGGCCTAAATGCACCAGAAATATCTTGAAGAAGATGTAGTTTCTCATATGGGAACCCTTTCTCTCTTAATTTCTAAGGACACGGAGAAAATAAATTGAAAAAAGAAAAATTTATAATCATCTTCAAAATAATAAGCGGGCTTGTTGATAAATAATATGGTTACCTTGGGAGTATCAACGAAGTAATGCACGTTATCAAATGATAGTGTTATGGGCTCGAAAGGTAATGCCATTGTCCTAGTTTCTCTTGTTGCAACACCATTCAAAGAATCGACACAGGGGGGTTTGTTTTCCTGTATCGAGTTGCACGAATCTTCTTTTCCTTTCAGATAAGAATACTTTTTATGAGAAACAGTATCTGGAGAATTTCCTGGACCTGTTCAAATTTCATTTTGCAACAAACACAACTTAGGAGTTGAAATGATTAATTCATCAAATAAGTTTTTGATTCTTTTATCATTTTCTTCTTGCATCTGCATTGAGAAAACTTACACTTTAAATAACTAAGGGCTAGGGTGAATATAAGAATCCACATTCCTATCAAAGCTCCAACTGATATCCAATAGAAGTATTCACCGAAGTGTAGTCCACGTCGTATTAGAACCTGATGCCCTATAGTCTCATTTGAATATGAAACCTGAAAAGCGACAATGAACGGCAAACATGGAGTAAGAAGAACAATCTTCAATTCATTTCATCAACAACCATTGGTAATTTCCTTTTTTACCTTTTGCCACTTTGGAGACAGAAATTCATTCACAGATATTCCTATCTCTGTATATGAGAGTGGGGAAATCCAAAAGCCCCATATTATCCAAGCAGGCATTGATGCTGCATAGAGGAAACGTCTCTTAATATTCACATGAATACTTAGCACTTTATGAACTTTAGAATTTCTTCTTGCTAAACCTTGCATTGGGGTAAGCCATTGAGTAATAATTCTACCGTTAGGGTAAATTGACCAAAAATTGCAGCAACAGATGGATTTTGAAATATAACACCAATCAAAGGATAAATTGAGACAGCCACCTGATGAAGAAGGAAAAGGATGAAAAGTTGACGTAAGAACCTGACAGTAACACTAGGACTTAGATAAGATGCAAGTTATTTTTAAAATAGTAGTAGAAATTGTCTTTAAAGAGGTAACCTTTCTGGTTCTGGACTGTAGCCAATGACATAGTATACAAGAGATGTCCAGAGCAAAGCATCCAGGAAGGAAAATGGAATCTTTAGAATAACTGACGGAATTGAATAAGCCCATGCAGGATAGAAGTACAAATCTCTTTGCTTGTAGAATACGTGAAGTCTGGAACTAGTAAATGCCAGCTCTGTAAGTCCATCGCTCATAAGTCTAAAAAGACCATAAAACAAGGAAGACATGTATTGGCTTGCATGGAACTCATCTCTCTTCGTCCGAACGCGCATAAACACAGTCGTGGCTATCAGTGCCATAAACACAACCTATAAGCAGAAAACATCCAAGGCCAGTAAAAGTGTGTTGATTTATTTGCCTTCTCTGCATTGATTCATAAATTACTAACTGATGTGGACTAGATCAATTATTACTGGGCTTTTCTATAAGTCAAGCTGAAGACCATTGAGCCAAATAATAATTTAAGCTCAAGAGGAAAGAGGACTCAAAAGGCCCATAAATGATCCACTAGGTCATTATTTAAGCTGTGGGGCTTAAAGGTAATTACGCGCAAAATAACTCCTATAAATAGGTCACAGGTATCATTCTTAAACCCTAAGCTCTATTTGCCTACAGAAACCCTGCCAAAACCCTGTCTGACTTAAGCATCGGAGTGCGCGCGCAGGGGAAAACCCCTGCGCCCCTCTGACTTTTCCTATTTCGCAGATTCGTTGGAGACAGACTAGCGCGAAGATCGAGGATTTGACGTCAGCAACTTTTTATTGTTGTTTTTGGCAACAACAATTGGCGCCGTCTGTGGGAAACAAACAGAAAAGCCATAAAAAATTGGTGAAAGACGATCTGCGGAAGAGAAGGTACGTAGGCTGCGGCAGAGTGCACAAATTACGCCACAAAATTGGGCACAGCATGGCAAGAGACTTGCATGGGCGGGAAGCGATTTCAACTTTTAGTTTTATTAATGAGGCACATTTGAAAAGATTTGCATGGGCGATAGGCGAGAGACACCTCCTGTCACCTGGGCGAGAGCTCTCTCTCGCGAAGACAGACCTTTGGCGAGAGACCTCTTTTCTGCTAGCACGAGCGATAGCCATCTCCCGCGCAAAAATAGACTTTGGCGACAGACTTGGATGATATATGCGACAGACCCTCGACGAGAGACCTCCTCCTACTAGCTGAGCGAGACGATAGCTCTCGCGCAAACAGGCTCTGGCGACAGACGGACGATATGTGCGACAGACCTTTGGCGAGAGACCTCTTTTCTGCTAGCACGAGCGATAGCCATCTCCCGCGTAAAATAGACTTTGGCGACAGACTTGGATGATATATGCGACAGACCCTCGGCGAGAGACCTCCTCCTACTAGCTGAGCGAGACGATAGCTCTCGCGCAAACAGGCTCTGGCGACAGACGGACGATATGTGCGACAGACCTTTGGCGAGAGACCTCTTTTCTGCTAGCACGAGCGATAGCCATCTCCCGCGTAAAATAGACTTTGGCGACAGACTTGGATGATATATGCGACAGACCCTCGGCGAGAGACCTCCTCTTGTTTAGCACAGGCGAGAGCTATCTATTGCGCCGGACAGACCCCTGGCGACAGGCCTTGGAAGATATATGCGAGGAGCCTGCCGGCAAAAGGGTGTCTTCCGCATGAGATATCTTTGGCGAGAAGGTGATTATCATGTCGCACTAAGCCTGTCGCACGAGGTAGACCTCTTTCTACAACCACGGGCGAACATGCATGGGCGAGAAGTGTGGATCTCGCGTGCGATAGGTGTTGGCGAAGAAGCCTCCCGCCCGCTACAGCTCCAGCACGCTACACCTCCTTGGGCGAGAGGGGGTTGCTTTAGCGCCGACATGCTTGGGCGTGAGGTGTGGATCTCGCGTGCGATAGGTGTTGGCGAGGCAGCCTCCCGCCTGCGACAAAGCAGCTTAGTCCAACCGCTGGCCTTCTCTTCCCTGACACCATAACCACCCCCATCACCGCATCCTCCAAGCACCACTGCTTATCACCGAAGCTCCCATTCACCATCAACATCTTGCTATCCCGCTTTGGTTCTTCACTAAATCGAGGCCTATCATTGCAAATGTGTTTACTACCGTCTGCATGAAAAAGAAAGCAAAAATGTGAACAGCAACAAACTCAAAACCACCACTTGTTTGCTGACTTGCATATCCATAGCTCTCAAAAAATGCATGAAGCCCAGCTTAAAGGGGCTGAACGAAGACATAGAGGAGAAGAAAACGCAAGTCCGCTAATGTACGATAGGCACCTCCACAACAGAAGGGCTCCTGCCACAACAGATCAATCCGCCGTACGCTAGGACAATAGGTCAAAGGTAATGATAAGCACATTCGACAAGTAATGTCGTAATAAAGCGATTCGACAGCCATGCGAGTGAGAAAAAGTCACACTGTAAGCATTCTAGACAAGCGAATGGCTCCCGTGAGCCTAGCATCTTGCGCACAAGGCACAAAGCAACGCTTACGAGTGTAGTGTCATGTGGCGAGCACAAGACCACTGGCACTTTTGACGATTGAGTAACATACGGCGATTACATGACCAACGCCACAGCCCAGCCTTCACAGCAAGGCTCGACCGGTAAAGCAAGCACTAAGGCGTGAGAAACAATCTAGATCGGCAAGCAAGGAATAAGCCGGAGGGTCTGGCAGAAGCGTGCACACAACGCTAGATGAGCTCACCCAGGAAAGGGAAGAGCTAGACGAAGAACTAAGAACAAGCGAGCGTAAGTCCAGGAGAGCTCTATTGGGCGATCCCCAACCAAAGACCTCAGGGAACACGCTAGAACTTAAGATGCCCCCTCGTGTCCGCCCAGATGTGTAAGAACATAGATGAGCGGCAAAAACCGGGCAGGACACAAAAGGTCAGACGAGCTAGTGGCCACCACGAGAGTACGGTTGTGAATAATGAGTAAGAATACAGCCATCCTAAGACCCAAGCAAGCAAGCCCTTATCAACCGATATAGGAACTCACCTAGGAGAGAAAACTCTATGGGTAACCATTTTGGGTAGCCAAAGCGAAAAAGGATTAGGCAACTTTGTACATCATCAAGCACAACGCTCGGGAAAAAGTTCATCTTTGAACAGAAATGACAACGCTGTTTCAAAGAAGAACTTGGAGAGCTATATGGTGTAAAGGTACGCTAACTACTATAAAAATAAAAGGTATTGTGCCGCAAAAAATGGAAAGACAAAAGAAGAGAAAGAAAAAGCTGAGGCGATGACCAGTCATATATTTGGCGGCAGGTAATGATCTCTGGCGGCAGAATACAAGAAGTGGGCTACGGCCCTGCCTAACGCCCAAAAGTTCCCTGGTGATTGAGTACACGAAATGGGTAGAGCCCAGCCTGTCGCCTGAAAGATCTCTGGCGGCAGAGTACAAGGAATGGGCGATAACCATGTCCTTAATTCAGCGAGCACAGGCACGCACATGAAAAATTTTGGCGACAAGGTTCCACGTGGCAGACTCTTTCTGTGAGAGGTGGCTCACGCATGCAAATGCCAAAATGGCGAAAAAGAGGGACCACTATTGAAGATCTCACAAAATGGGCAACCTTATCTTCTTCGTTGTGAAATTGAACTTCAAAGCCAAGAAGAGTGACAGGCCGTGAGCTAGACAAGAGCTCCCGTGCGTGACAAGCCTTTAGCGAGACATGGTCTCCCGCATGCGACAGACCTTGGGTGACAGGGGAGCTCCCACGAGCGACAGGCCTTGGATGAGATATGGGCTCTCGCATGCGATAAGCTCCCTACTTTGATAAAATGACAGCGAAGAAAATTAGGTGAACACAGCACCCATACACAAAATTCCCCCGTTAGCACAATGCAGGCGATGTCTGCGCACGCCCAAGTGCGAGATTTGAGCGGAACAATCTAGAATCCTCTAGACCTAGTCCGACAGAATGTCCAAAAGCTTCCTTCGGCCCATCTATCGATCGTCTGACATAGAAGCTTTCAAGAATTCCTATAGCAACCATCTAGAAGTGGCTTAAGAGCCACACACTTAGCATATTGACAATCGCACATATGAAAGAGGGCTTGTCTATATAAAGGATGTGTCAACTTCGTAAGTCCTTTAAGCAAGACAAGGATATGCCAGCTTAGCATTCTGGAGTATCAAGGCTGTGTCTCCCTTGTAAGCTCCTATACATAGCATTCTGGAGTGTCAATACAAGTGAACGCTTGGCACAGCGAAAATTACAAGCATACTCAAGCAGAAATGCACACTGGTGTGGGGGAATTATCAGTGTTTTGTCAAGACATAGAAGATCAAAAAAAAAAAGAAGCACGCGGCCAATTGCTTGGATGCAAGGTTAACGAAGTCCCTTACACATTGTAACAATCTTCATCGACCAAGTAGGGACATACGGGTGGTAGCCAGATTTGAGGTATTCTCATATGATGTTTTTGATTTTCTTGTCTACTCTAACAGTTTAATTGAATTAGGCAGGTGTCCGAGAAAGGCACTAGCCACTGTCCTATAAGGCAGCAAGCCAGGGAAATCTTAGTTCGACATAGTCGGATCAGAAACAACTTGTGGTAACCTCGCGAAGGTAGATTGCTGGTCCTTATGAGTAAAGAACCAAGGTGCGACTTAACGCATGATCCATGATTAACAGCTGAATGTCCAAGCAATTGCACTTTACCGACTCTACAAAGACAAATACTTGGAACTGTACAAGCGGTAGAAGCTTATTGTTATTATTCTAACATTTGCTGCAATTATGTTCTTACTTGTTCCATTTGATTGGAAATACTACATTATGAAACGAAAGGCCAGTTATCTTTATCTGTACTATGATAACCCTCCATGTTTGATAGACATGTTGCAGGAATAGAAGAAGACGCGAGACGGGCACAAATAAGTCCCTAAGCGAAAAATGCGCGAGATGGGCACAAATAAGACCTTAAGCGTGAAGAAGACGCGAGACGGGCACAAATAAGTCCCTAAGCGAAAAATGCGCGAGATGGGCACAAATAAGACCTTCAGCGTGAAGAAGACGCGAGACGGGCATAAATAAGTCCCTAAGCGAAAAATGCGCGAGATGGGCACAAATAAGACCTTAAGCGTGAAGAAGACGCGAGACGGCCATAAATAAGTCCCTAAGCGAAAAATGCGCGAGATGGGCACAAATAAGACCTTAAGCGTGAAGAAGACACGAGACGGGCATAAATAAGTCCCTAAGCAAAAAATGCGCGAGATGGGCACAAATAAGACCTTAAGCGTGAAGAAGACACGAGACGGGCATAAATAAGTCCTTAAGCGAAAAATGCGCGAGATGGGCACAAATAAGACCTTAAGCGTGAAGAAGACGCGAGACGGGCACAAATAAGTCCCTAAGCGAAAAATGCGCGAGACGGGCACAAATAAGACCTTAAGCGTGAAGAAGACGCGAGACGGGCACAAATAAGTCCCTAAGCGAAAAATGCGCGAGACGGGCAAAAATAAGACCCTAAGCGAGAAGATACAAGACGAGCAAAACAAAAAGTCCCTAAGCGCAAAAAGGTGCGAGACGGGCAAAATTATCTCTAAACGAGGTGCGTTACAATTTTATCATATTACATTTAACGCATTATGTTGGCATCTCGGATATAAACAATATTATATTCTAACAAGTCCTTAAGCGGATAGTACGCAAGACAGGACCAATACTTTAGTAAAAGTTCTTCTTTGGACACAAAAAGTTGCAAAGAAAAAACTTGGGGAGCACAAAGTATGCAGGCTGTGAGGTATGGTACGAGGTACGTTACAATTTTATCGAATGTCCCCGAAATTGATTGACAAAGTGCATGCAAACATTTTATATTGTCATTTCGGATATAAAAGCGATGTTATATCCTTATCAATTCTATAGAGTCCCTAAGCACAAAATGGTGCGAGACGGGCGATGTTATATCCTTATCAATTCTATAAAGTCCCTAAACACAAACTGGTGCGAGACGGGCAAATTCGAAAATCCCTAAGCGAACAGTGTGCGAGATGGGCAAATGAAAAGTCCCTAAGCACAAAAGCGTGCGAGATGGGCAAACCAAAAGCCTGAAGCGAAAAATGTGCAATATGGCCTACGCATTTACTTGAAGCAAAAAAGTGTGCGATGTAAGTCATGCATGACGTGCTTGAGCTTGAAGCAGTAATTGAGCGACATAAGCCCCATATATAAAAGAACTTGAAGCAAAAAAGGTACACGAGGAAAGCCGGATTATTACATGAGACTAATACAAGATAAATGTATAGTTGCTTCGGTAGATGAGTTTAAAAATGGGCTGATCAGTCTGTAAAAGACTAAGCTCTTTCACAAAAAACTGGGAAGCACTCTAGATTAACTTCTGCCTCAAAAGGAGCATCGATTCTAACAGACACCCAAGCATCTACGCCCTGAGGTGCTATAATTATCTAAATCATCTTCGTCCAAGCCTGTGAGAACCCCGACCATCTCGAGTCGACGAAAAGGCTCTTAAGGGCTGGTAAGATCAGATAGATCTTTATAAATGCCTATTCTCAGAAAATGTTCCAAATCCTCAGCATCAGGATCAAGCTTTAACCAACTCGGAGCGTGCCAAGCACAAATCGCATCTGATGAAACTAAAAGGCTTTGGTGGCTCCGCAATCTTGTAATTTCTCCTTATAGCTCTTGGTTTCGGTCAGCTAAGACCTTGAATTTGAAAAGAAGGGTGGTATATTCCACTGGAGAAGCATTTAGCTCAGAGAAGAAAAACGTATCCCGGTAGTGTTCTAAAAAGACACTTGACAAAAGAAATGATGACACGAAGTCGTTTCTGCTATAAATAATAATGAAGTCCACTAGTTGAGCCCTCAAGTGAAGATGAAAAGACTCTTGTGATAATCCCAGGAAGAGGGTAGCAAAAGAATTTGAAAAACCCATTCTTTATATACTCTTTCACAAGGTAAACCTTGTAAAAGAGTGGGGAGCAATTGATGTGGACTAGATCAATTATTATTAGGCTTTTCTATAAGTCAAGCTGAAGACCATTGAGCCAAATAATAATTTAAGTCCAAGAGGAAAGAGGACTCAAAAGGCCCATAAATGATCCACTAGGTCATTATTTAAGCTGTGGGGCTTAAAGGTAATTACGCGCAAAATAACTCCTATAAATAGGTCACAGGTATCATTCTTAAACCCTAAGCTCTATTTGCCTACAGAAACCCTGCCAAAAACCTGTCTGACTTAAGCATCGGAGTGCGCGCGCAGGGGAAAACCCCTGCGCCCCTCTGACTTTTCCTATTTCGCAGATTCGTTGGAGACAGACTAACGCGAAGATCGAGGATTTGACGTCAGCAACTTTTATTGTTGTTTTTGGCAACAACACTAACTTTTGTTGATTTAAATAATACCTGTGCTAATTTAAACACATAAAAATATGAGTTTCGTTTCATGAGAAGCCATTCCCTAGCTAAGCAGGATTTGAACAATTCCCATTTTCCCAATGAATAGCTATCAAATGACAAAGCATTTCTGTGATCCTCAATTTTGTTAAAAGGTGTGCAGAGCTCTTCGTTTAGCCTATGTCCTGCATGAAACTCCTTGAATGCAGCTACGAATTTGTCAGTGGAAACATAACTATGAGGTCGGTCCATATCATACCAGTACTGCGCTTGATCCCTTTCGGAGAGTACCTATTAGATAAATCAACTTCAAAACAATTTTTCGAGAATTCAAGGCAAATATTATATGTGTGCTACATAGTTTTGAGTGAGGAGATATATATATATATACACACTTCTTGAAGGAAGCCAGCGAGGCCTTTCCGTGGTGGGCACCTAAAGCCGCAATGTTCAAAGAACTCTTGCACATCATTCCGGGGTCCATGGTATACAATCTTTCCTTCCGCCATTAAATAATATCGTCAAAGAGATCAAAGGTCTCTGGGGCCGGTTGAAGAAGTGAAATTAAAATTGTGGACCCTAATATGTGGGCCAATTGTTTTAAACAGGTTACAATTTGAACGGTGGTGGAGCTGTCCAAGCCTGTTGATATTTCATCCATAAAGAGAGCTTGGGTTGGACCAATTATCATTTTCCCTGTTGGAGGTAAACAACTAAATAATTTCAGTACTTAGTACGACAATTTTAATTTTCCAACTCACTGGGAATTGGCATATGTCATTTTTAATTTTTTTTTCATTTAGATGAACTCATAAATTTACTAGCAAGTTGTATAAGATTACAAGCACAAACCTATTGTTAGCTTTCTCTTTTCACTGTCGAAGATTCTTGAGTTCGTTGCATCCCCTTCTTCTTTATCTGCACAAATGTCTAGTCCTAAGATCTGAACAATCAAAAATGGTTGTAAAATCTTTTCAGAAGGATATTAATTAGCTACGAGTACACTATTTTTCTTTAATCAAGCGAATTACCTTTAATAAATAGTCTGTCTGGAGTGTTCTCTTCAACCCTTCTATTGAAATTGCCTGCCACAATAGGTTATTGTCAAAGATTGCGGCAAAAAAATGATGGAAGCTAGCTACAGCCCTTTATTAATATGTTAGTGTTAGTTCATCATACAAGCCTAACATGCTTCTACACAATATGAAACATGTTAAAACAATTAAATGCGGAAGCGATAAGATCTAACCTCCAGCCATTGCACTCTATATCTTTGCTGTTGAAGCGATTTCTGAATTTGATAATCTTCTCTATGTCGATCACAGGCCTTCCAAGCACTCGAATGCTCACTAGATGGTGTATGATAGAGCAAGTGATGCTTGGGGACCGGATTCTTGCTCTCTGTTTATGAACTCGGAGCCTCTCAAAACTGACCAACTCAAAAACGATCGTTCAAACCATTACAGAACATCCTTTTATGGTCAGAGAATCAATGAAATAATGGACCATTTATTTGGCATTTATTATCACAGGTTATATATGGCAATAGCAAGATTTTGTCAACCTGTGATCAAGGAATATGCCAACATTCTCCCACTTGGTCCATATATTTCACTCACAGAAGAACAAATCACATGAATCATGGCGATAGTTCCTCTAATAACGAGTATTATCTTCCATGTATTACTATGTAAAATGTCTCTAATCAATCCATTCTTACTTAATGAATAAACCCTATGTTTATTCTCGGTCCAAACAACAAAGATATTTCTCAAATAAACTTTAGTGTATACAAATCAAAATGAGAAACATCATATTATTAATAAGAGTTTCAATTACAATCAAAATGTGGGACCAAGTCCCATTCTCTCTACATGATCCTTAAATTTAAACGGTGGCATGCCCTTAGTCAAAGGATCAGCTAACATCAATTCAGTGCTAACGTGTTCAATGACCACTCTTTTATCTCTAACACGTTCTCTAATGGCCAAGTACTTAATGTCGATGTGCTTACTTCAACTTCCACTCTTATTGTTCTTAGTCATGAATACTGCAGTTGAATTGTCACAATATATCCTCAATGGCTTAGATATGGAGTCAACAACTCTAAGCCCACCACTGAAACTCTTAAGCCATACACCATGTGAGGTAGCCTCAAAACAGGAAACGAACTCGGCCTCCATAGTGGAAGTGGCAGTTAGTGTCTGCTTAGCACTCTTCCATGAAACAGCTCCACCGGCAAGCATGAAGATGTAACCGGATGTTGATTTTCGAGTATCAATACAGCCAGCAAAGTCTGAGTCTGAGTAGCCAATCACCTCCAACTCATCTGTCCGTCTATACATAAGCATGTAATCCTTAGTGCCTTGAAGATATCTAAGCACTTTCTTCGCAACTCTCCAGTGGTCCATCCCCGGGTCACTTTGGTATCTACCCAACATTCCCAGAGCAAAAGCAATATCAGGCCTAGTACAGACCTGTGCATACATAATGCTTCCAACAGCTGAGGCATATGGAATGTTCTTCATTTGTTCCCCGTCAAGATCATTTTTCGGGCACTGGTTCAAATTGAACTTGTCATCCTTCACAATGGGAGCTGGGCTTGGTGAACAATCTTTCATTCTGAATCTTTCCAAGACATTGTTGATATAGGCCTCTTGTGACAGACCTAACATACCTCTATGTCTGTCTCTATGGATCTTAATGCCAATGACATAAGATGCATCGCCCATATCCTTCATATCAAAGTTCTTAGAAAGAAATTGTTTCACCTACGTAGCATCCTCTTATCATTGATTGCAAGCAAAATATCATCCATATATAGCACAAGGAAACAAATCTTGCTCCCACTGACCTTCTGGTATATAAATTGATCCATGATGTTCTCAACGAAACCAAATGATGAGATGACTTCATGGAATTTTAAATACCATTTACGGGAATTTTGTTTCAACCCATATATGGATTTCTTCAGCTTACAAACCAAATGCTCACCATTATTAGAGGAAAAACCTTCAGGTTGTTTCATATAAACCTCTTCCTCTAGATCACCATTGAGAAATGCCGTTTTCACATCCATTTGTTGCAACTCTAAGTCAAAATGTGCAACAAGCGCCATTATGATGCGGAGAGAATCTTTCTTAGATACAGTAGAAAAGGTCTCCTTGTAATCGATTCCCTCCTTTTGAGTGAATCCTTTGGCTACGAGTCTTGCCTTATAACGCTCAATGTTGCCTAATGAGTCAATCTTGGTCTTAAAGACCCATTTACAGCCTATAGCCCTGGCCCCATTAGGCAACTCGACAAGATCCCATACTCCATTAGATGCCATCAAATCCATCTCATCCTTCATAGCATCGAACCAAAGTTTTGATTCTTTGCTGTTCATGGCTTGTGAAAACGTCTCTGGATCATTAACGGGCCCAATATTGAAATCATACTCTTGTAGATACACAATGTAATCACTAGGAATAACTGATTTCCTTTCCCTAGTAGACCTTCTTAATGTTGGTTCAACATTCTCCGAAGGATCATGTTGTTCAACTAGTTACTCACTCAATTCTGGTGTATCCAGAGGAGCCTCATCTACTGGTAAGTTATCAACTATTTGTGGATCTTCAATGATTGGTTGTTCAATGTCCAGCTGCACTGAAGGGACATTGTTCATGATAACCAATCCTTGACTTGAGTTAGAGGGTTGATCTCTCACAGAAACTAGTTCTTGAGATTGATCGCTCCCACTAACTAGGTCATTTTCAAGAAACTTGGAGTTCCTTGATTCCGCAATTCTAGTGCTATGAGATGGACAATAGAATATGTAGCCTTTGGAGCTTTCGGCATATCCAATGAAATACCCACTTATGGTCCTAGGATCCAGTTTCTTTTCTTGTGGGTTGTAAACTCTTATCTCATAAGGGCATCCCCAAACGTGCATATGATGCAAACTCGATTTCCAACCTTTGAATAATTCAAAAGGGGTCTTTGGAACAGCCTTGGTTGGAACCCGATTCAATATATACGCTGCCGTTTTAAGAGCTTCAATCCACAAGGACTTAAGCAACTTCGAGTTGCTAAGCATACTACGCACCATTTCCATCAAAGTTCGGTTCCTTCTTTCTACAACACCATTCTGATCCGGTGAACCAGGCATGGTATATTGGGCAACAATCCCATTTTCTTGAAGGAACTTCGTAAATGGTCCAGGTGCTTGTCCATCTTCGATGTATCTACCATAATACTCTCCACCTCTATCGGTTCTTACTATCTTTATGGGTTTTCCGCATTGTTTCTCTACTTCAGCCTTAAAGATCTTAAAGGCGTCTAATGCTTCGTTCTTGTTGTGAAGCATGTATAGATACATAAACCGCGAGTAATCATCAATAAAGGTGATGAAGTATTTCTGATCATATGCATCAATGTCTGGACAACATATGTCAGAATGTATGATCTCTAATATGGTTGAACTCCTATTGGCACCTTTCTTAGACTTGTTGGTTTGCTTACCCTTAATGCAGTCCACACAAGTGTCGCAATCAGTAAAATCAAGAGTACTAAGTATTCCGCCATTTACCAATCTCTTAATTCTATTCATGGAGATATGACCTAATCTCCGGTGCCATAACGTGGAGGAGTACTCATTCCTAACACATCTTTTAGTGCCAGTTTGAACATGTAAGGCGTTATGAGCAGTGTCATTTTGCAAATCAATAGAGAAAAGACCATCACATAAGGTACCATTCCCAACAATATCAGACTTAAAATAAATCAATGCTGATTTATTTGAAAATTGAAAGGAATATCCATAAGGTACCAACCTAGAAACAGAGATTAAATTTCTCAAGAAACTAGGAATATAAAAGGTTTTTTCTAATTGCAAAACAAAACCACTCCTAAGAACTAAAGTACACGTTCCAACGCCTTCAACACGCAAGCGCATCTTTTTTCCTGAATAGATGCTCTCCTTATTTCCCACTAGCTTCCTTAGGTTTGTCATACCCTGTAAGGAAGTCGAAATATGAATTGTAGATCCAGAATCAATCCACCATGTGTTATGATTAACCTAAACCATATTTGATTCAAAACAAACATATGAGAGTGGATTACCTTTCTTAACGAGCCACTGCTGAAGCTTGGCACAGTCTTTCTTCATGTGTTCCTTCTTTTTACAGAAGAAACACTTGGACTCTTTCTTAATGTCAGCTTGGGAAGGGAGTTTCCCTTTTCCCTTGTTCTTGGCTCGATCCTTGGTCTTTCCTTGGCTTGCAAAAAATGCACTCTCACACGATTCCATAAGCAGTCTTCCCTCCTCTTGATGGAGATCCAAATGGAGATCCACTTGCTCGTGATGTTCGTGATGCTAAGGATCCATTGGTCATCCAAGGAGGTCCAATTACCCGAGCTCGAGCTAAGAAAACGCAACAAGCCCTGGCCTCATTCATGCAACAAGCTCTGGCATCATTGAAGTGTCAAGGAAGCTTCCATGAAGAGTCCCAAGACATCTATACTTGCTTGGAAGCCCAAACGACATGAGCATGGTTTACTATCTTATTTTAGCTTAACAATAAGATGGGCTAAGTGTTTGGATAGCCCATGTTTGAGTCTTGTTGTGTCTTGGACTATTTATTTTATGTAACTAGGTTTAGGCATGAATTTGGGTTTAGTTTTATTTTCTATTGGTGTTAATTCCAGCCCACTTGTTTATGGGCTTAAGTGCTAGGTATTATTATAAATACCTTGTAAACGCTATTGATGGAGATCAGTCAATTGAATTTTCAGAAATTGAGTGTGCCTTTCTCTTGGGTTCCCTCTCAACTAGGCTTATCAAGGTCTTCTTCCTTGTGGCGCCTCCTTCTTCACCATCCACCATTGCTATACCTTAGGTTCTCGAATTCTTATTCGTAGGGTCAAGGTCCAATACCTTTGGGTTCGAGTCACTTTAGGCTTCGGGTCTAGGTTTTAGAAGTTGTCATTCATCAACTTTGCTTCTGTCTTCTTGCGTGTCAGCTCCTTCAAATTCCAAGCTACGTTTTGTCTTGTCCGTACGCATCACCTCTTGAACACACATGGTCATCAATTCATTGATGGTCCACTTATCCTTATATGTGTTGTAGGATATCTTGAATGGTCCGTACTGCTTTGGTAGAGTGTTCAATATCTAGTGCACAAGAAAAGACTCAGACATCTCCACCTCTAGCTTCTTGAGTTGGGCCGCTATATCTCTCATGGCCATTATGTGGTCGCGCACTCCTTTGACACTGGTGAGCCTCATTGATGAGAACTTCATTATTAGGGTGCTGGCCAACGCTTTGTCTGAAGTGACAAACTGATCATCTATGGCCTTCAGTAAGGTCCTAACGTTGGTATGCTGTTCGATTGAACCACATATCCCAGCAGATATTTTTGTCTTAATATACATGACACTAAGGCGATTGGATTGCTCCCAGCGTTTATGTAAAGCTACTTGAGCAGGAGTGCTGGTCTTAGTCAATACGGGCTCGTCTTTCCTTATAGCATAGTCTATATCCATGCACCCTAATTGGAAGAGAACTCTCTCCTTCCAAACCTTGTAGTTCTCTTCATCTAGCTCAGGAACTTCCAGGTTAATACTAGCCTGAGGAAACACTGCATATAGAAAAACAACATGCTTATGTATCTAGAATTTTTTAGGCAAACTTAATTATGTCTACCAATGTAAACATATTTTATTAATGAATCTCAGACATAAAACTTGCCTGTGGGCTAAAGTTCTAATTCTAATATATTCATTTCATAATGATAAAACTATCAAATTATATCATTTCCTAATTCCTGTGGGTAAATTAAGAAACTAATTTGATATTTTATCCTAATTAGTTATAAAATTATGATAACAATTCCTGTGGGATAAAATTTATCATAACCTTATAACTAATCACAATTCATGTCTAATATCATTATGTGATTTTACAAATATAATTTTATTTAATTAAGGTTGCTGTGGCTAAGCCCTAATCAAACAAATTATGGATCACTTAGACATATTATCAAATTTTAAGTTTATTCATATTTTTAAATTGCAATCAACACAAGGCAATTTAATTCCTAATAATATGAATAAACTCTATTACATGTGCTTAAATCAATCATAGTATGTAAATAACAAGATTATATATAATCATAATAAGCACACAATTAATAAAAAAATTTTAAATATTAAAATTATGCCAAAATGCCCTTCCACATTTTTTTTTAAATTTCAGGCGGTCTGTATAGCGAACGGCGATCTAGTCTTAAGGTAAACAAACGTGCTCGCCATTTCGTGTTCACCGAATGGCAAATAGCGTGTCCACCATTTTGCCTTAACGAATGGCGAGCTGAGTGCCCGTCATTCTGCTTTTAGCTGAAATGGCGAACTGTGTGCCTGCTATTCGCCTTAGCTTTAATGCCGAGCTGAGTGCCTGTTATGATCGCCCATTCCTTTATGGCGAACAGTGCTCGCCAGGTCTTTTTATGGCGAACTGTGCTCGCCCTTTAATCGCAAACTGTGATCGAGGAAGCAGGTCCACCTTAAACTTAATGGCGAACTGAATGCCCGCCATTTCTCCTCCTAACAGAATGGCGAACGGCGAGCTCATTTTCGCCCTATCTGAATGGGGAACTGAGTACCGGCCGTTTCACCCTAGCCGAATGGTGAGCGTGTCCATTCGCTATTAGCTTAATGGCGAACATCGAGACCATTTTTCACCTAACTGAAATAGCGAACTAAGTACTCGTCATTCGCCCTTATTTGAATGGCGAACAGACACAAGTCTCCTTTTATGGCGAACAGTGTGCGCCTTCCTTTTATGGTGAACAATAATTCGAGAGAAGCAAAACTTAACGGCGAACATACCCCGCCTTTCCTTTATGGCGAACGGCGATTAAGGAAGCAAACTTGATGGCGAACACCCCGCCTTTTCCCTTATGGCGATCGACATCGTTAGCTGCTTCCTTCTTCGCAAAAAACACCATCTTCTTCGCCCGAATACCTGGTTTTCAACCCGATTTGCCACCCGTTTGAAAAACAACCTTTCCTGCTTTGATTTGAGTGGTTCTTGGTTCCAAATCAATCAGGGAAAACGAAAAAACAGTTTTCTCGAAAATGGTTTTCGCTGAAAATGTCTTAAAACACAATTTCAAATTTTTCAGGAATCCATTATAACCAAAACTTACAAAACAGAGGCAGACAATTTGGCAAATCAACAAGATTCAGAGTATACATCTTAACGCAAGACAGAGATTAATACGGCTCTGATACCAAATGTTAGTTCATCATACAAGCCAACATGCTTCTACACAA
Organism: Heritiera littoralis; assembly: GCA_031772115.1. Lineage (NCBI taxonomy): Eukaryota > Viridiplantae > Streptophyta > Magnoliopsida > Malvales > Malvaceae > Heritiera > Heritiera littoralis. The sequence goes on from JAPDPK010000004.1 coordinate 5,231,001, forward strand.
TATGAAACATGTTAAAACAATTAAATGCGAAAGCAATAAGATCTAACCTCCAGCCATTGCACTCTATATCTTTGCTGTTGAAGCGATTTTTGAATCTGATAATCTTCCATGTGTCGATCATAGGCCTTCCAAGCACTCGAATGCTCACTAGATGGTGTATGATAAAGCAAGTGATGCTTGGAGACCGAATTCTTGCTCTCTGTTTATGAACTCGGAGCCTCTCAAAACTGACCAACTCAAAAACGATCGTTCAAACCATCACAGAATATCCTTTTATGGTCAGAGAATCAATGAAATAATGGACCATTTATTTGGCATTTATTATCACAGGTTATATATGGCAATAGCCAGATTTTGTCAACCTGTGATCAAGGAATATGCCAACAGTTAGATCTTTGAACCCTTTTTTGCAAAACAGATTACCTTCATATAAGTGTCTATATCCGGTTCAGGGATGAAGCCATATAACTTCTCCCGTCTACTGAGTTCTTTCAAATATCTTCAATCATAGACAACTTCAATGGTCAACATACTGTTAGGAAGGTGTGATTGTTAATATAAGATGGCGAACAATATCTACCTGTTTTGCTTCCAACGCCCTGACAACATGCTGAGAAGTCGAGTGTCTCTCTTACAGTCATTTCAGAAATGTGCAAGTCATATTGACTTACATAAGCTGAAGTTTTCTGAGGAACGAACTCATTGAGATTGTAACCATTGTAAGAAATTTCCCCTGAAACCTGAAGTTAAAAACAAATTAATTTATCTTTTTTTTTACTCTTATACGTATAAATTCTTATTATGTTTCTTCTGAGAGATTGGATAGGTAAGAAAAGAACCTCGAGAGATGGGTCATGTTTCCCTGCAAGTGTTTGTAGCAAAGTAGTTTTTCCACAGCCTGGAGGGCCAAGCAACAGGGTCATCCTGCATTATAATTGATGGAATGAACTATGTTCAGCTAATTGAATAGATGTCATGAGTAGATTATGTCAAGCTGCAGTGTATACCTGGAAGGCTTGATGATGCCGCTGACATCTTTGAGAATTTGGATCTTGTTTGGCTGAGACATGCATCTATTAACGTTTGTAATAGCCTGCTCAACATGAGATATCTCCATCACTTCCTCCACTTTAAGAAATGCATGGCACAAATAGTAGTGCAAGTTTAAATAGTCAAATTGGAATATTCATTTCTCTAGTCAAACTAAGATAATTTCAGTTATATAATGTTAGAGACGACCATTGCAACATGCATTTAAAAAGAATGTGTTGTAAACAGTTGCAAAACATGATTGGTATAGTTGCATCATGGAATGTCAAACACTAACAGAATGTGTTTGTGATGACGTTCCAAAGAGTAGGGAGGTGCTTTCCATGAACCACTTTACACTCTGCTTCCACACACAAATTCTTGAATCTCACTTCGATGGTTGACAATTCCAACCCCACTCTGCTATTATGCGAGCTCATAGTTAATCTCGATGCTCAAGTAAAAAAGAAATGAAAAGGACAAGGTTCCTGTTCTTGCCTATCTATTCTTTCTTTTAGTTTCTTCAACAGCCTGAGATTGTCTTCGTCGATTATGGTTATCAGTTTGTCAGAAAAAACACGGCGTTCCAAAGCTCCTAGCCGAGTGCCTTCCTCTCCTTTGCCGTCATTTAACAACTGTTCATCGAACGACGATGTTCTCATCCGCTTGAAAGTGGGTAATCTTTCGATTGCAGCCCACTGCAACTCCACTGCATCATCATTCTCTCTCGAGGAAGCTGCATCAGAAACACCCCTGATGCTTGAAGAAAGTTGATCTTGCAAAGTGGACGCCATGCTTTTCATTAGCTCTCACACCATTTCCCCGAATCTCCATAATATATATTATGGAGATTAGCTAATCTTGTAATTAATAAATTTAATTTGCTAATTCTTTTACTATAAATATAAAAATTAAAATGCTTATTCTTAACTACTTAAATACCTTAATGAATATATCAAATAAATAATTTAGTCCCAAAAGGATTAAAATAACTTCTGAAAAAAAAAAACAAACAAACAATCAAGTGATTAATAATTTTGAAATACACATATGTGTCTATAAGGATATTGTCACTATTAAAAAAATGGTTTTTTGCAACGATGATTAATAATTTTGAAATACACATATGTGTCTATAAGGATATTGTCACTATTAAAAAAATGGTTTTTTGCAACGCTTAAAATCGTTGCAAAATACATATTTGTCGTTGCTAAAGCTTTTCATTATGACTAAAAGTTGTTGGAAGGTAGTTGCGTTTAATTTCGATATTAAAAGTATAAGTAACGACTTTCATAATTAAAATAAAATGTATTTATTGCAACGACTTTTATCGTTTTTAATTAAATTTTATTTAACAATGACTTAACATTAGTCGCAAATCTTAACGTTGGTCGCAAAATCTTATTTGACATTAAAAAATATTTATTGCAACGACTTTTATCATTTCTAATTAAATGCAGTCGCTTCCAAGAAGGAGGTTCGTTATCCATTTTTTGTAAAGCACCTAATATATATAGGTGCACCTGCAGCCCATGCAACAAATATTCTTAAAATTCATCATTGCGGGTTTGCTTGAGACTCAGGACACTATTGTCTATAGCTTGTGTTCGTCACCTAAAGTTTATTCAGGGTATGTTGTAACTGAAAATTTCAGAGTATATATATAGTTGAGTGAAAAAGTGAAGAAAGAAAAATATTAGTGTTTGATAACAGAAAAGGCGTGAAAGAAAATAATAAAATTATTTTTCAATTTCACTGACAATTAATTAAATAATTATTCTTATTTTATATAGATATATGATAAATTATGCCACGTGCACATTTATCTCTGGATGACATGTAACATTAAGTGATTATTTTTTTTGAAAAGTGATTAATTCATATTTTACTTAAATAAATATTGAAAATAATTTATTCAAAATATTTAAATATTGATTAAGATTTAAAAAATAATCTAAATCCATCTTCTACTCAAATCAAATAGTAAAAATATTAAAAATAATTTATTAAATAATTTCAAATTAAATCACTAAATCATATTAAATATTTGAAATAAATATTGATTTGAAAAATAATAAAAAATAAATCAAAATTTATTATCTTTTCAGTTTTATTATTATTTGCAAAGAAGTTATTATTTATTATAGAATAATTAAATAAAAATAATTCACAGTATTTACTTCTTGATAAATCTATCAGTGTCTGATTATGTTGATTTCCTTATACTTACGCAACTTAAAAATGCACTTTTTTTTTATAAAAATGTTTAAGAGTAATAGAGGTTATTTAATTTTAAGGTCAGGATAAATCGTTAATCAATTATTAAAATTTATAGATATATTATACTTTTACTTATAATTTTTTTTAATATACAGATTATCCACCAATAAAAAATAATCAAATTTTGAATTGAATGTTTTACATCAATATTCAAATCTTAACCATTTATTGACAAATATTTACATTTTACGGGTATGATGTGATCTAATTTTTATGAGTTTTTCTAGTGTTTTAATTTTTTTGAAAGTGCATTTATTAATTTACAATAAATGTTCGTGACTCTCGTCCCTGGGGTAGCCTAGCAGTAACAGGTACCCTCACCATAGCTACTACATCTACTTAATTAATGGATTAATTGCATAACTTTAAATTTCAATGATCATTAAAACAATTATTACTGAGGAAAAAAAAAGAAAACAGTTAATCATTTATAAAAGATTATTTAGGGTGTGACTGAATCAGTTACAAACAAATGTTATTAAGCGTGTGTCCGTTTGTTTATTTTTTTAATATTGTTCATGTTCAAGATCTTGTTTGTAAAGCTCGTTGATGAATATTAATAAATATGTTTACGAATGTGTGTTTGTGAATATTAAATGAATATATTCACAATTACATATTCGTAAATATTAAACAAATATATTCTCAAACATTAAACAAAAAAATTATACAAATAAATTGTATTCACTCTAATATATATATATGTCAAAATAAAAGTATTACATAAATATGTAATTTTAATAATTATATTTTAAAATGAACTATGAGTAAATTTGTAATATAAAAATTTATTATTATCGAGTAGTAAACAAATACTAAATTATTCATTAAACAAAAGAATTTTAAATAAATTTTAAACGAATTTGGTCGTGAAAATAAACAAACAAATCACAATTTTATTTGTGATTGCTTGTTAACATTAATAAATAAACATAAACCGATAAAAATCAAATATATTTTTGGACTATTCGTCGAACGTTTTATTCGTTTACACCTTATAAATAAATAACATAAACTAACTGACCAATTTTATTTTTAAATATTATTTAAACTAACTTACCAACTTAAATGCCTTAAGAAAAGAGATATATATTATTTAATAGCAATATTATAACTAACATTTTATAAACCATGAATTAGGTTCGTTACCCATTTTTATAGGCTTAATAGCCAAACAAGCCCTCGACTTTTAGGTCAAAATGAAATTCAGCGCTCAACGTTTTATCGTATGACATTCAGTCCATAAACTTTTTATTTCGGTGGAAATAAACGCTCAACCTTTTAAAATTATGCAATTAAGTCCAAATCTGTTAAATGACACTAACTGTCGTTAGTATATCTAACGTGAAAGCTAACGTGGATAGCTTAGTTTGTTGCCACGTGGCATGTTACGTGTGCAATACTAACGGCAGTTAGTGTCATTTAACATATTTAGATTTAATTGCATAATTTTAAAAGGTTGAGGGTTTATTTCCACTAAAATAAAAGTTTATGGACTGAATTTTACGGGATAAAATGTTGAAGGCTGAATTCCATTTTGAACTAAAAATTGAGAGATTATTTGGCTATTAAGCCATTTTTATAAACCACCTCACCTATATGCATATAGGTGTGCCCGTGCACAAAGGGCAATAATGCACCAATTATTCTGAAAATTCATCACCACGTGCTTCTCGAGACGTTGTCGTGTAAATTTGGGGTTTAGAACCTAAATTTTATTAAATGATTATTCAATGCATTCTCACTAGATTTTAGGTTTTACAATTAAAATTAAAATTGTAGCATATATTTCAGTTAAAATATTAAAAATAAAAATAAATAAACTAAAAATATGTGTCATCCTTTTAATTTATTTGTGAAATTTAAAAATTTTATTAATATTGTATTAGATAATAATTTAATTTTATTTAGAGTCTGTTTCGTAGTATAAAAAAATAGGAGGATAGATGTAATTAAGTGAAAAAGTAGATAAAAAATTTTTATTATTAATAATATCTTATTTCTTTTAATTTTTTAATATTCTCTAAATTTTGTTTGTAAAGTTTAAAAATTTTGCTAATGATTCATAGTATAAAAAAATAGGAGGATAGATGTAATTGAGTGAAAAAGTAGAAAAAAAAAAACTCTAATTATCAATAATATCTTATATCTTATTTCTTTTAAATTTTTTTATTTTTTAATATTCTCTAAATTTTGTTTGTGAAGTTTAAAATTTTCACTAATGATAATTATTATCAATATTTGATAATAAAAAAAAGTGTGAAAGAAGAAAATAAAAAATTGTTATTTTTCAATTTCACCAAATAAAAATAAAATTATATTTTTCGGTCAATTTTTTCATTTTTTTATCGAGCATATCAATGAAAAGAAATTTATATTTTTAATTTTTCTTTTTTCTTTCTTCTGATTTTTTATCTTTTTTATTTTTTTTATCCTCTCGACTAAAGTCACTAAACAAAGTCTTAATGTATTAAACTACCCATCAAAACAAAAAAAGTCTTAATGTATTGTCACAGTTGATATCATATCACCACTTGCTCTGATTCTTTTATTAATAAAATTAGAGTTTAAAGTTTGATTCTCCAGCTTCTTCTCTACTAATATGTATTTTATAAAAGGTTTAAAAATTTATGTCAATTCTGCAATGAGAGGTAATCATATCAAGTTACATATTAGTATTAAAAATAAACACTTCACCTCAAATAAATTAGCATCGTTAACAAAAGTTAATAAAATGTGAGCAACTACAAAATTACCCAAGCCTAAACTTTTTAATCTAAATAATTCTTCATTCTTCTATTTTACTTCTATATTCGATGATTCTTCACTCTTTTTCACAATTTTTTCACTCTTTTTTATGAATATTGTTCAATCCATAATTTTCTTTACAAATGTATTATATTTAACCTTATTAATTTTTAAAATTAAAATTATAGTTAATGTACTTTTAATAATTTCAATCAATATTTTACAAATCTCAAATTTTAAATTATTTTGATTTTGAATAATTTTAAATTTAAATCATTTTGTTTTATGTTATTTTAATATAAGTTATTTACATTTTTATTAAATCAATTTAAATGAACTTGAATGAATTTTTTGAGCCCACATTGAGCTCTCTACTTTACTTGACTTATAGCTAAAAGAATAAAGTACAAAACAATTATAATATGCTACTTAACTATCCAAAAACAATATAATATGCTACTTAATACTGAACCCAATGAACAAAGAGTAATATTTTTCATAAATCTTATAAATTTTATATGACTGGTGAGTATTAACACGGTATTATTTAAAAAAGTGTTTATATAATAAAAATACATAAATAAAAAAATAAATTAGAACTAAAAAAAAAACCTTTCAAAGCCCAATAGTTCTTTAGCATTTTCTTCTTTATTTTTGTTTGATTTTAAATATTTAAAGTATTACAAAAAATTCAAGGTCAAAATGGTCGCAAATTTAAATTTTAATAGTTTACTTAACGATTGACTAACAAATGATTTACTTGTCTAATGAAATTGAAAAGCTCAAGATCAAGTGTCCATTTTTTAAACTAATAGAGTAAAATTGAGTTAGGATCAAGGACTTAGACTGAACTTACAATTAAATTTAATTAAATGATTGTTACTTTTTTTAGCTTTGAGTCTGATTCAAGATATTATTATATCAATAAATAATTATGTTATTTAACTTTAATTTTAAAATATATTTAAAGATATTAATATGAAATATTGATAATAATATTTTTAAAAACAAAATTTAAATTTAAATAAATATTAATGTAACAAAATATTTTAAAACTCGATCTGATCCAATATCACTTCAAACTGCAAATTTGCCTACCGAATTGAGTATTACAGGTTTACTTAATTAAAAAACTGCCCAGCTCACTTATGGCCAACTCTTGGGAAAACAATAGAAAAAGTTAAGATGTAATGACATGCATCCTCTTATTGCCTAGAGGAAAAGTGCACCAATGAGGCTGTATGGAGTTTCAATAAATAATCACCTGCAAACCCTGTTCGTACATCTGTTTAAGAACCGCAGCAATCTGGAGCAGCTTGAAAAAGCCATAGTAACACTAACACGTTCACGAAACCCTGATTGAGGATTTCTCAGAAATACAGCATACATACAGGCTAAAAGTACTTACTGTTAATAGAGTTAAGGATTGAAGAAGCCCTTTTAATTTTTCTTTTCTCTTTTCAAGTTACCAATAATCAAATGGTTACTTTTCGCAGTTTCTGGGCTAGAAGTTGATCCAGCGAAGAGTGTTGGTCTGACTATTGAGTAAATCTAATCTAAACTGCAAAACTCTTTTGTGTCTTTGAATGCCAAGCGCTTTGAACCAGTAATTGACTTCCACTTCTTTGCTTGGTGGTTTAAAGCCTTCATTCTCATTGCTTGATTTGAGCCGTCCGCTTCTTAAGAGGGTTGGTCTGTAGTCCATACTTTTGGGCTGGAGGCTTAGCTGGTCTTAGGTTTGGGTCAAAAACCCATGCAGAAAGTTTAAGCCCCTCCCAAATTTTAATCTCTATATTGCAATTATAAATTTATTTCAAAAAAAATATTAAATATACCCCCCATGTAAAAATCATTTGTTTCCTCATCTTCTTCGGCTTCACTGTTCATCTTCTCAGTTCGTCTTCTCCATCTTTTGCAATCTTCAGTTTTCCGTTCATCTTATCCCAGATATTTCATCTTAATCTTAAAGTAATGTTGTGAATCTGTGCTTGAAAATAGAGTTTAGGATCTGATGATTTTGGGATCTTTTTTTTTTTAATTTGAGAGAAGAACAACAGAAAGAAAACTTTAGGATTTAGAGGAGAGAAAGAACAGCGAATGACAAGAACTGGGATATGATATACGAGTATCTCACTCAATAATCAACTTACGATCTAGTAAAGAATATAGTCTACATAACTCTATTGAATTTATTTCAATCAAAGTGGTTGACAATTACTTCTTGGCTGACATAGCTATTAGCATACGTGAACCGTTCAGATCCTAGCAAAAAACGTCTAAGAATGAAAACTAAATTTAACAGAGTTGTTGCCTTTCTGCCACATTAATAATAGTAACGAGTCAAGCGGTGGTGGATTATATGGTACCTTGCCAAAGCCATCCATTGATAATATCAGGCTTAACAGCAATATTAATTACAGCTGCGCACAAAATGGAGTGGATTGCAAGCCAATCCAACCTGGTGAAACCTGCTTCCACCCTAAAACTACCATCTCCCATGCTTCTTACGCCAACGTATCTCTTCTACGAGGCTGCAGGGAAGAATACCTGGAAACTGCCATTTAAGTAGCACTGGCATCATCATTTCAGAGAAGCCATGCAAGTCATTTTCTTGTTCCTGTATAATTCAGAAATATCTAATTGGCAATTTTGTTTGCTGTTTGAGAGATCTCTGGCTTTGTTCTTTGTTGGTTGTTAGCAGCCATTGGTAGCTGTTGCCATCCACTGTGATTGTGATCATAAGAAAAAGAAGATAAAAGGAAACGAAAAACAGAGGAAGGGTGAGAACATTGAAGCAATAATTTGTTTACCCCAAAGTACGCATTACTAAATTTTGCACAAGCAATCATACGAGGGCAGCTCGTTACTTCCAATGCCGACAATATAGGCAAAATTCTCATACATTTCTGTAACACAAACACTGATAAAGGACACATAAAAACAAAACAACCATGATAAAAGAACAAAAGGGAAAAGAAAATGAATAGGGCATGATATGTATGAGAATAGAAACATTCCGGGGGATTGCTTAGACAGTTATAGGGCGGCGGCAAAGAAATATGTAGGACTATGGATAAGCAAGCACTGAGCAGCAGGGACAGGGAAGGGGGATTTAAGATTGAGGCTTCTCCCACTTCAGGGGCTTCACAACTTCCCAGGTGAAGTCTGGGTCGTCCCTTCCAAAGTGTCCATAGGCAGCTGTCTTTAAGAACCGACCATTGCCACCCCTCTTGAGATCCAGGTTGATGGTGATCATACCAGGCCTGAAGTCGAAGTTCTCCTTCACAATTTGGAGGATTTCCTTGTCAGGAATCTTTCCAGTTCCGTAGCTCTCCACGAAGACAGACAAGGGCTCGGGCACACCAATAGCATAGGAGACCTGCACGAGGCACCTGCGGGCAAGCCCATTTGCTACAATGCTCTTGGCAGCCTGCCTAACAATGTAAGCACCACTCCTGTCCACCTTGGTAGGGTCCTTTCCAGAGAAAGCACCACCACCGTGTGCTCCCCAGCCACCATAAGTGTCGATAATGATCTTACGTCCAGTGAGACCTGCATCACCATGAGGACCACCAATGACAAAGCGGCCAGATGGGTTAAGGTGGAAGATGGTCTTCTCATCAAGGTACTTCTCAGGGACAACAGGCTTGATAACATGCTCTTTGAGGTCGGCGGCAATTTCATCATTTGTAACAGTCTCGTCATGCTGGGTAGAGATGAGGACGGTGTGAACACGAACTGGAACCATGGCACCATTTTCATTGTAGTACTCAACAGTAACCTGGGTTTTACCATCAGGCCTTAGCCAGGGGCAGGTGCCATTCTTCCTAACCTCAGTTAGACGTGCCCCAAGCTTAGTTGCAAGGACATGGCTAAGAGGCATAAGTTCTGGGGTTTCGTCAGTGGCATAACCAAACATATGGCCCTGGTCACCAGCTCCAATTTCTTCTGGGCGCTTGGTAAAGTGGCCATGGACACCCTGGGCAATATCAGGGCTCTGCTGCTCAATATTGACCAGGACCTTGCAGTTGTCAGCATCAAGACCCACATCATCAGAAACAAATCCAATGGAGCGGCATGTGTCACGGACAATCTTCTCATAGTCTACATTGGCTTTGGTGGTAATCTCTCCAAAGACCATGACCATGTTAGTCTTGGTGCATGTTTCGCAGGCAACCTTGCTGTCAGGGTCCTGGGCAAGGCAGGCGTCGAGCACAGCATCAGAGATCTGATCGCAAAGCTTGTCGGGGTGTCCCTCGTTTACAGACTCAGATGTGAATAGAAAAGTCTCCATTCTGACAAGCTGCTTATTGAAAGAACACCAAAGAAATCTTAGTACAAGAGCAAGGAATCTTAATCAGTGAGGTAACCAGTGACTTCATAAAAAGAATCTTAATTAGTGAGGTAACCAGTGACTCCATAAAAGAAACCTTAATTAGTGAGGTAGGCCAATAGAATATGCTGATGAGAAAGGATTATAAGAATAAAAGAACAAAACCAAAATAATTTCAAAAAGATTGAACTCATTCATGCTTTTCTAGAACAGTTCAACAGCGGGAGAATCTACATAAACCACAGTAGCCTCATGCTTTTTAGGAAGATTATATTCTTAGGAGGGTTAGAACTGGGATATATTCCTTTAGCATCACAACAATATAAGATCAAAATCTATAATTTAGGAATTGTATACATTTTAAATCACGGACCCTGTTGCAGTTTCGCATTTATGCTATTCACTGTCATTTCTAATTCTCTGAATTCCCAACAGTTTACCCTAATTTGTAATTCTAAGAAACAAGTCAACAAGTTTCCTTTCCTTTCCTTTCCTCCCCTATTCTTTCCTAGATCCAAAAGGAGGGACATTATTCGACACAACCCTTGCAATTATTCACTTGCAGAAGGGAATTTTTATGGAAAATGTTGGACCAATTAACTGATTTGATATAAGAAAACGAAACCCACCCACAATTTAAATAACCCTGAGCCGATAAAAAGTTGCAGGAATTTCAGCCTGCAGAGAAAATGAATGACGCACACTTAAATCAATGTTCTTAAGTTTGTACTCAATCTGAAAGATCGATAATGATGTGTAAGATTTACAGATCCAGTAGATCCTACTCAAAACTGAACTACTTTTTAAATAAAAAAAAATTCAACCAAAGCTTAACACATCATCGATGAGCGACAACCGACAATATTTATTTCATATCAAGTCAAAGCTTTACTCCAAAACAAAATGAACTTTTTCGCAATTGAACTTCCATAAATAATCCATAGTTAAACCTCAGAATCTCAGATCTTAAAATTTTCAAAAGCCAATATCCCAAAGGACTCTAAAAACAAACAGAAAACCGCACAGATCTGAAGCCATTATAGTTAAACTTCACTAAAAAACGAGACAGAAACAGATAATACAAAGACAGAGCACTCATCGCCTCTGCTACAACGAACAACAAAGCAAAAACCCCGAACAAAAACGACGGAGCATAGCAATAAATAGAAGAGAAAACAGAAAAACATATATATATATATATATGAAAAGGATAGAAAAGGCAACCTGGGACAAAGAATTCCGCGCGGATCTGAGTCTCTGGCTGAGAGAGAGAGAGAAAGGGAGAATGGTGTTGAGCAGAGGCAGACCAGTCCTCTAAAGAAGTGGAACTCAACGGCACAACGATTCGAGCCTTGAACGGGGCTATTTATAGAAAAAAAAACATGTATGTGCTACTGGTTACTGGTTTAGTCAGTTTGGATTCTCCTATAGAGAAAATCAGGATCGACGGCCGAAATAAGAGTATGGGAAGACAAAAATGTAGCCGTTGGATGTCAGGGGGATTTGTTGGGGTTGGTGGGGAGAAAGACATTTGCCTGTTTTTGTTTTAAGCACATATAATTGGCTGCCGGGTATTTTCTTATTTAGGGTTTCTGAATTTTTTTTTATGGATTTACCGGGAAACTTCGGTCGCTCACCAACCTTCGCCGGTGGTTTGCTTGATAGCTTTGCTTGAGCCGTTTGCCTCTCTGGCATGTCTCACGTGCTAGCGTGACAGTAAATTTATATTTGTGATATTTTTGTTGTATTTTGAAATTATTATTTAATATATGAAATAATATCATATATATAATAATTATTTTATATACTGTCGATAAAATTTTTTTATTCTACCTGAGATTAAAATCATAAAACATATTTTATTTTATTTTTTTAATTTTTTTATAAGACATATATCATAATTCTAATACCGTTTGTGGAGTAAAAAAATTTTAACGATAATATTTGAAATAATTATCTAGATATTAATTATAGTCCCAAGTTTTTTTAAATCAAGAGTATTTTTTTATCACATTGAGTATAATATTAAGTTTCGTTTGTACTTAATAATTAACATTGACCCAAAAAAGTTTAATCTATTAAAAATTTAAATACATAATTTTTCACTATAAATCATTCTCATAATTTTTCACTATAAATTATTTTCAATCAAAAGCTTAATTGAATCATACACTATTAAACCACCTTTAGATTATAGTTCAAAGTTGATTCATCCAAAGCTTGGCCCTTCTACTTATTAAAGAGTCAAAATACTCTATAGCTAGAGCGCGCCTGAAGGAATATATAATTAGTCAAAAGTACCAAACTACCCTTATGGAATGGGTCTGCCAATAATATTTCTCATGGGCGTTTGGGTCAAAAAATAAATGCCGACACGAAAGTAGAGTTTCAAGCTGGCACCAAATAAAAAAAAAAAGTTTGAAGAATAATACCTTTATGTCCTTACATAGCAAAATTATGGAAGACAGTGGTCTTTTCAACAAGTTGTCTACTGCCACGTTCTTAACATCCTTTGGTATCCTTAAAAAAATCTCAATAGTCAAAAAAAAAAATCTCAAAGAACAAAAGAAAAAATCTTTACAGAATTGTAGAATTATTTCTTTTTTTTTTTTGTTCTTTTCTATTTTTTCCTGACAATACATGAGATCTGTTGTTTAGCTGAAAAAAAGCCAAAAAAATTGATTGATTGTATTTGTTTTTTGTCATTGGTTTGAAAAGGGCGAGCAATTTTCTCGTCCATTTCTTTTTTTTTTGTCAATAATTTCTAGATTACACTGAAAATTAATTTTGTTTTTGTTTTTATGAAATTAATGATCAAATTTTATCACTTTCACTCTATTATTTGGGTTATATGTATAAAAAAAAAATTGAAAGCCAATTTTCTGTTTTAAGTTGCATATGTGCCTTTTCAGAGAATTCATTGTTTGCCAACAATCTTTTGATTTAATGGTTAAAGATAAATTATGATATATTATAAGTCTTGAGTTCGAATTCAAACATCTTCATCTCTAATTATTTAATATTTTTCCTGTAACAAAAAAAAAGAACTCATTTTTTTAAGGTAAAATACACTTACTTTTTTTTTGTTACAAAAATACACTTTCTTTTAAGATCTGCGGCAAAATACATTTATCCTATTTAGTTTCAAAAAAATGCCCACGTACTGCTTTAAATTTTTTGAAAAATACACTAATTAATCTCTTGAGATTTGTTTACTAACTTAATTTTAAATGAAAAAGATACATATACTCTTTGTTAATCATTAATTAGTTATTTCCTTATTTATTAATTTTTTCTTTTTTACTGGAGATTTTTTATATTACAAAATATCACTATCATAATCATCATCATTATTATTATCATCAAAGTCTTTATCTCAATAGATCGAGATATATTATTTTTATACTACAAAATAATGAAAATTTAATTAATATTAAAATCATATGTAATTATTATAAAATTAAATTCTAATTAAGATATATTCTTTTTTTTTAAAGAAATTAAGTTATATTCTAATGCTAGTATATGTAAAATATTTTTATTTTATTTTATTTGCAATTATATATTAATTTCAACATGAATATATTAAATTAATTTTATTTAAAATAAATTAACTAAACTTATTTAAGAAAAATTTTAGTGATAAATGATAATGATTAATAATTAATAAGGGGTAATAATTAGGGTTTAGTGTATACATTACTAAATCTGAAAGGGATAAGAAAGTCTTTTTAAAACTGAAAGACGTAAGTGTATTCTTAATCAAAAATAAAAATTTTCTCCTATTTTTAATGAGTTCGGCACTTCACCTAACACCCCAAACAAACAATCACCAAGAACAAGAGCTTAGAAGGTGATAGCGAAAGTTTCCAACTACGTTAATTTCATTATTCCTTTAAATAATCTAATTAAATGTCTAACTTAATTATATATTTATTTGATAATAATAAAATTTTTACTATTAATATATATTAAAAAATATTATTTTGAATCCAAATGATAGAGATATGGAATCAATAAAAATTTTTACATGCTTGACGAATATAAGTAAATTATTAAATCTAATTATTGGTTTTTACAAAAATTAATTATATATAAAGTAAAACAATTTATTTTACAATAATATAATTTATTGCCTCTCCTAAAAGAAACCAAAGTTTCAATTATCTAAATCAAATATGTATAACATTGAATTTATTTGTGATGAATTAAAAGCCATTTTCAAGCAATATAGTCAAATTCAAGTCAATATTGTAAATTAGAACTACTCAACAAGGCAATGCAAATAACGATAAGCATGTTGTATTTTGGCAATCTTGCCAAGTTGAAAAGATGATCCCTTCACCAAACTGAAAAGAAAGCTGGGCATGGCTAATGTAAATAAAATTCATTCCGAAATTGAGTTGGTCAGTCTTCAACAACTTCAGTATCTCATGGTCATAAATTCAAGTCAGAATTCAGATTTTCTTAATAGTAATCAGTTTCTCCAACGAGGTTACAAGAATTGGTACAACCTTCACCAACCACGATGACCAAAGCAAAGAGAGTTCTCCAAGGGGTGTGTTGAAAATGTCAATCGGAAGCCGAGAGAGAAGCCAAGAAGCCCTGAGCTGAGCCGAGGAGCTGGTCGACTTGGGCTGAGGCTGTAGCCCACAAAATGACGCGGCAACAACTAAGCAAAGTAAAGTAGTGGGTGCGGTGGGACTTGTCCGGGGCCACGCTAGGTGCGGTTCTTAAGTACAAAGAATAGCAAATGGGGGGTTGGCCGTACAGGTTACGTGTGGGACTGTGGCCTATAGGGGATGGATTTTCCCAAAACCTTGCGGATACTGGCACGTGGCGGTTGTTGACGGTTGGTGAGATGACTTGTCAGTTACATAGTTAAATTGACTTCTCATATTTAAATTATATATATAAATAATTGAGAGGAGGGCAAATCTTATGACATCATACAATTTATTTTAATCATTCAATTAATGATCGTCGGTTTCCTATCTGGTTGGTAGGTAAGGCATGGATTTTGCCTTGTGGCTTGCTTTAATAAAAATGGTTTGTTGGCTATTTTATCTTAATTAGCCATTGGATTTTTGGGCCTCCCACTAACTTTTAATTAAAGTGATTAATGTGTGGGTTAGTGGATTGTAGGGCAGCATTACTACTAAACTAGCCAGGAATAGTAATAAGGCGTAAGATCACCTTCGGATAATTTTATTCCAATTCCATTAGAAAAAAGGAATATATCAAATTGTTGTTCTATGTTAGCATTTATTCTCTTGATTCAAATCATGAAATATAAATTACATTATTTTTTAAAAAATAATTATTTATTACTAGAATTATTAATGAGTATTTTGAATATATATTCATTATTTAATTATCACATATAATGTATAATAAATATTTTATTTTTTAATAATATAATTACATAATATGATTTAATTAAAAGAGTAAATGTTGGCATAAAATAATTGTTTCAAGCAAAAATTTTTTTACCCTCCTAAGAGTCCTATGCCCTTATCAAAGACCCGAAGGTTGGATATATAGCAATTAGCCGGAATCTCAAATTTTTTGATTGATTTTATATGGATGTCCATTACTTTATCACAAATTCAACGACGAGGGTTATTTAAGAATAAATTTATAGTTGACATTAAATGGTTTGCAATATACAAGTAAAAGGGACAAACTCTCATATTATTTATGAGCAAGGGGAGCGAAACATTTATAAGAGTAAATAAAAACATACAGTAATTTAATATCAAAAGTTTTTAAGCTTTGACCAGTGGTGTTCGGATTTTTAAGTAAGTTTAATGGGTAAAAAATGAGACATTTAAACATTTGGGCTTGATCGATCGCTTTGAAATTTCAAGCCTATTTTAATTTCTTTTGTAAAATAATTTCAAGCTGTTGTAATTAATAAAAAATTAATTATAATTTGTTCATACGTAACTTTTGAAATTCTATAAAAGAAAAACATATTACTAGATTTACTCACTCCTCTTTCACAATTGTCAAAAAATAAATAAAAATTTAAGATTTTGTTGTATCCAAGAACAACTTATCCATGTGTAAAATAATATTAAACTAAAAAAATTGTAAAATTACCCTCAAGGCCATAATGTTTTACTATTATATTCTAACACGTGCACCACATGCAATGCCATGCTTTTAGCGCCAGAACTTTGAATATCTTTATCCCAAGTTAATTTGCTGTGACTGTGAAGCCTAGCTCCTTTAAGCCATCTACCTCGATTATGTCGAAGAAGCGCTTCCGGCATTATAGCTAGCTGGCTAGCCCAGTTGAACCCTTTCTCGCTCCACCGGCATTCAACTTTCCGATTTTCCCCATTCGCCAACAGTCCCACCATCATAATCAATTAATAATTTATATTACCGATCGATAAAGAAAAAGTCTATCCCAGTCTTGCGGAAAAGCCCTCAACAGTCTATTCACGTCAAAATGCTTTGTCCAATTACAATCAAGATAATTAAAATGCTTCCGGCTGTTAGCAATCAGCTGACAGGGAAATGCCCGAGCCTCATCCGGCAGTGACTGAGAGCATGGTGAGAACATCCACAGCAGAAAAGCACTCTGTCAGTAATTAATTAGAAAATTATTCTGAAGGAGACTGTTCAATTGGAAAAGAGACAAAGCGGACGCAGAAACCAACGGAAACTTAAACCATGCATTTACGTGCGTGGTCCACGATCACATGGGCTGCTGATAACTGGAGCGGAAACTCTTCACGTTTTGACAGTAAGTGTACAGAAGGTTTCAAAAAAAAAGTGAGCTGAATTATTGATGGAACTCATCTTCAATCTTCAGTGTCATCTAAGTTTTTTCCAACTTGGTAAAAGTGAGATACGCATACGCGGAATGCTGTTGATTTAGGCAAGATTCAAAGTATCAATCTTTAGTAAGAATGAGAGGGCGGGCAACCTTTGACACAATCAGTCAACCAAGCCACCAACGCAACTAGATAATATCTGTCAATGTAATCCCTCACGTTTTCCGCTGATAAACAAATCCGTGTCAGATTTGGACTTTGAATGTTCTCGATCTTTTCTCTTTTAGTATTATATTTTGAGGTCGGTTGGTTTGACTATAGTCAGATGACTCTCAAAAAACAAAGTGAGATGGCTGTCCACTGCGATGTAGGCTTTGACTGGAAATCCAATGTTGCAAAAATGGGGCTAACCATAAGACTGACAAACCCCAATAACTAGACCAAAATCGACTAAACAATCAAGGTATGGTTTACATTTATACGCTCTGACATTGGACAGGAAGTGAGCGTTATTAATTGCAGGTGGGCAATGCTCGGAGCCCTGGGTTGTGTCTTCCCAGAGTTACTCTCAGGAAACGGTGTCAAGTTCGGGGTGGCAGCGTGGTTCAAGATTGTTGTTCAAATCTTCAGTACCGCGGTTTAGACTATCTGGGGAATCCCGGCAGTATTTTAGGCCATACTGGCTTCCCAGGTATCCTCATGGGTGCAGTTAAGGGTTAGTGCATTGCCGTGGACCTCTTGTGAGGTCACATATCCTCTGTACCTGAGACATTTGCCGAACTTAAGACTTTGCCTAGTAAAGAGAAAAGAAAGGGACGAGAATAAAAATTTATTAATATATTAGTTAAACTATAAAGTTAAAAAACACTTATGAAATCTATCTATTAGATTAACAAACTTTCCATCTCTATCACTTTCCATCTTTTTTACCAAGAAAAACTTTAAGGTTGAGGAGATTAAACTGGACGGCTTGACATGTTCTCCATGTTTGGATTCTTTGTACGAGCTATCGTAACGGGAAAGAGACCACTGAAGAACCTTGCTGATCGACTCACTGACCCAGTTAACAACAATGCTTGGGCGTATGCTACCAACTTTGTACCCGGAAAGTGAAAATTTTGACTTGTTGTACACCATGTAAATTAATACATGCTTGAGTAAATACATTGAAACTTATCCAAAAGTACGTTTTCATTGAATTTGACATATTAATAGTAAGATGTAACGTAACAAACCCTTGAGCCAAGTTACATAGGGGTTTGGCCATAAATGAAAATGAAAATTTTTTAAGTCAGTCAGACAATGCTGTTCGGATTCGCAAGTCAACCAGCAGTTGGACAAATGGTTGACCAATTGTGATGATCTCGCTGCATCTAGTTTTGACAGCTATATCACCCGTTAAGAGTGAGGAACTGGCACAAATTAGTTGCAGAACAAGGTGTTACCTAATATGGTGCTGCTGTAAATTCTTTTATTGTAAAGGAAGGGAGAACTCAACCATTTGCATGCCTCTTCCAGCCACAGCAATCTGATAGTGGTTCCTGAAAAAAACCCATTACAAGAACCACCATAAATTTCCTATAACTGTAACAAAGGCTGCAATTTTAATTCACATAAATGCTCCACTGACCTGCCGCATGCTCTTGCATCCAATGCTTCTGGCTCTGGCACACTAATGATTAGATGAGCATGCTCAGTTAGTTCACCATGCTCCCCAACAAGCCAACACCTGATGCGCTGATCAAGACCGGTAGAAAACACCCAGGTCCCATCTGTCCAAATGCCTTCATCAAATAAAATCTGCTTTTAGTACAACAACAATGGCTAGGTTAAACCTTTGAGACTCAGAGGTTTGAGAAAGTTCACATTTTGTCCTTGATCTGTGATGGTGAATAGAGGTAAAAACAAATATGAAATTCACATTTCTACAGAGGACTGACTTCATACTGAAAGTGTTTTAAGGCCTACTGGGCCTCAAAGAACTGCAGTTACCAAATATGATACCAACCAGAATTAAACTACGAACCAACACCTAAGAGTTTGAAAGAATTCAAGCAGAGTTATCATTATCTGACCTTTTATAGCAGAACCATGAGCTGAGGCAATTCTATGATGAAAAAAGAATCTGATGTGATAATTCTGGGTCTGGGTCTGGGTCTGACTCTTAAAATATTCTTCCTTCTCAATAATTTCAGGTTGAATGGTTGACTTTATTGTTTCTGGGGTTAAAATTTTATTATCTAGGCCTGCTGATGACTGTGTTAACTTAAATTGAAGACAATGAAGTGCTTGATCATCACCCCCACTGACGACGTTGAACAGGAAACAATTCTCAGAACCTTGGTAGTCTATTCCTGAAAGATGGAGACAATTCACGCCGGATTGGTGTACATTATTAATAACACGTATAGGCTGTATTTCGCATATCTCAGGCAAGGAATCAGTTCTGTTTGTTTCTTTTTTTTGGTGAGCAGTTCTGTTTGTCTCTGACTTAAACAAAGTCTTATGTGTAGCTTGAGAACAGTTCTTTGAGATGCTTTCAAAATCATTTAATTCTGAGGAAGTGCCACATGTAGCATACAGCAAACCACTATTAGCTGCATCCCCGGCTTTCCCAGTTACTGAGTTACCACCAGATCTTCTCTTAGACATGCTACTGTTCAATGATCTCCAGTGCCGTCCACCTTGGCTTCCTCTTCCTGTACGTGGCCGTTTCTGACAATCAATTGACTTCTCTATATTTAGATTTGATACTTGCTGCACAAACGTTTCAACACTCTCAGTTATATCCCAAAAGGCGATACTGCCGTCAGTAGCTCCACTTATCACAATATACAGGCTGCCAATCTGGCTGTTTCCTGTTACCGGAGATTGTCAAGAAGAGCTAGCAAGTAGGACATACTGATGCATTAAAGATAAATAAAATTTTTATTTAGGCAAAATGTTAAGTAAGATTGATGTTCCTAATTGTAGTAATTAAATTTAATTGTAACCATATTAAACTCAAATGACTTGTCTTTAGCTTATTAATTCTTTTTGTTGTACTATACCAAACCTCTAGCTGAAATGCAAAATTATAGCTTGAATTTCCCTCTCTTTCCTGCTTAAAAAAATGCACATTACAACTGATCCAAACTCCAACAACAAGGATTCCACACACCCCTATTCTGTAAAAAAAAAAAAAAGGGAACAAATAGACCTATCTAACTGATAAATAGTTTAGCTTGACTTGTGAGGAATAGATTTCATGAGCCTTTGGATACACACTTCAAGACAATAAATAAGGAAAATCCTGATTCAACAATTATGCAAATTCCAATGAGGAAAAGAATGAAGAAAACTGGCCGGCAAGCTGAAAATGATGCAAATATTTTAAGGAAAAAAAAAAAGAAATAAATATAAAATTTAGCCCTAATACTTTGTAGCCAGGTAAATAACACTAATCCAAGAGAGAGAGGGATTCTTTGATACTGGAGAAAACTCTGTTTAATCTAACTCATGAATTCAAGGAAAAGAGTACCTTTAGAAGGCATACGCATAGGAACAACTGCATGCTGCAATGCTAAAACCGGTGATGGCATGGAAGCTAATAAAGCAACATCAAACCTGAAATTATAAAGGGGCAAAAGAAATTTCACGATGTATGCAGAAGTGTTGAAATTGTAATTCATAACAATCATTAACTGAAATACCAATGAGCCTGTGACTACCATAATCTATGTGGCAAAACCAGAGCCCGTAGCGCAAGTGTGGCATCCGAACAAGCAACAACAACAAAACAAACAGTTAACCTGCAACAGAGACAAACGGAAGAAATTTCTTTTCTTTAAAATAAAAAAGAAAAACAAAACAAAGAAAACAAAAGGTAGATACAATCAGAGCTTACCTGGAACCAGCACATTTAACCAGAAAAGCAGTTACAGCAAGGTATCTCCAATCGTCTTCATAATTATTCCCCAGGCCAGTTTTTGACTCTGTTTCCCCTTTTTTTGGAATAGTTGATCTGGTCTTTGCATCATTATTGAGGCTAGAAACTTTTTTGGCAGTACTCACTATTTTTTCTCTTCCTCCAGCGCTGGGACTTTTTATTGGCATATCAGTGGAGAGCCACCGGAATGACATTGATGAACACTGTTTGACCGTTGGTTTATAACCGGTTTCATATCTGTTATGCTTTTGTCCAGGGTATATTTCCTCCTCCTCATCCAGTGTCCTATTTCTTAGTAACCAAGTCGTAAGAACACGCTTTGCACCAACAGAAACCAGTAAACATGGATTTTGTTTGCTGTCTGAAGTGGCATTTTGTCCTCTTTCCAAGCCAGGCATGCCACATTCATCTGAAGCAATTATATGTGTCTTTGACACAAAGCAAATTGATCTAACAGCAGATCCACTAACATGCTCCCCGAGTAATTTTGATTCAGACCACTTCTCCATTTCAGGAGTAAACCTAAATCACCCATAATGCAATCAGATACTCACTTAGAGAGAAAGAATCATTGAGATACAGAACAAGAGAAGAACATACAGGACACATCAAAGGTATGTGTCTTTTAGAATAAATGGCATAGCATATGCAGTGTACATACAAATGCAAATGCCATAGCCCTCAGGTCAATTGTCCGAAGTTTCTCCAAGGGGAAGAAAGACAATTCTGAATGCAAAATAATGAAGCATTCTCATCATCATCATCATCATCATCAGAGCCTTTATCCCAAGAATGGGGTAGGCTATATGAATCAATATCTGAAATTGTTCTGATATTGGTTCATTTCATGAGATTGGACTAGTTTTTAAGGCTGGTTGTCCAAACCTACCGCCACCCTCCTCCTTTACCCGGGCTTGGGACCGGCTGCGTTAACTCACAAAATAATGAAGCATTCTATCACATTTTAAAAGGCAGACAACTATCAGCATACCTAGTTAACCTCACAGTTCCATCCTCACATCCAGTTGCAATCCAACTAGATTTGTCAACTAGATTTTCCACTTCATTTACTTGATCTTGCAAATTTTCAAAGACAAAGCATAAGGAATGCATCTCTCTCCCATGAAACTGTAAGTGTAAATTCTGGGGGAATATTTTTCTCCCACTTCGTGGTAACCAATGCCTATGTATATAGATAGTCTCATCCTGCCAAAAATATAGAAAATAAATGAAATGCAGAAAAACTATACAAACTCGAGGAAAGAGACATGACCAAGAATATGCTTGCCAACAGTGTCTGAAGTGTTACTAGTCAATAGTCACAGACAGGTTTAGCACATATTGGAGAATATAATTGCACAATTTTCTGAAGTTTCTCAAAGGGGGAAGGTGGAACCAATAAAAATAAACATACCTTGACATATGCAAAACAGTTCCTCATCTCTGGTACATCACCAAGGTAATAAGAATGAGGGCGCCGCCATCCCCCACAAGGAATTTGCACAACCTGCGCCAATGAACACATTTAGCAATCAAAAGGTATAACCTAAACAACCTGTGTCAAAGGAGGGGAGAGGGGGAAAGAGTACCTTCGCCTCAGTTATCAAATTCCATATTATGAAATCTGTTGATGCAAAACCAGCTGCATAGTTACAGTTTGCCAGATCATCAGCAGACTTCAAATCAGCAGAGACAGATTCAATCAAACTCAATTCTTTCACTTGTTTCATTCCTATAAATTCAAAACTTTCTTGTTCCTTGTCATATTCTAAATAGCATATGCACCCATCTGCTCCAGTCTGAAAAAGAAAGGAAAATATGAAAAGAACTAACACTTACACAAGCTTACATGTGAAGAAATATGTGTGTACATAGGCACACATGCATCAAGCCATTTTCCAAAGTCTTTCATGCATCAAGCCAAAAAATGTCATTGTGCTACACCATGATTTTCGCTTCCTTAAGGCTAATTTGATGTACATGTGAATTCCTTAATGGATAATTTTCCCTTTTCCTCAAATGAGCACGAAGAATAAAACGTACATCTTAAAATAATTAGAAATTTGTCTGTTTTATAATCTTTATAAAGTAAAAACTTCCTAGGAATCCCATGGTCCAAGAGAAAACATAAGATAAGAGTTATAATTCAAACATTTTCCTTTTACCATGAATCAGATCATACCGAGCCCATCGTTTCAGATAAAAAAAAAAAGATCATACCGAGCGAATTTCAATTTGATTGCAACTCAATCTAGCAACTGAAATGTTGGAGACACTTGAAATCCCATGAGCTCCTTTGAAATAAGTTAGTGGAGAGATCTTCACATCTGATGTTGCAGACATGCACTGCAACAGGTCTTTTGGTAAAGGAAATAGAACCAGATTACCACGCAGATCTCCACAGACCAGCACCTGCAAAAGTTTAAGTACAACATGCATCAGTTAAATAAATTATTTTTTGTATCAAAACTAAAAAATTTCTTTTTGTGCAAACAAACTGAACCAAATCAAGTTTCACATTAACATTACTTTCTTCAATGTTGAAACTAAAAAGGCTTTTCTAGTTTGGATAAAAATCTTCCATCTTAAAACCTTAGGAGAAAGCCCATTCAGATCAGCCAAAAAAACAAAGAAGGGTAATGCCTACCTCTTCCTCAAATGATACATCCAAACACATTATTCGTATTCCAAAACTCGAAGGGAATTCCGCTATAAGGGATATTCTTCCAGCATCTTGACAAACAGATATGGAGGGGTCATATAACCTCCAGAGCTTCAAAACTCCTCTGGGATCAGTGGTGAAGACATACCTAGACAACAGAAATGACGATATTTCAAAATTGTCTACATCTTCAAAGTAAAGCATGAAAACTAAGATGTCTCACAACTGACAATGCCAGAGTATCAGCAGGAAAATTACAGATTCTACATTTGGCAATGTGGTATAAGAGCTGATCACTTCGTTACCAATCAGATCATTATATTAGCAAACCAGCAATTCTCATTTGCCTTATCCAGCAAATGGAATCTATAAATGAGCCAAACAACAAAGAAATTGATTTAAGATTCACAATCAAGCATGTAGGTTTTACAGCTCAGGCGATCAAATCAAGATAACATCAGATTAATAAAGAAAAGCAATTACCTACATCCAAGTGACTTACACCAGTAAGTTCCTAGGAGTTGCCTCTCTGCTCCAGCTGACCAAGTAAAGGTGAAGCCCACTTCAGGCGAGGAGGGATCACCAGTGACTGCCACAATTGTCATGTTTCCTTTACCATCTCCAAGAGCAACCCAATCATCTATACCGCGATAATTTTCAGAAAGGTTTTTGGACAACAGATCCATACAAACAACTGGAACCTCTCCGATGACATGGATTAGTTCAGTCCATTTGACATCCCCTGTCTCAGATAATAGAACATGGTACAGATAACCATGATTTGTGGTGACATAAATGGTATCTTCACATTTAAAATACAAGGAGCGCACATATTCACTTTTGCTGCAATAATAGGAACCAACAATCCCAATTGACCACAAGTACAAAATAACCAGACAATACAAAAATGAAAGAAGTAGAGCAAAGAATACTAAAAGCATGGGGGTAGAACATAAGTTTGTGAGTTGTGTGACCCACAAGGCACAAGTTTTAGGCCCTTTGATAGAGATGTCCTAGCAACCACTAGACAGTCATCAGCACAATACAGTAGATACCAGCACCATAACAGAAGATCTGGTATTTTTGTGGCATCTTAAAGAGGTATGGACGTGATAAACCAATCAGAGCTAAGAGCTTGAGAGAGGTGTTATATAGGAAAACCTACTTGTTGCCACGTATGACCTATCTTAAAGGTATTAAAAACCTTTATTTAGTGTAGAAATTGAGGTTCTTAATTGATGAGAACATAGTAACAGAATCTTGGCATCATCGTCAATGCT
Organism: Heritiera littoralis; assembly: GCA_031772115.1. Taxonomy (NCBI): domain Eukaryota; kingdom Viridiplantae; phylum Streptophyta; class Magnoliopsida; order Malvales; family Malvaceae; genus Heritiera; species Heritiera littoralis. The sequence goes on from JAPDPK010000004.1 coordinate 5,256,049, forward strand.
TAAAGGCAATGTGATGGAAACTTTCTATTGTCCATTGAACAATTTTACCTGTCCATGAGTCCACACTCCATTGAATTTGGGATGTGAATAGTGCTTATCTGTGCTCCCTCAATAATATGTTTGGAGTCAGCATCTCCCTCCAAGTCCAATGTCGTATAAACAGAAGTGTGCAGCTGATGAACTTTAATTGAAGAGTCAAACCCAGCAGTAACAAGAAGTGAAGAGTTCGGATCATATAAACATCGCCATATGCCTCTTCCTCTGCACAATTAAAAGTATGCTAATTATATGATACAAAAATATTAGTTTGATCAGATTTAGGCTAATTCAACAGAAACTTCCTCCCAAAATTACCACAGTTTCAATATAAAAGGTCACAAAGAATATCAAAAAAGAAACAAACTCAAGCACAAAAATCGGGAATTACAACTTACATATGTTCCTTAATAATCCTAAGCTGCTTTCCATCCAGACCCCACACACGACATGTGCAGTCCTCACCAGCAGTAATAATTAACTGACAGAAACCATGGGAAATCAGTTTCTGATAGAGAAATCCATGATTCAAAAACCAAGCTAGGAAACACATTAATTCCAGATGCATCTTAGATGCCAAATTTTGGAATTTGTAAATAAGGAAATCAAAAACATACTAGTTTTTTAGCAGAACAAGTTAAAAGGTCAGAGATATTATTTTCCTAGTTCTCCATTCTTAAATTTTACATATACCAGAAAGAATAGAACAGGAACTAGTCCACCAGGACAACATGAATCTTACAGAATGGGAAATACAGCAGTCCCAAATCCGAGCACCATGGCCAAAGAGCACAGGACCAACAACCTCCCGTTTGTCATCACCATCATTCTGTTGGACACGAATTGTCCAGATACGAGCACTGTATGGATCAAGAAAGCATATTAATGCATTAAAAAACTCCAAGAATAAAGTAAAACAATAAAAACAAAGGAGTTAAAAAACTTATTCACCTACGATCATCAGAGACAGAAACAAGTTTGGCTCCACAAGACGACCAGACAATCCGAAATATCGAACCTTCATGTCCAACAAGTCTACATAAATGAACAGCTTTATACTGCTGATCATGACACTCGACAAAATTGGAGTTTGAATTGCTTAAATCCATGCAATCTTTCACTGGACTTTTGAAACTTGGAGAATCATGTTGACAAATGACTTTCCATACTATTATCTGCTCAAAGTCATTTAGTTAATAAGAAATCACTTAATATTAGTGGTGCATTAGAACTGAGGCTAACCACTACAGAGTGTAAACCTATATGGATGTTAACAATGATTACATTACGACTACAACAATGGTTCAACCCCGTTTAACATGTTATTGGACCATACGTGGGTCACACGTTTGAGGTATGAGTTTGGTAAAATCTTAAATAAGATCCAAAAAAATTATAATTTTCAAAGTTAAGGGATCTTTTTTTTTTTTTAACTAAATCAAAAAAGGAACTTCCAAGAAGGTCAAAGCGTTACAAGAAAGAGAAGTAAGGAAAGACAAGCCACCTCATTATAAATTGTACCAGAAGCAATTCGAAGAGTCTCAAGATTGTCACCCCACAATCGCATAGAATACAGAAGGCACCTATCTACATATGAAAATGTGCAAGAAAAAACGTTACAAAAAATAATCTTTTTCAAAAAATAATCCATAAAAACTAAAAAAACTTCCACAACTCCACAAAACAAGAACAAACATGAAATGGTGAACTGGGTATATAAAAATTCCACAATTCGGATACAACTAACCTGGAGATTGAACTTGAAGAACCAAACTAGACTTTAGCATATCCCAAAGATGGACAGAATTGTCACTACAGCCAATAGCGAGACAATGGCCCTAGAACCCAAAACAAGAACAAACATTAGCAATTAAAAGAACTGAAACTTTGAAAACACATTCAAACTTTAAGCCATTGAAGTCAAATCCAAATGCGCAAAAAATATTTTACCTTTAAGAGCAAAACGTCTAAAACCCAGTGACTAAACCTCGGCAAAGAATGAATTAAACTCAAGTCCACGAAAAATTCCGGTTGACTCTGGGAGTTTGACTTGGACACAAATTTAAAGCTTAAGTTGAATAACTTTACTCTCTTTTCACCGCAAACAACAACCTTATAAGTTAACGCATTATCAGGTAACCCAGAAATGATCCCATGTACGCGAATGCCTTCAAAGACCTGAAAAGATTTTATAATATTTGCTGATTCTAGATCATAAAGGAGAACTTCAGAACCGGAACCTGATTTAAACAGAGGAAACAATTACATAATTTTAAATAATAATAAGAAAAAAGAGAGAGGGCGGGAGGAGGATTTCTGATGGAAGAAAAGTTTTACCAGCAAGGAGATACGGAAGGGAAGCGAGGTGAGAGGGTAGCTGAAGAAAACAGAGGGCTGAAATTTCTCCGAGGTATTGGCTGCTACGTATATTCCACTGGCTGTGTTTCAGCTGCGAGACCGCCATAGTTTAGAACTTGGGAGTGGAACTCGAAACAGATTTGAAGTTACGAAGATTTTGCTTTCTAACGAACGATTTCATGGGCTTTAAAAAGGCTAGACTTGCCCGCTTAGTAGGGTTAGCCCAATCCAGAAAGAACGAAGAACAAAAAAAATACGGATGCGGTGAGCGTGGATCGAACACGCGACCTTCAGATCTTCAGTCTGACGCTCTCCCAACTGAGCTATCCCCGCTTGCTGTGTTTTGTTGTCATATGTATATTATTTTTAGTAAAATAATTGAGTTCTATAAAATAGGTTTCCGTGTTTCCCATAGTTGTCTTGTCCATTGCGTGTAATTATTGATTACCTTCATCTCTCCGGCTCGACTCTGCTGCATTGCCATGGGAAAGATCCCATCTTTCAAGGACGAGTTCACATTCGGTTTGCTTCCCTAAACCCTCTCCTATCTTCTTCTTCATAACAAAAAAAAGTCCTTTTTTTTTTCTTTCTTAGTTTAACGTTATTTAATTTAATTTATTCTTTCTTCTAAATTGAATCGCAGACCAAAGGCTCGAAGAATCCCGCGATATCATTGCCAAATATCCCAATCGTGTCCCCGTAAGTTTTCCGAATCATTCTGATTTTACTTTTTGGTCAAACTTTTTTTCTCTGTTTCATTTTTGTTTCCGTGTAAATATCAGTAATTATTTGTGTTTCCAAATTCTGCCTCTAGGATTTTGCCAGTAAGCTAATTTTTTTAAAAGATATGAATTAATTTACAAATTTAATATGTTGGGTTAGTAATTTATTTGTTACAATTGTTGTCAAGAGTTAATACCATCTATAGATTAAATGAACTTAATCCCTTTTGCCTGTCCATGGATACGGCTTATATGAAAAAAGAATTAGCTGGTTATGGCTAAAAACAGTGATCTGACATTTTTCTTCTCATTTGCAGGTTATTGTGGAAAGATATTCAAAAGCAGATCTTCCTGAGATGGAAAAGAAAAAGTAAGTTTCTGCGTTGGCCAACAACAATTTGTTCTTATCAACCATTCAACTGTATGCATTTATTGTCTTTTACCTTAGAATTCTTTGTTAGGAATCTCTGAGAAAGGCTACTAATGATGGATTGATGGGTACTCTTTCTTAACTTTGTGTATTATCAAGATTTTGGCATTTTGAGTTGTGTAGATGAAAAGATCCAAAGTGGGAAACCAAGTTCTATAATTGCTATTCTCGTCTTATCATTCAGAGCATTCCCACATTTAAACTTCAGTCTTGAGTAGATGTCAAAACTTTTGAGTCTCTTGTTAAAAGATGAAATGGCAGAATAAATTTGTGCCACACTGTTTCATTTGTAGGTATCTGGTTTCTCGGGATATGTCTGTTGGACAATTCATACACATCTTAAGCTTGAGACTTCGTCTGACCCCAGGAAAAGCACTCTTTGTGTTTGTCAAGAATACTTTACCCCAAACTGGTAAGCCATGCTAAAGATTATTTGCCATATTTCTTTTATATGGCTCTGTTGTGTCTAGCATTTTCTGAGACTTCATCTACAAAACTGTGTTTGCAGCGACTCTTATGGATTCTGTCTACGAATCTTCCAAGGAGGATGATGGATTTCTGTATATGTGTTACAGCAGCGAGAAGACCTTTGGTTGTGCTGCTAATCAGACTTTTCAACTGTAAGCTTGGTGCATAACTGTAAAATCCCTTGGTTCCCCTCCTTTCTCCCAATTATGGATCTTGAACGTTGAAGCTCAGCCTGGTATTTTGGTGTTGTAGCATCTGTCAAGTGTCAACCATATCATTCATTGTGTAAATCCTTGTATCATTCTGCAAGTTAATGCTATCAGTATTTATGAACTGGCATGCAAATATGTAATCTTGATGTTAAACTTCCAGTTATTTCATCTAATGCATCCAAGTGGTACTTTGGGAAATCATACATCCCTTTTGCGTGTGCACATTTTGACCTCTCAACTCAGTTTCCATGATACTGGTTTTTGTCTATAAAGCTAAGGTGGTGTAATGGTGAAGGGCTCTTGAACGTACTATAATATATATATATATATATATATATATATATATATATATATATTTAAAAATGGTTTTTCCGACAGAGCATTCTCAGATCAGCTTATGCGCATTTTCAAACTAATCTTTTCTTGGATGATCTTAAAAACGCATTCCTCGTATCAGATTTGTGCATTTAAGAAAATTAATTTTTTTGGATGTTAACCTCTCAAGACTTGAACTTTGAATTTAGTCTAAAAAACGGCACTTGCTTACTAAATGATCCAATTTTTAAGGTTCAAAACGTGCCATATTATGCGGTAAGATATGTGGTATGATTTGTTATAAGGGTTCTGCATGTAACATTAATACTAGACAAAAACGATCATGCTCTTCTCGTATCACTTTGATTTCGGTTTAGCCAAGATAAATTTTCATTCAGTTCCAAAGTTTATTTAGTGGAATTTAACATTGATTCAAACAAAGCCAAATTTAAGTCACCACAAATCTAATTAATTGTTTTATTGCATCAATTTTTTTTCCTTTTAGAATATCAAAATAAGAGAGGAATTATTTACAACATAAGAGCAGGGAACAAAGACAAAAATAAACAAAGCACATATGATGATAAACCAAGAACCTTTAAAAGCATACACGAAGAAAATCCAGAATCTTCAACTTTGTAAATGGTTTTTTTCAGAGTGAAATCATAACAAGTAATAACACACTAAAAAACGTCGTCCATACTCCAGAACGATCCTTTTCACCTCAAAATTACCAGGTTGGGCAAATGTTATCATCCGAAATAGCTAAATAAGAAAAGCGAACACAACAAGGACAGTTTCTGTAACTAGCCAAGAACACAGGCCATTAATGGAATCTTCTCCATCTATTGCCGGCACTTCTGAGAAAACCATAGCAAAACTCAAATCAACTTGGCAAATACTTCTAGGTTATTTCCAAGAAAAGTTAAGACCTTCCTTGCACCAAACACCGTCTTACAGCAAGGTTTTGGCTTATCACCTATGAAAAGAGTTTCTGACTTCCCCCCTTCTTCCATACGCCCCGTGCAGGCAATCCTCCAGTAGAGTTTGGGACACCATATAACTTGTTATCTACTCGTTCAGGATCAAGGTCTGGCTCAGAATTCTTTATATCCAATAGTGCAGCCACTGATCCATCACCAAGCCGCACTCGGTGAAACTTTGAAGTTTTCTTGCGTTGCTTGCTACCACCACCCTCATCCCTGGGTCCGACTTTAGCAGATAAGGAATCATTTTGGGCCCCAATTTTTATTGAGGGCTGAGAATTCAGTTCCACCTTTTCATCGCCGATTACCTTTGATTTGCCCTTGGCAGGACGGTAACCATCCTTTGATAGCTCCTCCGCCTGTTCTTCAGAAGGCTTATAACTTGACTGTAATTTGCGGCCACTGCTCATAATACTGTCAGCCAGAGTATCCTTAGAATTACTGCCTGCAGCATCCAAAGACTTTACTTTCCCTTTTTTAGAGGCATTATTATCCTTCAAGCAGACACTGCCTTGGGCCGCTCCATTCTCTGGCAGACCATTGCTTTGGAAACTAGCATTGTAGGTGTCAATTAGCTCTTTCTGCTTCTGAGCATCAGGGCAGAGTCTAGCCAGCTCAAGAACTAGATGTGACAAGCCATACTGTTGTACATAATCTAAATATCTGTCTGTTCCTATTAAGCCCTGACGATACTGTCCAGATATTTCTTTAAAAGAAGTGTATTTTTCTTCATCATATTCAAGAGCAGCTCGCATCTTTTCCACCAAAGATTTGTTGGCTGTTTGAACATCTTCCACATTCCTCAGCACCTGGCTGCTTGAAGACTGCTTGTGCCTTTGTTGTGCTGCAGAAACCGGTGGAAAATCAGAAGCTGATGGTTCTGAGTATCCACCATCAGCAAGATTTGGAGCTGATGAAGAGTGGCTAATCCTACTTGTGTTACCTGATCTAGTTCGAGACCCAGATGACATTAATATATCTGCTGTAGTGGGTCGACCCTGAGTTGAACTTGCATGGCTCAACTGTGCAAGTCCATCACTTGGACCAAGTGATGTTACAACTGCCATGTTTGTTGCTGGTCTAACCTGACTTGAACTACTTGATGTTTGCAGGGGCCTGCAACTTGCCGCTGGCCATGCAGCTTCTAAGCTGCGTTTAGACTTTTGTTGGCTGGTGCTGGGAGCCATGGGGAGAGGAGGAAATGAAGATTCTTGCAAAGATGCACCCCTAGAGCCCCTCCCCAATGCTTGAAGATATCTTGAAGATGATTCAGAATCTGTTGTAGATAATAATTCAAAAGGCTGAACAAGTGGATCAATATCATTTGAGTCTGAGACCACCTGCGCAGTAGATGATGCTGGCAGATCGGCTGTCCCCCCCAAACTTGCCTCAATGGCCATTGAAAGTTGATAGTCATTATCAGAAGGCTCGCGATGAAATGTTCGTCCCCTTCCACGACGATTATCTTCATTACTTCGACGATATCGAAAGCTTGTTGGTATCTGAAAAAATGTACAATTAATTAACAAAACCAAGTGGATACGCATCAGTGAATGAATTAAGGAAAACTCAAACTTATAGGAGTCCATTAATTAGACTAATGATACATACTTGTAAAGCAGCATTTCGCTGTGCACGAGACATGCGACCTCCATGTTCAATAGTATTATGCCTCTGAAAAGATAAAAGTGAAAAATATAAGAACTGAACTATGCAAAGAAAATACTCCAATAATAAAAAAGAAAAACAAAACTTGTATGCTCCTATAAGTCACCTTCAGTTCAGCTTCAGACGGAAAGACAATAAACTTTTTAGCAAGGCAAGCCTCATCCTCACATAGGTAATGATCTCGGCGAAAATGAATCTGCGGCAAACAATTTTCAAATTCCATTTCACTTTACAAGCAAAAAACAGTGGAAAAGCAAAAGAAATATACAAGTCATCTTGCCTCAAGGTCGTCATAGTTCTTGTAATATTCATATTGTCCTGGATGCTGTCTGCATTGAACATTGAACATGCAAAAATAAGTCCATTAGTTTCAAATTGAATTCTAAAAAATGGGTACCATGAATAGCCTAGTACCTTTGACATAAATGACATGTATAGTGCTCTGTGGACATGTGTGAGTATAACTCATTATCCCCATAGAATGGGGTCTTGCAGAATTCACACATTGGATGCCCCATGAAACCACATCTCTCACTCTCAGTTCCATCCACCTCAGAGTCACCTGTGTTTATATGTTGATTTAGCTGTGCTCTATGATATAGCTTTTGTTCACAAATAAACACCTACATCGTCCAAAGGCAACCAGTGAGATAATCAGTGCATAAATGCATACACAAATTTTTGCCTATGAACAACGGATTTGTCAAAACAGCACAACACTACACTACACAAGGGTCATATTTCATTAGAACTGTTATATATAATGTCAAATATATTAACCCAACCTTTCTTCCTTCCAAGCACAGGTTGCACATAATCAATTTATGCCTATGAAACAAATGACCTTTCAACTGTTCAATGTTCCTAAACTTTCCCCGCCGCTTCACTCCATCATTGGGCTGATCTTCCATCTTGTCACACACACTACATGAAAGCCTGCACATTGCCTTGATCATCCTGTAGTGATCAAGATCATCGAAAAACGCTTGTGTATCCTCGTGGTACCAGTACGAACCCAACCGTCCTTCTCTTACTTCAGATGGCAATACAGAAAAGTCATTGATCATCCTCGTGTAATCCCCTAAAGCCTGGCACAAAACTAATTATATATAAAAGATTTTAAAAAAAAAAAAGTAACAGACTAACTTGAACTTGGCTTTGATTTAGCGATCATCATCCTCTAATAAAGATTCGGAAGAATTAGCGTTATATCAGACAAAAGCAATAACGAACGCAATAATTACAATAATATCAATCCGAAATTGAGATTGGCGACAAGACAGAATAAGGGAAGCCCTAACCTTGGTAACGAAGATGACGTTGGACTCAGTCTTGCAGATGCAGCAGCGGCGATCGTTGCAGATGAAGCGTAGACGAGCGACGCACGTTGAGCACACATCCCGATGACCACACGCGCCGTAGGCAACCCATTCCAAATTATCGGCACAAACCGCACAGCTGTCGTCCATTTTCGCAGCGATAGATTGGAAACCGGTAAAAGATTAAATTCTAGGGTTTCTTTCTGGCAGAGAGAAGTAATCTTTTTTTAGCGGAGAGAGACGTAATCTTATACAATAATTTTTCTTTTTTCGGTCATCCATCTTATATAAATATATAAAATCTAAATTTTTGACAAACCTTCTCAAAAAAATTGTTTTTCGACAAACTAAAATATTCGACGGTTTATTATAAGATAAGTATCTATATAATTTTAAATCACTTATCTACTTCAACTATAATTTTATGTCACTTGTCTATTTTTTTTTCTTTATATTCAAATATACTCTCCATATTTTTCACAAAATAGAATTAAACTATCAAATTTAATTACATGAAAGTAATCTTAAATGTTTTAAAATAATATAATTAATTATATTTTCGTTAAATTCTTTAATTTCTGTCACTCTTACACAATAATAAAAATTAACGACGTTAAAAAAATTAACAGAAACATTTTTAATTATGTTACTTTGAATGTTTAAGATTGATTTTCATATAATTAAACATTAAGTGTATAATTCTATTTTTGTAATAAACGTGAAAGACATATTTTGATATTAAGTATTTTTTATAAAGAGGATTAATATCTATAAAATTTATATATTAATATCTAATACACCATCATTGAAATTTTTTTACTTCACTGATGATATATAAAATAATAATCCAAAAATTAAGTTTTTCATAGTGTGTTAAAATTAAGATCCTAGTTTGTTAGACACAAAATTAGAAGTGCACTGATTCCAGCTAGATGTGATCAGTTTTATGTTCAAAAAAACGAGTTTGAAGTACAATTATGTATATAAAAAATTAGCATCTTAACAATTTAAAATTATATTAGTTTTAATTTTTGTTTTTTATAATTTCGATATAATTGAATATTGAAATTTTTTTTTGATTTTTTCTGTCAAGTTAAAAAATATTAAAGTAAGATCAATCATCTTTTTTGAAAAGATTTTATCATCGAATTATGGAAAGAATTTATATATGATACACTTATAGTATATAGTTTTTATACACTTTTAATCAATAAATGACAATACTTTATTAATGAGTAAAGCTTAAAAGTACAAAACACTTAAAAATAAATTTAAAAACTTTATCAATATTTATTTTTAAAAATTTTACTGATAATATATAAAAATTATACATTATTAAAATATCATATATAAACTATTATGAAAACCCTATATTGACCCTATCAATATATTAACGTAAAGCATCGTCATAAAACATTACAACCAACAAGCTAAAGCATATTACTGACTAAATTCTGTTTATTCCGGACGATATCATGCTTCAATAATTAATCATTTTCATTTTAATTATTTAACCTCTAAATTGACATTTAACTCATCAATACTAATTATGATAGTATAGATGATACACAATACATATTGATACATGACAAAACCTAACTTAATATTCAGGTAAGGATTTTAAAGATGATAATATTGACATATAATCCAGTAAAAAAAAAAAGAAGCAATGTTTACTTTTCTCAAAAAAAAGAAAAACCCTTTCTGCAAGAGTTAAATTTGAAAACAGGCGGATTGGTGGTTCAAAACGTATGCGTTTTTAGATGGGTATAACTTCTCTTCCTGTAGTTGATGATTTTTCGTCTTTCTCTTCAAACGAAAATCCTTTCTTCCTCTCTGTAGCCAGACCGGAAAATTTAAACAATAGCCAGATTCCGGCAAGACGCCGCCGCAGACCACCGTGAACATCCACCGTAATAATGCCAAAATTTCCAGAACAGTCTGCCTTGCTTCCCTCGCTACAAATCTAAACTTAGATTTCTTTAAATCTGAACTGAAACTCGTAGATCTACCTAAAAAACTAGATATCCGACTGCCTAATAAAACTCCTCAAACCCAGAATATTGCGTACTAATTTGTTCTTTTTTTTTTTTAATTTCTCTTGTGTATATTTTTTTGCTGAGTAAAGGAACCAAATAAACACAACAACATTTAGACTTTGTTTGGTACAGTGGAAAGAAAAAAATAAGAAAAGAAAATTAGTTAATCAAATGATTAAGTTATAAAGTAAGAAAATTGTTATGAAATTAATAAGTTGTTTTCTTTAAAAAAAAAATTCTCTTTTGTATATTGCTGATTATGTGTGTTGGGTATTCTCAGCTAATATTTTCTGTGTACCCTCTCGTAATTGTGTGATTTCTGATGATGGTGTCCTCCTTAATGCCTAATGCTAGATCCATTTTATATATCTGTGTTCACGTTTATTGACATTGAATCACTGCATGTATTTATCCTTTTCCGATTTATCTTAGATTATTCTTGCTATTTCCGTATCTTAGCTTAGTAGACAAGAATACCCAAACAAAAAACAAAAGTAAAAGATTGATTCGAATATAAAATTATTCTAAATTAGATGGGGACTAAAGTTGTATTTTTTTTAATTTGAAAATAGATTAATACTATAATTTGACAAAAAGAAATATTCAAATTAGGAGTCTACTTTCTTGCAGACCAAGCAAATTTAACGCAGTAATAGAATTGTCTGTTTGGTCTATCGAAGGCGGCTAATGGCCGCCGACGACCACAATAATAAAAGTAGCAGTAGTTTATATTTAAAGGAGTTAATAATTGTAGCGATAGATGAACCATATGTGAACGTGTTTGGTTTATGTTTATTATATTTATTTTTTAAGTTTAGCAAATAATCATGAATGAGTATATGTTTTTTTCATTTATGTTTGCGAGTAAAATTTTTAAAGTTTAATTAAAACAGTTTGTTTAATTAAATTTGTTGTTTGATAATAATAATTTTTTAAAATTACATATTTATTCGTAAGTCATTTTAACACATAAATATGATTGTTTCTATGCGTCATATGCACAGAGATGCAAATTTCGGTGCGGACTATTTAGCGAATATAGCGCATGAGAGCTCCTTTGATATCTGTAAATTAGATCTTCCTCATACAGGTCTACGTCAATGTCTCCAGCCTGATGTAATGGATATTGGGATGACCCGATATTGTATTTCTTTAAGCAGATGTTCTGCTCGGAAGCATAAAAAGATTTTGGTAAAAATTATAAAAAGATTTTGATAAAAACTATATATGTATATGATAAAAATTAATTTTTTTTTTTGTATTTGATATATCAACAAAAAATTTAGTATGAAATTTTTATATTTTATATGACATAAGTATAATTTTACATGATACGAACATGAATTATATATATGAATTGCCCAATATACAAGTGTTGAATTACATATATGAACTGCCGAATCTACAAGTGTTGAATGGGTGGAATTTAAAATTCAATCTGCCATTAATTTACTATAAATAATTCTTACAATTTATTTAGTATTGATTCATGAAAAATGTAGGAGGATTAAATTTCAAACTTCATAATTACCATTGAAATAAATGGAAATTATTAGAATGATGGATTCCTATATCTTAATTCTTTAAACTCAAATCAACTCTTCAATTCAATCCCTTTATTTTTTTTTCAAATAAACTTAAATTTGAAACAAATATGAATAGGTTAATTACTTATATACGGTCCATAGAATTTTTAGTTTTCGCAAAAACTAGTTAAGAAAAAAAAATATAAAATAGTCTTTTAACCTAATTTATAAAATTAAAAAAATTACTCTTAATATATAAAAATAAACTTATATACATAAATAAAAAGTTTTACTAACTAATGTAATTAGAATATTTTTTAAGTTTAGATATAAGTTATTTAATAATAATTTGTATTAAATACAATACTTGATAATTTTATTAATAATTCTAATACCTTGATAAAGAAATATTATTTTATATAAATAATTTTAAACAATATTCGTTGTTCAAATCCATAAAATAAAAAAAACATAGCACAAAAAAATGTTTATTTTGAAAAAAAAATGAAATTTTGAATTCAAAAAAGAGGAAAATTTAACTTATATCCACGTCAGCATGACACATGGCAATTTTATGCCACGTCACTGGTCCACCTGACATTATAATCCACGTCAATGTTCAAGTGGCATGTCACTTGGACAAGAAAAATAGACATCACAGCTATTTAACGATTATATCCTTAATTCTATTATTTTATAATATTTAGGTTTAACATGTTAAAAATGAAACTTAATGTCTTTATTTTCATGCAATGATACATTGAGGGTTTAATTGCATATTTTGATAAACGTAGGGGATGTATTTAGGTATTAAGCCTTAAAAAAAAGAGAAAATTTAACTTATATCCACGTCAGCATGACACGTGGCAATATTACGCTATGTCACTGGTCCACCTGGCATTATAATCCACGTCAATGTTGAGGTGGCATGCCACTTGGGCAAGAAAAACGGACATTACAGCTACTTAACAATTATGTCTTTAATTCTATTATTTTATAACGTTTAGGTTTAACGTATTGAAAATGAAACTTAATGTCCTTATTTCTATACAATTATACGTTGATTGCTTAATTGCACATTTTGATAAATGTTAGAGATGTATTTGGGTATTAAATATAATATTTACAAACACATGTGTCATAACGTCTAGGTCTGCGAACCTAACCCGTTAGACTTTAATATCAAGGAGTCGCCACCAACCATTCAAATCTAAGGTGTGATTGGTCACCTACTCTTGTCTAAGGATAAGGCATGGTCTACATTTAAAGAATCTAGGGTTCGTGAGTACGGTTACGTGTGGAGAAGGATTAGCACCCCCACGACGCCCATTCTAAAATAGTACCACTTAGTTCTAAGTTTAGTCTAAATTTGCCTTTATGTTTGTATTAGTTTTGATAATTAAATATTGGGAAAGTTTCTAAGACTATTCCATCAATCTGGCTCAAATCTTAGAAACTCCCCTCACCTCAAGATGTTCAAGGAGTACCAATCGACTTTCTTGAACTCCATCGTCGGATTGATTGAGTATATTATGGAATTCTTATCTTTAAATATTTTCTAATCTTATTCTTCTTATTGTATTATTTTAATTCTATTATTTTATATTTTTTTAAAAATAAACATGACATATAGGTTATTGACAATTCTTCTTAAGTATCCCATCAATCTGGCTCAACTCAAGAAGAATCCTCTCACATAGAAATTCCAAGGAGTACCAATTGACTTTCTTAGAATTTCATCATCGGCATATGTCATACTTACTTCCTTTATTATCATCCCATGACCTTATTATGGCATTATTTTATATTTTTTATTCTCGATTTATTATTTTATTTTATTTATTATTATTATTATATCTTAAAACGAACATGAATTATGTTTTCTTGAAAATTCTCCTTAAGTATTCCATCAATCTGGCTCAACTCAAGAAGAATCCTCTCACCTAGAAAATCCAAGGAGTACCGATTGACTTTCTTGGAGTTTCATCCTCGGCATAATTTTTATTTTTTTTTTATTTTTGTATATATTTGATATATCCATTCTTAATTTCATTTCAATCCTAATTTTAACATAAGAGAAAAGAAAAAAAAGGCAAGTAAATAAATAATACATCAAATATACAAATCTCAACATAATCAAATTATATCATTTATAAGCATCCAAGTCAAATCTTTCAAATTAATTTTCTTAACTTTATATTTTGATTTTGCCTAAACTATTATTAAATGGGATACCTAAAAATATTAATAAAAATAAGGATCACGTGATTCTTACCTTACTTGGCAAAAAAATATTTAATGGCAAAAGCCTTCACACCTTTATTTTCCTGATAGCTAAATATCAATTTCCTCTGCCTCCTTTCGACAACGCACAACAGCAGAACCGATGTATTGAGTAGCAGTGCCAATCGCACAGCAAAAGGCAAGACACGATGGTGATTTGGTGATGCAAGAGGGGATGACTCGACAAGGCAAGAATTGGAGCAATGGCGTGAAAACTTGGATAGTGACGCAGTGCAGCAGGTGACGATGTGGGTGAAACAAGGTGGGACGCTGATGCAAGAATGGCACTACTTTCTCTGCGTTTGCTTTCCTTGTTTTCAAGTTTTCTTTCCTCTAAATTCTCTTTCCCGCATGTCCTCTTGCCATATTTTCTCTTCACACATAGCTCTTCCTTCCTCTATTTTAACGAGTAACAGCAGCAGCTCTCTTGGCGTGCAACGGGTAGTCTATCTCTCCTATTTTAACGTTGTAGCAGCAGGTATTAAGGTAGATTACAACAACAACTTGAGGTAAAGTGTAGGCAGCAACAGTAGCAATGATACAGGGATAGAATGGTGGCAGCTGGACATAAGCGATGGTGCGACGAGGCAAGGACCGGACAGCTGGAACTTGCAAGGGACAAACACCGATTCGGTTTTGTTGATGAGAAACAGAGGTTGAATGGTACAGCTGTAAGGTGCTTAGGAGTGCGGCAACAAACTTGGTGTAGAAGCAGAACGAAGCTATGATGAATATGATGAGTAGGGCAACAGCAAAGGTGGCGGTGCTCAAGCGGTGCGCGAGATAGATGCAGACACAATTATTAGATGGTGGAAGACTGGAACTGCAGCAGCGTTCTGGCGATGGAGCAACAACTAGCAAGAGTCAAGTACAAGTAGAATTCAGAAGCTTCGGCCAGTGCAGGTCTGGTAGGAGTTTTTTTATCAAGGCTGAGTGCAAGAGTTAATGATGGTGGTCCGATTGAGTGTTTGATTGTGTATTTTTTTTCTCCTATGGAGTCTTAACCCTTTTTTATAGTAAAAAATCTAACTAAGTCCCAATACAACTCTACTTTCTATCACTTATCTTTTATTTTTCATATTTTATCTATTTAATTCTTATGTTAATCCTAATCTAACTCTACCAAATTTAATATTAATCCATATAATTATCCTAAAAAAATCTAATTATCCTAATTATCTAATCCTAAAATTAATTTTATTTTTATTTCTTTTTATCTTTTCTCTCTCTTTTCCTTTTTTTTTATTCCTAAATCCTATTTTAATTTTAATTTCCTAATTAATGTTAATTCTAAATCTAAAAATTCTAATTTAATTCTAGCCTAATTCTAAATTGTTAAATTAAAATACAAATGTCACCCAACCCAATTAATTATTTATACAAATTAAGATCTCGGACAAAATAGGGTGTCTACAACATGTTTGTAAACATAAACTAAAGACATATAATATAAAAAAAAATAGAAAACGAACATAAGAATAATGACATTTATTCATGTTCAACTTATTTATACTTCAATTATTATTTAATGAAATATCATACACCTTCAGTAAATTATATTGAGATAGTTTATTAATCAATAATTGTAATAAAATATTTATTTTTACCCAATAACACGTAGATCAGCTGGCAGGAGTTGTTCTAGCTTAACCAGAGGTCTCGATTTCGAGCCATGGGTATGCAATTGTGTTAAAACTCTCGAGGGAGAACTTTGTCGCCCTTTGTGTCTTGTCCGGCTCGAATTTGGATTAATCCTATATCAGAATAGTGAAAGAATACTAGGTGATTTTGATAAAAAAAAAAGTAAAATATTTATTTTTAAAACTTATTAATTAAAGTTCATTAACATTTAACGGCATATAAGATTTATATAACAATATTAAATAAGTACAACTTTTTTTTTTATGCAAAAATAAGTACAACTTTTGACATCAAGAATTTGACCCCACAAAAAAAACAGACATCAATAAAAATAAATTGATTGACAATAACAGGAAGTAACATTTATTTATCCTCGATTATTTTCTTGGTAAAAAAACAAGCAATGAGGGTTAACATTTAACAGGAAATGAAAGCTAATTCTTTAATCAAAATCACAAGTAATCCACAATGGTTCGTCAAATTCGCCGGTAAGTTGCACTCCGGCATCATTTCCCAGGCACAAACGCCCCATATCCACCTCGGCCCCAGGATGCCACGCTGGCGTCCCATTCTCGTACCCATTCGACGTCAGCCTCCTTAATCCACTCCCATCCAACCTCACCACATACAGATCGCCGTACGGCTGGAATTGGTTGGGCCACGACACCGGCTCGGCCGTCACGCCTCCTATATTCGTCGTGAACACCAGCCACTCTCCGTCCTGGCTAAAACACACGTGGTTAATCCTCTCCCTGTCCACCTCACTCGACCCTTTCGCCCCCGCCACGCAAATCCTCCTAAGATCTGAGCCGTCGGGATTGATCACGTAAATGCTAAAGGCTTCAAGATTATCCGGATTATGCATGTTGGATGAAAACGCTATCAGATCTCCCTTAGGGGACCAGCACGGCATCGTATCAATCCAAGGACCGTCCGTTAACTTACGTATACCGCCGCTAAATTCACCGTTAACGGCGTCCAGTATGTATAAATTCTTATGTCCAGAACGGCCGGAACGGAAAACGAGGGACTTTCCGTCGGGAGAGCAAGACGGAAAGGCGTTATTCCCTGTTTCTTCTCGTGTAAGAATCCTCACATCGCAAGGGATCTCTTCAAGATCACCCTTCCAATCTGAAGGGTCAAATGTGATTCGTGCAATCTGGACCGCTGCTTTGACTGACTCGAATATCGGGCCCAGGGAAGTGTAAATGACATGTTTTTCAACTGGGCTCCACGAGTTGTAAAATGCGGTACGGGCCTTGATTAAGGTCCATCGTTTTGAGCCGTCCGATTTGACAACTTTAACGCCTCCGTTTTCATCCAAAGCGGGGTTCATGGCTACGAGATCACCATTGGGAGAGAAAGAAGGGAATGATCCGTTGAGTCGCAGCATGCGTAGATCTTTGATTGGAGACATAACTGGATCGAGATGTGGAACCGTGGACTCGCCCTGAGTCGACTCACCTCTGAACCTGTGGTATCCGAGAAATTCGGAATCCGCAGAGACAAATGGGTTATAATGATGAAAATTCGGGTTGAGCAACTCAGTAACTGGGTGAAAAACCTTCGACTCGAGGTCGAAAACTTCGATGTGTCTATAACTCTTGCCACGCCGCCTAGTCGCAACTGCAATTCGTTTTCCGTCATGGAAGGCTGCCGGAGTGAAGCAGTGGAGACCAGGTGGAGTGACACGCCGAGGAACGACTGGGAACCCAGAAAAATCAAGAGGATTTTCTGGAAATTCGAGACGGAAAATGCTCCACCAGCCATCGTCAGCTTGGCGATGAAAGAAAATGGTAGAGTCAACAGACCAAGTGGGCCAACCGCCTCTCTCACAAACAACAAAACGATTATTCGGATCGGATGCTGGGAAAACAACTATATCCGTTTTGAGCTCGTGAAAGTCACCTTCCCAAGAACGAGAACCGTACGATGCAACGGCTACAAAGTTCCCAGATTTTGAAGTAGCAGGACTGTAATCAACAACCCCGCAAGGAGACAATCGTATAATGTCTCTTTTTCCTTGGAGCTCGGTTGAGTAAAGAGCGGACCAGCTCTTGAAAGGTTGATCAGGCTGTTCATGTGCTGAAATGAAGTAAAGGTTGTGGTTTTTGATGATGGGTCGATCATGGAAGAGGCTGTTGGGGGCAGGCGGTAGCTGCTCGGGCTTGGATTGGCCTGGGCGGGTGAGGTAAATGCGGGGGGATCCTGATCGCTCAGAGATAAAGACGATGGATTGATCTTCGTTTGCAAATTGAGCGTTGAAGTTGATGGAAATACCGTCAGTGAGGCATTGTTCAGAGGTGATGGGAGTTTGATTGAGAACGACGGTGAAGATGTCGAAACCGTACTGTGGCCTTCCGACGGAGGAGAAAATGACGGTCCCTTTTGGGTCCATTGCTCTAGGCGTGGGATAAGTGGGAGTAGCAGCAAGAGAAGTCAAAAATATGGAGTCTTTGATTGCTTTGAAGAAGCAGGCAGCGACAAAAAGTGGGTGATATCGTGACGTAGGAAAGAGAGTTGACAGGTGGTTCCGTTGCTTATATGCGTTTGAGATGACGTAGCATTGTTTATCCTCTTGCCTCGCGATTTTAAACAGAGGTCGTTTTTACGTTTCTGCAAGTTTCATATAAGTTTATCCAAATGGTTAATGTGTAATTTAATTTCTGAATTATGTTATTTTTTTATTTTGGTATTTAAATAAAATTTTTTGTCATTTTTATACATAAATTTCACTTTCATCGGTAACTTTACTCAAAAATTAATATTATTAGAAAAAAATTGACGTGGCATTGCATATTCAATAATATGTTGACAAGTGACATACTATGTCAGTATTATTTTTTTTAAATATTTAAAAATATTAAAAAATATGTAAAATATTAAAAAATAGTTAAAAATATTTAAAAATTTATGTAAAATGTTTAAATTATGTAAAAATATTATAAAAAATATGAAAAAGTATTTAAAAATACATAATAATATTTAAAAATATGTAAAAATATTGAAAAATATGAAAAAATATTTAAAAATACATAAAAAAATAGTAAAAAATTTAAAATTATTTTAAAATAATTTAAAATATTTAAAAACATTTTAAAATTTGTGTAAAAATACTTAAAATAAATAAATTTTTAAAATATATATTTAAAAATATTTAAAAATACATAAAATATTTAAAAATAAGTAAAAATATTTTTAACATATTTTTATGTATTTTTAATATTTTTAAATATTTATTCATATTTTTAATATTTTTACATATTTTTAAATATTTTTTTAATCTCGGCTGGACACACCCAAGCCTTGCCTAGGAGACACACACAAGTGTCTCAACCTATCACTCAACAGCTCACTCCTCCTGCACACTTGAAGACTCTCACCTAGCTCTCTTCTATGTAAAAGAGTGGGGGCAGGCACCCCATATCAAAAAGCGTATTCGAAAAAATGTTTAGAAAAAGAAAGGCTATTGGGTGGCGTTGAAAGCTTTTTCATTAGCGAAATCTCTTTCTATGGGTAATTCAAAAAGTTTTTTTTTTGTACGACAAATAAATTTGGAGTAATCTGAATTGGTTTAACTTGAATTAGATACAAAGGTTTTCTTTTTTGAATATTTTTTTTTTCGGGGTGGGGATTCTTATTTTCCCCATCGCCCGTTTGTTATGTTAGTGTTATAATAATTTGTTATTTTTATAATATTCAATTTATAATACTAAATACTTTATGTAAAAAAATATTTTAAAAAATTTAAAAAATATTTTTATGTATTTTTAAATATTTTTAAATATATATTTTAAAAATTTTATATATTTTAAGTATTTTTACACAAATTATTAAATGTTTTAAAAATATTTTAAATTATTTTAAATTTTTAAATATTTTTTACACATTTTTAAATATTATTATGTATTTTTAAATATTTTTTCATATTTTTTATAATATTTTTACATATTTTAAACATTTTACATAAATTTTTAAAAAATATTAACTATTTTTAAATATTTTTACATTTTAAAAATATTTTTATGTATTTTAAATAATTTTTCATATTTTTATAATATTTTTACATATTTTAAACATTTTACATAAAATTTTAAAAAATATTAACTATTTTTAAATATTTTTACATTTTAAAAATATTTTTGTGTATTTTAAATAATTTTTCATATTTTTATAATATTTTTACATATTTTAAACATTTTACATAAATTTTTAAATATTTTTAATTATTTTAAAATATTTTTTCATTTTTTAATATATTCACATATTTTAAAATATTTTTTACATATATTTATGTATTTTTAAATATTTTTTCATATTTTTTATAATATTTTTATATATTTTAAACATTTTTCATAAATTTTTAAATATTTTTAAATTTTTTTACATATTTTTAAATTTTTTTTACATATTTTTAAACATTATTATGTATTTTTAAATATTTTTTCATATTTTTTTATAATATTTTTACATAATTTAAACATTTACATAATTTTTAATATTTTTAACTATTTTTAATATTTTTACGTATTTTTTTATTATTTTTGAATATTTTTTAAACATTTTTTAAAGAAAAATAAATAATATTGAGGTAGTGCGTTATGTGTCAACATATCATTGAACATGCAATGCCACGTTAAGTTTTTTCTAAAGATTTTTAACTTTTGGGGTAAAGTGGCTGAAGGAAGTGAAGTTAATGTATAAAAGTGACAAAAAATTTTCTTTAAGTACTAAAGTGAAAAAAATGGTATAGTTTAAGGGCAAAATTATACATTTACCCTTGTTAAAATCATGGAACCGAAATAGATCAAATCAGTAGAATAATCTTTGTGAGGCCAAGGTTAAGGGGATGTAGCTCAAATGGTAGAGCGCTCGCTTTGCATGCGAGAGGCACGGGGTTCGATCCCCCGCATCTCCATCTGAGAGAGATTTTTTTAATTTATACTGGATATTAGTTACGAGTATTTCTTTTTCCTTGGTCAACGCAAATATACTAATTACCAAACAGCCGGAGAAAGAAAAAGTAATCCTAATCAGCTAAACATCTGTACCAGCAACACTGAACTGTCAAACACCTTAACCTCCAGTCCTCCCAAGTTTAGATGATGGCGACCATCTTTTAGCAGGCTTAATGATCACAGACTCTAATGCACATACCAAAAGAAAGACATGCTAAACATTACAAATTAAGTAAAACAACCAAATTTGCTGCTTCTAGTTGTACTACATGATCAGATGGAGAGAAGAAAAAAGGGAAGAAAGCCATGGCATCTTAGAAATGATGGACATCTCTGGCAATTAATAAACGGATTTCTGGAGAGACGCTTCATTGAACATATATATATATAGTTATGTACTTGACAAGCAGGGTTTCTAGTCCATGTTCTTGTCCCACGTCAACCTTCCCATGCCAATTATCGTAAAACCTAACTTTGCCCTCTCAATAACTTTCAAGTTCCTAGCAATGGCTTAACTTCGTTTGCATTCCCACCACGTTCTTCCTTCTCACTGCCACAAGGGAAAACAAACGTGCTTTTGGATAAAATGATAAAAATGCCATTTTCTCCAAAAACCTATTTGTTTTTATAATTGGAAGGTGACAGTCAATATTACTTGAACACAAATCAAAATATTAATTATGCCATAATTATTCTTTAATCATCTAATTAAAAAATCCTTGATTAAAATATTTTTTGTTATATAGATTAAAAAAATCACGTTTAAATTCCAAAGAAACGGTCTGGCCAAAAAAAAATCCAAAGAAACGGCTAAAAGAAAACATTTATCTAAATTTAGTTTTGTCCCAATTACATTGAATTTGAAGTCAATAAAATCAGAAATATCTGAACCATGAACAGTATCTATGACCAGCTGATCATAAAACCATGTAATTGCACGGAATGCTCCCTTACTAATTTTCAAAATGGTTAGGTATTTTTTTATCTATAAAGACACCCACGTTAAACAGTCAACTTACAAAGGGAAAGATATATATATAAACAGATACTTTATATAAGAAATTAAATTTTGTTTAAATATTATTTTTTTAGAATTTATGATCGTATGTAAATCACTTAATTCAATTACTGTATTAATATATAACTAGATTAAAAAACTAAATTCAAACTCACACATAATAAGATTTGAATTTGAGATATCAAAATTTCTTACCACTAAGTCAAGACATCATTGGCATAAAAGAAAATTATTTATGGATTTAATTATAAATGTTATATTGCTTAATAATTAGGATTCTTGGAACAAAAAAAAATAATTAGGAATCGGTTGGACTGCCTTTTATCGGGCTGCGTGGCAAAATCAATGACCCAACCAAAGCCCAAAACCCCGCAAGAGTATGGGTAATTACGTACTTTCAACCCCGCCCCAACTTCCACAAAACCCTACCTCAACCCTCTCGTATGAATCTGCCATTTCGAAACCCTAGCCGAACACCCAATTTCCTCTGCATCTTCAGCCAACACGAGGATGCAAATCTTCGTGAAAACCCTAACGGGGAAGACCATAACCCTAGAGGTTGAGTCTTCCGACACCATCGACAATGTCAAAGCCAAGATTCAAGACAAGGAAGGCATTCCACCCGACCAACAACGTCTCATCTTCGCCGGTAAGCAGCTTGAAGACGGCCGCACCTTAGCCGACTATAACATCCAGAAAGAATCCACTCTCCACCTCGTCCTTCGTCTCAGGGGCGGCGCCAAGAAGAGGAAGAAGAAGACCTACACCAAACCCAAGAAGATCAAGCACAAGAAGAAGAAGGTCAAGCTCGCCGTACTCCAGTTCTACAAGGTGGATGAGTCGGGGAAGGTTCAGAGGCTGAGGAAGGAGTGCCATAATCCGGAGTGTGGTGCCGGGACTTTCATGGCTAACCATTTTGATAGGCACTACTGCGGTAAGTGCGGGCTCACTTATGTTTACCAAAAGGCTGGTGGGGATTGAGTAGGGTCGGGTTCGACCCTCTGCTCGGCTCGTGCAAAAAAATATGGATCTATATTTTTTTTCAATGCGAGAATTAGGATTTTATTTTCAATAATCTTTGGACTTATTTTAAATTTTGTTACGTTTCAATTTTTATTACGTTATTATACTTATGATACGATTTTGGACTTCTGATAACCAGTTTAGCTATTTGAATCAAATTATGCGATTTTCTACTTATTTTTGATGGGTTGATGACTCGATATGGTTCTTTATCTGCTACTTTGTTCTCTGGTGAATTAGTGTATACTTTATAAGCTGACCAAGGCTGTTTGCTTTATATGCCAGACATGTTATGGATTTTAGACCCTTTGTGTTATAGAGCATAGTGTAACCATGAGCATTGAATTACGGAGAGGGTCAGTGACTCAGAGTCTTATCTGATGAAAATTAGGTGATAGAAAAATCGCTAGTTTTCGATAAATCACTTATTTAGGATAGTTTGGTTCATTTTCCTTTCATTATTTTGTTCTAAATCACTTAGAATTTAGAAATTTTTGCATTGCATTAGACCTCATTCCCCATATTGGCTTGTTAATTCTCTCTCTCTCTTTCTCTTTCTATCCCTACCTGTTATTTTGTTAATTCCCCATTTTCCTTTCATTATTTTGTTTTAAATCTCATAGAATTTAGAAATTTTTGCATTGCATTAGACCTGATTCCCCATACTGGTTTGTTAATTCTCTCTCTTTCTGTCTCTACCTGTTACTACTGAATCTGTTTCCAG
The DNA here is from genome assembly GCA_031772115.1 of Heritiera littoralis. Classification (NCBI taxonomy): domain Eukaryota; kingdom Viridiplantae; phylum Streptophyta; class Magnoliopsida; order Malvales; family Malvaceae; genus Heritiera; species Heritiera littoralis. Next base: position 5,279,775 of record JAPDPK010000004.1, read on the forward strand.
TGCTTTAAGTTGTAGTTCTATTCTCGATACTTCTCATTGTATGTTGGTGGATACAGTTTTTAAGATGTTTAAGGGGTAAAACTTGGTAATGCTGTTTCGAGAAATATGTCAACCCAGAACCTTTGAAACCCTGCAATATGCTGCTTGTTGAATGTCATTGATTGCCTTGCTGGATGTTATGGAATAACAGATGATAGTACCTTATATAAGGTACACTTCATCTTCATATGCATTTTTCTGCTATTTTGGTGTTTCTTTATGAAAATTTTGCCCAGTAGGAATATGAAATTTCAGAGTATTTCTTTTATCTGTCCTTGTCTGTTTATGATGGGAGACTATGAAAGAGTGAAACTGGTTTGGAAAATGAATGGTGTTGAAATTTTCCTTCTTTCATATCTGGTAACGTATCCTTCTCTCAGGTCACAAGTTTCATGGTTCTCAAGTCAAATTGGACTTCATAAAATTGAGTTTAAGAAATTAAGCACATTGTACATCGGAGCATTAGATTTTATATAATTTTCTACCCTGTCTTATTTCGTAGTTCAAGAAGCTTTATGGTTTCTTATTCTATAACATTCCAAGAAGACATCTGTTTGAATCAGATACATATAGAGTAGTTAAATCATTTTGTAAGACCTGAATCTGGTTTAGTGCTTGCTTTCTCTTTCTATGAAATTGAATTTGGGGGTTCTATGACTATGCCCTTCATGATTCTTTGTTGCCATTAGGCAGCGAGAGTTTTATTTTCACCCTATAGTTTACTGTTCGTGCTGCATACATGCTATATTAATTTCTATTATCCATAAAATCTCATAACTATTCTGCCATTAGCTAGAAGCAAACATACAGTACTACCCATGTAAAAGTAAAGGGAATGTTTGAGTACCTATCGAATTGTTAAATGCTACAAAGGTGTAAAAATCACAATCTGTAAAGGGAATAGATCTGAGAATTGTCCCCATCTTCGGATACGCAGGCAAACAATCAAAACAGATTTCCCACGTTGAAAAGCAGTGGATTTGAAAGGAAGGAAGAAAGAAAGAAAGAAACTAGTATGACCTCACAAAAGCATGAGGGAACAATCTTGGGAGGATCGAATTTTTTGCTTTTACAATCAGTGCATATATTCCATAGCAGGGGATGTGAACCACTGCCAGGGCAAAGTACCTGTACAAGGGATTGCATTCATCAGATTCTTACAGTAACAGTTTTGAGTCGGGAAGAAAAAATTGTGTTAGCCAGTAGCCACTAACCATAAAGGAGCCCATGGCGTATCAAGCTCGAGGAAAGGATATGGCCACCTAGGAAGATAGCAACGCAGCACATGTTACTCGTCGTTGAACGAGGACTTGGAAAGACAAGAAGCCGATGCACCTTACCTACTGGCAGAATCGAAAAAAGAACTAAACTTACCATGTAAAACCGCAGGCATGAAGAACCCATTGGAAAACAACATATAAGCAGCTCCACTGAACAAAATATGCAAGCCGGAACCAAGGAAATGGCTGACACAGAATATGAGATTTCATTAATTCTATTACCTGTAGAGTGTCGAAGCAGTAACCAAAAGGGTGCCTCCATTTTCTTCCAAAGATATTCAATATTTTGGCTCAAGTACTTATGAAGAGAGGTAGTACTCATGAATTTATTGTGGAATTGGACAGTGATCAAGAAAAGGATTTCCAGTTTGGAGTGGTGCAATACTTACAAGGCTATTGAGAAGGGTATCCAGTATAAGAAAACCAGCGTTCAGAGTATGCATGCAACCCATTAACTGTCAAGAAGATATAAACAGAAGTTAGTCAATATTCTAGTAATTCATCATTTTAAGATTACAGCAATAGTTATAACATTATATAGCCTCTATTTCTTAGATATTTATGGAGAACATTAGTCAATAACATTGTCCAAGATAAACTTTGTATGCTTGCTAGAGGAATGATGAATTCTAATGGTAGTACTGTTGTAGAAGAATGTTTGGAGCATTTTACTAAGCCTAGTCATAAATTCATCTTTCAAAAAGCTTAGAGGAACAGAATAAACAAAGCAAATGACAAAAATCTTGCAATCAAATTAAAACTTTTTCGTAAATGTAGCATAGGTAGTTTGTATGAAGTTAATCTTACCATGTTCAGGCCAAGGTGTGAGTTAGATAAAAAGGGGACAATAACACACCAAAAAACAATGTCCGTCAGGATGACAGCACCCCCACAAGTCTGCAGTGAAGCCAAAATGAGTAATCAGTTGTCTGCAGGGAAAGAAAAACACTACTCCATAGTCCATACTACAGGTCTCAAGGCTCAGGCCATTTGCCTTAAGGCATGATGCTCAGAACACTTAATATAGCTGTGGTGTCCTGTCTTTGATCAGTGTTGCTTTGAAGTTTTTGGTAATAAACATGAAAGGGCTAAAGACATATTAAAACACAAGTCATTGAACTGTAATCTAGACCTCAAAGAGGCAAAGCTCGTCTGAAATGGAAAAACATGAGAAATAATCAGCTTCTAGGATTGACAAACCTGATATATAGTTTGCATAAGATATCCCCAAAATCCTGCCCTTTGCTGAAACTCCTCCTGAGCATAATGACTCTGCAACTTGATTTTGCCCTTGACATCTTTTTCCCCGTAAGTTACAGAGTCTTCAGTTCTACCCCCTTCCACATCCCTTTTCAGAAACTCATCCCTTGCACCATTTTCAGGATGGGGTTTACCTAAGCACACCCAACATCCATGAGCAGAAATGACAGTCCCCAGCTACACAGAGAAGCAGCAACTTTAATAAAGTTTTAGTCAACAATGGAAAGGGAATGCAATTTAGTGTCACTGTAATCAAATATTTCCATCCTACACACATGAAATAGAGTTTGGAGAGGAAAGTTATTTTAACAAATAGACAAGATAACGGAAGAAATGGATTTAAGTTCTTTACATACCGCAAAATAGACCATAACCAATGCAAATGTCCACCTGCAGATTTGTTTCATCACCAGATTAGCAAATATAACAGCAATTTTCGACAATTTAGTTTTCTTTTACTTCTATCTTCTTAGAAAATTCTAAAGTATAGTAAGATTGATTAAAGTCTGAAAAACAAAAACACGAGGAAAGTTCGGAGATGATCTTACTGAGTGTAGAAATAGAAAGCAAAAGCTCCCTCAAAGGCAACAACCTCACACAGTATCCAAGCCAAGCATATAAAGACAAGAGCTCTATAACATAGAAGCCAGCAGGGATTGAGCTTTCTCCACTGTGGCTTCCAAATATCATCTAAATATAATGGATCTGTTTTAACTTCCTTGATGACATATGAAGCCAAAACAGACGGAGCCACGATGATCAACGCACACACTGGAACTTGCCATCTGAGCCAGTACCCCAAACCTTCATCGTTCGAATTCGACATTTCTCATTTAATTAAGGGAAGGAAAGAATTGGGATTTGGGAAATAAGTTGGGAATATGAGAAAATAATTGGAGTTTGGTGATCAGACTTTTCCCAGTTCCCTCTCAGACACGGAAGAAACCAAAAAATGAGAAATAGAAAAAAAAAGTAACTTGATTTGATTTACAACGATGACTGATATAATTTTGGGAAAGAGTTTGGGCGGAAGAAGAAAGAGTCAGAGAGAGCAAAAAAAATCATAAGCAAAACTACAATAAGCGTTGAAGCAAGTTTAGCATGTAAACCTAAAACTAAAATAAATAATAAAAAAAACTTTTTGCTTATGTAATGATTCAAACCCTGTATCTTTGATATACATTAAGAAAATTTCATAAATATCGTGTTTTCCAATTCTTCATTTTTTCAAATTATTTTCTTGGAAAACAATGAAAACATGTTTTTTTTGTTTTCAAAATTTGGCCCATTTTCATTTTCATTTTTCAAAAACATGTTTTCTATTTCTTCAACCAAACATGTTTTCCTTCACATTTTTTATTTTTCATGAAAATGAAAATAAAAAACAGCTCTGTCTTCATGAAGCAAACATGCTTTCATGGCGGTCAAAGGTTGAAATGGCAGTTATGGAAGTTGACTTGGGCAATCTCCGAATTTACCTGGGCTTCTGTAGCTTGTTTTAAGGATTCAATGATGGCCCAATTACTTCTTTCAGACTAAGTGGCCCATGGAATTGGACCGTAAGAAAAGGAAGATGATAGCTTAAGATTGGGTTTTGGCTTGGTTTTCAACTTTTCATTTTTCCTTATCGTCCAATTCCTTCTATAAAAATAACTATCATCAAGACAAGTAATGGTAAGAAAAGACTATTAGTTGTTCACCAAACGATCCAGCCCTAATATGGTGACCATTAGTTCGGAGGTAATTGCACGTGAAACCATAAACTTCCTTCCTATATTAAGCTAGAACTTAAAACTCTTCTGAGTGATTTAATCCATAAACCTCAAGTTTTGCAGAACTTCACTGACATTGATGACTGAAATGGCTAAAATACGTGTAGAAGGAAACACAAGGGGAAGAAAACAAATACTAACAAAGAAAAAAGCAGCTAGTACCAAATGTGCATGAAATCAACATGTAGAAACTTACTCGGTATAGTAAACAAAGATGGAAGCATCCCAATCGACTATGTCCCACGACAAGAATCCGGCCAAGACTGCAAATGAAACAAAACGAGTCAACACTAGCCATCCGGGATGCACCCCTTTCCAGCAACTGGTCCAAAGCTGGTTGGAGCCAACATGAGCCTTTGGTGTGGCGCGTACGAACCCATCAGCATCCGGTCGTGCAGCTAACAGACTCTCATATACGCTGTCCTCCTCGCATCTCGACGCAGCTTCCTTTCTCCATAGAACCCATAAAGAGCCAATGAAGGCAGCCACCACAATGCCAAAACAAATGAAATCGTACCAATACACTACTAGGGCCATGGTCAGACTGAGGGTTTTGGATCAGTTTCTTGCCCTTTTGCAATGCAGACGATGATGTTAAAGCTTCAGGGAAGAAGGGTTTCTAATGATCGTCATTGGTGTCAGCTGTCGAGTACCAGGACTTTGTAGTAATTTAGTGGGGATTTAGCTGTTAGATTAGGTACAAGAATGGTAGTTTTGACTGTCTGGTTTGGGTCATTGTTAACACATCTATGACAAAAGTTTTAAAAAATAGTTAATAGTTCAATCTGACATCGAGAGGAATCCAGTCGGTAAAAAAAAAAAAATAATAATAATACAAGGAATATACCAAATATGGTTTCAAGTGTGATAAAAAAACCTGAGAATTTCACTTAACAAAAAAAGCATTTATTGCGTGCATATGTGTGTGATGTGTATTGCGTATGGAATTAAGCATTTGCTTGCTTACATGCGTGTGTGTTTGCATATGTGTGTGGGTTTTTCACGTCCCACTTCGCTGGCATTGTGTGTGGTGTGTGTGTTTATAAGAGATTCCAAGCTTAACAAAATCATCATAATTTTGTTAAGTGTTGTGTCCCTTCACTGAGAATTGAGATAAACCATCTGTTTCTGATGATAAAAATTTTGAGGGAACCTGACAATTTTATCCAATGATAGTCTCTAATCAGATTTCTAATTAAGCATCCAATTGCTCCCTCTTGCTAACGAAGGCTAGACATGTTTGGCTATAATTATAATTGGTACACAATCTCTAGGAAGATCAATTTTTTTGAAGATAATTATATCAGTAAAGCTTATGAAGTGAAGCCTTATAGTTGAGTTAATCCTACGAGTGCCATTAGTTAGACAAGACAAACTCAAATTCCTGAAGGAGAAAACTAACATATTTATTTTTCCAGTGAATCTGCTGGTGCTATTAATGCCTTTTTTTTTTTTGAAGTCAGTATTCGTATTTTGATGAACAAAGCATGTGTGTTGTCTGATTGCAACACTGTACTTGGATGCAAGTAAATATTTTAAGTAAGATTGGCGTTGTAATTTTGGAATAACTTCTTATATAAGCATGAACTAATATGCCTCCCTTTTTAGACTGTAGGTTGATTAATTATGTTTAATACAAACTTAATTCAGAAGCAATGCTATTATTTTTCATCTAGAAGTTGTTACTTTTAGACTTCCTGTAAAAAGGAAAATTAGCACCTGGAAAGTAAAATAAACTTCAGGAAAGAAACAGACAGTCGAAAAGCAAAACAGCCAAGAAACAAATTGTGATTGTGATCGACTTTTATGGGCATTTTTTTTATTGGATAATCAATCAATGCATAGTCAGAAACACTAGGAGCTTGCTATTAGTTGAACAGCCAACGAAGCAGCATAAAAGAAAGTAATGGCCAGAGTTGCAGCAAAACTGTGCACAGGAAAACCATTTGGAAATCAATTAAGAGTTTTTCTCTTCTTATTGTTCACCCCATATGTTCTCGCTGTCACCTGATTAATTTGCTAGACTTCTTTGCTCCAGCTTCAAGTTTCTGTCATCGTTTCTGGCATTGAACTGTTGATTGTTGTCTCAATTAGCCTTAATTTCCTACCTCCATGACTCTATACTTAACCCTCCCACAGTTCAGCAAGGATTTTGACTTAAATAGTAAACAAATTCAGCAATTATATATTTGTTCTTTTGATGCATATTGTCCTTTACCGCGAAAAACAGGGCTGGAAATCAGAAAAAGAAACAAGGGAACAGTAGAGAAAGCTTTAGAGTTGAGATATTGGCAGACAAGACTGATGGATTTTGAAATAGAAAATAGAAAAATATGTCATTGCAGATTATAAGGAAAATGCACATGGAATGTGCTGGTGACAAGGTTTGACTTGCAAATAAAACTTCGCCAATAAAATCTTACAGAGAAGCAGAATTAAATGCCAATCAATATTAAACGTTGGCTTCTACAATTAATTTATGAGTGTAGAAAAACTGTGATTAACCACTGTAAAGCCTCCATCAACTGCCAAGTTCTGCCCGCTGATGAAAACAGATTCATCAGAAGCAAGAAACAACACAGCCTCCGCAATGTGCCTAGCCTTCAACACAATACCTTTCAAGTTGCTCACGGAACAACTATTGGCCTCGACTTGACTTGGTTCCAAATTGTAAGCTTTACAAGCAAGAGGCGTAGCAACTCCATATGGGGAAACGCAGTTGACTCTAATCCCATAAGCCCCCAGCTCGCTACAAGTTCCTCGAACAAGCCCTACAATGGCATGTTTCGATGTTGTATAACCATGTGGACCAGTTCCTCCTAGAGAAGACGCTACGCTTGCGGTGCAAATGATGGATCCGCGTGTGCTTTTGGCCACCATCGCTCGAGCAGCATGCTTGATTGTGGCAGCAACGCCTCGAACATTTGTGGCCATGATATTGTCAAAGCCATCCATGTCAAGCTCTAAGATCCCAGTCAAGGAGCCTACGATACCAGCATTGCTGAACAAAATGTCCAGCTTTCCATATTTCTCCACAGTGTAACTCACCGTTTCCTCAACCTGCTTCTCATCTCTTACATCGCAGTGGCGGTAACTAACCTTGTCTGGGCCTATCGATGCGGCAACTTGATTCCCAAGATCATCCTGGACATCAGCAATCACAACAAAAGCCCCATGTTCTACAAATAACCTCGCAGTCTCCTCACCAATCCCGCTGGCTGCGCCTGTGATGAGAGCTACCTTACCTTCCAACCTAGAAAATCTCATGCACAGAAAATGTTAGTCTATAAATACATTTTTCCAGCGTCGGAAAAGACAATTAAGAGTTGTGAATTTTCTGAGATGAAATCAGTCAATCACAGACAGATCTAGCAGAGTATTAAACAAAGATAAACATACCTCGACTTAGACATCTGAGAGGTCTCTTAGTGAGCCTGCTCAAGCTTTTAAATAAGGCCCTCGGATCTGCTGTTTTCTGACCTCGTGATCTTGCCTATTTATAGGATTTGCCAGGCTGCATGCTCGATCAGGATTATGATTTTGTAACTAACTGTAAGGATCTATTATAACAAGAAGGTCATAACATAGTTAAAGAAGAATAATGGCATACTTTAATACTTAGATTCGAACTTCAAATTCAAGTAATCTCATTTCATATATCTAAATATAAAAATAATAATAATAAAAGACTAGAAGTATATATTATTTGTGCACAATAGAAATTAATCTTGTGATAATGTTAGGGGGTGTTTGATAGAGTGGAATGTATAGAAATTAATCTTGTGATAATGTAAGGGGGTGTTTGATAGAGTGGAATGTATTTTTTAGGTTTTGATTGGTAAGCTACATTTAAGAGATTATATAAAATGGGTATTCCATCATTTCAATTCAAATTTGATTCTCGTTAAGATTGTAAGAAAGTTAAAATGAAATTTTGAGATAAAATTGCCCTTTAAACTGTAAGACCCGAATTTTATTATACTATATACCATATTTATACATGATTGATAGTGGAAATAAATTCTTTTAGTGAAATTAAAGAATAATTGAATGTGAATTTCCACTTTTCATTTTAAGTTATGATTTACAATATGGTGTATATGAATTAGGATTAAATATTTACGAGAGGTATAGGAAGCATTTGGTTGAAAAGAATGCAAAGGAAATCTTATTGGTTGAAGTGTGAAAGGGAATAAATGTTGTTAGACAAATGAAGAATAAATGAGATAAAACAAAGTCAAGAATAGTGGCTGAAAGTGGCGTGGACTAGAGAGAAAGGAGAAAAATGAAAGAAAATTTAGTCAAAACTGCAGCAAGAAAACAAGGTGGCGTGGACTTTCCTTAATGAACTGTGGAAAAAAAAACTTCACCTCGCCATTTAATGGAATGGCTATTTTTCTCTGTCATTTAATGAGCTATAAGACAGGGTAATGATGAAGAAAACGGGATAAGGAAACATGTGGTATGTTCTAACAGGATTAACATGGCTATATAAGAAGGAAGACATGAGAAGAAGAACCAACGTAGCAAATTTCATCTTTTTCAGACACCTTCTCGCTAGTCTGTTTCTACTGCATGCTCACATTTAGTTCTTCCGTTTTTCTCATATATGAGCCATGAAATTTCTTCTTTTAGTTAGCCAAACCTCTTCTTCAGTGTTGAAGAGCTAAGGAACAAGAGAAGTGAAGCTAGGTGAGGCAGAAAACCACTCTGTCTAAAAGTGCAACTCAGTTAAGGTGAGTTCCATATTTATATGGTTCTCTTGATATTCAAAGGTAGATTTCTATGTTTTTCAAAGTAATAAACATATATATAGTCTGGTTTTAGCTTAAATTTGTTAGGATATATGAGAAACACGATGGGCGAAATGACTTTTTCAACTACTGGCCAAATGGGCGAGCAAAGAAATGGGTACTCGCCCAAAGATTGAGGCAAGCTCAAGAAATTATGAGTCGGCGACATGCATGTTCGCCAACTCCTTGGACAATAAGAATAATTGCCAAATGGACGATGGCAAACGGCAAGGGCTATGATCGCCCAAAATGTAGGAAATTGAGGATTGCCAAAAGGGCGAGAATGGTGTGATCGCCCAAGTGGAATGTTAGTAATCGCCAATAAGGCGAGTAAGATATAAAGAACTCGCCAAGTGGAAAGTATGAGTCCAAATGGGCGAGGTCGCCCAATGCTAGTGTAATGCATGAACATGGCGAGTTGAATAGTCGGGCAAGCTCCCATGTTGGGCGAGCTCCCACGAATCGGCCAAATATGAATGGCGAGTAGGATTGGGCGATCTTCCACGTGTAAGCCCACTGACGGATGGCGAGTTATGTGGGCGAAGGGCGAACTCAGTCTCGCCAAAGTGTCACAAATATTAGGAAAATATAAATAGTTTTGGAAAATATTCGAAAAAAGGAAATATTAATAGTTTAATAAAATTTTGCAGACGGGAATTGAGGAAGGAGGGCGAGAAGCAAGGCTTCATCAGACGAGGTAAGGGAGATGTGTGTGAAAGAGGATGCATGTCATGTGGAGTTAAATTTATGAAATCACTGAGAAACTGTTTGGTTTATGACATGCATTATTTTGATAAATTGCTTTGTTTTTGGGCGAGCTATAAAACAGATTCTAATGTTGATTTGGCGAACTAATAAAATTACTTTGATTTAGGCGGGCGAGTTAGAAAGATAGCAGACCCCTATTTGCTTGTTGGGCGAATTGGTTTGGGCGGGCGAACTAACCCTTTTACTTAGATTTGGGCGAGTGACGCTTGTTTTAATTGAAATCCGGGTGAGCCAATGGAAGGCGACCCCCTTTTTTTGTTGTTCGGGCGGGCGACCTCTGTTTTAAAATAATTCTAGGCGAGCCAAAGAAAATAAAGTATATTTTGATAAAAGTGGGCGAGTTGATCATGGTAGTGCCATTGGGCGAGTTGACTAAGGACAACACCATAATGGGCGAACTGACCATGGGCAAATCACTATTGGCGAGCCAGTTTTACTTGTTTCTTTAAAAACAAATGTTGGCGGGCGAACAAAAGTTCACCGCACTAGGCGAGTTGACCATAGGCGAGCCGTGCTTGGCGAGCTGACCATGGGCGAACTGATTTATGTGTATTTTCTCATACAAAAATGGAATGTTTTAATTGCCATTTGTAAATAGAAAGCCTAAAACCTTTTTGGAAATCAAATCATTTAGAGAAAATGATATTATGGACGAAATAATTTCATAAAGGTTTTCATGAGATATAAAGTGATTCTGAGACTTTAGGCTTTGAGTTCATGTAGTATTATTCATGTAGTTGCGTGACCCGCCTGGGGAGGTGGCTCGGGTCGATGGATCTACGAGTGCACCTCAGGGCGTCACAAGGCTCATGGACCCGCCAAGTCATCAGCGGTCTCGAGGTCACTTGGCAAGTGGACCCAAGGACCACCTATAGATTATGGCCATAGATCTAGTTGAGATAGCCGTGAGGGGCGATGGCCTACGGGTGCACCCCAAAAGCGGATGACTTGTGTTCCTGAGGAAACAATGAGAGCATGATGTGTTTGCTGCCTAGTCTCAACTTATTGACTTCTGTTTACTGAAAGGATCTGTGAGATCCTGTTTAATATTAAATGGGTTTGAGTGATTGAACAAATAAGATGTTTTAGGAATATAATCTTTATGTTTGTAAAGCAACATGCACCTTCCTTACTGAGCACGTTATCGCTCACTCCCTATTTTCCACTCCACAGATTATTGAACTTGGGCTAAGCGAATTACTTTCCACAGATCTGATATCGAAGGTATGTTGTATTCTTTTATATATTCAGTAGAATGGTACAGTACTACTTTAAATAGAAGGGAATATATATACATCTTAAGGAAATAATTTAATAATTCATACTTCCACATAGGGATAAGGAATTGAGAGTGCTAATTCTTATAAAAGAGATATGAGTTGATAAGCATCACAGACAGCCCAACCGGTAAGTGAGTGTAATTAGTAACTGAATAATATGTATTTTGTGGATTTGGGATGTTACATAAACATTTAAGTGAAAATCCTTATTCATATTTTATTTCATGTTGTGTTCCTTTAATTGCTCTTAGAATTTTATTATAATATTTAAATAGTTTTTAGGTATGAAAATTTGTTGATTGTTTGCTTAAATATAGAAAATATGTTTACAAATATGGAAAATATTGTTTATTAGTTTTTAAAACTATAATATATTTCATTTGCATTTTAATTGAGAATCATAATATTTTAAATCATCTATAATGATTATGGAAATAATGCTTTTATTTAGTACAAAAGCTTGTTAATTCTTAATAGTATACATCATTAATTATGTTAAAATTAATCTAATTTAAATTTTACTTACTAAAAATAATTTAGAAATTATAGTCACAATCAGTTCATCAAATGCTTCGATATAACGTTTTTAAAATTTTAATCCATATTTTTTCATATTTATCAAATGTTATTCAACAATGTAATTTTCAATGGTAACTTTCCCATATTCACATTCCGTTTTAATGCAACAAACACAAGTGGTGGTGAAAGAACTTTTGGAACTTCATCAACCGTTCATTTTAAGTAAACTGTATATCTCTTTAATTGTTTTAGACTCTCTCTATGGAGCTTGTGTCCAATCAAATTCATCGTCTGCATAGGAAATTTAATGTGTTATTTTAGATTTTCTGGCTACTAGCCAATAGTTTATTCCAGTTAAATACAACCAGGATAGCATCTTCACATGATTGCATTAACACCATTGGTTATGATTCTTATCTTGTCTTCACAACTCTTTCTGGTAGCTAGCCGGCTACCAGGCAAGCAATTTTTGGTAGATAATAGCTAGGAATTATCTGAACATAATTCCCCTTTTTCAACTATATCACTTTGTTTTTCATTTAGAATTCTTGGATAAGATTTTTTTTTTGGTAAGTTAGATAGCAATGAATTAATATCCGCAAATTGATAGATAAATTACCTGAAAAATAAAGTTAGAATCAATCACTTGCATTTTTCTTTTTATCAAACAAAAATTTTCTTTGTACCAAAAATTAAAATACCACATCTAAAGAAACAAATTGATTTTATTAAAGTTCATTCATGGCGAAGTATAAAAAAGTCTGATTGTAGGTTGAGGACTCTATGGTAATGAATTTAGATTATTACTGACCTAAAAGGATCCAATAGAAACTGGGTCCTAACCTAAATTCTTTTTCGTAGATCATTAGGCTTAATGGAATGCACTGCTCGAGATTGACATTGATGCTGGTCCCGCAGGCATTGTTTCAGATAACCCAGTTATCACTTTCAAAACTCATGACAATAGCACAGCAATGCTATTTCCTATACTGTCTCTGAAACAACCGGGACACAGGGAACCCAGCTATTTGCCTTTTGAGGTGTCTTCCAGCGCAGGCAGCTAAGAAAGAACTGTATGAGACGATATTTTAGATGTGACAATTATGTGTAACGTAATTAAAAAATATTAATTTATTACGTATTATATTCGATAATTAAATTGTAAATAATGTAATTATAAGGAATAACGGTTTCATATTATCGGATTTAGCAAGCAATCTCTGGCTTCTTCCTCGATCACATCAGCAATGACCTGTTGTGGAGCCAGGGCCAAAGCAAACCAATTTGGGGGGCGGTGGATTAGCTTCATCTTCACAAGGTCACCCTCGATGACAAAAATGCATTGCATAAGAAAGAGACTAGTATAACATTAAACCGAGGAATAATTCAAAGAAACTGAAGAGTGAAAAGGAAAGAGAAGCTTATCATCTATAAAGAAATTCACTGAAAGCTACTGCTATATATTATATGTCTATTGTCTACCATCCCAGTCAAATGAATTAAATTCATGGGAATCGGATTTTTAATATGGAGAAACGTTTTCAGTTTGACTACAACCAAGTGCCAACTGCGAGGAGAGGAACCAAACTTTCATTTACGTTTTGTCAGTTCAATAACTTACCCTGATCTTCCTTGGTAGCAAATCAGACAATTAGAATTGGCCAGGACAAAATTCCGAGAAGAAAGGCCAAAAAAACATAAGTGGACTGAACAGTTGGAAACTGGAATATCACTTTAACCAACAACACGACCAACAAAACCATAAAATCAGAAGGAAACGAGTCTGGCCAATTTTTTTACAACTAAGGTACAATATTTGCATGATTAATTATTCAGAAATTAAAAATGCACATAAAGACAAAGTCTTTTCCAGCATGAAAGAAAAATACTACATATAGTTAGTTACTGTTGAGGAATAACATCTGTTTATGCTACTACTGTTTAACTTTAACTCCTTTTTGTTTGCAGTTGAGGTATTTGGTTTGATTATACGTCTAATGTTAGCATTGTTTTTTTAGGTGTTTGATTGTCTTTTTGAATCGTGTGCAGCTGTCCCATGTGTCTAATTGTCCCTTTTTGCCATTACTTTGCGTTGTTTGACAATAATCCCTGTCACATTGTTTGACAATTTTTTTTTAATTGATTGAGGACATAAATGGAAAATATTATATTAAGATCATATATTTTTTAATTTTATTGTAAGGTTAATATAAATATAATAATTAAGCATAATATTAGATATAAAATATATTAAAAATATCGTAAACACATAAAACAAACATAAATACCTTTTGTAACAAAATTATTATATGTCAATACTTATTGATTCTAATTTTACATTTATTCTCATGTGTTTAAAACACTTTTAATATATATTGATTTTACAGTAATGCCACAATTTTTTATCTTAATGTAAAAGTTTTCGAATATAAATAGTTATTTTAATTAACAATAAGGTTTGGCCCAACATTGTTATCTGTCTTAAAAGAGATCAAATTTAAGGTTTAAATCTCTTTTGTTCCTTTTACCTCTATATATGAAAAAAATAGTCCAAAAAAACAGCTATTTCAAGATATTGAAGCTGGCCAAGGTAGGGATTAGACTTTATACTAAAATTAATTTTTTATGCAAAAGGGTTGGTACAATTGATAAAAGGAGAAAATTTCTTTCTTTGTCAATCTAAATTCAATTATTGTAAAGAGCATTATCGGAGTGAAATTTTAAATACATTATCAACTCGATTTGAAAGAGTATCTGATTAAAATCATGGAAATTTGAAAAATACTTTTGTTAATTTCACCAAAAATATATAATTTTTAAGATGAGTTGCAGCTAGCCAGCTACATTGAAAAACCAACTCCATTTCATTTGTCATACTCATAATGGTAGCTTTAGAGCCTGAGATCATGCGAAAAATTTAACCACAAATAATGGACCATCATTTTATATTAGACGTATATTCCTCTGAAAATTCAGCATCAGACACCAGAATAGTTCAGTTTGGTTGGTAACCAAGCAAGCCAAAGCATTAAACACAAGTTCGCAGACATGTATAAACATAAAAGAGAGGGAGGGAAGTGTGTAATCTGTATCATAAGAGTGTAATAATTTTTAATCATTTAGCATGGCAACCCCCCTCCCCTCCCCTTTAAGTTTTATCCAAGGTCATTTACATGGTAAAAGGGATCCATTTTTCACGCTGGGCCTACATTCAGTTGATTATTTCGGCGCGCGCGCACACAAAATGAAAAAAAGGGTCAAAACATCACTAGCATGTGTAGTTGAACCGACCGGCTGATCAAAATAGCACATGAAAATGGCAGCGTAAAGTACGCCGTCAGTGAGAGCCAATTAATCGAGATTGGGCAGTCGCAAAAAAAGGTGGCTTCGCTTCGTCAAAGGCCCAAAATCAGCAAGGGCCTTTCTTTGTCTGTTGTCTATTTTTCATTTCTGCCACAAATTTCGGAGCTATGGTTCAGCTGTAATTTCCTTCATTTCAAGCCCAAACTCTCTCCTGCTCGGCCATGTCTTCCGAACGAATAGAAACGCAAATATGCAATACCCTTACAGAGTCTGCCCTTTGAAGCCACCTTCTCTGGCAGTATTTTCATCAAAATCCAACATCGATCCTTTAAGAAGGCCTCCTTTTTCACCGTGAGTTTCTTAACTTGGATATATATGTACCTATGCACTTTTTTGAAGCCACTTGAGCCGGAATAACTATTCCCACGACAAGTTATGACTTGTCACGATCCTTTGTCGAAGCATCTTGAGCATATTGTCGTGCCCAATCTCGGGGCGGTCCCAATTCTCTCACGAAATTGAAAGCTACTGATATATTGTGGAAGGCATGATGTGACAAAGCTTAACTCAGCGACAACAATTGTTGGAGGAATTGGTCTAAATCCCAAGTTAACACCTTGAAAGGAAAATCAAATTGCCAACAAGCTTGGATTATGGATATATTCGAGCGATTGTATAATTTCCCTTTTACTTAAAGCAATTGAAAATAAAATAGGAAGCTTCTTCCCGTGTGGCTTGCTTCGGCCGTTCAGTCTTCCGGGCATTCATACAATAATACAAGCGTCTGTTGTCATTACTGACTGAGCAAGAAACCCAAGAACAAGCAAAACATTGATAAACATCATATGAACTTATAAACTGCATACACAAAAAGATTATGAGAGCATTGCATCAGATGGACAAGAAGGAAGTAATGAAGACTTTGATCTTTATTGATAATATATACACGAACATCTCACAAATGAAAAGAGCAGCCACCCTGGATTTTGAGCAAAAGAATCCATAAGACAGGAGCACACAATAATGTATCAATCTCTACACCACCAACACCCTCTATGTATTTCTGCCCAGAACCCGCCATAACTATACCAAAACCAACCCCTGCAAAAGTGGTACCTGCTTTTTTGTGGCTCTAACTGAAGCAGCCAGAAACAGTAATATCCACTAGTGAGCAGGAATATAATTTTAAAATTTTATTTACATTCACCTATTGGAATTGCCATCTAACAAACTCCTCAAGCTACACAGGGCCTCTGTAGACAGGCTACAACACTTCAATCTTCTTTGCCGAGGAGATGGTTGCTCCCGGTGATCAGGTGCTGAGAAGCATACAATGATCACAGTGAGATTATCGAATGTGTTGCGACGTAAGGCCTCCATGACAAGGTCTCTAGCACACTGCTCAGGGTCATCATGCCGCCTCAACCCTCTACGAACTAGGTTAACTGCATGCTGACTTGACATAACATCCCAAATACCGTCACACCCAATGATAAGGAACTCATCATCTTCTGTGAGAACCACCTGTTGGAACTCAGGCTCTGCAATGAGAGGTGAAGGAGAACCCTTGGGGAACTTCATGTCCCAATCACCCAAGGCTCGGGAAACTGATAGAACACCATTAAGATACCCATCATCAATAAACCCACCCAGCTCTTCTACTCTCCTCCGTTCAGATGGGTAAATAGGTCTGTGGTCTTCAGACATATCCATTGCCTCCCCTTTTCGACAGAGAACTGCTCGACAATCACCAGCATTGGCCACCATTAGAAGCCTAAAGTACAGACAAGAAGTCAGGCAGAGGTTTAAAAGCTGAAAACAACACTCAAGATGACTGAAGTAAATAAATAGTAATCAATGCTATAAAGCATGAAAATACCTTCCAAATATCAGAGCGGTAAGAGCTGTTGTTCCAGAAGAGCTATTCACAGTACAGTCATCTGCAAGTGCAAGATCAGCAAGGAGATATGATTTCCGGAGAGAGTTCCCAACCCCTTCCAGAAAAACATCATCAACTTCACACGTCTTGGGAAAATTGACATCTTCAAAAAAGAATCTAAGTGCATTTTTCCCTATATATGCTGCTGCTTCAGGACCTCCATGACCATCAAACACCTGGATACGAAGTACAATCTAAATTAGTTATAAATCATAAATGAAGGCAGTAGCAACATCATCCAAAACATTAATTACCCCATAGAAAGCACTAGGCTTAGGAAACTTGAAAAGGGATCCCAAATGTGATGATAGATCATCTATTCTAATATGTTCATCTTCCATGTATCTCCTCGGTCCAATGTCAGCAAAACTACCTGATCGGATGCTCGGTACAAATTGCAGAACAGCAGATTCAATATTTGGGTCCGGGACTTTTTCTAGATATTTCACATCCTGAAATAGAAGACAAAACAGATTGATAAAACACTTATTGCTTAAAATGTTCAAACATGAAACTACTAAGTATAGTTTCTCTCAATTTCAAACGATAGCAGAATAGTATTCACAAGCATCTAAAGGAAACACCCATCAGCTGTTGCCAAAGCTAGAAAAGTTTCATTTTTATTTCCTAGATGCAACTAAACATGCGTAGATACAAAACTTCTCAAATTTCAATTACGCAAAATTAGTCACAAAGCTTATAAATTTAAAAATTTTAACATCTTTTTTCAAAACCCTGAAGAAAACCGAAAATCTATGGATCATAAAGCTGCAAGCTATGAACATATTCCCTCTAAAATATATCCATAAATAGAAAAAAAAAAACCTTAAAATGTTTCGGGCTAAAATTCCATAGAAAATAAAATTCAAAGAACAAAAAAGCCAATATATTTATACTTCATACTCTTGCAACCTTATTAAGAAATTTAGTTAGTAGTCAACACCTCATCAGAATTCAGGTTCTTTACAAACATAAGAAAATTGGGGAAAAAATGACTAACCAGTTGAGACGTGGATAACTCTGCAGAAACCGACACGCTCTGTTCACAAACAACCTTAGCTCCAGCTACCATCTTTCTTTTTTTTTTTTTTCAGACAAGTAACATAACCAAAAACAAAACCGCTGCAACAAAATTAAAATTCTTCAAACCCAAATGAAAACAATTTCGCCTCTCTTTTTTCTCGCAGTTTCTAGGTGGGATGATTTTTTTCTTCGCCAAAAATGATCGAACCTGTAGCAGTTGGGCTTGAATTAATATTTAGATGGTCAGAAATGGGTATGAACAGGTAATTATAAACGGGTTAAAAGGAATTGTGGTAGTTGACACGTGTAAATCTGGCGACCTTGAGATTTTGTGGAGAGCAATTGATCAATGATCGCACCATTAACGCGCACGGACTATAGAAGCAACCAGCTTTGGCTTAACGGACACGTTCGTGGACGCGTCACGCCGTGACCCTTTTGAATACTTTTCTTTCTTTTCCCTTTTTTTTTTTGGCTGAAGGCGTTGTTTCGTTGGAAAATGACCGATTCATCCTTCCCGTAGGTTCCACCGCTCGTCGAGTTTGACTTCTATTGAGGAAAATAAAGGAGAATATAGATGGCATTGCAAGTTTCCTTAGGGGTAATTTTGGACATAAACAGGTTCAGCCGACGAGGAATATTTTAACGGTTTAGTTATTCGATCGTGTTCATACTTGCTGGCAAGGAAACGGTAGCTTGTGTTCGTTGGGATATCCGCGAAGCAGGTATGTGTTCCTTGATGGACAAAATTACCCTTCAAGTTTTGCGCAGATGACGAGCAGAGTAGTGCTATATCTTCGTTTCCATGTGGAAAATCCGAAGACGCGGTTGTAACGGCATCAGGACCTTCTTGTCAGCACCATTGGGCCCCATTTGTGTTTTTGGACGGTCCGGATGAAACTGAAATATTGAAGTTTCTGCGTTATGAAGTTTCTCTACTCTACGGTTAATTACAGTACCACACTTTTATAGCCAGCAAACTCTTTTTCCCTTTCACGTGCATATTTAACAAAAATGTACTAATATATATACACGGAAAAATGAAGTTGGGCATGTAAAATATTTTTTTACTTGGGGTCGTTGCTTAGGTGGATTTAATAATTTGTTTATTTGTGTTACCCTATTGTAATTTTTTTGTGTAAATACAAATATTTTTTTATCTATTTTACTATTTGAGATAATAGTAATCATTATCATAATTTTTGTCAACATAATAAATGCAAAATAATTTTTTTAAATTTTTAAAAATTTATATATGGTTTTTATTAAAATTTTAATTTTAATTATATTTATATCTTATCTAAAATTATTAAATATATCTCACTATCAATAAGATGTTGAATATTACTTTGACAAATCATCATATGAGGTTGACCCAAATTAAAGTAAACTTATTTTTTTGGATTTGTGTTGAATTTTCGTTTTTCTATTATAGTTTTATGTTATTCCATTTGAAAGCTTAAAATATGTAATTATGGTTAATTGGTTATCCTCATATTTTCGATATTAGCAATGGACGGCTCCATTTGAAAAGGTCTACACAAATTTCAGTTCACAAAAAATTATATTGACTGTGAAATTGAAATATATATAGTACAAGAATAGTAACCTCAATATTTAATAAATTATTGATTTTTTTAAATATAAATATGTTTATTTGTTTTAAGATTTGAAAATAATTTTGTTCGAGAATTATTAAATGTTTCAACTTTTATGGTTTATGTATTCTAGATGAATGATTAGCAGCTAAACCGTGTTTAATTTGGATAATTAGCATAATCGACCGATCCTTAAACTTTGACTTTTAAACAGTGTCTCATCACCTCATATGATTGCCAAATGGTAGCACCAATGGGAATGTCAGAATGTGTGTCTTGGCCTCTTAGGAATTTGATTGGCCTGGCGCAGTCTGTAGCATCTGAGCCCCCTCGGGAAGATCTTATCCTTAATTAGGTTCTGAAGACACTGACTAAGGCCATTGTTTGGCGTTATTACAACAATGATTTAGAAAATCAGGTTGGTCCGTCCAGGGACAACTTCACCTGAGCACCGTTGAAACCCACAATTATCAAGGGGAAAAAGGAAGATGGCTGGCAACGTGGCAATAGGCCGAAGTGAGTTTGTTGGTCCAACTAGCCAAACCACTAACCTTTCGTGAAAATGGACGGAAACCTCTCGAGTGGTCCACCAAATTGGCTCGTTCTCTCCAAACAACCATTTGCTGGCATTGTCTTTGTGGACTATAATATTCGCCTTTAATTTATGTTTGGTATCCCTTCTCTTAATCGTGTATTGCCCGAAATTTCCTTGTCGAAAAGCTTGATTTCCTTTGAGGAGGGCATGTTTTTTCAGACGGGAAGGTTCATTACTGTCTCTTTGCTTGATAATGCCAGGATTATGATGACTGGGTTTTTTTAAGCTCTAACTCTTCTTGTTAATTGCATCATTATTGAGTGAAATTGATTTGATATGCATCTTAGGTGACATTCAATCATTTGGGCAATTTTTTATTTTTTAAAAAGTTTGAGATTTGGGTTAAGATATTACCATAAATAAGCTAGATTACAACTATTAATTAAGATGAATAAAAGCATAAATGTAACTCGTATATATTTAACATTATCATGAAATTTCTACCTAACTTCAACTTTCACTTTCCTTATTATTTGACAAGCGTAAGCTTTAGCTACCATCAACAAGTTTTAAACAATTTGGATGGTCCATTAGTCCATTATCGTCAAATTGATCATAGTTCTCAAATCATAAACTAATCTTTCTACCAAGCTAGAAAAATAATAACGGCTATCGACCAATAATTTGTGCACGTTCCGACCAACCAGTATATAATTGTGCAAATAATGGTTTTTTTTTATAAGAAACATTCTCGATCTGTTGGTCGGAAGCCAGGCATATATGGAACTGGTAGATTTGGCATGAAAGGGGGATGCACGAGAGAATCTCGTTTGGGGTTAGATAAAGAACCGCTAGCTGACTGACTTTGAATGGTAAGATCAGGTTTTCTTATGCTTAAATTATTTCAGAATTCAGAGGAATGCGAATGGGACAGCACAGCATGTTTTCCACATTATTGCTGGTGCTTGCAAAGTTATAAAATAAAGTGGCCTGGTCATACAGCTGATGCTTCTGCGTACTAAACAAATTTGGTAGGATGGAAAGACGTGTGAACTTTGCCTAACAGATGGCAAAGCCAATACCCAAACCCAAATTCCCATTCTTCGGTTACTATTGCTACCTGTTCAATTCTACTACCATATTTAGCAAGCTATATCTGCCTGAAATGCTGTGTGCTCGAGACAACACGTTTTATCTGCCTCTTTGGTTGACTCTCCTTGTGGAGTTGTGGTCACTTTCTACCTGCTTGTTAGATGCAATGATGCATGTGTATAACAAAGAGAGCTTTCTTATCTTACCTAAGCCAAAAAATAAATAAGCAAAAAGAATAGTTTTGCTTTTGATTGACTTTGATGTCAATCCTTATCCAGCCGAAAAGTAGAGAAAACAAAGATTGATTTCAACCAAATGGGCCGTTAACCGTTAAACATTCATGAGATAGTGTTACTCGTTTGGGCTTCAAGAGTTCAGAGAAAAAGAACCAGGGTCTTTTACAAACTTTCTAACTTAAACTTTGGTTCCAGCCCAAGTCCATGTCACAGCCATTATCAGCTCAGCCTCCTAGCCTGAAGACTAAGTCCAAGTCCATGCCATCTTTGAATCATGTGCTCGGAGTTGAAAACGAATCGAAGCCGGTGGAGTAGGTTTATTGGTAAAGGCACCCTGATGTGAACTCTGACCCCTTGTCCCCTACAATTTTCATGGGTTTTGACTGAATGGAGCTAGTGTTCTGGCTTGTCCGCTTGTGGCTGTGAATAGTCATGACTCTTGGATTCCTTTATCTTTTAAGCATGTTTCGAAATAAATTTGATAATATAATTTATTTTTGTGTTAAATAAAATAATATTTGTATTGTAAAAAATATAAAAAATTTATATCAAAATTTGTGTTGATATGAAAAATATAAAATTTATTTTTAGTTTATTTTTAATTTATACAATATTTATATATAATTTTTATTTAATTTTAATTTATGTCACTTCATATTTTATATTTATATTATTTTTATGTCATATAATTATATTATATTTAAAATTATCAGGTCTATTTTAAAGTCCTATGGTACAATACTTCTTTAGGGTTTGTTTGATACCATCTACCCCCAAGAGGACGATGAGAAAAAACTCTCCGTTGGTTATGAATTACGATGCTTTGTGTCTTAATTCCAAAATTTTCATGAGCGCTTTGCTGTACAACAGGCATTATTGGAGGGTGGTGCTGACAGTGATTTCATTGACTCTGCTGTGCTGGTTCCGTACACAATTCAATGTCGGTAAGGATCTAGCATTTGCTTAGCACAGCTGATTTTGCTGGCACCTTCCTCATCATAAATGCTTTGAAATGTGAAGCTCAAATGAAAGCCTTTCATTGGAGCAAATATCATTAGTTCAAATTAAGGAGCCTCAACCTTCACATATTCTTCCAACAGCAATCTGCTCAAAAACTAATTAAATGGCAAAAATTATTGCCGTTAGCTTGCCTCGAAAGCCATCAAAATCTACCCTACCATAAAATACTGGTACTTCTCATCAGGGAAATATCAAACCACTTTGGAAAATTGGATTGAATCAAACGGCTTCGAGATGGTCGCATTTTGTGGGTGTTGACTTATTTGTTCATATCTTGTTTCGATGAAATCTTCAAAGGGTTTCATGGACTTCAAGCCTGATTATTTGATGGGTTTGAAGTTTGAACTGTACCCGCCATTCTCCGTTCATTTTCGCATTCATTTTTTCAACTTTAACCTTTGAATGATTTTCATTTGAAGAGCAATTAGGCTTGACCGGATCGTAATCGGATAGGTATGAAACCCACCTTTCATCTTTATCCAATTCCACGCCTCATGGATTTTTGGAATCCAATTAATTACTAATACTATCAACTTTTTACCAGGTTTGTCTTTGAAAAATTAAAAAAATAAAGGAAGATGGGACATAATCCTCTCGTTACGTACCATAAACAATTGATGAGATTGGAATCTAAAATTAAAATTTATTAATTAATTGAATAAATTTATCATAATAAAAACCAATATGGAATACTTTTATGTTTTCCAGTTTAACAGAAAAGGGAAACAGAAAATCAACATGAAGAATCACTGTACAGACACGGCGAAATGCGCGGCGATGAATTATTCTAAGTGGAATTCCATTTAAGTCCAATCATCAGCCAGCAATCAAACAAGCTACGCCAAGCCGCCGACTCAGAGGACGGTTTCACAGTTTGCGGCAGCTATACAACAAGAGGGTACTTCAGTCAAACTAGTCTTAAAATATGGTGGTTAGAAAGAACTTAGAAATCAGGAGCCCTTCTTTTTTATTTTTTAATTAAATAAGAATAAATATAAACAGCTAAATTAAATAAATCAAAGTCAGCATAGAATTTTAAAAAAAATTAAAAAACATGAAATTTTACCACTGAATTTGAGTGTGACGACATTACGATTTTAACCCAATCTTAGACTATATGATAGTAAATTAAAATACAGCGCATTTATTCAACTAAACATATGTCTACTAATTTTGACAAGAGAAAAAAAAGTTCCCTGCTTAATTCGATGGGAGTTGAAGGCGTGGTTAATCAACTGGAATTCAGAATTTTATTTTGATTATCAATATTTTTTTTTTGGTGTTATTCGGCGGGAGTATAATTTCTGAATCAGCATTTATTACTGATTTGAAATTTGCAAATAATTGAAACCCGAGTTAGATTGGCCAGTTTTATTTTTCAAAATTGTTTGGTAATAAATGAATAATAAAATAATTGAGAAATAAAAAAAGAAGAGGGAGGGGGAAAAAGACAAAGGGAACAGTTGGATTCAAAACTTGGAAGAGAGAGAAAGCTGAAAGTGGGGCCACCCTGCCTGCCTGGGTTTTGAACGGTCAAAAAGAAAGGCGTACTTACTGTTGAAAAGCGAGAAAGAAAAAGAAAAAATATTTTAAAAAAGAAAATTAAAAAAAAAACCATAAATGTTTGGGCTCATAAGTTTGACTGCCTATCATAAACACCTCCAAAAAAAAAAAAAACCCAGAAAGCTCCAAGTAACGCCTCCATCGCCCCCTCCTCTAAAACAGAAATTCCAAGACTACACTCTTCTCCGCCATTTCACCGTGAAAGATCCAGTTTAAGATCCGCACTCCACGCCCGTTTTATTCCTCTCATGATTCCATCTCACCTACCTGTTTTTTTCCCGGATTTCTTGCCACTATCGGTAATTAATTTCCTCCACACTTTCTTTCTTTCTTGTTTGGTTGTGAACCTAATGGTTGCCTTGTTTGGCTGTTGGATCAAGTTTTTAATGTTATATTTGCTTACTTTCTGCTTGATCTTTGCATCACCTTGGATCTTCTTTCTATCTAGGCTTTCACATATCATTTCCTTATGTTTTTATTAGTTTTGTAGAGAGTTTTGCCCCTTTTTTTTTCTCAGGAAGTGCGGGGTGGGAAATTCCTCTTATTCGGTTAGTTTCATGTGTAAAATAAACTATGATGTACTTAACACGCAACAGCTAATGCACTAAGAGAAGGATCTCTGCTTTATCTAATTTCATGTAAATTTGTAGTTGAAATTTGCTTCTTGTTTTATACACTTGTTTATTCTTTGCTTCAAAGATTAGAGATTTTAGAGCTGTTTTATTGTCTTGTTATTTGAATCTTAGATACATTGTAAATTTCTTTAAGGATGTACCACTGACATTGTTTCTGTGTTTTACAGGTAATTTATTGAGTTGTGTTGCTGGTTTAAGGAAGTGAATTTTCGACAGAGGATCTGTGAGATTCTCGATTTTGCTTTTAGTTTAGTTCAATGGCTTCTGTAAGTATAGCGCCTACTTCTGGTTTAAGAGAACATGGTGGAAATACAGTTGGTGTTGATAGATTGCCTGATGAAATGAATGATATGAAAATTAGGGATGACAAGGTATGTTATTAATTTTCCTAGTTTGTTTGCTTCGATAATTGATTGTTGATCTTTTGGATCAGTTATACAAAATCCATTGCTATGTTGCAGGAAGTGGAAGCAACTATAGTTGATGGTAATGGAACGGAGACAGGGCATATAATTGTCACCACTATCGGTGGTAAAAATGGTCAGCCTAAGCAGGTTAATTTTATAATTCTCTCCTCCAGAACTGGAGCCTTTTTGTGTCTTAATTTTGGGTGTTTGATGGTTTGTATCTTAAACCTTCCAATTGTTTTTCAGACAATAAGCTATATGGCTGAGCGTGTTGTTGGGAACGGATCATTTGGAGTTGTCTTCCAGGTATTCTCATCATATTTATCTATAAAGATATGTTCAGATTTCATATTTTAAATTGAATTTTAAGTTTGTACTGAATTATCTATGCGGCATATCAGGCTAAATGTTTAGAGACGGGCGAAACTGTTGCTATTAAGAAGGTTCTTCAAGACAAGAGATACAAGAACCGTGAATTGCAAACAATGCGTCTTCTAGACCACCCTAACGTTGTCTCTCTGAAGCATTGTTTCTTTTCCACTACTGAAAAAGATGAGCTCTATCTTAACCTTGTGCTTGAGTATGTTCCGGAGACTGTCCACCGTGTCATCAAACATTATAATAAGATGAATCAAAGGATGCCGCTGATATATGTTAAACTCTATTTTTACCAGGTATGAACATGGTTAAAATCTGTTTTAGTACGCCACTAATATTCACTATCACTTTTAATATCTTATTTCTATCTCTTGTATCTTTATGGATACAAGAAATCCATGTTAATATTTAACCCTTACATGAATTGCTACTATTCTTGTCTTTATGCAGATATGCAGATCGCTTGCTTACATTCATAACAGTATTGGCGTGTGCCACAGGGACATAAAGCCTCAAAATTTATTGGTATGTTCTAGAGCAACTTGCTAAATGCTTTATCTTGGTCGTCAATATAGCTGTATCAGTTTTTAAATTTCTAAAGATTACCAAAGAAACATTTTGTCCAGAAATAGAGTGGCAGTTCAGCTTAATGATTTAAACAGATATTTAGGAGTTTGAAAAAGAGAAATAACAATCTAGCATTCTGAAGAATCTATGCATGCTAATGTATTTTAATGTGAAATCCAAAACTTATGTTTAAGAGCTTTGCAATGGAAAAGATCTAAATGGAATGGGTCTCTAAGGTTATTGAAGCACTTTTATCACCTTTTTACTTAAAGATATTGCCTCCATGATGTCCCTTGTTGTCAGGATACAAAAGTCTAGTTGTTATACATTTTGAGGAATAACTTAGTTTTCTCATCTTATCTGTTTATTTACTATATAAGGTTGGATTTATCTATGATCATGTATCAACTCATTTACACTTTGAAGCATACCCTCTCATTAATACAATGGTTTCTTGTAACAGGTCAACCCACACACCCACCAGTTAAAAATATGTGATTTTGGAAGTGCAAAAGTTTTGGTATGTAGATTAGAATCTTAAAGATCTTTTTTATTCGCTTCATCAGATGCTATCTAATTGTTCATGAGCCTGATTTTGATTCAACTTTTCCAGGTAAAAGGGGAACCAAACATATCTTACATCTGTTCTCGATACTATCGAGCACCTGAATTGATATTTGGTGCAACTGAATACACCACAGCGATTGACATCTGGTCTGCTGGCTGTGTTTTGGCTGAGCTATTGCTTGGACAGGTAGATGGTTTCCTTGCTTATATTTTTGGTTTTATATGTTTGTGTGTGTGTGTATGCATATATCCTTTTATATTACTTAACGACTATTTTTTTACTCCAGCCTCTGTTTCCCGGTGAGAGTGGAGTAGACCAGCTTGTTGAAATTATCAAGGTAAAGTTTAGTTCAAAATTCTCATCAGTAATATTTTCATATCATTTTCAGAAAATACTTGAGTAAAACATGAATGATGGGAGATAGTGGCCTATCCAACTTCTTTCCTTATTGATGGCTTTTGAATAACTCGGCATGGTTGACACTGGATTTCCGACTTATCCTACTGTGTGTTATAGTTTCATCACTTTTTCTTTCCTTTGTCTGATATATATGATTTTTATGCAGGTTCTAGGTACCCCGACAAGAGAGGAAATAAAGTGCATGAATCCTAACTACACAGAATTCAAATTTCCCCAAATTAAAGCTCATCCATGGCACAAGGTAGTGGGGATGACATGTGATTTCTTTACTTTGTGAAAGAATTTATGTCTAACATGTAATATTGATCAATGTTAAGCAGATATTTCATAAGCGTATGCCTCCTGAAGCTGTGGATCTTGTTTCACGATTGTTGCAGTACTCTCCAAACCTTCGTAGCACAGCTGTAAGTATCAAACTGGTTCCAACACTTTTTTTTTTTTTTGCTCTGTAGTCTTTGTCCTCATTCTAATATGAAATTCCGTTGGTAGTTCTATTCACATTGTATTTGCTGTATCGTTTAGGCAATCATACGTGGGGCTTAGACCTGTCATGTCATGATCCTGCAAATATTCTTTTCTTCTTAACTTTTCCATTCATACTCTATTTACTTTATTGTATTTCAAGTTTGCTAGATATTTCTCTTTTTCATATGTATTATGTTAAGATGATTTTTATCTTCTATACAGATTGAAGCTTTGATCCATCCATTCTTTGATGAACTACGTGATCCTAACGCCCGCCTACCAAATGGACGTTTTCTTCCCCCACTCTTCAACTTTAAGCCTCATGGTAAAAAACCAACCAATACTCTGCATCAATGTTTCCACTATTTTACTCATTGCCTATGGAACTGTGGAACTGATGATTGTTGCTGTTCTGCGATTTCCATTTTTCAGAACTGAAGGGAGTGCCTCTGGATATGCTAGCGAAGCTGATCCCCGAGCATGCAAGAAAGCAATGTGCCTTCCTTGGGTTGTGATGCGGTTCTTTCTTCTTGATGTCGTCTGCTTCTTGCAGAAAATCGTGGTCTATTGTAGAGAAGTAGCTAGGCCTGTGTCAGTTATATCATATGGAAGGCGTGTTAATTGATTTATCAGTTTCATCCTCAATGTTTATTAATTCCCTCTATTAATTTTTTTACCAATATTTATGTTCTTTTCTTCCTATTTTGCTTTTTGTAGAAAGCAGACTTGAGAATGTCTGCTGTTAGTAATATTGTTCATAAGACCTTAATGAGTATGTTGACCCCCTTATTTCCAACCGATGACAGACTGTAAAATCATATTGGATTCAAAGTTGTTTCTTCTAGTATATTTCTCAGTTGCCCGGTTGTGATTATAAGTTTGATCTCCGTTCCTTGGTCCTTAGCAGGCCAGAAAACCAAAAACGTGTTATCCTAGCGTCGGTCTTCCTCGCAGCTGTTGTTAGAAGATGCTTTCAGCCACCTAGCCTTGTAACTAAGCTGACACCGGAGACTAGGATAAAAGCAAGCAACGTTAGTGAATTAGTTTTCAAGCTCGGTAGATGTAGAACGTAAAATATTTCCAAGCTGAACAAGTGTAGTTGCTTTATCTCTGTATCTCGCTTTCGGTTGGTAATCTTACGAGGCTTAATCCCTTAGTTGAGAATTTTTGTTTGTCTTCACTTCCATCATAGTATGAGAATTTGCCCTTTTTTTAGCCATTTTCTTATTTTTCCTCAATAGCTGCCTGTAATTTTGAACGAAGAAATCAAATTGTTTTTATGTATTGACAGTGTATAATTCTTATATATTGTCTATATATCAGAAGTTGACACTTTATCAATAAATTTTTGTAAGTAAATTAAAAAAAATTTATTTATATTTACTTTTAAGAGTGTAACATATTTTTAATTTAACAGTTGATAAGATGTTAACTTTTGATCAGCACATCATATACAAATTTTTTTTCTTTATAATGGAAAGTAATTATATAAAACCCTGGCGCATTTTGCACGGTGAAAGGTACTTTGGGAGTGAGTGGGTTGGCGTGGTGGTAGCTCTCAGCTCACACCTCAAACTAGTGGGCTACCGCCCCAATCCAAAACAAACAAAGTTTCCACTCTCCTAACCATCTTTGCTGAAAACACTAAAATAATGCTTTCCTGACCCAATTATGTTCCAGTCCAGCAGGGTTCACGGCATGCCTTGTGGTCACGCCATAGCCGACCAATGTCTAACATATCTAACCACAAAATTCTGTGGGGGCTCTGCATCAATGCGGGCAAAACAAAGGGCACCATATCCAGTTAGGTTTGTGGCTAACTGGAAATTCTTTTGCTCAGGAGAGAGCTCAATCCATCCCGTATATGCTATGGTTAAAAGAAGAGATTCCTCTTTGGATGTCTCACTTTATGTTGCATTCAAGTCCTTCAGTTTTCCATAACTGAACCGGCAGGTTTTCAAAATGCATGCTCCACTCAGTACGCAAGGGATTATACTGTTAACTTACGCCTTGTTGCATAAATTAATCTGAGGTTTAAGTAACTTGATTGGGGACCGATGAAAGTGAAAGTTATGGGAAGAACATGGGGGGCTTGTCGACAATCCACGCTTCTGATTTCTTGCTATTCCGTTTACCTTTTTCCAGAAGTGCCATATGCAGACTCCACCTTCTCAAAAAAGCCAATGCCTAAATGGAATTGGTCGGTTCCCGCCTCCAAAACTCCATTAAAATAATCGAAAGTTGCAGATGTTTCTGATACTCTTTTCCACTACGTTTTTTTTATATACTACTATATATACATCCTTTTCTGATTCACCATGCATTCCAAAGCCAAACTTAGTTAAATCTTCAGCAAGTTGTTATAGTGCTCACAGTGGTCACATAAACAAAGGAATTCACTCGCTTTCTTCACCACTTCCCAAAACTCAGGGGACATCGTTTATTCTCCTATCCTTTTCGTCTAGTTCTTGACAGTGACTGAACGATTTGAGCTGGTTTTTTTTTTTTTCGAAATTCCAGGAAAACTATACCTGAGACTGAGAGCCATCGCAGTTTACCAACCGAATTCTGATTTGTCCTCATTGGTGGTGGAACTAATTTTAGCTTAACAATGGAGCATTCTCGTGTGTCGATATCAATATTCCGCATGTCTTTCGCTTGTTTCTTCCTTTCCACCCAAGCTAGATGGCATCATCACCATACAAAACACAAGCATCATACTCACCATCACCAAATATCTGAAATTTCTGTACCCCCTTATCCTGCAACTGAACCTGCTAGTCCTGTTGCACCCGAGCCTTCGAGTTCATTTGCACCTGATCCTACTGACCCTCTTGCACCTGAGCCTTCAAGTCCTGTTGCACCCGAGCCTCCGAGTCCATTTGCACCTGCCCCTAGTGATCCTCTAGCACCTAAGCCTTCAAGTCCTGTTGCACCCGAGCCTTCGAGTTCATTTTCGCCTGGCCCTACCGATCCTCTAGCACCTGAGCCTTCGAGTTCATTTGCACCTGAGCCTTCCAGTCCATCTGATGATGTAAATGCCAATAGTTCTGTTGGTGTTTTCGATGTAAGAAAATTTGGAGCTATAGGGGATGGTATAACAGATGACACAGAAGCATTCAAGATGGCATGGGACTCCGCCTGTCAATTTAACTCTGCTGTCCTCCATATTCCATGTGGTTTTTCCTTCATGATTCAGTCCACAATTTTCACAGGTCCTTGTCAAGGTGCACTAGTCTTTCAGGTATGTACTTGTTTTGTCTGATTGTCAGCGCTTATGCCTTTTCAAGGATGAAAATGGACTAATGGGATTGGTCGTTACGAAGGTTGATGGTACACTTATGCCTCCTGATGGACCCGACGATTGGCCAAAGAACAACAGCAAGCGCCAGTGGCTGGTCTTTTACAGAATCAATGGAATGTCCCTGCAAGGAGGTGGTCTCATTGATGGTAGAGGACAGAAATGGTGGGATCTTCCTTGCAAACCCCACAAGGTAGAGCTGACTTCACTTCTAAAATCTTTTCAACTTATGCGGTTCAGTTTAAAGCTAATCTTTTTCATCCAATGTCACAGGGAAAAAATAGAACAACATTGTCTGGACCGTGTGATAGCCCAATTGTAAGCTGTCAGACTTCATTCAAATATTCTGTGTTTTCTATCACCTAACAGAAAGAACTGATAATTTTTCAAATCCATGGTGCAGGCTATAAGGTTTTTCATGAGCTCCAACTTGACTGTGAAAGGACTTAAAGTTAAGGATGGTCCCCAATTCCACTTTAGATTCGATGGCTGCAAGAATGTCCATGTCCAATCCCTTCACATAACGGCTCCTGCCCTGAGTCCCAATACTGATGGGATCCACATTGAAAACACAAATGGTGTTGAAATATATAATTCAGTTATCTCTAATGGTTAGCCAACAATCCCTTAAATCTTCCCAAATTTTCGTTTTCCTTTCCATATTAAAAATCCAGCTTCTTGGTGATCTTGCTTCACAGGTGATGATTGCATATCCATCGGCTCAGGATGTTATGATGTGGATATTAAGAACATAACTTGTGGACCTGGTCACGGAATCAGGTAATCCTAATTGTTTCTATTGAATCTTATTAAGCATGCGAAGCTTATCCTTCTTGATTATGTTCCCTTGATTCTTCCACTCAGCATTGGGAGTCTAGGCAATCACAATTCACGAGCCTGCGTCACCAACATTGCAGTTCGAGACTCAGTGATTAAGGTGTCAGATAATGGTGTCAGGATCAAGACATGGCAAGGTGGATCTGGAGCTGTATCAGGAATAACATTCAGCAACATTCACATGGAAAATGTTAGGAATCCGATTATAATTGATCAATTCTACTGCCTCACAAAGGACTGCACAAACCAAACATCAGCTGTTTATGTCTCAGACATACTCTATGAAAGCATCAAGGGAACCTACAATATCCGAAGCCCTCCAATGCATTTGGTCTGCAGTGATTCAGTTCCATGTACAAACATCACACTCTCGGACATTGAGCTTCTTCCTGCTCAAGGAGATATAGTTTTGGATCCCTTTTGTTGGAATGCTTATGGGGACTTAAAAACCCTAACTATTCCGCCAGTGTCCTGCTTAAAGGAGGGTATTCCTCGATCCATCTTAAACAATAAGGATATGGGTTATTGCCTATGATTTAGAACTCTTTTTTTCTGTATATCAGTTTCTATATATACATACATATATAAACTCTAATTATGAGATTATTCTGGAATGGTCTACATGAATCTCCTCTCCTAGTTTGTATGTTTTCTTACCAAACAAACATGAGATTTTTGCAACACTGATCAATAAATGAATGAACTCTAAACTCTGGTTGCACATGTTTCATGCATGTTAGGAAAGCTGTGTCATGCAAGGAAATGAGTGCTTCATGTTTGATAGTATGCAATTTTGGCCTTTTTCGTGTGACATCTGCTGAAGTTTTTGCATTTGTTTTTTTTTTTTTGGGTTAATGTTAAAAGTATCATGTAAAGCGTAACGAGGCATAGAAGTCAAAAAACAATTGATGGGAGTGGCAGTGCAACCTGTGCAAAATCATATTATTACTAGACTAGTATTTAAGAATCCGAATTAGAAAAAACAAAGATTCCAACTTTCCGCATATTCATGTGTCTTAAAACCACAACAAAAGCTGTAAACAAACAAATCAAGTGCAAAAGCTAGTAGCAAATGAGAATCCAAAACAGAAACAGAGCATATAATTAGAGAATAATTCGTGCAAGTGGGCGATTTCAAGACAAAATTTGTGAGTTGTTATCAGTATATACAAGGGGATCTCTTTTCTTGGTTAATAACAGCACTAGACTTAATAGTAACAAAGTGGAATGACAAGTTTCTCCATCTCTTACAGCACGCGTAGCAGACTAGCTGCTACTATAATCATAATTCAGGAAGTCTATCATCAATCAAACCATAAAAGATTTGAGAAATGTTCTGTAGACTTAAGTGGTCTGGAAAAGTGGAAATCAATGCAGGGGCTTGAATTCAATGCCCATCCTCAATAACTCACCTTTGCACCCTCTCCCCTTTTTGAACATACACACAGCTGCTAGAATGATAACAATTTTGAAGTGAAAGTGTAAGAAATTGATCAGCTATTTTACTTCTTGTTTAAGATAGGGCATTTTCCTTCAAATTTTATCCCTTGTAAAAAGTGTATGCGGCCTTTCCTTTGCCCATGCCTAACCTTCTGTTAAGTTTGTCATACCAGATCATAGTTGTTCTTCACCCAACCCAATTCAATGCAATGCTGAAATAATGAGTCTAGAATCCAGGTTCAGTTCCTTTTTCACCCATTACTTTTCTCATTTCTTCGAGAGGAGAAGGCAATAGTCAACCCCTTGCCATCTGCTGTTGATGTGCAAAGAGTCATAAAGTTGAAGAAAGCACAGCCAGTGCCATGCCATACGTAGCTACGGGAGTAGGCCAAGCACCCTCACTATAAAGTTATAAGGAATCCATTATTATTAAACATTTACGTCTTGGAATGTGATGATATAACTAAAGATTTATGGCAAAACACGACCATTTCAAGTTCAAAAGAGGGCTAGAGTAGTGGCCCATTTTTAACCATGGAAAAGTGAAAAAAGGGTTTCTGAAACTCTTACTGCCACAGAATGGAGGATTATCGATCGCATGAATATGGGCATGAAAGGCTGCCTAAAGCAAACCCCAAGAAAGATAGACGGAAAGGAATCTATCAACTCCACTAAGGCCAAAGCCACTCAACAAACACACACTTTCTCCTGCCCACTTGAGAGACATATAGTAAAATATTTATAACCATATTCATGATTTATAATTTAGTTTCATTATATATATATAGTAATAAAAGCATATCCATTAGATGTGTTTATAGGAGCCGACGGAGGTTGAGCGAATTGGTAAAAGTTGTCCATTTCGTTTGTAAGATTTAGATTCGACTCTAACCGCCAATAATTCTTCTTGGTGGATAATCTATAAATCCAATATAAATCTTCATCGAAACTTACTGCATATCTTGATCTTGGACTATGAAAACCTCCGCTCATTTAAACTTTTAAGTTAAGAAAAAAAAAAAGATGCGTCTAAAGGGTGAATGGGTTATAAAAAAAAAATGTTAAGTAGGCCTAGGCCAGGTTCGAAGCATTAAAAACGGAGCCTAGCTAAGTTTGGTTCGTTTGGGTTTGGGCCGACTGCCCTCAGTCTCATCCATCCCAAAAACTTAATGGGCTAAAACAGCCGGATGCGGTGTACCTTGTAACTATGGGCTCACATAAACTTCAGATACCCAAAATAGAAAAACAAACCCAAATGTTATAATTACAAAAAGTCGTTTGGGATTATTTCGTATTTTTTATTTTTTGTTTTTAAAATTTTTATTTTTATTTTATTTTATTTTCAAATTTTAAAACAAAAAATATGTTTGATTAATACTGTTATTTTTTAAAACAAATATTTAATCTGATTTAGATATAATAATTCAATTCACAAAATAAAATTTTAAAAATTAAATAAAAAATAATATTATTTTACACTATTTAATACTAATATTAAGTATTTCATTTAATCATATAATAATTAATATACTTTAAATAATAGTATAAATAAATATAATATTAAATAAAATAATTTAATTAAAATAATATTAAATAATAATATAAATTAATAATGATAAATTATATTAATAATATCATTTGGTTTAATTGTAATAATATTAAATTATTAAATAAAATATTTAACTAATTAATTTATAATAAATTATATAATTATTAAAATTTATTATATTTAATATAAATAATATTATTTAATGTTAGGTATACACTTATTAAAAAATATTAAATTATCTAATAGTAATAGTGAAATATTTTAAATTTAATTGAAAGAATATAATATTAAATGATAATATTGTTTAGTAAAATAATAATTAATTATATTAGATAATAGAACTTAGCAATAATATTATTTATTAACATATCAAAATTATAATAAATGATATTATTTAAAATGTATAATATATTAAATAAATTATTATATAAATTTAAATTAAATAATATTATAATTCAATATAAATTATATTTAATTGCTTTTTACATTTTCAGCTTTTCTATATTAAAATAAATATATTAAATTTAAAATATTTTATTTTTAATTAAATAATATTTTATATTAAAATTTAATATTATTATTTTAAAAATTAATTAATTTTATTTTATATTTTTATTATAAAAAATATTAATATTATATTAATATATAAACTATGTTCACTTATTTATAAACAGTACCATAAATGAAAACATGTTTATGAAAATAATGAAAACATGAAATTTTTATTTTCAACAATTTAAAAAATTTTTGTTTTCGTTTTCGTTTTCTGAAAATAAAAACTTATTACTAAATATATTTTCTGCTATTATTTTCAAAAAAATCAAAAATAAAAACAAAAATAATGTCAAACGATCCAAAATATTTCAAATTCTTAGCCCTTCCGTACTATTAGACTATTCCATTCAAACTACCATTTATATCGTAGCGCAGCAGCCTACGCTGCAGCCGCTGTTGACTTGAAAACAAAAACCGACCAATTCCTCTCATCACGTGAATACACACAACCATCAATTATTTCTCTAAATGAATAATATTATATTATAAATTACGGCGACCTCTATCGTAACAGAGTTATTCTTCGACGTATTGTTGGTGAAATTTTTAAAATTTAAAATGAATTCGAGATTGTCATATATATCTTGCTGAGAATATTTAAAAAATTAAAATAAATAGAATGAATTATGCATTAAAATCTTAAATTCGTTTGTAAAGTATTATATAATAATCTTAATAAATATTCAAAGTAGTCCCAAAATCAATCATTAGCATTATTATTATTAAAACTGTTAAATGCATCACCCATTTGCTTGATACACTCTTTTTATATGTAAAGGAAATGGGATGGGTGCCTAATTTTTTATTTATTTTTTTATTTTAGACTTTAATTCTTGCAATGAATTTGATTTTAGACTTTCACCCTCACTAAATTCTATTTTATCCCAGCAAATATTATTTGTTTTGTCATTTTGCCCTTCCATTTTTCTCAATTTATTTCACATTTGAATATATCACATAATTATATGTAAAAAATAAATATATATTTTGTAACATATCCGACAAAGCAAGCAGCATGTCCCATTCATGAACGTTTGTTTTTTATGAATATTCATTGAATTTAATTAATCTTTTTTTCAATCTTATACACCTATAAGTAGACGAAGAAGCATTCGTTGTAACTTGACCCATAATTATACTTTAGCATCCGACAAATAAACACTTCGATAGTCCATACTACTATCATGTAAAAGATGCTTCCGTGCCAAAATCATTCCACTCTAATCAAGCCACGCATTTCTTGTGAGACACTCACTGTGTGCACTGCTAATTTGCTTTTTACACTTGTTTGTTTATACTAATAGTCAATACTCAATAGTCTTTTAATTATCAAATAAATAAATAATTAGAATAAATTATCGACCAAGTTCAGCTTGTAATTATCGATGGCACTAATTAACCCTTAATCAACTATTAATTTATAAAAATATTTTACTGTGAATACTAGCATATATTTAAATACAGAAGATATTAAGAATTTATCACTAATTAAATAAAAACCTTAAAATTTGATAAAATGCATTCATTATTAGTACAGTGCTATCAGATAAGATATAGGAATATCAATTTTCAGATTTTGCCCATAAATAGCAATAGCTAAGATAAAGCTAAACTTGGGACATTAACATTCAGATCATTAATTAGTCCTACAAAATATAAAAGATACGCGGCAAAAACGCAAAACCTTAAATATTCTAATATTAAGTATAACATATTTTTGCTGCAATTTTTTCTCTATTTATTATAGATTTAAATATCGAAATATTTTTCCATTTTTGGTTCATAAATAGTGAAGTATTTTTTTATCTTTTATTTTTTTAATTTTAAACAGGTCTTTGTAACCTTAATCAACGTCTAATAAAGCTAAAAATTCTTCAAAGATAACTTTGAAAACTAAAGTCACGTATTTGATGGCGTTGTGTTAGACAATTTGGCATCAATGTGTTTGTGCATGCGAAAATCCATTTCAACAACTTTCGTCGGCGTCTTAGCAGAGCGTTCAGATTATTTTATTATCTCTTGTCGAGGCGTCGTATAAAACCCGGAAGAAGAAATTGTTGTTTAAAATTACCGTCGTCAATGCATCACCATTTAAGTCTTCTCTAATAGCTATATATTTTTAATGTTAATAGCTAGTACCGTTTTATTTTTATTCTTTTATTGTAGGCCTTGAAACTAGCATATGATTGCGACTATTCATTCATTATTAAAAAAGTAATGTACTAAGCATTCTCTACGAAACATTTGGGTCCACGCTATTTGTCGTTAAAAACGTGCACTCCTATCGAAAAAACTCTTAAAGTCCAAAGTGGCATTCTAGTATTGGAGGTTTGGATAAAAATAAAAATTAAAAAAAGAAAAATGTGCATTAATCCTAGTTCTTTTTCTTTTTGAAAATTACAAAACTCCTTTTAATATATAAGGTTTTTTATATATGTACATACAAGGGAGTATTATGCTCAAATTTAAAATCTCTACTCATCATGTTATACTATTTTTTAGGTAGCATTATAAGTAAAAAAAAAAAAACTAAACGGAACGTTAATTTAAAGGAAAATGTTTTTGTTTTCCAAATTGACCATTTTTGTTAGGTGATGAAATACTAAATCAAGCAACTAAAGCAAATTAACGAAGCAACAAAAAAAAACACAATTTTCTTTTATAGATAAAGATCATAAACTTCACTAACAAATCTTATTATTACAATCATCAGTTTTTTTTTAGCATCTCAGAGTGCAAAATTCATTAAACTCAATTACTTTCTCTCATGTTCTCAAAATGTCTCAGTTCTCCCCGCAACAAACGAAACACACTAAACAGAATCACATATATAAACTATTTTGTCAAAGTAAGAAAATATTTATCATATAATTTGCCAAAAAAACAAAATGAAATAAAAAATCTATAAATTTAACCGTTTACTTTACATGAAAAATATATATATTTATATATATATATATGAATCTTTCTTTATAAAGTCAATATGTTTGTGATATCAAATTTATTTTTGCGGTAAAGCTTAAGAGATATATGGATCCATAAATTGATCACAACAGCAGTCCCTAGTTTTTGAGGAATATACCAATATTCGAAACATTTTTAGATCAATCACATATCTCTGTTCAGCTTTTTTAGGTGTGAAGTCTCTGTCATGGATCTACTTATAATATTTCAAGAATCAACAACACATGTGAAACCCATTACTCAGTTTAAACCAGTAAATGTAAAAGTTTCTCAATTATATATTTAAGTACTATTCTCAAATTCCATACACATCAAGAATCTTCCATCGATAAAATTATTAACGTCACTATGGCTTCAGGGATGAAATTAATTCTTGGAATTAACATGAGATATGTTGAACACTTTCTTTTAGGCTGTGATGCCACTTGCTATATATTCAAATGTTGAATCGCCCTCGTAAATACTTGTCATTCAAATAGAATACTGAATTGGTAAAAATGCTCAAATTACTTCACCGATTAAAAACAGGGGAAGAGAATGATACAGGAAACTAAATGCAAAAAAATATTCTCGTATGCGTTCTGTTATAATAGGACGATTTTTATATTTATTGATAATTATACCGAAATAACAAAACTTGATCATTATATTTTATAATATAAATTATTATTCTATTTACTGTCAATAAAATTTTTTAATTTCACATACGAAGTTAAAATGATGATATGTATTATTTAAAAATATTATAAAAAATAAAACATGTATAATCATTTTAATTTTGTTTGTGAAATTAAAAAATTTTATTGGTGATGAAAAAGATAATAATCCTTGTAATATTTATTTTCTTGAAACCATAGGATACTTTAAATGTATTACATATATAATAAAATATGTTGTTATCTAAATTTTTTAATCAATAGAGAAATCATACATAAATTTATGAACTAAATTTCCGAGTACTGATTTCATTTATAAATTCATTATTTGTTCATCTAGACTGCATTAATTTTAACTTCCAACATTGGTTCATCTCAAGTAGGAAAGACTTTTTTACATTAACCTTTGAATAAAGATTGGTAGGTGAGTTGATGTCAAACTTTCGATGGACTTCAATTCTGCGAAAAGACTGGAATTTTATTCTTTTTTTTTTGTAAGTATAGATATTTTTATCCATTTTATGGTACGAGATTAACTCTGTTCAGGTCGAAAGTGATAAACGGTAAAGCCCTCTCAACAGTGGAGACTCCAAAACTTGAACCTTGTCCAAGTACCTGAGAAAAAAGTCCATTTTTACTTCTTCCAACTACTTGTTGGTGATTGAAATTTTATTCTTATGCTTAGCAAAGAAAGGCTGAGCACCATCACTACGAGTAGACCTGCTCAAGGGCCAAGCTACCCGTCCAAGCTCGAAGGTTCGTCCGAAATTTGGTTGGGCTTAGACAAAAATATTTGATGAAACACTACAAAAAAGGGACCTTCAGCGACAAAAAATAAGCCGGATTCCGTTGCTTAAGTGTTTCAGCGACGGAAAATTTCTGTTAGAAAAATCAATGTCGCTAATGCTCATACCGTCGCTGAAAGTACGTCTCCGTTGGTAATTCCATCGCTAATTAGCAACGAATTTTTTGTTATTGGCAACAGAAAATTCCGTCGCTGAAATCAAAACATGTCATTAATAATTCGTCAGTAAAAAGAATTAGCGACGGAATATTCCATTGCTAAATCCGTCACTAATTTTATATTTATTTTTTAATTTTATTAAAAAA
This sequence comes from Heritiera littoralis, assembly GCA_031772115.1. NCBI lineage: Eukaryota > Viridiplantae > Streptophyta > Magnoliopsida > Malvales > Malvaceae > Heritiera > Heritiera littoralis. The sequence goes on from JAPDPK010000004.1 coordinate 5,319,647, forward strand.
TCCGTTGCTAAAAGTTTTTAACAACAGAATTTTCGTCGCTAATTATAAATTTATTTTTTATGTTATTAAATTATTCTGTCGAATAATATTTAATATTTTTTATCTAATAATAAATCCGTTGGTAAAGATACTTAGCGGTAGAATATTTCGTCGCTAATAACAAAACTTTTTCGTCGCTAATAATGGTATTAGCGATAAAAAATTTCGTCATTGATGCTATTTTTTTCGTCAGTAATACAATGAAATCCGTCGCTAATGATATCTTTTTTTGATCCTTTTATTTGTGCATTTCGCTACAAAAAACACTCTTTGTTAATATTAAATAACCTACAAAAACATAAAAACTAAATATTAAAAATTAAATACCATTTTCTTTTAATAAAAAAAAAAAATAACGATTGCAATACATACAACTTTCGTTACAGTACATATTAAAACTATTAATACGACAATATATACAACAATATATACATTTGTGCAAAGAAAAAAATAATATATACATAACAATTTATATCTATCATTAAACAAATTAATAATACTAATTCCATAAATCTATTAATATCATGTAATTAGATACACTAAAACAACAATAAATTTTCATAATTAATAATATTATAACCAAATTAAATCTACATAAATAAATTTATATATTTAAAAGCTAACAAAAATAAATATAAATATTTAAATAAAAATTTCCTAATAATATTCCTATATATACAAATAAATATATACTATTAAATGTGTGTGTATATATATAACAACAACATTAAAAGCATTAGTAACTAATTAAACAAATAAATAACAACAAAGTATATATATAAATAAATACAAATATATGCAAAAAAAATAAATATATATACACAACTAGCTTTGACATACTCAAATAAAAATATACATAAATAATTATATACAAACATACACAAATAAATAAATATATACACACAACTAATTAAAAATATATACAAATAAAAAAGTATATTAAAACTATTAATACAACAATATATACATTTATGCAAAGAAAAAAAATAATATATATAACAATATGTATATCTCACATTAAACAAATTAATAATACTAATTCCATCAATATATTAATATCATGTAATTGGATAAACTAAAACAACAATAAATGTTCATAATTAATAATATTATAACCAAATTAAATCTACATAAATAAATTTATATATTTAAAAGCTAACAAAAATAAATTGATGACATTTAAATAAAAATTTCCTAATAATATTCCTATATATACAAATAAATATATACCATTAAATGTATATATATATAACAACAACATTAAAAGCATTAGTAATTAATTAAACAAATAAACAACAACAAAGTATATATATATACACAAATAAATAAATACAAATATATGCAAATATATATATATATATATAGACAACTAACTTTGACATACACAAATAAATATATACAAATAAATAAATAAACAACTAATTAAAAATATATACAAATAACTAAATATATATACAAAGAAATAATAAAAGAGTGTATATATAAAAATAAAACAAACTAACAATATAAACAAATAAATATATATTTTTAAATTTAAAAATGATAAATAAATATATACACCATTGTGGAGATGGACGTTGGTTGGGGGGGGGGGGCAACCGACGGCGGCACAATGACCGGCAACCAACTGGCCAGCAACTGAAAAAAGGGGGAGCGAGGAGTGAGCGACAATTGGAGAGGGGAGCTACAGCGAGCAAGGGAAAAAAATGGAGAGGGGGAGGGGGGGTTTTAAAAGCAAACACACGAGCGAGAAAAGGAAAAATGGCAAGAAATTGCAATTTTCAAGGAATTAGCAATGGAATTTTCGTCGGATTAGCGACTAAAATTTTGTCGCTAATTGGTTCTGACACACCTCGGCTGCCGTGAAAAACGGTTACCGAGGTGTTTTAGCGATGGAATATTCCGTCGTTAATTGTTTTAGCGACAAAAAATTTCGTTGCTAAAACAAAAATTATAAAATAAAATTATTTTTATTTTAATTTCAGCGATGGAATATTTTCGTCGCTAATTGGTAAAAAAATATAAAAAAACAAAATTTAAATAATTTTCATTATGTTGGAATCAACGACGGAATATTTCGTCGCTAATTTTCGAAAATTTTCATAATTAAAATAAAAATATAACTACAATGGTTTTGTTTCGTTGCTGATTCCGTTGCTAAATGCCTTTAGCGACGGAATATTCTGTCGCTGATTCTAATTTTATTTTTTTTACTGTTTTTGGATTTAGAGACGGAATATTCTGTCGCTAATTCCGTCGCTAATTTTTGGCGATTTTGAACAATACCTCCTGCAATAATTAGCGATGAAATTAACGACGGAAATTTTTCCATCACAATTTACCGACAAAATTCCGTCGCTAATTCGTCGCTAATCTAAACTTCATTTCTGTCGCTAATCTAAACTTCATTTCTGTCGCCAATCCATCACTAATGTCATAAAATTCCGTTGTTGAAAGCCTTTTTTCTTGTAGTGAAATAACCAAGCTTGGGCAAAATTTTTAGACCTATTTAAAAATAGGGTTGAGCTTCAGGCTTGAAATTTCAAAGTCCGGGCCCAGCCCGACCCGAATTTATAATTTTTTATTCTTTATATTTCTTTTTTAATATTAATTAATTTTTTATATATATTTACTAAATATAATATAATTATATGCATATAAAATATTATTGATTAATAAAAATGATTATAAATATTTAATATGAAAATTGATATATAAATTTTAACAAATTAAATTAAATTTTAAAATGTATAAAATAATAAAAAATAATAAATATAAAATTAAAATATAAAAACTTATTTTCGAAACCGGACTTAAAATTGTAATATTAAAATAAAAATAGATTTAGATAAAAAGTTAGATCCGAATTTTCAAACACGACTGGACTTAAGCATACACATTATTATTACCTGTCATAAATTTATCCCGGCTCGGGCCGGACCATGTCCATGAGAGAAAGGGATTGCGGGGATCTCAGATCGATGTGGGTGTACTAGTGGTCAAAATCATTGCAGCTACCAGTACGTTGGATTGCCAGAAACGCAAGCCGAAAACGCCAGCCTTTGTTTTAGGTATCTGATATTGCGTCATCTGAGTTGCGTCAACATTTGCTACCATGCCATCAGCATCACACCCACGTAATCATGTGACGTACGTAGCTGATCAGTCCACGCGTCATTTCTCCATTTTACTTTTATGCCCCCTGGTGTTCTCTAGATGATCAACTTGTACCCTGTTGCGTTTGGCCAAGTTCGCTTTGTTGTATAAGTAAGTGGACAAGTTTGAAAGTTTTTGTAAGAAGAAACTTGTACACGCAGTTTAAGCCTTCTGTCACCGGAGATCGGAATTAGCTCCGACTGAGAGTCTTTCTTTCTCACATGGCAACCGAGAAAAGCGGTCAGGTCTGCAATGGTGAAGACGATGAGCAAGAAGAGCAGAAGATGGAGCAGTTCTTTGCCCTGATAAGAAACTTTCAGGAGGCGCGTAAGAAGAGAAAAAATGAGCTGAGACAAATGGAGGAGATTAAGAAGAAGCAGAACAAGACACGACGGTTAGATAACGAGCAATCGAGTTGGGTTCCAACCTTTGAATGGGCGGATTTTACGGAGGAGATTGAGTTCCGAAGGCCACCTATCATCTTTCCAAGCCCGTGCAACGGAAAGGAAGACAAGAAAAAACAGGCAGAAGATGATGGTTTAGATCTCAAGCTCGCCCTTTAACTAGCTTCGGCTTTTATCATGTTCAAACGAATGTTTATAAGTTATTACTAGAAAATACTGTTGGTGTGTGATCATGTATTTTTTTTGTTCCTAATGATCATGTTAAATCTCGTTCATACCGGCTATTGTGTTTGAACTTTGAAGTTTGAATTTCCCGGTGAATGCAGTTTTCCCTTTGAAAACAGATTTCAATTTTGAAATTAAATCTGGAATTCGTTGTTCAATTTCATTAACAAAGGGTTCATATGAATGAGCGGTCGAATTCGATCCGATAAGATAAAAAATAGTAATTACAATTAGATTAGATTGTATATCAGAGAGATTGGATACAGTAATAGTAAGATTAAGATTATTGGTGGGACTTGCAGTTGGATAAAAACTCAACCATAACAATAAAGTGGAGTGTAGTGAATAGATAAATAACAATTAAAGCATTAAATTAAAAGTTATATAATAAAATTTATTATATATTTATATTCGTGAAATTAATAGATAATATTAAACAATTAATAATTTCTTATTAATAAATTAAAAAATATTAAAATAATTTTATGTCAAATAATACTTCTTTTATCAAATATTTAAAAATTAGTCATGAAGCACGAATGGAAATTAATCTCATATCTAATCCAATGGAAATTAATCTCATATCTAATCCAATGATACGAGAACATCTCGTGATCTAAAAAAAATTAAAAAATTATGTATATATAATATATATACATGTAATATTAATTAACTATATAATAAAATTTATTTAAATTAATATTAGATATTCTAACATTTTTAATTAAAATTAGAATGAAAATAAAAAAATATAAAGAAGATAATTTTATTCAATGTAGACTTTTAAAGGAAAAAAAAAGGATTGGATTGAAAATTAAAATGTCTGGTGGGATGATAATTTTCCACTATGGATCTTATTGGGTTTAGTGGACATTGAAGTTGTGACACAGTGATTCAAACGAATCATACCAGTGAGATTGATGCAAAAACTGCCTCAACCTCGAGACTAACGCTGCTGGTAGTTAGAATGGGAACCACATTCCAGGATTATTAAGTGTAATAATATCAGCTTGAACTTTGCAAGCAACGACTTTGAACTCTATCTGTAATTGGTTAATTTAAGTTTATGCAAGTTCTCTTTTCACCAAAAAAAAAAAAACTGCCTCAACCTAGCTAAAGTAAGAAAAAAAAATCAAAGAAGTTAGTTGCAGCCATGGTTGAATAGTTTGAAAAATTAAGTGTAGGATCGACGTTGGAAAAAATAACAAAAATATCTTTACATGTGTAAGAGCCGTTAGATTTAATAAATGATCAAAGTGGAGTGAGCTTCCAAAACTTTGGACTTTGGGCCTTGCACTTCACATATTTAACTATAAAGGATACTTGAGCTTTCGGTCCATTTGGACGTCTTAAGTTGACTAAAATGTTATTTATTATTAATTTTGAATTAATTAAAATTATTAAAAGTTATGTCTAATAAACATAACTTGAAACTAAAAGTGTTCAACATGTAGAACTTACTAGAAGCTAAAAGTGATGTCTACCGTATATAATTGTTTGAAGATGTATTTTTTGGACAAAAAATATTCATTTAATAGTGTCGTTTGACTTCATAAAAAAAAGTGTTGTTTGACCATTTTAAACATACAAACTTATGTGTTTAATATTAATTATTCGTTTCATATTTATATTGGAAACTTGAGAGAGTTTAAAAAATTTTATTGTATCCTAAAAGACTTTTAAATCTCTAGAAAAAGTGATAAATATTCACACCTCGAAATTATTTATACCTTTTGTTCCATTTTTACTTTCTAACTACATCAAGCATCTACTTTTTTAACGTGAATAGGCAAACTTTTCTGTTATGATTTTCTCACATTGATTGTGGAAGGAATTGGATGAGTATTTATAAGTATGAAAAAAAAATCATATCTTTTGAATTAGTTTTTGGGTTTGAGAAAATCCAAAAGCACCTAACACTTGTATCAAATCTGAGTTTATCAATATCTTCTTATGTATAAGGCTTGATATATGTATAAAAAAAATTGTTGGCATTTTTCTATAATGCTTGTAAAAGAACTTATGTAAAGCACCAGACGACACATCAATATATTTATATGCGTTAAGAAAAGTCTCATCTCCCCTACTTATTATTGGGATAAAAAATTCTCAACAGCCCCAACAAAATCTTGGTTAAAATATATTTGTGGTCTAAGAAAGCGCAGGACCCAATGTTTTCAGATATTCTTCCTGCCTAGCTACTTCATATTTAACCATTACTGTGCTATGCTTTTTAACTAGGCTTAATAGTCAAATAAGCCCTCAACTTTTAGCTCAAAATGGAATTCAGCCCTCAACGTTTTATCGCATAACATTTAGTCCATAAACTTTTATTTCGGAGGAAATAAACCCTCAACCTTTTAAAATTATATCTAACTTGAAAGCTGACGTGGATAGCTTAGTTGACTGCCACGTGGCATGTCACGTGTGCAATACTAACGGCAGTTAATGTCATTTAATAGATTTAGACTTAATTGTATAATTTGAAAAGGTTGAGGGTTTATTTCCATCGAAATAAAAGTTTATGGACTGAATTTCACGCTATAAAACGTTGAGGTTGAATTTCATTTTGAGTTAAAGGTTGAGGACTTATTTGACTACTAAGCCTTTTAACTAAAATCCCCAAGTTTCTTAATCGTAGTTTCATTTCCAACTTGTGCCTGTCAGCTTCCCCACATTATGCATTCTTTGATCTGTCTTTCTTCTTCCATTGGCGGAACTTACTTCTCATTTCCATTTGCATAATGCAAAATGATGATGGCGTAAGAACAAGGCTAGGATGCCAATGGTCCCGCACTTTAGAAAGATTTTGCCATCAATCAATGTTCAAGGGCAAGTTTTCAAAGGGAAATACATAAATTTCGTCCCTCCTACCATCCTACACTCCAACTGCTTCATCTGATGCAAGTACTAGAAATCTTAATTTATCCAACTCTTTAATGAAGTTTCCGGTAAATAGTAGAAGATTTTTTCCTAAGGAAATATCGCGCAATGAGATTTAGACTTGAGATCAAAGAATCGGTCAAAGTTGTATTGCCTTGATGCAAATTAAACTCTTATCAAATCCTATATATAAAAAAAAATCTCCTGTCCAGTTAGAGTTTGCAAAGAAGTCAATTGTTGAGCCTAAGATTACGTCAACTAACCTGACAAAATTGGACCACCCATTTAATTTTAATAAATGTAAATGGATGTACAGTGCTAGAAGTCAAATTTGAGAGTTATGTAAAATGTCAAATCCAGATGATATTTTTTTACGTACACAATTTTTTTTGGCCAAAAAGAATATTATTTCATTCATGACAAATGGATATACAACATCAAATTTTGTCAACACCAATAAAGAAATTGAACTGTAACTAAAGACAATAACAATTATCTCAATATAGATCAGCCGTATACAAGAGCTATGATAGAGCTGGTAAACCATCCTTATCCAAAATGAAGACTAAAGAAGATGGACACGACATAAGCACTCAACTCAAGCAGGGCCTCAGGCTTCCACTAAAGAGCCGACCATCAACATTGTTGTCATTGTGTCACTTAGAAATTGGCCCAGCCAATGAGGGCTGAAGAGAGAATCGCGAAAAATCTGAAGGATAAATCCCAAAAAAAAAATTAAACCACAAAGAAAAAGGCCCCAACACGTCGGCCTATATTTGATTTGGGTCCGAAAAATTGAGCCACATTTCTCTGTTGCCCAGGCCAATTGATTTTATAGAAGTATTAAATTTCAACCCTGAATTGGGCCTATAGTTGGTTGACCCATTAATCAATTGCCCCAAATCTCCATGTGCCAAAAAAAAAAAGGGACACACCGAAAGAAAAGGGGAAAAATAAAAAAAGAACGACAAGAAGAATCTAGCTTATATCATGTCCGTGACTTTAGTATTTATCTTTCTATCAATTTGCATCTTTCTTAAATAGGATGATTGTTCTGCTTACTGAAGAGTGCCAAGAACAGCATAACAACAATAAGGTGGGTCAAAAAAGTTAGCACGAATCACATTTGTCACGATCTTTTTTCACTATTATACTATTACTTTTTGTTTGTCAACATTACTTTAAGCATACGCAATTGAGGCCCACGTTTTCCCCCATTTGTACTGTTTACTAGCATTGTCCAAATTTCGTCAAAAATTTTTGTTTAGGTAACTAAAGAAAAATTATGATACTCTAATATTTAGATTCACTTTTTCTTTCAATTATTAGAAAAGAAAAAAAAAAAGCATGGTGCGGATTTTATATAAGAAACAACTTCACCACCAACCAAAGCATTTACAAGTTTACATATTCTACGAATAAAATAAAGCCAATTAATTTATACCATTGACATTCACAATTAAATGGTGCGTCAATAAATAGTTTTAAAAATCCAATTAAAGTTGCTTTGTATAAGGGGTATTTAAATTTATTTATTTTTAGATGATAAGAAAAAGATCGATATAAAAAGTTTGATTTCACGTAAATCACGATCTTTAGGATTAAGTCATCTGATTCTCTTAAGTTGATTTACTAAAATATTAATGTAAGTCCAATTTCAAGGTTGTTGTAGTGGGAGTTCAAGGGGGTGGCTCGGTCATTTTAAGGTTATAATCTTTTGATTATTCTATTCTCTTTTTCATTTGTTCGCACCACCTGCTTCAACATTTTTTCCTTTTTTAAATATGGTTGGCCTATCTTCCTGGAAACACTAGTAATTCATTTGGTGCAAGTATAAATTGCAATGTTCTTAAAGATTTAGCAATGTAACAGAAGGATAGCCATTGATGAAGAGAAAATACATGGAAGGAAAGGCAAAGGAGACTCCAGCAGTTGAAGATAATGAAGAAGAAGAGGCAGAGAAGATCAATGCTTTCTTCACTTTGGTTAGAAATATTCGAGATGCACGTGACCAGATCTTGATTGGGTCGCAGAAAACAGAGGAGAAAGAAAAAGCAGAAGAGAAAGAAATCAAATCAACTTGGACCCCATCGTTCAAATGGGAAGACTTTGCTGAGGATGCACATCTTATAAGCAATATTATAACACTTCCAACTTCTTCCAAGATCGAAGAACAAAAGAGCAAAACAAGAACATCAAGAATTAGATCTCAACCTTTCACTTTGATGTACTCTTAATCACTTCTTGTCATGTTCACCCAGAAAAGATGTGATAATAATTGTTGATAAAATATTATTCATCTTCAGAGTGGATTTATCTTATTTCTATGATATTTCTAGTTTCCTTTGCTTGATATTCGCATTTTTGGTTTCTTTCAAATCAGACAAATTAAATATGCAGGAGTTGCTGTCATGTTTTCATTTCATTGGAGATTGTCTGTTTACTTTTTGAGGAATGGGGGATGCAGACACATAAACTAGAAGCCTTTTTATCCTTTATCTCCTTTGCTCAGTGCTAAAGTAGAGGCCAGAATTATTTATTCAGAAATAACGGAATTTTCTTGGAGTCTTTTGAATGTGCAGATAGTAATTCTCTACTTTCTTTCATGATCTGTAATCTCATTGATCTAAACCAAAACATTGACCGAGGTAAACCCTTGTCTTTCATCTTATGAACAGATTTTCGTGGTGGGTTCTGCCATTTCCTTTTTCTTTTTTGATATGAGGTGTTTCAGTGTTTGATAGTAATATTTGATATTGATCTTCGAAATGTTCTTTACCAACCCTCTCACCTCCATCTACTCAGAAAGGAATTATTTGCACTAGCAGCAACATTGTTCATGATTGAATTTGTGTGGTCCTTATGAAAAGTCTTTGTAGAAAAGAGTGATTTGGAGAGTCAGATGCAAATCTGTATTCTGTAGTTGAACTTTCTAAGTTGCCGACCACATGTTGCATTGGTCCCACGTTGTTATGTTGAACTGCTGCGTCCAATCTTCACTCAGATCATCAAATTCTGGTTTTCTTAACATTGATGATGTTAAGCGATATCCCTTTTTGAAAGGAACCAAAAGTTGTGGTTGGCAAAGTAGAATCATTTTTTGAACAATTTGATGAATTACTCCCAAAGACAGAGATACTGAAATCATGAATAGCATATATAATGCAATAATGAAAGATATGAAGAATAAATCCCATCGAAGTCAATGCTATGAAAACAACAACACGCCATCCGTGTTCCTCTCTGCAATTGAGAATGTAGGACCTCATATCTGCAACTTAGTTGAATGCTTGCTAGGGAAAAATTCTGGCCGCTGCTTTTTCCTCGAAACTGTTACAAAAGTCCCCTTTTTCACCTCAAGCTGGTGCTCCAAATGCTGTCTTCTGTTTTTGTTTTTCATGCTTTCATAATTGCATTGGAAGGTTGACCCTTCTGTTGTATTCATTGTAGGGGGATTGAACAAGACAGTTCTCAGTTAGAACGCATTCTCTCGAAGAAGATTTACATACAAGACAACAAAGATACTTCAACCAATTTTCAAGTGGTGAGCATTTTCCAACATGCACTTAAAAGGGTATGAAAACTGGCAGAAATTCATGGACTGTTGATTATGGAGAAATTCACGGCATTTAACCTCCGCAAGCAATATCTTATCTTTACATTCCATATTTCTTGGTGTGATTGAGATTTGAGATTGAGAAAAAAGCAGTAACTCAGGCCAAAACTTACAAGCAAAAAATATGCTAACTATTATAATTTATATATATTTTTCTGGCAAGTAAAGCAAATGAAATCAGAAATCTCTTGTTACAAATGAAGAGGAGAAGGAAGAGGGAACATTTTACACCAGTGCTAAAGCCAAGCCAACCAACACACTCAAAATAAAGACTGGGAAATGAACAGACCATTTAAAAACTCCTTACGAACAGATTTATCAAAATATTCAACAATCCCACTAACTGGATCCTCGGTTAAGAGGACTCTTCCCCAGATTAGATGGCTTTGGTTCCCCAGTCCTTGGACTGTATGACCCCTTTGCACTTGCTCGAGGACTTCTCTCTCCTTTTATTTCACTAAGACGTGGACTACATGACAGGCGCGGGCTTTGAAGGCTTTTCGGGTCATTTGCTGGCGTCGCAGTTGAGCTTGTGATTTTAGGACTGCATGTATGCCTGAATTCACCACGGCTTCTGGTAATAACTTCATCTAATATCTCACCGTCCCCTGCATAGGATGCTCCATGCCCCAGCTCTGACTCCTGTATTCAGAAAACATCAAAGATGTAAGGGAAAGTGTAAATGATTAATGGAAAGCGGAAAGTATTGATTGTAGAACAAGGGATCTTACAGTGGCAAGATTAAATGGCAAAGCAGGAGCCTCTTCATACTCTGCAGCATCCAAATCATAAAGATGTGCCCCTTTGAAAAACTTGGGCAGGATGTATTGTCTTACTGGAACTAAAAGCATGATCATCAGAGGAAACATAACTCCGGCAATAGGAATCCAGGTTAAGCCAAAACATACAAACAGATAAGCAGTTTGGAAAATGGTGAATGTTGCAATTGTCTTAAATGGAACAGTCTCCACAAAGGTTGCGTGTTGCTGCTCCAGGACTCTGCAGGAAACAAAAAGCTCTCTTTGTTATGCAAAGGAAACTTCAGACTAACCAAAGTGTAGATGTGCTATGAATATCTTACTTGTATCTTCTGCTCGGTGCAGTGAAGAGCAATAAGATCCTTTCCCAAAATTGGTTACCCGGTAAGCTTTCAATAGCCATGAAGGCGAAGTAGCCCCATAGGACTGAAGTTGGGATCTTTTTCAGGATGGGCATTGCTGCAACACATCCTCCTACCATGGCGGCTTGAAGCAAGTTACTGAGACGCTGCTCTTTTACTTCAACAGGCAATAGATCATCAATCTCTTTCTCAATATCAAACAAAGTCTCATCAATAGGGGCATCAATGTTGCCTGAACATGTAGCAGCTTGAACGGTCGATTCTTTTAGTTCATTCAGTCCCTGCTTATGACAGTTTAAGTAATTAATTAATTACAAACAGGAGACTGATAATTGACTTTTTTTTTTGTCTTACTTAATACCTTTAACGAATACAATTACTAACTCAGAATTTAAAAAATTACAGTGATTTCATTAGTTAATCATATCATAGCTTAGCATGCTTGATTATGGCAGCAATATTGAGAGTTCTTTTACCTCACGGAACTTAATGGTGAAGTCATCTGTTAGTCATTCAAGCACGCTACTCAACTTTTTTAAATCCTTTATGGAATTTTATCTGCACTGCGACACATCCCTAAATTTCTGAATTATGATAGTATTTAATTAATTTCAACAAAAAGCAGCTAATCTTTTATCATGGAGAGTAAACACAAACTTACTCGAGCTGAAGGTTCCTGATAAACTAAAGGGGTCTGCATTTGTTGATAGGCTTCTTGCATATTTCCATACATTTGTCCCAAGCTAGCATTCTTTCTTATACTTTTGAGTGCTGTTGCAACCAGTCGATTACGAAGCAGCTGCAGAATAACCAAAAATCAGTAACTGCAAAAATATTTTGATCACAAAAGAAGACTGAACAAAAGGTTTTTTCTTAGAAAAAAATCGCCAAATTGGAGTATTCAGAGGGCTTTAAGAAGGATTTGTACCTGGTGTTTGAGAGTGGCCAAGCTCTTGGTATGCATTGGAGATTGTGGAATGACCCCATTTGATGGAGGGATGCCAATAAGACCACATAACAATGTCTGCCATCGAGAAACAAGTCATAATGAAGAGTTTTAAAAACAAATTTTTGATTAAGGAAAGAGACGACGAGGAAACTTGCATACCAAGAACCCCAGAAGGAGTAAGTCATAATGGTAACAAGATGGCTTTCTCAAATTAAACTCTTTCTGCTGTGCAAGTTGAGATGCTACACTATGATCAAAGTAATAGAGCACTGCAATCATTGTGGCCGGAATGAAGGCTCCAATAATATAGACAACCGGTACATTTAACATGTCCTGTCATTGTTCAAGTTCCCAGTGTCAGTTTCTTAGTCCTATAAGGAGACACTATGTGTAGTATTGATTGGCAATTGTACTTGGTTAAACATGCCTGGATAACTGTCCAGTTTCCATAAGCGCCGGGGGACCAGGGATCTGGGCTGAACAGACGACGTGGGATTCCTTTCGGAACACTTGCCGCAGGTATGTAAGACACAGCTGTCCACACTAGTACCATAAGTGGCACACCATAGTCGGCTATAAAGCTTCTAAGCCAACCTGTCAAAAAGCTTCTTTTAAGTTCACAAAGCAAATGATGCCAGATATCAAAAAGTGACCAAGGAAAATCAACTGACCTGTCCCGTAGCGCCATGACCTTGCTTTTCGGCTTCTTAATCCGGTGAAAAGAAGGCCAAATGACAGAACCAAGGCAAACATGCCATTGGCAAATCTCCATGAAGGCATAAACTCAGTCGATTTGGGATTCTCATGCTGCGGGAGGCGGAACTCTTCCACAAGGCCCTGCACATGAGATTTATTATAAGTAGCTGCTTGCTACTAATTGATGTGATTAACAGTAGAAAATAAATATGAGATGATAAATGTTCTTACTTTGATAGCTTGCTGCATAAACAGCATAGCTATAAGCAGACCAAACAGTTCTCCTGCCACACGGGTAAACCTGTTGATTATGGAACAAGCTCCCAGGATAGACAGCAAGAACAGCAAGCCTGCAGTCCACACACATACCCTACAAAATTAAAAAAAAAAGAATTCAACTTTTGTCAAATATAGCAGCCAATGTATTCAATTTGTAATTAAAGAATGCTGTTGAAGGCCTGAGAAAAATATTAACATGGTCTGGCTGATTATTCATTCAAGAAAAGTAGAGGTAACAGCTCACCATCCGGTCCACGCTAGAAACAGGTCCCGACCCAAATCCGGTATGTCTTTAGCAAAGTTGAACATAAATGTATACATAATGACAGTTGGCTCAGCAACTCCTAATATCAGCAAAGGTTGACCTCCAATTATTGAGTGTATGATCCCACAAAGTGCCGTGGATGCTAAGGTTTGAACTGCTGTGAGAACTCCATCTGCAGATCACAAGGTGAAGAGATTTCAACGTAACAAAGTCAATCGATATATGCTACAAACTTTTCTGTTGCTCAGTTTGTTCAACACGTAAACTAAGATGATAAGAGGTTATGATTTGACGGTAGTAACTAACATCTATCCTTTAGGCCAAAGAGAAAAAAAAAATCTACAGAAGATATAAAAATTATTCTTTATAGAATAAAGTGTTTAAAATACCAGTATTTCTCTCAAGTTGTTCACCAAATGAAATGACAGGAATCGCAGAAGCAAAGAAAATGTAAGTGGTGGGAGCCAGAATCCTGTAAAGATCACAGTTGATTCATTAGGAATAACCGTTAGAGGAAGGCAAAAATGCAAGCATAATAATTTTGCAGATATTGAACAACGCAGAAAAGATAATTATACACTATGGGGAATTCTTTTAAGATCAGCAAAGACAGAAAGCGCATAGCAAATACCTGAAGCCTGCCTTAAAGCCACCAGTCCAATCCTGCTTGTAACACATCACTCTGCCTCTCAGGTCATTTTTTATGCCTCGTAAAGGCACGAAGGTCTCCTCCATGGTTAGTTTCTCTATCTGAAACTCTAAACAGTTGGCTTTATTCCCTCTTCCTTGAATAATCTTCTAAAAGGAAAAGAGAAAAAGAAAAGAAAAGACTGAAAGACTCTTGACAATGATCAGGAAAAACTTCTATCGGAATGATCGGTATATTACATCTAGCAAGGATATTCTCATTGGAAAGAAATGAGAGTCAAAACTAAAACCTACGATCAAGTAAGTTATGAATTGCGAGCTCCGAAATATGGATAAAAAGTTTAGCGAAGATAGACAATGTTCATGGGCATAACTCTCTCCAGGAAGTGCGAAGAGAAAGTCAAAGGTGATGGATAAGATCGTGAGTTAAAGATACGAATATTCAAGCCACAAAAGAGACACACTAAATTACGTTTTGGGAAGACTGAATCATAAAAGGAAAACAAGTAGTATCAAAGGTTAAGAGGAAGGGAAATTGATGGTCCGATTAGCGAAGGAAGGAGGCACTGTTTGCTTGTGAATTGCTTCTTGTTGCAATGTGTGGGCGTAGAAGGAGATGAGGAAGGATCCAAAATATATAAGCTGCTTGAAAGGTGAGCTTTAAATTTGGTGCAGACAAGTACGCGCGGGTCAAGAGGAATGAGAGTGCACTTCACTGTTATTCTCTTGATGGGATGGCAATCCTCTGCTACACCGAGGTAGTCCCATTTCTGAGCTTCTCGTTTTGATTGGGCCATGTCATCAGTCACAGGGTAGCCCTCGCTGGATTCCGAATTCCAAAAATTAGAAAATCTCCCATTTAATGAATGTCGGACGGTGAACCGCAATTGTTATTTGACTTACGTGATTCCGGTAGCTTGAAATCACAAAAATGCCACTACCAGTTGACTTTCATAGTTTCATTAAAACATGAACAATGAACAAGAAGCAGAAAACATGGTGCAAAGTTCTATTTTAGCCCAGTGGACCACCTCCGCTCTCCGAAGCCATGTCCTGTCAGCCTAATGAAATTTTTGAATTTTATAATTTTATTTATTAAAAATTATTTTTTTAATCAAATTAAATCTCGAATTTAATGTGCTTTGATTTTTGCATAGTTTTAAAGAACTAATTTCATTTTTGAACGGTTTTGCTAATTATAAAACGCGTTACAAAACTGAATAATATATATACACTAATGAACTACAAGTAGTGATTTTATTATTGGTTGGTCGTTTCGTTGTCCATGTGCTGTGAACTACTAATTTCGGCTATCCAAATAGAAGTCAATGCATGCATGCCTCTTATCTTCAAGGAAAACCGACTCACCTGCTGCCGGAACACAACAAAATGAGAATAAATTACTACAAGTATTTGAAGTCAATTTCAGGCATCAACCAATTCTTAAACTACTTTGCCACCAGCCTGGCCCAGCCCTGGTGAGCTCATCTCTTTATTTCCCATCAAACAGTTTCATTTCAGCGTCCGGCAGATTCCACTACCCACCGAGCTCTCTTCCCAGGTAATTTTACGCATGCAAATTTTATATATCTTAATTCTTACTCAACTATTCAAATTATAATTTTTAAGTGATTTTTTTATTAAAAAAACATTGAATAAAAATTCAAATCCATAAATTGAAAGGTTTTATTACATTGATTTAGATTACAAATTTTAACAGATTTTAATAATTTTTTATGTTAAAATTTTGACAAATTTTTTATATTTAAATATTATTAATCAAATTTTGATATCACTTGAAAAAAACCATCTAAATATCATCCGAAATCTCATTATTCATGTATATATAGTTCTGCAACCGCAGCTAACTTTTGTCAACATTTTTCCGTTCCTATTGCAGGAATTGGAGTCACCTTGACGATTCGCCAGGTGCTTATTGGCTACTATCTAAGTCACGATGACACTTTTCTTAGCACGTGAGGTCACGATTGTGTGAACATAACAAACAATTTCTTATGGGCCATGTGGGTGTGGGATTATAAAATTATTTATAGTTATTGGGATCAAAATCAAACACAATTTTTTTTTAGCAATGAGATACAAAATTAAAAGGGAATCAAGTTTTGAATCTAAATATCTAATAACCCTTTCTGGCCAAAAAAAATCTAATCACATTTCAAAAAAAAAGTTTTTGAATCTAATCTTTATAATAAAGAGCAACAATCGCTAGATCAAATCTTAATTATTGAAAAATTAATGTTTAATAGTCAAATATACCCTCAATGTTTTACACAAAATAATATAAGCCCTCAACATTTTATCGCATGAAAATCAATTCATAAACTTTTATTTTATTGTAAAAAAACCTTCAACATTTTAAAGTCATGCAATTAAGTTTAAATCTATTAAGTTACGCTAACTTCAGTTAGTATTGTACATGTGGCATGTAATGTGGCAATGAACTAAACTATCCATATCAGCTTCCACTTAGGATGTCCAAATGGCAATTAGTGTCATTTAACAGATCTGGATTTAATTACATAATTTTGAAAAGTTGAGGTTTATTTACAGTAAAATAGAAGTTTATGGATTTATTTCAATGTGATAAAATGTTGAATTTCTCTATTTGTTAACAATGTGTACTTTACATTCTTGACAGTACGAATGTTATGTTTGATAAAAAAATTATTAATTTAACTAATGTTATGTTTGATAAAAAATTATTAATTTAATTTTTTGTTTTTATTATTTATTATTCATTGAAATTAGCATCCAATCAAATAATAAAAATATTTTTATTTAATGCAATGTTAATGTTCAAATTCTATATATGGTTATTAAATCATATCATGACTTCTCATTAATTAATAAGTTAAAAATTTTATTTTTAAAATTTACTCATTAATAATGTAACATGTTATGATTTATTAACAGTATATAAGATTTATACATTAATAATATATATCAAATATAAATCTATAATAAAATTATAAAATATCGGAACGTTCATTCAATACACATCATTAGAAGATGGATGCTTTAAATTTTGCTAAGGTCTAAATTATCTCATTTTCTTCTCTATTTAAGCAATACTCCTCGAAACACTGTGGTTTGTATCTGCCATACGATAAAATATAATATGTTTTATTTTTGATCCAATGCACTACCAACAAAAAAGTTTTGGTCCAATGAGTTTAGTTTTGATGTTAGAAGTTATTGTTTTTACATTAATCAACCTTTGTGCTCCTTTTGGTTTAACCTTTTTATCATCTATATATAACCTTTAATAAAAGGAATCCCAATAACATATATTTGACATGTGCCTTTTTTTTTTGCTTTTTTTTTTCAAATGGCTTGGTAAATATTATTTTTAAATTACTTTTTACAATTTTTATATTTTTTTTGGTTTTATAAAAACCATAGCACATTTTTTTTATTTATTAAATTTAAAATTAGTTTTAATTTTTTTCTTAAAATTAAAACATTAAAAATAAATTTAGTCATATGATAGTTTTTAGCTTCTTATGTGATGTTTTTTATTTGAAATAAAAAATCTAATTTAAAATTTTTTTAATGTTAAAATACTAAATATATGAAAAAAAACTTACTATGTGAAAAAGAAAGAGACAATAAAAAATTCAAAAAGAATTGAAAAGAATTAAATCAAATATTCACAATTTTTTCTTTTATAAATACTTATTATTTTTTTCAAAGTTAAAATAAAAAAAAAACGAAAGATATGAAAAACGAAGAGAGAACAAAAATTAAAATTCAAAGATTTTTTTTAAGGAAATAAATCAAATATTCATGTAAAAAAATTAAAAAATACATATAAATTTAAAAAAAAAAGTGAATCAAATACCATAAAAATTTAGTTTGAAAATTTCAAATAAAATACTAAAAATATTATAAATAATATAAAAAAATTCAAAAAAATAAAATAAAATTATAGTATAAAGCAAAAAATTCCTAAAATAATTTTTTAAAACTTAAACACAAATAAACACAAAAAAATAAAAAAAATAAATTTACCAATTAAAAACTTTTGAAGAAAATTCTTTAAATATGAAAATCCAAAGCTATAAAAAAAGAAATAAAATAACAAATAATTAACTTCAATATTAAACACTTAGAGTCTATGAAAATTAAAAAATTGTAGTGAAGATTAGTTTAATCTGAATTTATTTTGAGACAAATAAATTAGAGTCAAACTAAATATAAATTTAAACATTTTATAAACTTTTTTTATTTAGTCTATTTAATTTTTTAACTTTGTGTTAAACTTTTATTTTATTTTTTTAAAATAAAAATAAATAAAATAATTAATTTATAAATTAAATATTACCATTTTTATTAAAAAAATTAATATTTTAAAATAATTATTTTAATTATTATTAATTTTAAAACCCTTTATAAAAGCTCTGTGCGAAACAAAAGTATTGTCTTAGTCATAAAAAAAAAAAGGAAAGCCCGCACTCCAACGTCGGACTATCGAATGCTTATTTTATTTTATTTTATAAGGTCTACTTTTTATTTGTTTATTATTATTTTTATAATGGTTGTACGAACTGTCTTAGCTTTTAACAAGTGAAAAGAAGGTGAATTTCTCTCCCTTAAGACGTACAATATATTTTGCCAAAAAAATCACGGCCAGCTGTGAAATGTCGCATCACATCACGCAAACACATTTAATTACTCTTTGAACCGTACTAAATAATTACCGCTTGCGTTATAGTATTACTTTCCTATTGGACCCTTAAGTACGGTCCTTCTTTTATTTTTTTGAAGTAAGTTAATAAAGAGACGAGGTTTTTTTATCAATTACGATTTTTTGATTTTAATGAAAAATAATTCTAGAATAAAATTTTGAAATTGATGAAAAAGATGCATTCTCCATAATATAAGAGATTAATCTCAACAAGACTTAAAGATATACTTTACTATATTTTTTTTAAAAAATCAAATTAAATGCAAGTTTAGACCATTATATTGTTTGGTGACGAGGGTTAGATAAATTTAATATTTAGTGTATGAGCCAAATTAAAGTAAATATTTTATTTATTAATTTTTCGTTATCTTAATAATAAATATAAAACCAATGTTCTTTTGAAAAAAATGCACATCCTTTCCAAATAAAAAATAAAATGCCACACCACATAGTCAGTGCGTACTCTTCATTTTATACATCCACGAGATTTCCATCTCAGATTAAGAAATTTAGAAACATATACACATATATCATGATAATCCTGGGATTTATCATTTTATGTATAGTCATAATCATTCATCAATACAATGTTGTTATTATATGAAAAAAAAAGATAATGTTATATATACATAAGAAATACTTATAGTACATATAACAAAGCGTGCTGTGATGTAAATTAAAGGACATCACTTTCTGTCTAAAAAAGAGTACATCACTATCGGATTCATATATATATATATATATATATATATATATATATATATATATATGTATGTATTTATGTATTTTTTAATTGTATTTTTATTTGATTTATCGTTTAAAATTAATTTTATTTGAATCGAGAGTAATAAACGATAAAATTTTTTTAATAATTATAATTTTAAAATTTAAATCATGTCTAAATACTTAAAAAAAAATCAACTTTCACTCCTATCAACTATTTATTAATAAAAATATACGTAGCAACTCTTCTGTTGCTCACATACATACCATCATAAAATAATAATTAAAGCTTTTCCTAACCATAGTCAAGCCATTAGCCTCGAGTTTAATACTATAACATTCAGATTCTGCACCACTAATCGTGCAGAAAAGATGGAAACATTGGCCATTTCCTGTTTTTATATAAACCAACATAACTGGTGCAGTGTTTATTGTAGCTTTAATTTTCACTCTGTTTTCTCTTTTCCAGTTGGCTAACGATATTTGTAGTTTTCAATGGTTTAATCGGATGGATTTTGTTTAGGTGGGTCTGAAAACTTTCGCGTACAGAATAATAGTCCAAATTATGGACAACTCAGAAACTTTAACATAGACAACGGATATATTTAAACATATATATGCATGGATATATTTAAATGCTTGGGGTGGTCCTATTGAAACAGTTAAAAGCCCTTCCAAGAACTTAATATGTTTTCTGCAGGGTTCCAGCCAGGACTTGGGAAGACTGAACCGCTGAATTTCTGTTAATTAGTCTTTCTTTCATCTAATTAATTTTGATTGATTAATGAAAATGATTTAGAAAGCATTCCATATTTAGTATATTCGGTTGAAAAATTCAATTAACTAAAATTTTGACCGAAATATAAAAAAATCTAAAAATAAAATTAAAAATATATAAACCTCAATAATAGTTTTTTTGATGTAAGTACAATTATCTTTATCCGTTTTACGTTCTGATATTAATTTTGTTTAGGTTGAGGAGTGGTAAAAGATAAAACATTTTCAACTCAACAATATGTTTAACATCTGAAATTTAAATGATATTTTAAATTTAATGTTATTAGAGTTTTTAACATAATATTTTGCTAAGTAATTTTATTTAATTTGTTTCAAATACGAAAAATTAAAAATATTAAAAACTATAATTTAATTTAAATATATTTTATTATTTGATTATTTAAAAATTACCCGAGCTTAAATAAACCCCGAATTAATTACTTTGACGAGATAACTCCACAATTGAAACTTGAAAGCCGAAGTAAACTATTAGTGCCAGTACTCTTTGTGTGTGTGTGTGTATGTGTATATATATATAGTTCTCAAATCCTTTATCGTCCTTTGATTAAATTATGTGTAATTTGGTTCTTTTACAAACATTCCTCCCTTTACATGAACGAGCACTTAATCGATCCTCCCCTTAACATGAATGAGCACTTAATTGATTCTCTCTTTTTCTTTTCAGTTCTTTTGTCTCTTATTCTTTTCCAGATTCAACACTTTCAAAGGCTCTTTCATGACACTTTGATTTATGTTCAGCATTGATTAAGCAAAATAAAATTAAAGGCCCACTAAAGCAACTTACGCAATATTAATCAAGAATAACAACTGAGGTGGGTTTACACACCCACAAAAAAGCTAGGGATAGTTTTCAAACAAAGTTTTCCCTTCCCTTCCCTTCCCTTCCCTTCTTTAATATATAAAAATATTAGTTTTTGTACTCTCTCTTTTTCCCTTTTATATTTTCATTCACACAAGGGAGTTGCACGCAAATCATTTTGTCTATGAGCATGAAGGACTTTATTCTCACTCATAATTGAAATCGCGAGGCAAAGACAAAACCACCTGTCTATAAGGTTTAATCAATCATTTTCTCTCCTCAGCCATCAACTTAAGTGGTGGGTCCATTAATGATGCATGTATCTTTACATGGACTGCTACCACTCTGCCTATTATATTAATATGAATTATTAATCTGCTACTATATCTTAAGTGGTAGTAGTATTAACCAAAGAAAAACTGTATAGTCTTCTGGCGTATTGTGTGTTGGTGAATTTTTTTCTGTCACTTCTGTTCTGGGTATACTTTTTTATTGGTTCATAGAGAGGTATGCGGAGAAAGAGAATTCGAATATTTGGCCTAATCCTTTTTAAGAAAAAGTAATCATCATTAGGCTAAGTATTGGTCTTAATTAAGTAATGCCATGCTGAAGAAGATTTGGAAGATTTAGCATAAAGCAACGCTTGAATAGCATTCCTGGTACTGAGATAAAACGTAATTGATATTTGATATCTTTCTTCAAGAACTACTGAAATTCAAGTTCAAAACCCCCTCCGAGATAAATCAACTATTAATATATAAAACCTTGATGATTAGCTTACTAATTCAAGGTTTTTGGTTTTCTGAACGAGAATAACTGGTCCGATTTACTTGTGAAATTATCCAGCCGAAATGATCTCTTTCAATGCCATCACAGCCAGTTCGATCAGTCATTTTTAACTGGACTTCTACGTAAATCCTTGCATCCACTAATAACATTATTGCTGCCTTTTATCATTATGATCCAGGATTAGCACTGTTGTGTAGAGACAACTAAATTAATGTGCATCTTCCACTAGAATCTCATATATCTTTACAAAGCAATCTGCAAAGTAAGATGTCGACACTCCAAAGGTGCACCGGAGATGAACGCAGCCCACCACTGATTCGAACAACAGAACAATGTTTGAATTCTACAAGTTAAAAGTACAGGTAATGATTGATTCGACTAACCCAACTATCAAAAAGAATAAAAGCTTGCTTTTGTAGATGGAGACCAATTATTTGTTTACATGTAATTTGCGGTATTCAAGTCTTCCAAAAACGTTCAAGCTTCATTTGTGGTGTAGAATAATGACCTGATAAAATACTCGTTGCAACCACACGATTTGAAGCTTCGGTGTAATGAACTCCATCCCAGAATATAGAACGGGATACATTGCTGCAGATGCTGGAACCAGGCTGGCCGCACGTTGCTTTGACGTCGTAATTATTTGGAGGCCCCCCATAGCCACAACAAGCCATGAATGGATCCTCAAAACCTACATGATTATTCAACATAAAAATGAAACCACCAAGCAAAAAAGGTGAAAGAACTTGGCATCGTGTATATATATTGAAAGATCAAGCTTACCATATTTTTTATACTTGCTGACGAGTTTGTACTTTATGGTGTATACATCTACGTAGACAATGGTTGCATCTTTTAAAACAATTCTCATTTCTTTACAGATATTAAGCAATCCTTTATTGAAAGCTTTCGCAAGATTGTTATGGACGCGGAAGCATCCAAATCTGTCAAGATCATTCTTAGTATGAGGATGTAATGCAAGTTCTTTTGGAGCACATCCTAATGGACCGGTGTTGTGTATCCAAAATTTTCTACCACCATATAAATATATATTCTGTAGATGCAGCAAAGAAGATTCTGTTAGTAGACAGAACAGAACCATTAATCTGACACTAACCCAAATTCAGTTTGATGAAATGAGATGGACTTACTTGAATGGCTAATTTGATTTCTGCAAGAAAAGAAGGGATTTGTTTCACCACCGGTTCATATGTCAAGTTTGATGCATACAATGCCGTTAACAAGTCATTCTGTCCAATGTCGATCATGTATAGAGCGCTGCCAAACCCCTTTTCATCTATGAAATTCCCTGGACCTGACAATGGTTTTTTTTTTAAGCAACAGAGATGAGTTTGAGGCAGAATTTATTGATTCCACATTCTAATTGAACCAAAGGAGTTGATATAAAGAAACTAACCTGTTGCATGGAGTTCAATTGATCTGTTTTTAAAGCGAATGAATTGGCGAACTTGAACATCCAGAGCAAAAGGGATAAACTGCGGCAGAGTCATTGCCCCAGCTACAGCTAAGTTCACTCCACTAGTGAAGTTTGGTGCCAATGAGTCTAAATATGGGCTCAAATAGCTCAAGTTCAAGTGTTCACCTACCAGAGAGAGCACAAACTTGAATACAAAAGGCTAAAATGCATGCTATAGGTAGCACAAATCCTTGAATTCTCATATTAACAGGGAGAGAACAAACTTGAATACAAAACTCATATATACTTCCTGGTTTTCCAAATCATTTTCTTGAACTGAAGGCTACTTTGAAAATAAGATATTAATGGTTGAGGAGAAACTGGACTTACAGAAGAAGTCAATAATAAGACGTCCATCCCCTAACCGTCCAGTGCCTCTATGGAAAAATGTTATGCCATGAGGAAGGCCAATGGGAAGTCCGGTGCCGGCAAGTACTCCTCCGGTATCAGAATTCGAATCACCAAAATTGATAATAAGTGGTCTACCGGGGCTGCAATCTGAAATAACAATCATAACAAGGATAATCCAAATCCTGAGAAGCAACATCAAGTGTTTACAGAACCCTACATTATCCATTTCCTAGGTTCTCTCTTTTCTTAAACTCGCCAAGATTGATTCAACAAGTCATTCTGTAAATATAGAGGGTTCTTGATATTGAGAACAGCTGGTAGTCTTACTATAAATAGAGCAGACAATCAAACCAGTTTGCTGTCATTGGCTATCTCTCTGGTTTTGGTAGCTCAATCCATCGGTTCAGAAAGTCAACTAAATTGCAAATTGCACAACTTGGGAAAGGAAATCTATAGTTCACATGTCAAATGGAGATTCTTTAAGAAAAAATAATTCTTTCCAAACAGTTCCCATGTGATTGAGTAGACATTACACTGTAAGAATAGAATTCACATGCCAATAATTAAAAAACTATTCGGTATTTTATCACAGTGTGCACCGGGCAATATCCTATATAAATTCTATCTGCAAAAGACTAAATTTCCTGCTTCTTTTGTAGGTAGAATTCAGATTAGTTACAGAAGAAGCTAAAGTCAACCTGAGGAGTGGAGTAATTAGTAGAGAGAATTTTGTAAGCGAAAACGTGATTGGCAGCTTCTGTGTAGTGAACCCCATCCCAGCTTATGAACTGAGATCCTTCATTGCAGACAGTGTGACCAGTCATGCCACAAAAGATTGTGTCATTGTAGTTGTAAGGCGGTCCCCCACTGCCACAACATGCCATTAATGGACTCTGAAAGCCTGTGAAGTAAAACAGTTAACCAACATGAAACATTCCCTTAAGCTTATTATTAAAGTACATGAAATAGAATTGAGATTTGAGACCGTACCATAATTAGGGGCATTGGCAATGAGATCGTACTTGATGGAATATATGTCGACATAGACAACAGTGGCATTAATCAGTTGAGGTCTCAGTTGTTCACATAAAGCACGCAATTGTGCATTAAATGTTATTGCAGCATTGTTGAGAGGCTGCAGGCAGCCATGCTCATCAAGCTCACTAGCATTTTGGCCATGCAGAGCAAGATTTCGAGGCAAGCATCCGAGTGGTCCAGTGTTGTGTACCCAGAAATTCTTCCCTCCCCTTTGAGATATATTCTGTAATTAAGATCAGAAAAAAGAACACACATCTTAGACAAATGGAACGTGAAATTGGGTTTCATTATTTAAATAATAAATTTAAAATTGACCTAGGGATTAGATCGTTTATAGTTCCTAGGCCAACCTAATCTTATTTATCAGTTTATCCAACAAGGGTTTTGAAGAGTGAAAACTGACCAAAATTGCATATTTGATTTCAGTGATGAAAGAAGGAATTTTTTCTATAACTTGTGAATAGTTAAGGTTCCTAAATGATCCATCTAAATCATTCTGTCCAATATCAATGGTGTAAAGTGCATTTTGGAAGTCTCCATCACCAACCAAATCTTTGTAGCCTGACTCCAGAGGCAAAAGATTACACATTAGTAACATATTCTTGGGTGAATTATCTTGTAAATAACTAGGTATTTTCTTGGATCATGTAACAACATACCGTTTAAGATGAGTGCTGGAGAGAGAGAGCGGAATTGAAGAAACTGAGAAACTTGTGCGTCCAAACTAAAATTTGCATCTCTAGGCAGAGTGGCTGACCCACTAAATGCAAAATTGGCTCCATTGGTAAAATTTGGCCCCAAGGAATTTAGATATGGAGTCAAATAACTAGTATTCAAGCTTTCACCTGCAAAATTTTAAAGTTGGAGCTAAACAAAAAGCACAAATTTCTGGGTTTTTTACTGTTAGGCTATAGAAGGAACCTAAACTTCATCTAAACAGGGACTAAACTTGGGCTGTCCGTTTTATTTGGCACTCTAATAGCCCATCCGCTTGTTTCAAAATGTGGGTTTTGTCAGCTCTCCAAGTTGGACCAGTTTGGGCTTTTCCTCTGCTTCTATTAGAAAAGCAGGCAAACCAATGGGGTCAGGAAATCCAGCTACAGCAAAGGTTCCGTACTTTAATGCCCACGTGTCCGAGGCACCGACTAAAGATGGGGACGGGTTGGCAGTTGGCACTGTGCCCTTCCTACCGGTAATGCTCAGGCGGGAAGATGGCCAATGCAGAGTTAATAGATATATATATATATATATATAAATAAATATATAAAAAAAATAGAAGGTGGTACTTCGTCTGATATTTTTGATCAGGGAAGGAACTAGCCAACAACACCAATAAATATATAAAAAAATAGAAGGTGGTACTTCGTCTGATATTGGACATGACATACAAGTCAAATTTCTTGAAAGGGCGCTGATAACAAGATTGTCTATATCAAAAAATAGCTTTGTATGAGTTTTGTATATGATTCATGCGTTTTCTGTTACGAGTTTCCATGACATCTCTAAGGAGCATTTTGTTTGTCTTCGGTTTTGACATGAAAGAAGGATTAATTTCTGTTGAAAGAAGCATGGACATTGGACAGAGGGATCGGTGAAGTTATACTGAACTTACAGAGGAAATCAATCATCAATCGTCCATCGGATAGACGGCCAGCTGGATGACGGAAATACGTACGCCCGTTCGGAGGTAAAACTTTGTATCCTAGACCATCTGCACGACCGGTGTCCGAATTAGAGTCGCCAAAGTTGAAGATGATGGGATTTTTGGTGCACTGGCAACGGACTGAGTGGGGAAGCAGTAGGAGAGGGAGACAAAAAATCACACGAAGTGCGAAAATGGGAAAGAGAAGAGAGCATAATTCCTTCACAACTCCCATCTCTGTATTGGTTGGTTTGCTTTGACCATAGAATCATAATCAGTGGTTGTATTTATACACATTAAAGGTAGGGTAAATTACAGCTAGTTACGGAGATTTAATCTCACTCACCAGGCAGATATTCTATAGGGAAAAAATATTGAAATCCTCGTCTTTTCGGAGGAGATGCTGACTTATGGTTTCAGGAAGTATATATTGAAATTTTGTATATACAAGAATTTATAGACCAAAGACCATGCATTTATGGTTTCAAACTTATTCTTTAAAGAAAATGCATTACAGTCCAAATTTATGGGCCTAGCAGATTTAATGTGATGAATTCCTGGCCATAAACCAGAAAGGTCATGGTCCTTTGCACCAGCATATACGGCTGCTGATGCATGGCTGACGACTAGCAAGTGGGATTAGTCATTTCCATTACAGAGAGTCGGTGGCAGTGTGGCACACACACTGGCACTAACCCTTTTTTTCTACAGAAGCTTGATGAATCAATTGACATAACCAAATGCTGAGTGTTAGGCAAAGAAAAAAAGTCGGAAACAACTGCTAATCCTGATGTAAAAAATGCATAAGCAATGTCAAGACAAGCTGCTAATCAAAAGTTTTTGGTTTTATAATTGATTTTGGTTTCCCGATGTGTTAATAATACAAAGTCCGAGATAAATCGCTTATCCACGGATTAATGATGATTTGGAAGAGCTTGCTTCTTGCTATTTTGAGTAATTCTGATCCAATTACCACTAACTGCTGAAATTGGAAATGATTCTTATCGTCATATGTTTATTGTTCTGTGTAGATCTGGTAATCTTAAACACGACATAAATACACGACATAAATACACGACACGAAAACGATACAAATATAAGACACGAGGTGATATGAATTAAAAATAAGTAAAAATTGTATATCAATATTGTAAAAACTAAAAATAAGCTAAAACTAAAATTTTATGTTTTTTGTGTCAACACGAGTTTTGACACGAAATTTTCGTATTTTACACGGCACGAACAATATTTTACATGACACAAAAACGAATTAGAAACACAAATTGTCAATCTAGTTCCGTGGATTCTTTGCCTAGCTATTAACAACATTATTCATGTTTTACAAGGATCTTCCTGCAATGATTTTGGACATGTTGAGAGCTGCTATTAGAAAGGAATCTTGGTGCAACAGTAAAGATTATTCATTTAAGAGCCGTTATTGAACATTTTTTCACTCAGTAGCTTCTTTCATATTCGTCCATTTCGTCTATTTCAACTGATTAAGTCCTTTAATATATATTGTTTTTGAAAATAATATGGCCCTTGCTTTGATTGGCGCCATTTGTGTGTTTCTATCCCAGTAGGTAGTTTCAAATCGGTTTTGCCCTGGATTGGCGCGTCTATTCCTCCGCGTTTCTCTTTTTTTCGATGTCCTATCCCCTCTTCCCGCACCTCCCCACTTAACCCTGTCTCACCCTTAAACCCATCATACCAATTTGTGATCTCTTTCTCAATTTTTTTTTCTTTTGATGTGCTTTTCCTACCAACTCCCATCATTCATGCTTTTTCTTGATCTTTCTATGTTTTCATGTTCGTCTTTCTTATTTTTCCTCCCAAATTTGAAAAATTAAACCCAAAAATTGAAGCCAAAAGGAAAAAAAATTCATTTTCATATTCAAATACTCATTCTTGAAAGCATCTCATCCTGTTTCCCTTGATTATTGTTGTTTTTTTCATTTTTTATATATTTTATTTTTTTTAAGCACTGAGTTGATGCTTTTGAAAGAAGAATGAGGTAGAGTTTTCTGCAAATTTCTGACTTTGCAGGTGTATACCTCCTTTTGAGCCTTGGATCGACCTCCTAGCATGTATATCGACCTCTCAACTTTCTTAGTTGAGTAAAGCTGGTAATTGCCAACTGTCAAACCCATCTTATGTTTTTTTGTTCCTTTTGTTGTATCATTGGGTTTAGCTTATGACTTCACTCTTATTTGTCTCTAGGTTGATGGGTCGGGGTTTAGTTTGGGGTAAGGAAAGTAGAAGGAGGTAGCCTCTGTGAAATTGAAGAGTCGCACAGGAAGATGCGTAGGCAGAGTTGGGGAGAATCATCATAAATAGAAGATGAGAATCCTTCACTTCTTCGAAAGAGTCTGCTGGGGTTGTTGCTTCCATTTTTTTCTCTTTAGTCCCTCTGTCTTCTCTAGAATCTAAAGAGAGTTGTTGTTAATACAGTTTTTATAGTTAGTTAATTAACACAAGTTTGGTAGTATTATTTGCTTTATAGTTAGCTAATTAACACAAGTTTCTATTGGAAGTACTGATTACAACTATTGATTGTTTGATGTTTGTGTTTATGTTATTGTGGATTGATTTTTAAGTTTTCTGATAATGTCTTTAGCTTAGGTTGAAATGTATAGAACTTTACTTTTAAGGTTTACATACATTATTAACTTTTATTGAAGGTGAAGCAATGAACTGTAATGGAGTTTTAAGTATGTGTCACAAATTAAGAATGAAAGCTTCACTTCTGAAGTGAATAAAGATAAGTGAAAGGCTTGACTAATGTTGATTGAATGTTAAAAGCTAAATGTGTTTCATGTAATTAGTTTTTAGCTTAACTTTGTTGATACGTAAAAGTAATAAGTAGTAGAAAGCATATATCGTACTGGGTTCACGTCAAATAGAGTTTGTGCTTCAGGTGCTTGAGTGACATATAAAGTTGGTTTTTTCGATGTATTTTATTTTTAGATTTAGATTGTCATAACTGTAACATGCCTGTAAGTTTTGTTTGAATGATTTTCATAGTAATGCATCTGAAAGTGAAAAGATCTCTCAAGCCCTAAAAAACAAACTATAGTTGTAATGTTAAACATATTCTTCTGGAGCTATGAATATGTGTGGATCAAAATGATTTTGTTAGTGATTTGGTGCATATGTGGGATGATGCAGAGTATCAGTAAATTATTTACACAAATTCATTAAAGTTAAACTATTTGAAGGAGGTATAATTTAAGGCAAAGTTCTTCTAAGTTTGTTATGATGGAAATGGAGTGAGTGAATGATGTCAATTTTCTGAAATCATGGCGAAAGGTTTTCTTCAAGATTGATTTAGTGCAAACAAGATGTAGAATGAATGGTATGTCCTCCCAATTCGTTTAGTTTGCTTATGTTGGGTGTTGTGGATGGTAGGTCATTTTGTTTTAGAATAAAAAAGGAATAGTCATGTTACCTTTTCGATGAAAGACTATTGAGACAATGATTTTCTTCTCAAAATGAGATTTAATATTCTTTTTTGCATGTTTTTAAATCCCTTTTATGATTTTACATTCCGTCAAGTAATTTTTTTTTTTAATATGATTTTTGCCTCAGTTTTGATCTTATATGGCAATGCCTCTTTGGATTGGATATGGTATTTTCAGTTCTTATAAATAATGGTAATAGAAATGTAAATTTGAAAATTAATCCAAATGAACCAAAAATTTTACTAAGCTTTGATTTCTTAGCTGATGATGCTAAGGTATGGATTCTGCAAATCTATATATACTTTTATATTCTTTTCTATTTTCATTCATATATGTATATATATATATATATATATATATATTGTTATGAATGTTTGATACTCCATCGTGATCAACTTTGATATTATAAAAAATACTCCGCTAACTTGCAAAATGTTTGATATCAAGCATGTACATTGCTTTGTAAATGTCAGATAATCTATAATAATCTCTTTTTTCTTTCATTTTGAAAGCATTCAATATCGGTATAAGCTATTGCTATTTTGTAAATTGTTCTTATTATAAAATACACTAATAATTCATTGTCAATATATTAATAACTTATAACCTGCAGCATCGCGCGGGCACAAATCTATTTATTATTAATTAAGTCCTTTAATATATATTGTTTTAGAAAATAAACGTCAATCGCACGAGAGTCAAAATTATTTGGATATATTTTATTAAAAAAATTAGCTTGATTTTTAATATGATTTAATTTTTGTTTTTACAAATTTTGTAAATATTATGGAAATAAAATTTAATAAAAATATAGAAAGAAAATAAAATTAAAGAAAATAAAAATATTATGTAACTCTTTGCTATCATAAGAAACTATATTTGTTAGAAAGAAAATAAAAATTTTAAGAAGAAAAATGAAGTATCATTTTTTTCCTTGATTTTAAGTTGAATTTTTAAAATATGACACAAAAATAATACTTTCATTTCCTTGTAAAAAAATAAAAATTATATATTTTTTCTAATAAATATATTTTGGTATGATAAAGATGAATAATAATTATAAATCCATTATCCTAATTTATAGTTTTCTCATTTTTATGTAATATTTGATGAAAAGACCATAATGACACCTTTTAAAAAAGTTTGAGACTTTCATGAAACAATTTAAAACTTCAGGACCAAAATGAAACCCAAGTGAAAAGTTTAGGACTACAAATGCATTTTAATTATTTAAAATGTAAATCAATGTGTTTTCTTAGAGAGTCAAATAAATGCCCTAATTACACTTAGAAAAAAATTTGTCTGTGACTTTCTTACCTCTTGTCCTTTGATTTTTCATGTTGAGTGATTGGATTTCCGAACTCACACATTACGATACTAACGAAAGAGACGAGCAATGGCGACAATTCATTTCTTTTGTGTGGAAAATTAATCCTAATAAAAGTCAGTTGTCTCATTTTCATGCATGGAAATTCCATGAGCTCTTCCTTTGACCTTAACTTTACTCTTTATAATCTTTGAACAATATGCTTTCTGTTTTTGAGTGATTGGATTTCTGAACCCACACATTATGATACTAATGAAAGAGACGAGCAATGGCGATATTTCATTTCCTTTGTGTGAAAAATTAATCCTAATAAAAGTCAGTGCTCTCATTCTCATGCATGGAAATTCCATGAGCTCTTCCTTTGACCTTAACTTTGCTCTTTATAATCTTTGAATAGTATGCTTTCTGTTTTTGACTGATTGGATTTCCGAACCCACACGTTACGATACTAATGAAAGAGACAAGCAATGGCAACAATTCATTTCTTTTGTGTGGAAAATTAATCCTAAAAAAAGTTAGTGCTCTCATTCTCATACATGGAAATTTCATGAGCTCTTCCTTTGACCATAACTTTGCTCTTTAAAAAGTACTTGAATAACCCCCGCTCTTCAATGTAGGGGGTTTTTTCTTTTTTCTTTTTTGTGCAAAATGAAGAATCAAGGAAATTAAATTTCGATGAAAAAGAGAAAAAAAATCTATCTGGATATTGATAATAATCAATAACATCATATCAGAGCAAAGCTAGAAAAACAAAAAGAGAAATAACTTTCCTGAGAGTTAAATGATTTTTCCACAAACAATGGTGGGATAGAGATAGTAATTCAAGACAAGTTTGCTTTTTGTTTTCCTCCTCTTGCTTAGGGCATACTGCTGAGATATATCTAACTGCAAAAGAAAAAATGTGTCAACTAACTGCAATACTTACTGTGGTTATCAGCAACTTATAAAAATTATAAGATATGTAATTATGTTGATTGATTGATTGTAATATCTTACACTTGTTCTCTTGTCTTGTAGGTGGTTATTAACTAACCAAATATTGTGTGATTCAGTTAGGCATGGTTATTGTGGAACAAAGACTAATGAATTCATGTATGGAAGATTCATGTCAGGTGCTAAATGTATTCGGTTGGGTTTGACAATGTCTTCAAAAATTCCCATAGAGGACTAGCCAGTGTTGTCTTTTGTTTAATCCATGCTCGTAAATGACACAAAAATATTGCCTGAACCTAAACAACTTGGTTACTTCATTGAAAGAAAGTTCCAGTGATATGGATGTAGCATCAAAATCAAAAGAAGCAATTTCAAAAAAAGCAATAACATCAACATTGCAAGAAGGAAGATACAAATTTAGCAACAATTATTTTCTTGAAAACTTAT
Organism: Heritiera littoralis; assembly: GCA_031772115.1. Taxonomy (NCBI): domain Eukaryota; kingdom Viridiplantae; phylum Streptophyta; class Magnoliopsida; order Malvales; family Malvaceae; genus Heritiera; species Heritiera littoralis. The sequence continues at coordinate 5,352,420 of JAPDPK010000004.1, forward strand.
CTTGTTTTACAATATTTTTATGAAATTTGAATATGTATTTGTTAAGTCATAGGCTTATGTAGATTAATTAAATTTATTAATGGTTTTATTTTACTATAAACTATAAATGCATTGGAATCAATCAAGTTAGCAATAATTTAAAGTACTCAATGATTCCTCAATTTGATTTTGACTTTTGAATATTGATTAATGTGAAAATTTTATAAATTTAAAACTCTTGATAAAAGAAATACTTTCATTAGGATGTAATATAACCTCGAAAGTAGGCACGTAAACGATGACACGACACGTAAACAATATGAATAACAAATAAAAAGATAATACGGATTAAAAGTTAATAAAAATTGTATATGAATATGACAAAAATTTTTAAAAAAAGGTTTTATATTTGATATGTCGACACAAATTTGAATATAAAATTTTTATATTTTATACGATACGTATACGATTTTACATGATACAAGCACAAATTTTATATGTGAATTGTCAGATCTCCCTAAAATTGAGAATGCCCGACCAAGAAATAGAGATCATCCAGTCCATAGGAAGAATGGAGGTAAAAAAACATAGATCATAGCCATAAAAGACATTCAAGAAGAAAAATAAAAAAACACTACCATTATGGAATAAAAAAAATCGTTTCTTCCAACTCTTGCTTTAGCAAGAGCGTCAGCCATCCTATTTGTTTTCATGTAGATGTTGGAGAATCTAACCAGCTCAAAAGAAAGGGAGTCTGTCGATTTCACAAAAAAATACTCCACAATTTTCATGGCCTTAAAGATTCAATTTTGCACCAGATGATAATAACATGGAATCAGATTCAATAATGAGTTTCTTAATATCCTTAAAGCAAGATTTAAGAATGACATCAAGACCATGTTGAATGGCAAGGAGTTCAGCTACATTGGAGTCCTGAGGACCTAATTAATCACTAAATGGCTAAGAGAAATATCGAATTACAATCACTTAATAAGCACTAATAAAAGCTTTCCACACAATATCATAAATATGATATTTATATATATATATATATATATATATTGCATAAATATTACAACACCAATTGTTGAGTTAGAAGTTAGAACCTTCTTAAAAATTAGCTGATATTTATGCTGTTTTGCTTAAGATCTCAAGTTGTTATGCATGATATCAATTATAGATTTTTTTTAACATTTTGATATTGCGCTGCATAGATTAAATTAAATCATAAACTGTCATCATATCTAATGTCTTTGCATCTTCTTCCACTTTACCCGTTGAGCATGTCAATCAGAAGTTGAGTTTTGATTTCCCTCCCTTCATGATGCTGATTGTAGCTATCCTTAATGATGGTTTGGATTGCTTTTATCTATATGCTAAGATTGCATCTCTCTTAATCTATTTATATGCTTCAATGAATTGGATTCTTAATCCTAAGGTAAAAACCTCTTATTTCTCAAATTATCTTTAGTTTTAACTTCATTTTCTTTATTTGATCATACAAATATATTCTGTATTTAAATTGTGCAACATGAGAATCTGACTTTGATAGTATGTGATTTTGATCATTTTAGGAAAATCAAACTTTTTGTATTAATTAAAAATCAAATTAAAAAATCCAGGTGTGTGTGACAAAAAAATATTATAGCTATTGATAAATGATATGAATTTGTGTATAGAAGGCTGTTAGTTGTTGAGAAATTCCAGATTTATTTATTTATCATCCCAAAATGCAATCAGGATTTCCTGACCGAAGAATGTTAGACAAATTCCAGATTGTTATTTCCTTCCTTGAATGTCTACACCTTTTACTATTGCTTTTTGTAGAGTGTGTGTTGTTAGTGGGATCAGCATTGTTGATGCTGTTTGGTTTTGTTTTTGATATCACTTGTTGGGTTCTTTTGCTCTTTTCTTTACTAAAAAGAAGAAGATGGTTTTTGAGCTTATAAGTCATTGAATGGAGGAATCTTAGTTTGTAGTCACCCTTTTACAATTAAAGCTTGGATTGTGAAAATATGATACTTTAGATTCAATTTTTTTTTTCATATGCTATTAAATATTTGTAATACATTATCAATTATGGTTTCTACAGGGAAAAAGAGAAAAAATGAAGAGCTAAACATTCAATGTTTTCTTGGATTTAAAAAACGTTTACTCCAACATCTAAGAGCGGGCATTTAAGTGAGAGGTAGCAATAGGAGGTATTTATAGCACTTTTGTTGGCGTTTGCATATAGTTTTGCAATTAGCAGGATACGATTCATGATAAGAAATTGACCTTCTTTTTCTTATTACTGCCCTTTGGAAGTCTCTAAGGCTTTAGCTTTTTTGGTTTGTATTTGATTCTAGGCTATCGTAGTATAGAGATAAAGGCTCTGAGGATGATGATAATAATTATGATTTGTTATTTGATTCAGCTGTTATTAAATGGTTTTAATATCTAAAACTTTTATAAAATGAAAATTAAAAATCAGTATTCAAGACAAGATTGTGTGAAAACAAATGAGATTAAATTTAAGAAGATTTGGATTGCATGATGTGTCTATCATTTTATCTCATTTAAGTTGATTCAATCATCTTTTCATTTATTTAAACATTCCCAATCTTGCCATGCTTTATACTATCATTAATTTTTTGTTTTAACTTTATTACTCTTATTTAATTAATGATCTCCTATAGTGATTAATATTGGTTTCTTACTGGTCAAGTAGGACTTTGCCACTGGCAATGTAGAACTTTCTGGTAGTAGCATGAATTCTTAATTTTTGTTGCCTGATCAAGTTTAGCTTCTATATATGTATATATATATATTTTATGTGTGTTAACTTTGATCATTAGCATGTTTATTTGGTTCTTTGTAAACACCAATAGTTCTAAAAGAATGTGAGTTTTTAATGTCTTCATTCAAGAAAACAAGGCAAGTGAAATTAATTAGGACTTTATTGCAAACAAGTATTACAAGTGGTAGCTATAAGAGTTTTTGTTAGGACAGATTAAGGGTATGAAGCTTGGATGTCATTAATACATATGTGTTTGTGTATTTAGGTAAGGAGGGGTTTAGTTGTGTATCTTGACGGAAGAACAATTTGCAGAAATGAAGGTTGCTAAAATGAAAAAAAAAACCGCGGAATGTAAGAATGGTTATTTTTTTTACAAATTCTTCTAATCATGCTTATTGTTTCTTTGTAGATCAAGTCTCGGCAAAAAGGAGGATGTTTCTACGAAATATGAATGTGATACAAGATTTTGAATTTTTTTCAATCATTGAGTTGGAGAAAAAAAATGAAGGTAAACAATATTGTTATTTTTGCTGCAAATTGTAGAAATCATCTTTGATAGAATGGCTTAAACATCGTAAAAGGGTTTCATATGTACTGATCCTTTTTAGATAATATAAAAAAAAAAAAAAAAAAAAGACCTTGAAGCAAGAGCATTCTCAGCTCACTAATAAAGCTCATGACTGTGCTGATTCAATTCCAGAACTAAACAAGATATTTGTAGTTCAAGCCTTGTGTGAGTATGTATCACCGTTAACGAAAGAATTTAACTTTTGTAAAACCTCCATACCTTAATACTCTAACTGTAGTGAGACAATGTAAAGATCTAAAACAGAAGTTCGTGAAGAACACACAATGAGGAAAAAAAGTTGCATAGCCAGATAGAGGAAGCAAAATGTATTTTTTGATGTTTGAGATTTTCATATAATTACTTAATTGGCATCCCTTTTATTTGAGTACGTACTCAAGAATTTCTAAACTTATGCAGACATATAATGTCTAATGTCGAGCAATTTCTATCAAAATCACATTTCTATAGAAAGTTCTCTGATCTACATGTTTGAGCTTTTTTACTTTTTTTTTTAATTTTCAAAAAAGGAAAAAAACAACTTCTAGTTGCAGGAGTTTTAAGAAAATATGATCATTGAATGCTTGAAATCAACTCGAAGTCCTATCTTAATTAAGTTTTAATTTATGACTATTAATTGGTTTGATAATATTAAAATTCCCAAGTCACCCATTTTGTTAAAATAAAAAAAAAGAAAAGAAAAGTAGACATAGGCTTAGTTTGGATGCTCGGTTACATCCAATGCGATGAGATCGGGCATAAAAGACAAGAGCTGGTGGAAAGGTAATTTACCCTTCCACCCCTACTTTTAAATTTTTTTTAATTATTACTTTTTCATTGTTAATTATTTCTATCGATCTTTCCATATATATTTTCCTCATTTTCTTAAAAGCCACTCAAAAATCATAATTGGAAGCTTGTAATAATCATGTTAAAAATCAATGTAAACCTATGCATGCCCGTGGATATAGTCCGTATTATTACATTCCATTCCATCAAGTATGTGTGTGCGTGTATATTTAACATGATGGAATGGAATAATATACCCGCACATACATACTTGATGGAATGGAATGTAATAATACGGACGATATCCACGTGCATGCATAGGTACATTGATTAGCAGTCAATCATAATTAATATAAAACAAGCTAGCTAGCTAGGGTTTAAAACAAGATTGCTCCATTAGTTATGCAGTCAATCATAATTAGTATAAAAGAAATATCTTTTATATACACACACAAACTAATTATGTTGATTTGCCAAAGGAAATGTTCTTTGAAAAATGCTGGTTACGGTATTTCTGTTATTGATTTATAATTAGGGAAAAGCACAACATCTAATATACGGACTGGATAGAAGGGATACCAGATAGGAGAAGAAAAACTACTTAATTAATTAGGTAAGTCCCACTGTATATCAACTCACTTGATAAAGAATAGGCAAAGAATGACTAGAACATGATTAGCAGCATGCACTTGGATTGAGCCTACAATCTATGCAAGGCCCCCCACTAATCAAAATGGTGGCATGGATAACAAAATCGAAACCCAAGAATTGCTTTTACCCTTTTTTTCTTCTGATTTTTATTGTTCTTAATTTATTGCCACTGTGTAAGTTTTCCAAGAATTGTTTTGTTTTTTATTGATGATTGTGTGTTGTTATATAAGAATTTTTATGCAAAAATAATAATGAGATGATTAGATTTGCTTTGGTAGATTCAATACCTTTTTCTCCTTTTATTTTCCTTATTTTCTCAAATTCCCAGGTTTAAAATTTGTTTTTTTTTGTTAATTTTCGTTGCTTTCCTTTTTTTTCTGTTTACTTTTATTTTTCACTTTTTAATTTTCATTAAGTCAATTATTAAAATAAAAAAAAATCAAAGAATATCCCATTTGGAGAAATTGATTGATTTAATTTCATTTTAATTTAACATTTAGTGACAATAGTTTAAACTTATTTGTTCTTTCATGTGTTTTTAGAAAATTCAAGGGGTGGCATCTCAAAATCCATTATAATCTTAAGAATGAATTGCAAATCTCTAGGGAATTGAGTATTTCTTAAAATCTTTTGTTCCTGGTTTGAGAATTTATCTCCACCTCTGCTTCATTCTCAAAATGAATTTCCTTCTTATTTATTCTTTGATTTATTCCTTTGAATTTGTTAAATGGAAAATTGAACATTATCTATTCTTTTATTTCAAAGAGATTGTTGCATGATTTTAATAACATTCCTTTTAGTTCATATTTTAGTTCCTTTCAAGCATCAAAAGGACTTCTTTACATCTTCATGGCAACTGTTTATTATTTCTTTGTCAATGCTTGATTTTTCTTTCCATCATTGACATTCATGGATCAAGCTCCTCTGAACAGAACATGGACAGCGACAGTGAAGGAGAAGAACATTCTTTCCTGGTATTCGAGAAAGAAGCAGTTTATTCGATAGAATCATACTTGCCATACTTTGAATGTACAATGACAACAACAAATGTTGAAATTGCTTGTGTTCTGGTAAACTTTCTATTCCACACAAACTTTAACCACTTGCAACCAAATTAACATATTTTCCTCCCTTCATTGCAGCATGTGCCAAGAGAGTTTCAACTAAAATGCATGCCTAACAAAACAGTTGACATCAGTCTCACCATTTTCGGGAATCCTTAGACCTGGAAAGTTTGCTACGTTCGGAGTAAATAAAACAAACTGCTTTCCAAAGGATGGAGAAAGTTTGTGTTCGATAACTAAATCAGGACAGCAGACAAATGTGAATTTGCTTTAATCCAACAAAAATCTTCCAAGTTGCAGTCAGAAGATATGCAGATATGTTGTTTTCCAATGCATTACTCTCTTTAATATTCTAAGTCTAATCCTACTGCTTGACTATGCTTCTGCAACTTTTTATTTGTCCTGCTTATTGTGCTCCATAAAGCTTATATCATATGAACATGAACTCTCTTTTTTGCGTTGTCCTTTTTTAATCAACTTGAGCATATGAATGGTTACTTTTGGTTTATATGCTTTATTACGGTTAACACAACCTTTATTAGACTAATATGAGCATTAACTCTTTGGGTTTTTTACTCTCTTGCATTTGCTTAAACATATATATATATATATATATATATATATATATATAAACACTTTTCTTATCTATCCTGATCTTTACACCAGTTAATTTTTGGCTTAACAACCCGTATCAACGAGCCGGCATTACCTACTAATAATTAAACCTTTTCCTAACCGTTGTCAAGCCATTAACCTCGAGTTTAATACTATAATACTCAGGATCAGTCATGCTCACTCAGGACCAGTATAATCGTTTAATTGCATTGCTTCCATCTGCTGACATGTCTGGCTCCAATTGTTCCCATGTTAATGCTGTTACTGATGTCCCACAATCGACAGGTATGAATTCATCCCATTCTACACAACCTTTATCTTTTATTCTTGATACTGGAGCAACTGACCACATCATTTGTACTTTGTCTTGTTTCAAAGCTTATTTTCCAGTATCAAATTCTGTTGTGAAGCTTCCTAATGGACAACATACTAATGCAACACATATTGGAATAGTTCATTTATCCTCAGATATTATTCTGCATGATGTCCTTTATGTTCCTACTTTCTCTTTTAACTTGATATCAGTCAGTAAGTTGTCCACAGCACTAAATTGTGTACTCATATTTCAACATGAATTTTGTGTTATTCAGGATGTAAAGACATGGAGGACGATTGGTTTAGCTAAGCACAATCATGGTCTATACCATCTTCATAGTGTTTTTCCCACTCATACCTCTGTTATATCAACTGTAAATGCTTTAGTGCCATCAACCACCATAGACTTGTGGCATTGTAGACTTGGCCATGCTTCTAATCATAGAATAAAATTGTTGAATCGTATTGATCCTTCCATTTTTGTGCAACATCACTCTTTGTGTGAAACTTGTCATTTTGCTAAGCAGAAAAGGTTACCATTTCCAATTAGTGTTTCTTCCTCCAAAGCATGCTTTGATCTTGTTCATATTGACATTTGGGGCCCTAATCCTGTACCCTCTTTATATGGTCATTACTATTTTTTAACTGTTGTGGATGATTTTAGTCGGTATACTTGGGTTTACCTTATGAAATTCAAGTCAGAAGCTAGAGCTTTGGTCCAAGCCTTTTGCTCATTTGTTGAAACTCACTTTGATCTCAAAATTAAAACAATTCGAACCGATCATGGGCAAGAGTTTAATATGTCTTCATTTTATTCTTCTAAAGGTATCTTACACCAAACATCTTGTGTCCAATCACCACAGCAAAATAGTGTGGTCGAACGCAAGCATCAACACCTTCTTAATGTTGCCCGAGCTCTTAAATTCCAAGCTCATCTTCCTGAAAAATTCTGGTCGGATTGTATTTGTCAAGCTGTTCATTTAATTAATCGGATTCCCTCACCTCTTATCCAGAATATGACACCATTTGAATTACTGAATAATCATCCACCAACATTTTCTCATATTTGAGTATTTGGTTGCCTTTGTTTTGCTTCCACCTTAGCTTATCCAAGAACAAAATTTCAACCTAGAGCTATTAAGTCTGTTTTTCTTGGTTATGTCAATGGCACTAAAGGTTACAAACTTTATAACCTTCATACCAAACGAATTTTTACCTCCAGGGATGTTCTCTTTTATGAACACATTTTCCCTTTTGCTACCTTTGATGTTTCTTCCACTTCTGAATCACTTTCTTCTAATTTTGTACTTCCTTCTTCCAATCCCAGTTCTAGTCACTCTTCAGATAATTTTTCCTCTCTTCTTGACTCATCTCCCTCCCCTTCTATTGACTCCCCTTCCACTTCTAGTTCAGCTTCTTCTTCCTCACCATCTATACCATTAAGAAGATCCTCTAGATCTCGGTTTCCTCCTTCCTACCTTCAAGACTATCATTGTAACTTAGCTACAGCAAATCAGTCCACATCTTTATCTTCTGCAATGAGTGATTCAGGTTGCAAGTATCCTCTTTCTTCTGTTCTTCATTATACCAAATGCTCCTCTTTACATCAATCTTTTCTTTTTAACATTTCCTCTGTTGTTGAACCTCGTTCTTATAGTCAGGCAGCAACACAGGCCTGTTGGCGTCAGGCCATGCAAGCAGAATTGGATGCTCTGCAATTAAACCATACCTGGATTTTGACTGAGTTGCCTGTTGACAAACGAGCTATTGGTTGCAAATGGGTTTATAGGATTAAACATCGATCCGATGGTACTATTGAGAGATACAAAGCCAGGCTTGTGGCCAAGGGGTTCACTCAGCGGCATGGGGTCGATTATACAGATACGTTTTCCCCCGTTGCAAAGATGACTACCATTCGTGCTTTATTAGCAATCGCAGCAGCCAAAAATTGGAAGTTACATCAACTTGATATTAATAACGCCTTTCTTCATGGCGATTTATCTGAAGAGGTTTATATGGACCTTCCACCAGGATATTCTGAAGCCAAACCAGGTCAAGTCTGTAAGCTTTTGAAGTCTCTCTATGGGCTCAAGCAAGCTAGTCGCCAGTGGTATCACAAACTCACTACTGCTTTGCTTGCTAAAGGTTTTACACAAGCTGCCTCTGATCACTCCCTCTTTGTTAAGGCTTCTGATTCCTCATTTATTGCCTTGTTGGTCTATGTTGATGATATCATCTTGGCTAGTGATAATGATCCCCTCATTGACGAAATGAAGTTTTATCTTGATTCCACCTTTCGGATCAAAGACCTTGGGACTCTTAAGTACTTCCTTGGTCTTGAAGTAGCACGATCTCAACACGGTATTCATCTGTCTCAACGCAAGTATGCTTTAGACATCTTGCAAGATAGTGGATTTCTTGGGAGTAAGCCTGTCTCTACACCACTGGTTCCTTCCTTAAAGCTTTCTCAATCATCTGGTGACCCCTTGGATGATGCTTCTTCCTATCGGAGACTTGTTGGTCGATTGTTGTACCTTACATCTACACGTCCTGATCTTTCCTATTCTGTCCAGCAGCTTTCTCAATATATTGCTAAACCCACAACAGCTCATCTTCAAGCTGCTCATCGTGTTCTTAGGTACATCAAAGGAAGTCCAGGACAGGGTCTTTTCTTTCCATCTACTTCTACTCTTCAATTGAAAGCTTTCAGTGATTCTGATTGGGCTTCATGTGTTGACACTCGCAAATCAATCACTGGCTTCTGTATTTTTCTCGGTGATGCCCTCATTTCTTGGAAGTCCAAGAAACAGAACACCATTTCTAGATCCTCCTCTGAAGCTGAATATCGTGCTATTGCATCTGTCACTTGTGAACTTCAGTGGCTCTTATATCTACTTCAAGATCTCCATGTCCCTCATCCTTCCGCTGCTTTGTTGTTTTGTGATAGCAAATCTGCCATTGCCATTGCAGAAAATCCCGTCTTTCATGAGCGCACCAAGCATATCGAGATCGATTGTCATCTTATTCGACAAAAACTCCAAGCTGGGATCATACGGTTACTTCATGTATCTTCCTCTTCTCAACTTGCTGACATCTTCACCAAAGCTTACTCTGCTGTCAGCTTCCGCCTTGTTCTTCCTAAGCTTGGTCTTCATAACCTTTATGATCCAGCTTGAGGGGGGCTATTACACATAATTGGTCCAGCTGGATTTAGTTTTTAGCTTAGCTATACTAGTGTTTGCTTTGTACCTAATTACAGTGATTAGTTATTCTATTTTCTACCTAATGAGGCAATTAGTTGCTGCCCTCTACCTGTATATATATGACACACGATGCATAATAAAATTGAGCTCTCATTTTCATCCTTTTAAATATTTTAACAACTATCGTGCAGAAAAGATGGAAACATTGGCCATTTCCTGTTTTTATATAAACCCTCTGGTGCAGTGTTTATTGTAGTTTTAATTGTCTTGCTGTTTTCTCTTTTCCAATTGGCTAACGACAGTTGTAGTTTTCAATGGTTTGATCGGATGGATTTTGTTTTGGTGGGTCTGAAAACTTTCGTGTACAGAATAATAGTCCAAATTATGGACAGCTCCGAAACATTAACATAAACAATGGATTTATTTAAACATATGTATGCATGGATGCATTTAAATGCTTGGGGTGGTCTTATTGAAACAGTTAAAGGCCCTTCCGAGAACTTAATATGTTTCCTGCAGGGTTCCAGCCAGGACTTGGGAAGACTGAACCGCTGTATTTCGGTTAATTAGTCTATGGTCTCATTAATTTTGATTGATTAATGAAAATGATTTAGAAAGCATTCCATATTTAGTTAATTCGGTTGAAAAATTCAATTAACTAAAAATTTTACCAAAATATAAAAAAATCTAAAAATAAAATTAAAAATATATAAACCTCAATAATATTTTTTTGATGTAAATACAGATATCTTCATCCGTTTTATAGTCTGAAATTAATCCTGTTCAGATCAGAAAGTGATAAACGGTAAAACCTTCCTAACTCAATAATATGTTTAACATTTGAAGTGTAAATGATATTTTAAATTTAATGTTATTAGAGTTTTTAACTTAATATTTTGCTAAGTAACTTTATTTAATTTGTTTCAAATATGAAAAATTAAAAATATTAATTTAAATATATTTTATTATTTGATTATTCAAAAACTATCCAAGCTCAAATAAACCCCGACTTAATTACTTTGACAACTCAATTTCTTTGACGAGATAACTCCACAATTGAAACTTGAAAACCGAAATAAACTAATAGTACTGGTAGTGTGTGTGTGTGTGTGTGTATATATATATATATATATATATATATATATATATATATATATATATATATATAGTGCTTTAATCCTTTATCTTCCTTTGAGTAAACTGTGTAATTTGGTTCTTTTACAAACATTCCTCCCCTTTACATGAATGAGCACTTAATTGATTCTCTCTTTTTCTTTTCAATTCTTTTGTCTATTATTCTTTTCCAGATTCAACACTTTCAAAGGCTCTTTCATGACACTTGATTTATGTTCAGCATTGATTAAGCAAAATAAAATTAAAGGCCCACTAAAAAGCAGCTTACGCAAAATTAATCAAAAAATAACAACTGAGGTGGGTTTACACACCCACAAAAAAGCTAGAGATAGTTTTCAAACAATGTTTTCCCTTCCCTTCCCTTCTTTAATATATAAATATTAATTTTTTTACACTCTCTTTTTCCCTTTTATATTTTCATTCACACAAGGGAGTTGCACACAAATCATTTTGTCTATGAGCATGAAGGACTTTATACTCACTCATAATTGAAATCGTGAGGCAAAGACAAAACCACCTGTCTATAAGGTTTAATCAATCATTTTCTCTCTTCAGCCATCAACTTAAGTGGTGGGTCCATTAATGATGCATGTATCTTTACATGGACTGCTACCACTCTGCCTATTATATTAATATGAATTATTAATCTGCTACTATATCTTAAGTGGTAGTAGTATTAACCAAAGAAAAACTGTATAGTCTTCTGGCGTATTGTGTGTTGGTGAATTTTTTTCTGTCACTTCTGTTCTGGGTATACTTTTTTATTGGTTCATAGAGAGGTATGCGGAGAAAGAGAATTCGAATATTTGGCCTAATCCTTTTTAAGAAAAAGTAACCATCATTAGGCTAAGTATTGGTCTTAATTAAGTAATGCCATGCTGAAGAAGATTTGGAAGATTTAGCATAAAGCAACGCTTGAATAGCATTCCTGGTACTGAGATAAAACGTAATTGATAATTGATATCTTTCTTCAAGAACTACTGAAATTCAAGTTCAAAACCCCCTCCGAGATAAATCAACTACTAATATATAAAACCTTGATGATTAGCTTACTAATTCAAGGTTTTTGGTTTTCTGAACGAGAATAACTGGTCCGATTTACTTGTGAAATTTTCCAGCCGAAATGATCTCTTTCAATGCCATCACAGCCAGTTCGATCAGTCATTTTTAACTGGACTTCTACGTAAATCCTTGCATCCACTAATAACATTATTGCTGCCTTCTATCATTATGATCCAGGATTAGCACTGTTGTGTAGAGACAACTAAATTAATGTGCATCTTCCAGTAGAATCTCATATATCTTTACAAAGCAATCTGCAAAGTAAGATGTCGACACTCCAAAGGTGCACCGGAGATGAACGCAGCCCACCACTGATTCGAACAACAGAACAATGTTTGAATTCTACAAGTTAAAAGTACAGAACAATTGATTCGACTAACCCAACTATCAAAAAGAATAAAAGCTTGCTTTTGTAGATGGAGACCAATTATTTGTCTACATATAATTTGCAGTATTCAAGTCTTCCAAAAACGTTCAGGCTTGATTTCTGCAAGAAAAGAAGGGATTTGTTTCACCACCGGTTCATATGTCAAGTTTGATGCATACAATGCCGTTAACAAGTCATTCTGTCCAATGTCGATCATGTATAGAGCGCTGCCAAACCCCTTTTCATCTATGAAATTCCCTGGACCTGATAATGGTTTTTTTTTTAAGCAAAAGACATGAGTATGAGGCAGGATTTATTGATTCCACATTCTAATTGAACCAAAGGAGTTGATATAAATTAACTAATCTGTTGCATGGAGTTCAATTGATCAGTTTTTAAAGTGAATGAATTGGCGAACTTGAACATCCAGAGCAAAAGGGATAAACCGTGGCAGAGTCATTGCCCCAGCTACAGCAAAGTTCACTCCACTAGTGAAGTTTGGCGCCAATGAGTCTAAATATGGGCTCAAATAGCTCAAGTTCAAGTGTTCACCTACCAGAGAGAGCACAAACTTGAATACAAAAGGCTAAAATGCATGCTATAGATAGCACAAATCCTTGAATTCTCATATTAACAGAGAGAGAACAAACTTGAATACAAAACTCATATATACTTCCTGGTTTTCCAAATCATTTTCTTGAACTGAAGGCTACTTTGAAAATAAGATATTAATGGTTGAGGAGAAACTGGACTTACAGAGGAAGTCAATAATAAGACGTCCATCCCCTAACCGTCCAGTGCCTCTGCGGAAAAATGTTATGCCATGAGGAAGGCCAATGGGAAGGCCGGTGCCGGCAAGTACTCCTCCGGTATCAGAATTCGAATCACCGAAATTGATAATAAGTGGTCTACCAGGGATGCAATCTGAAATATCAATCATAACAAGGATAATCCAAATCCTGAGAAGCAACATCAAGTGTTTACAGAACCCTACATTATCCATTTCCTAGGTTCTCTCTTTTCTTAAACTCACCAAGATTGATTCAACAAGTCATTCTGTAAATATACAGGGTTCTTGATATTGAGAACAGCTGGTAGTCTTACTATATATATAGAGCAGACAATGAAACCAGTTTGCTGTCATTGGCTATCTCTCTGGTTTTGGTAAATCAATCCATTGGTTCAGAAAGCCAACTAAATTGCAAAACTTGGAAGAGGAAATCTAAAGTTCACATGTCAAATGGAAATTCTTTAAGAAAAAATAATTCCTTCCAAACAGTTCCCATGTGATTGAGTATACAGTACACCGTAAGAACAGAATTCACATGGCAATAATTAAAAAACTATTCTGTATTTTATCACAGTGTGACCAAATCAGGTGCACTGGGCAATATCCTCTATAAATTCCATCTGCAAAGGACTAAATTTCTTGCTTCTTTTGTAGGTAGAATTCACATTAGTTACAGAAGAAGTTAAAGTTAACTTGAGGAGTGGAGTAATTAGTAGAGAGAATTTTGGAAGTGAAAACGGCATTGGCAGCTTCTGTGTAGTGAACTCCATCCCAGCTTATGAACTGAGATCCTTTATTGCAGACAGTGTGACCAGTCCTGCCACAATTGATTTCGGCATTGTAGTTGTGAGGCGGTCCCCCATTGCCACAACATGCCATTAATGGACTCTGAAAGCCTGTGAAGAACAGTGAACCAACATGAAACATTCCCTTAAGCTTATGACTAAAGTACATGAAACAGAATTGAGATTTGAGACCATACCATAATTAGGAGCATTGGCAATGAGATCGTACTTGATGGAATATATGTCGACATAGACAACGGTGGCATTAATCAGTTGAGGTCTCAGTTGTTCACATAAAGCAAGCAATTGTGCATTAAATGTTATTGCAGCATTGTTGAGATGCTGCAGGCAACCATGCTCATCAAGCTCACTAGCATTTTGGCCATGCAGAGCAAGATTTCGAGGCAAGCATCCGAGTGGTCCAGTGTTGTGTACCCAGAAATTCTTCCCTCCCCTTTGATATATATTCTGTAATTAAGACCAGAAAAAAGAACACACATCTTAGACAAATGAAACATGAAATTGGGGTTTCATTATTTAAATAATAAATTTAAAATTGACCTAGGGATTAGATCGTTTACAGTTCCTAGGCCAACCTAATCTTATTTATCAGTTTATCCAACAAGGGTTTTGAAGAGTGAAAACTGACCCAAATTGCATATTTGATTTCAGTGATGAAAGAAGGAATTTTATCCGTAACTTGTGAATAGTTAAGGTTCCTAAATGATCCATCTAAATCATTCTGTCCAATATCAATGGTGTAAAGTGCATTTTGGAAGTCTCCATCACCAACCAAATCTTTGTAGCCTGACTCCAGAGAGCAAAAGATTACACATTAGTAACATATTCTTGGGTGAATTATCTTGTAAATAACTAGGTATTTTCTTGGATCATGTAAAAACATACCGTTTAAGATGAGTGCTGGAGAGCGAGAGCGGAATCGAAGAAACTGAGAAACTTGTACGTCTAAACTAAAAGGTACATATCTAGGCAGACTGGCTGACCCACTAATTGCAAAATTCGCTCCATTGGTAAAATTTGGCCCCAAAGAATTCAGATATGGAGTCAAATAACCAGTATTCAAGCTTTCACCTGCAAAATTTTAAAGCTGGAGCTAATCAAAAAGCACAAACTTCTGGCTTTTTTACTGTTAGGCCATAGAAGGAACCTAAAGTTCATCTAAACAGGGACTAAACTTGGGCAGTCCGTTTTGTTTGGTACTCTAATAGCTCATCCACTTGTTTCAATGTGGGTTTTGTTAGCTCTTCAAGTTGGACCAGTTTGGGCTTTTCCCCTGCCTCTATTAGAAAAGTATGCAAAACCAATGGGGTCAGGAAATCCGGCTACAGCAAAGGTTCCATACCTTAATGCCCACGTGTCCGAGACACCGACTAGAGGTGGGGACTGGGGTGGCAGTTGGCACTGTGCCCTTCCTGCTGATAATGCTCGAGGGAGGAAGATGGCCAATGCAGAGTTAATAGATAGATAAATAAATATATAATAAAATAGAAGGTGGTATATTGTCTGATATGGGACATGACATACACATCAAATTTCTTGAAAGGGCGCCGATAACAAGATTGTCTATATCCAAAAATAGCTTTGTATGAGTTTTGTATATGATTCATGCATTTTCTGTTACGAGTTTCCATAAAATCTCTAAGGATCATTTTGTTTGTCTTCGGTTTTGACATGAAAGAAGGATTAATTTCTGTTGAAAGATGCATGGACATTGGACAGAGGGATCGGTGAAGTTATACTGAACTTACAGAGGAAATCAATCATCAATCGTCCATCGGATAGACGGCCAGCTGGTTGATGGAAATATGTACGCCCGTTCGGAGGTGCAAAGTTGAGTCCTAGACCATCTGCATAGCCACCGGTGTCCGAATTCGAGTCGCCAAAGTTGAAGATGATGGGATTTTTGGTGCACTGGCAGCGGACTGAGTAGGGAAGCAGTAGGAGAGGGAGACAAAAAATCACACGAAGTGTGAAAATGGGAAACAGAAGAGAGCATACTTCCTTCACAACTCCCATCTCTGTATTGGTTGGTTTGCTTTGACCATAGAATCATAATCAGTGGTTATATTTATACACATTAAAGGTAGGGTAAATTACAGCTAGCTAGGGAGATTTAATCTCACTCACCAGGCAGATATTCTATAAGGAAAAAATATTGAAATCCTTGTCTTTTTGGAGGAGATGCTAACTTATGGTTTCAGGAAGTATATATTGAAATTTTGTATAAACAAGAGTTTATAGACGAAAGACCATGCATTTATGGTTTCAAACTTATTGTTTAAAGATAATACATTATAGTCCAAATTTTTGGGTCTAGCAGATTTAATGTGATGAATTCCTGGCCACAAACCAGAAAGGTCATGGTCCTTTGCACCAGCATATACAGCTGCTGATGCATGGCTAACAACTAGCAAGTGGGATTAGTCACTTCCATTACAGAGAGTCGGTGGCAGTGTGGCACACACACTGGCACTAACCCATTTTTTTTTCTACAGAAGCTTGATGAATCAATTGACAAAACCAAATGCTGAGTGTTAGGTAAAAAAAAAAAGTCGGAAACAACTGCTAATCCTGATGTAAAAAATGCAAAAGCAATGTCAAGACAAGCTGCTAATCAAAAGTTCTTGGTTTTATAATTGATTTTAGTTTCCCGATGTGTTAATAATACAACGTCCGTGATAAATCGCTTATCCACGGATTAATGATGATTTGGAAGAGCTTGCTTCTTGCTGTTTTGAGTAGTTCTGATCCAATTACCACTAACTGCTGAAACTGGAAATGATTCTTATCTTCACATGTTTACTGTTCCGTGGATTCTTTGCCTAGCTATTAACAGCATTATTCATGTCTTACAAGGATCTTCCTGTAATGATTTTGGACATGTTGAGTGCTGCTATCCGAAGGAAACCTTAGTGCAACAGTAAAGATTGCCTATTTAAGAGCCGACACTGAACATTTTTTCACTTAGAAAACAGATTCCAGCAGCTTCTTTCCTGCTGAAGATGAGTTTGTTGCCTCACAAATCACCATATTCGTCCATTTCAATTGACTTTAACCTCTGTTCTACTAGCCTCGCTTTCTACAGACATGCTTGAAAAAGAGACAAGGGGACAAATACAGATTGAGCTCAACAAGTGTATGCGATATAGTCAACAAAATACACACCTTTACTATTATTAGGAGTTCAATTCAAGTATCACAATGGGAGAACATGGTATAATCATATTCAATGCAATATTATCTCTGCCATGCTCAAGGAGATGATGAGGTGGATCAGTTAATTCAGTAAACTGCAACTGAATTGGCCGTCTGATAAAAGCAGCTTCTCAGCTTTTGTAACTGCATCTAATGGAAGAGGAGCGAAGCTTCGAGATGGGCCATAGAAGTGTGGGAAGCTGTTGGAACCATCTACAACCTCATATATCAATCCATCACCAAGCTGCAGGAGATGCACAGGTCAAAAGGAGCTCATACACATCAAGAGTTTGAGGTACTAGGGCATAACTAATAGGCATGAAAAACTGATTGATACTTAGAATTAAATGTTTGTATATCATTATGCCACTCAATTCAAGGATATAGAAATGATGGTCCTTTTCAACTCTGAATTAACTAAGGCCTACGGTTTTTTTTTTAAGTTTCCATGTCGTAATTTGGTATAAGTGAGACTTGAAATGCTTTCTTCATAATTCTAAATGTTCCAGTTTGGCTTTCTTCTCTCTTTTAATTGGCAACACTAAGCTGCAAAAACTCATAATCTCCAAAGGATTGGGTTGAGCAATAAATTACAGAGACTACCACATATAGTAGGAAATCAAGGTATTTATTATCAGGATAACTACATTGTTGTTGTACAAAATCTAAAGATGTAAGTACAGTCTTTCCCAATTTTTCTATGCCTTCCATCTTAAGCATTAGAATTCAGAACCACTAAGCTTAAATTGCTATGAGTTTCATCAAGTGAAATATTGGTGCAAAGGATCCCAAGATACTTCACTTTTAAGTAGAAACAAATCTCTCCTGTCATTTCCAGAAATGAACAGTTAAAAGAACCTAGGTAATAGTACTCTGGTTCCTACAACTATAATTGCAAGCGCATTTAGGTTTTCTGCATTTCTTAATTTAAGACCAACCATCAAGACCTACATATTCCGCATATTACAGCCAAGTACCCAGCAATTTTATCCTCCTTCCAACCTTTTTTTTAGATTAACTAGCAAAGACAAGGGTAAGATATGAAGGATTCTTTGGCAAATATGTTATGTGCTTTGTACCTTCTTAGCATCAATCTGAAGAAGGTACAAATCCACCTTGACGTTGGAGAAAAAATTCTGCAGTGTTGGCTTTATCTGCAATAATTGATAATCAACCAGAAACATGATTGAATTACTTTATAAGCAGATAATAATTAGCCCCCAAAAGGGTGGGTATCGAAGAAACCTGATGAAACGAGCTGAGGTGAATGAAACCAGACGACTTGTCAAGGTCTCCGCCAAAAACAGAACCATTCTTTTGCAATGCTTCCCATTCCTCAGCCGTGCTAATTCTGTACACGAATTCCTCCCCTTCACCTGCAGCCATTCTTCACGCAGCAGCAGCAACAGCGGCGGCGGGCAGTGGATGATTTGGGTTCAAATTCAATCAAAGCAGTGTCTGCCGATGTACGGCGCCAGAGACTAGGCTCAATTGTATTAATTAATCTTTTTGGGTTTAGAATTGTATTAATTAATCTGGACGTGTAATTGTTAGTCCTACTTTCCTTTTATGGGCTTCTTTTTCTTAACGTAGGTCCGAGGCCCATGCACGAAAGATGCTTCCAACGCTTCAACTTTAGGCGTTAGTTCAAAGTCTAAACTGATAGGCGCGGCGACAGACTAGAGTTTAACTGCGAGGGTTCTGCAGTTCGGTGCCCAAAAGCGACCTTTCTCCTTGTTCTTGTTCTCCCGCGACCAAACATGGCTGCTATTGCAAAACCAAGCCCGCTCACTCCTCTTCATTCTCCTTCACATCTCAAAGACTATCGTCTCAGTTCTTGTTCCGTACTTCCCAGGTTTAGAGATTCTCATTTTTCTAAGCCTAATGTCGCCCTGAAACGCTCTAGAAATGCTTCAATTCTTCCTGTAATCAGAGCCCAGAATGCTCCTGGTATGGATGAATAGCTTTGCAAGCAGCAACTTAGCTTTATGAGTTTTTACTTTTACATTATTTTTTTTTCTTCCACGGAGTATCTATGAAATGGGTGCCTCTGAATTTTACTGGGTTTTATGTTTCCATTGCTGGTAGATTGTACTCCCGATGCGAAATTTTATAAAGTGGAAGCGATTCTCAGGTGTTCTTCATCATATTCTTCTTATTATTTTTTCTTTTCGAGCTTGCGGCTGAATGAGTTTGTTAGTTTAGCATATCTAATTTCATTCTGGTTTCTTTTTCTTATGCTGAATTTTTTGAATGGAATAGGCCTTGGCGAATCCAGAAGGTTTCTTCGGTAAGAACTGCTAGAACTTTACAACTGATGTATACATATTCATTTCGATTTGTGACCGGATTTTTGGCCTTGTGTTATTATCCTTTTAGTGTATGGTACTTGTGACAATGTATGTAGCCAATGTTACTTAAAAATTGCGCCTTTGATTTGCTTTATGCTATACTAGTTGTGATTTCGTGCATTACCTTATATAGTTTTGTTCTAGTTTCACCTCAAACTCTAAACCGCATTATGGTAGTGAGTATTTCTTCCGGTACTCTTCCAAGTTAAGGTAGTGCGTCTTTTGGAAAGTTATCCTGTAATAATGGCAAGGGGATATTTCATAGGAAAAAGCTTGGAATAGTTTTACCATAATAGCATAGGATGAGTGGAGAGGGGAGTGATTCAATCGGAATTGGGACAGTTTTGGACCAAAAGGCAAAGCATCACACGAGAGGCTTAGTTATCCTCAAATAACTCATGCTTGATCTTCCTTTTTATGACTTCGAGGATACTAGTCTGGTCGAGTTCCAGTATGCATTGCCACTGTTCCAAATTATGAGCTAATTAGACTCAATAATTGTGTAAATGTGCTTTGGTTGCCAAACCAGGGCTTCTTTGTCAAACTGTGATACTTGTCATAGTCTTGAAGTTTTAAGCCTGACTGTGTTTCCCCTCAACCCCTTTGTGTTACTCAGGAGATGGGCAAACCTGGTGGTGTTGGATCTAATTTTTGTTTTTTATTTTAAAGGCTCTTCTGAAAATGGGTATTCGTGGTGTTACGGTTTCTGATGTTAGAGGCTTCGGTTCTCAAGGAGGGTCATCTGAGAGACATGGTGGTAAGCTCTGCTCATTTACAAGGAGTTGAAAGTTTTACCTCTTTGTTCTTTATTTTGATTTTTTTCCTTTCTCAAATTTATCATCTATATTTGATGGCAATGTAATTGAGAAATTTAGCAGATTTTTAGTTGATGTACCTAAGTCAGTTTCTCCATTCTTTCTCAGACAGACTTCAGCTTGCTGATATTCCTTTTTGTGATTAAAATTCTCATGTTTATTGTTCCGTAGGCTCTGAATTTTCTGAAGACAAGTTTGTTGCTAAAGTCAAGATGGAGATTGTGGTGAGCAAGGACCAGGTATAGAGATATATAATCTAAAAAGTTATTTCTCCTTGGTATGAATGATTTGGTAGTTACCAATATTCACTTCACACCATCTCTTCTAAATGATATCCTGCCAAAGGTGGAAGCTGTAATAGACAAGATAATTGAGGAGGCAAGGACTGGAGAGATTGGTGATGGCAAGATTTTTTGTAAGAATTCAAACTCCACACACTCCATATCTAAGAAACCCTTTAATTTCCTTTCTGCTGAAATTTATGGCTCTGAACTATCAGGTTAAGTAGAAAGCTTGTTCAATGAAAACTTTATCCAAGTTTTGTTTGGAACATTCTAGTCTTGTTCCTTCATGAAGGGAAAGCGGTTTCTTCTCCAGAGAATGTGAAAAGACATTTGGAGTGATGGGGAATAAGGATCACATTCTCCATGTTTCTGCTGGCATTTGGCCAAATGAGAATATTTGTTGTCCAAGTCTAAATGTCCTAACAACTGGCAGATGCATCATGATAACTACGTTTGTTAACTCTTTTTACTGCATGACCTCACTGACTACATCATTCTGCAATTCTCTTGGGCTCTTTATTTCTTCTTCCTGTATATTAGCCAAGTATGATTGATCGAACTTGTTAGTAAGAGTCCAGAATTATTGGATTTTCATGCCTATATATGAAGAATATTACCTGATGCTGTTGATGACTACTACTATCTTAACTGGTGATCAAATTCCTAATGAAATTCACTGGTTCTACAGTGGTACCTGTCTCAGATGTTATAAGAGTTCGCACAGGTAACATTCTCATAAACATTCAATATTAGAGTAGCTCATCATTTCTTTGCTTTAGTAATACCACATCAAGGATGGGTGCCTGTTCAAGTGTGCCCTAAATTGTAGACACAATTTTCAGGTGAGCGCGGAGAGAAAGCTGAGAGGATGATGGGAGGACGCTCTGATATGTCTGCCGCTGCATTGACCTAAGTTGCAATATCACACAGCCTGCTTTAACCATACCGGCTGTTGCCTGTTGTAGACATAGAAGCTTATGATACTGCCATTGTTCTATGTATATTATCTTATGATGAATAAAAAATAATTAAGGGAAAAGACTAGCTTTCCATCTTTTCACTACTGAGTTAATAAAAAGAATTGAACAATGAAGAAGGTTATGCTTTTTCCAGTTTTTTATAGCTTTAGTAGAACATCCCTTGTGCTTAAAAGAGAGGAGGTGGAGTAATCTATATAGAAGAACACAACAATTATTCAACAATCCATCCTTTGACATTAGTAAGCTTATATATGCGCAGATTATTTTTACTCGAGATTATTTTTTAATATTTTAAAATAGATATATATTAACATATCTTCAAACTTTATTTATAAAATCTAAAAATTTATATGATTTTATAAATTTTTTTAATCTCTTTAGTCCCACGCGCTAAATTTTATTTTTTAACTCTATTCCCCAGTGGGAAACCGACATACCAGTTCGCACACAGACAGCGATCTACAAACGCGTGCATGTGAAGCGTCGTTATAACGGCGTCATCAAAGACGAAGCTAAGCCTAACAACCCGCCGAAACGGCAGAACTTTCTGAAAAATAAAAAGAAAAGAAGACGGCGTTCCGTCAAACCAAGATCCTGTTTGGATATAAATGCCCAATCTCCGAATCCGCGTTCAGCCCTCAAAGACAGCTCCTTTGTTTGAGAGAGAGAGAGAGAGAGAAGTGGATCTTCGCTTCTCTCCTTCATTCGACTCAGCGTAAGAGCCGCTAGCATTTCTCTCAGGCAAGTCTCTCTCTCTTCACAAAACCGAAAATAATTTCATTTCTCTTTTTATTTTGCCCTAATTTAGCTTATCTCTCCCGATCTGCCTTTTTATTTTTAAATTTTTCCTTTAAAATTTGGCTTCAATTTTGTTTCAAAATTGTGTTAAATCTCTTGAATTTGCAATTCCTTGCGTAGTTTCATCTGATCTGACTCTTGGAAGCCTCGTAAGTTCATTAAATTGTTCCGATCTGCATTTTTCGAATTGAATTTATGTTGTAACGGACTGGATTTAGATTGTGTTGGTCTGGATCAATTCAGGCCTTTGTGGTTTGCGATGATCATTCCTCGAACGATCCTATGTGTGTTTTGAATTTTGGCCGTTGGATCTGCTCTGATCTTGAATAATATTTTCATTTCAAATTAAATTGATGATTATGGAAATTGATATGTGATTATGGTGTTTGGCAGACGTGAAAAATGGGGCTGTCTTTCACAAAGCTATTCAGCCGGCTTTTCGCCAAAAAGGAGATGCGTATACTGATGGTTGGGCTTGATGCTGCTGGTAAAACCACCATTCTTTACAAGCTTAAGTTGGGAGAGATTGTCACTACCATTCCCACCATTGGTAAGTCGGTTTTTTGCATAACAAAATTCAACATTTGTTATTCAAATAAATTTTGCTTCAAAGAGGATATGGCTGATTATTATATTATAATCTTGTAGGTTTCAATGTTGAGACCGTGGAATACAAAAACATCAGCTTTACTGTTTGGGATGTTGGTGGCCAGGACAAGGTAACTAGGTTTAGTTTTATTCAAACATTTTACGGTTAACTGTAAAGTCTAAATATTGCAAGAAAGGAAAGGTCTAGGATGTCTGTTAATATGCTTTGTTTATTACATTCTCAGATCTTGTTTCTATTTTTCACTTGCTTGTGAGAGGAAAGGATTATGGATGGGATTGTGCTGGTTTCATATATTCTTTTAGAAATTAAGCCTCTTGATGACCTGAATGTGTAGTTCCATGAACGGAGAGAAAAATGCCAGATGTCTGTTAGGTATATGCAAAGGTGGATGCTTAGTGGTCAAAAATGGACCTTATGTTTTCAGATTGTTGATCTTGTTAGATCTGTTAAGAATAAAGAAAAATTGTTTATGGTTCTTCTTTATCTCAAATTATTTGACTGGCTTATTTGCTTTGATTTTCTACATAGATCCGACCATTGTGGAGACATTACTTCCAAAACACACAAGGACTTATTTTTGTGATCGATAGCAATGATCGCGATCGTGTGGTTGAAGCTAGAGATGAGTTGCACAGGATGTTGAATGAGGTACTTAAACACAATGCTTTTATAATTTGGTGCAATGATTCCAATGATCATTGTTGTGAAATTATTGGAGTTGCACTGTGGATGGGGTATCATGCTGAAATCTAATGGATGGAGTTCCAATGATCATTATTTTATTATGTGCATTGGCAGGATGAGTTGAGGGATGCAGTGCTGCTAGTATTTGCAAACAAGCAAGATCTTCCAAATGCTATGAATGCTGCTGAGATCACTGACAAGCTTGGCCTTCATTCTCTCCGCCAGCGCCAGTGGTAAGATGAACAATTCTTACTCCATGTTTGTGTATCCAAACCCTCTCTGTGGATCTATATGTCACCTTCTTTGTAATATATTTTGCAGGTATATCCAGAGCACATGTGCTACTTCTGGTGAAGGACTGTACGAGGGACTGGACTGGCTCTCGAACAACATTGCAAACAAGGTAAGCTCATGCAGACGACTCTAATTATAGTTAAACCTGAAGTTGCCAATTTTACTGCTTATCCAGTCTCTCCTATCTTCTACTTACGCTGATATATATACACAATTGCAGGCATAGATGGCATAATTGAGTTGTCAATCACACTAATACCGGCCCCTTTTGGAGTTATGGATGTCTACCCCTTTAAAGTGTTTTTGGTTTTGCATGTTTCTTGTTTCTTTCAAACATTGCCATTTGTTACTTGTAGTTTCAGAATAATTGATAAATTTTCTGGTTTCTCCTGTGGTATTATCTCGATAGGTGCCAAAAAAAACAATTCCCCAAGCTTAGGCCCGTTCTTTCCTTGTGTGAAAATTGATGGTTAGCCAATTTCTTTACTCTAATGTTAAATATACAGTATAAGTTTTTTCTCTACTTAGTTGAATGCTTGTTTTAGCATGTGCAATAAGTGGATTCTCCCATCTTCGCTAAATTATGTAATAATTATACCAAGCTCTTGCAAACATTTGAATTAGAAATTAGTCGCAATTAGAGGGCGAGCCTTTCAAGGTGGTGAATGAGAAATTGAGAAGTTTACCTTCGGATGTTACAAGTAGAATTGAAATCATGTAGAAACAAATTGGAATGATTTTCAAGTTTGATTCAATTTAAAAATTTAAGATTTGAATATAGGTTTTAATTCAATTGAATTTGATTTTTTGAAGTTCAAATTCGATTTAATTGAATATTCAAATCATTTCAACTAAACTAGATGAGTTCGAATTAAATTCAGTAAGTGTATTTTTTCAATTTTTTATTGTATATTATCACGGTAAAATAATAAATTAATAATATATTCAAAATACTATCATCATCATTGGAATTTTTATTTTAATATTGTGGTAGGTTATAAGAACCAATATATTACTTTTCGGTAAGTCGTCACTATAAATTATCTTTTTTTATTCATTTCTATTTAAAGTAATGTATTCTTACAACTTTTATTCTGTTATATCTTTTCAAATTAATTTTTTTCAAGTCTTTTTCAATTTTCTTACCGTCTTAATTCTTTTTATATCATTTATAGTTTTCACTCTTCTAATAGATACATCCAATATATTCAAATTATAAATTAAAAAAATTTCAATTGGATTTGCTAATCGATCAAATCAAGTATTAAAATATTTAAATTTAACTCAATTCGCTATTTGAATTATTCGAATAATTCAAATTTAATTTAGTTTCAAAATAAATGAATCAATTTCGACTACTCAAAATTAAATTTGAATAATTCATGAGTAACTTTACTCTTTTTCACCTCACAAACACGATCAAATGTCAAAATAGAATCCATAACGTAGCATACAAGGTTCAAATTAAAGTTTACAGACCTGAATCTTACCTGCAAACTGATGGATCCTCTACAAAATATTTTCATCAAAGAAAATAATCCCCGTATTGAATATGACACATAGCTGAGATCCGCTTTGAATCGTCTTTTATTGAATTGCATAACATTCTAAGGGTAAAAATGATAGGCAAAACAAAAAGAAATCACCCAAAAGACAGTATGCTTCGCTCAACAAAGAATGGCATAAATAAACTAATCCGTAAGATATTTCACCTAACACAGAAAATGTGTTCTAAGACGGAAAATAACACCAATATCTTTTGATTAAATGAAAGTGTCTTGAAGACGAGACATACACAAAAAATGAGTATCTTGAGCATCACTGAAAATGAAGATGTGACACTGCATTTCTCCAATAATGGCTAACCCTATTAGGATAAAAAGGTACCGGGTGAAGATCATTCAGACGAAGCCTATAAAAGTTTCAATTCCTGGCTTCCACCCGGCTCAAAATTCTATATCTAGACAAAAGAAGGCTCAAGTAGAAGATAAACATCCCCACAGTAACTCCAGGCTACTAAACAAGGTCTTTTACCAGCTTGCTAAACCGCGTGGAGGAATCATATTTGAGAAATCCAGAGGCAATTTGAGGTTAGAGAGCAAGAAAGAGAAGGAAGAAAATCAGAGAGCCCTACACCTCCATAGTTCACAAAAATTAGTAAAAAGGAAAAGCTTCAAATATCAGTTCCTTCACATCCAGTCGGACTATCGGTTCCCGATGCTACTTGAGTATTCCATGGGAAAGATAGGAATTGAGATCAACTTCCACATCGGCTGTCTCTTTCCATAAGCAGCAAATAAGTATGCCAAGTACAAAATAGTTCTCCGGCAACTGTGCAATAAGAATGGAGACCACATCTGCTACTTCCATCAGAAGCTCACAGCAGAGTAATACCGGTTAATAACAACCCGCTCCTTCCTGTGACAGACCCATTGACATCATAACGAAAATCACAGAACTAGATAAAAAAACAAGTCAAACGGAAGCCAGGCACCTGGTAAGGAACTTCGGGGTTTCTTCAATGTTAGTATGCTGCATCTTCTTGATGATTTAGAAAAGCCTCTTCTGGAATGATAGTACCACCATGATTGCACAATCAGTTAGTTCTAGCATGATTAACCTTTTGTGAGTCTAGATCAAATGTTTCTGTAAGATTCTTCTCATCTCCAGAAAGTTCAATTGAAGACCCAAAAACGGCCATCTTCTCTTTCAGGGTCTTAATAGCCTCATGCTTGTTTGCCAATTCCATAAGCACCTTGATCCTCCTGAAAGAAACATTGCTAGGCTTGTGGCCCTTCTCTATCATCTCCAAAAAACACTTCTCTGCTTCCACAAGTTTTCCCATATCACAAAGCAGATCAAACAACACATCAGATACCAACACGTAAGACCCAAAACCCTTTTCCATCATGTCATTCCATAACTGTAGAGCCATCCCCACCTTTTCATGCCTTCTACACAACCGAATTAGAAACATACAAGATTGTGTACTTGGAAGGCACCCAGAATCCATCATCCTCTGATACAAACTGCATGAGCTTTTCAAATCATTCGACCAATAAAAGACCCTAAAGAACAGGTTGTAAGTAGTTGCATTGGGACTCAAACCCTTTCTGACCATTTCATCCATCAAACCATAAGCATCACCAAGCCTCTTCGCAATGCAATAATTTCTAATGGCAGCATTATACGCTGCAACATCTGGGTAACATCCATGCTCTTTCATTTCCTTCAAAATATCTCTAGCTTTATCAGGCTGACCAACCAATCCTAATCCCCCAATAATACTTGTATATGTGATCACATCAGGCCACAGTTCCTCATCTCTCATCTTTTCAACCACTCTAAACGCTTTATCCATTTCTCTACCCTTGCAATACACATCAACTAAACAATTATACGAAACAACATCCGGTTTAACACCCAATCCCCTCATTTCCTCGAAAAACCCCTCAGCTTCCTCTGAGGACTTCCACCCCGACAAAAGTATATTAAAAGTCTGCAAATTTGGCCTAAAATCATGCTTCAAACTATGATAAACATTCCTAGCATCCTTCATACTTTTCTCTTGACACAATGTCCTTAACAAAGCATTAAAACAGGCTACGTCGAATTCAGAAACAAGCTTCTTAAACCTCCTGAAACTTTCTACAGTCTCTCTAACCGAACAAACCTTGGCAATTCTAGCTAAAACAACTTGCATGGTCCTTGGGGTTATCAAAGACTGATCTTTTCTCTTAATATCAATTAAAACCTCCCAAATTTGACGAAATTTACGGCTCCTACCCAAAATATAAAGCATAGTATCCAAAGAAAAAGCGGTGTGATAAAACCCCTTTCTTTTTCCCGTGTAATTAAAGAACTCAAAAGCTTGTAAAGGATTCCCATGGCTAAACCTGACCCTTTTTAGCACTTTATCGATTAAATCATTGGAGAGAAAAACCCCAGTTGATTTTAAGGATTGGGTCAAATCCTTCGAAGAACTAGAGCTAGTTATTATGCGGTAGATAGTGTCGACATCGTCTTTTAACGGAGGTTTGGGATCAGAGCAAAAGAATTTGAACGGAAGAAATGAGAATGATGAAACGTACCTCGAAGGAGATTGTTGAGAGATAGGGATTCGAATAATCATTGCTGATTTTGCAAATGTCCGATTATTAAAAGTGAAGACTGGAGCGTTTTTTTCCCTTTTTTGCTACTGGGTTTTTCAGAGCGAGGAAAAGGTTAAGGAGCTCTGCCTTGCCCTTGCTATTTGGCAAGTCTGAAGCAGTGAAGTGAAGCACGATGAGCGTCAAGCGACATCGTTTTAAGTAGATCTGATCATTCGTGTTTATAATTTATTTTCGTGTCATGTAAAATCATGTTCGTATCGTGTAAAATACGAAAATTTTATGTCGACACAAAAAACTCATAATGTTACGTTTATCTTTTACCATATTCATATATTAATTTTATTTAATTTTAATCTCGTATCATCTCGTGTCATTTATTTATATCGTGTAATTATATCGTGTCTAAAATTATCAAGTCTAATTTCAAGTGTCCGGTGGTTATTTTTATGCTGCTCGTAACTATGAAAGTGGACTTAAGTCTTTTTTTTGATGGGCAATGCGATGAAAAACAAGGGTACCAATGATATTAGTTTTATTTTTAGTAGTACATTTTCATTTAACATATTATATTGTTGTATTTAGAAAAACTCCTTAGTGTGGATGGTGTACTGCTGCAAACAAGTTGAAGAAGTAATTTGGTAGGCAAGGCACTTCCAGGAAGCTATCTTAAGAACAATAGTTTCCCCACACTGGTGCAAATGGTTCAGGAAACGTTGTTCCCAGGATACAATGCCTACTCCAAGAGAAATTCAATTGCACTTTGAGTTTCTCTCTTGAACTCACTTGAACCAAACCAAAGAAAAAAGAGTGCAAGAAGAGAATTTGATTTTGAGTGAAAGAATGTAGAAGATTGTATATTGTTAAATTCCATGAAAGTGAAAGTATTTATAGACTCAAAACGGTGTTATAAACACCCTTTCATGATTAGACATCATTTGAATGAAGAATCATGACCTTTGGAATGAAGAAACATGTCCAACGGACATGTTTTTTGAGTTTCCAGAATGGGAAGTCGGATGCCCGAGAAAGGGAGTCGACTTCCCTAGTGTTTTTTCAAAACAGAATGTAATTTTTCTTGGGGCAGTTGACTGCCCTTTATGTAACTCAAATTTTCAAGCGAAAAATATTTCCAGAAAGCCCCGACACATAGAGCAGTTGACTGCTCTTTTGGGCAGTCGACTAATCAAGTAATTTCTTCATTCCAACTCATTTTTCATACTTTCAATTTCATTTTTTTTTAACATATATGCAAACTAAATGATTTTAAGATATAACTTTGGTAATATATACAACAATCCCCCACTTATTACCAAAGTATACAAATGTATGCAATTTATGCAATCCTAAGAAAGATGCAAGTTGGTTCTTATGTAAGGTGTATATCTAAAGGTGGCCAAGGCTTGAACCTTTAGATTGAATATGTAACTCTAGGAAACATATTCACCCCTTACATTGGTTCGTGAGTTCCTCAAATAGGGCAGCGCATTTTTGTCATGGGACTTCGCTTTTATCCTGTGTTAGCAATTACTCTAGGATTAATCGGAAATCCATAAGAAGCGTCCTCTCACTTCTCTACTTGCATAGGAAGACTTATCAAGAGTGCATCACAACCTTCCTTTTTTACAAACACTCCACTCACAAGAGCTATAAGTCAATTATGGATTTTAATCCAACCAATCATTGTGATTAACAATGCATCTAGATATGGGATCTTATTAGAATAGTCTTTAATTTAATTACCCCCACTATTCCAAGAAGTGATGCATTGGGAATATCATATATCTCATATATGAATTCCTTGGATGATTCATGATTGAATGCCTTTTGAACTCTCATACACAAAGATCATCAAATGAGGAGATTATCCTTTAAACCTAAAGGATCAATTTCCTAAGTGACATCAATGAGATAGAGTTGGAATCAATCAAGATCATCTCTAGTAACCGATAGTAATCCCATACCTCTCATAGTGTTAGCAATCTTATCTCCCGATAATGGTTTAGTTAGGGGATCAGCTAACATTTGCTCGGTAGGTAGATATTCTAAATTTACCTTACCTTTCTTTACAACACTTCTCACATGGTTGTATCTCATAGCTATATGCTTGCTATTATTAGACAACCTATCATTCTTTGTGTTGTAAATTGCAGCTTTATTGTCACAATATAAAGTGACTGGTCCTTTGGTTCTCTCAATAAAAGGTATTTCCCTTAAAAACCTTTTAAACCAAAGTAAATCCTTGGTGGCATGTGACATAGCAATGAACTCAGATTCCATTGTTGATAAAGCCACACAAGTTTGTTTCTTCGAAGACCAAGAAACAATAGCACCACCTATGGTGAATAACCAACCACTTGTTGATTTGGAACTTCTCTTATCTGAAGCCCAATTAGCATCACTATAACATTCTAGAACTGAAGTCTCACATTTATAGTGCAAGCCATAATATAAAGTATGCTTCAAATATCTCAATAATCTACTTAATTCATGCCAATGTTCATTACTAGGATTACTAGTAAATCTACTCAATATACCAACTGCACATGCAATGTCCGGTCTTGTATAATTCATAGCATAAATCAAACTACCTATAATTTTTGCATACTCCTTTTGATTTACTGGTTCTCCTTGATTAGGTACTAACTTGTGATATGGATCTATAGGTGTTTTGCAAGGTTTGCTAGCAAAGTGATTAAACTTCCTAAGTAATTTTTCTATGTAATGTGATTGTGAAAGAATAAACTTACCATTCTTCCTATAAACCTTAACACCTAATATAACATCCACTTCACCTAAGTCTTTAATATCAAATGCATTAGTTAAATATGACTTAGTTTCATTGATGCAATCTATATTTGTACCAAAAATAAGTAAATCATCAACATAAAGAGTAATTAATACTTTACTATCATTTGTGACTTTAATAAAGACACAATTTTCAGCTTTACTACTTTTAAAACCAAACTTTTTAACTTCTTTCTTGAATTTCTTATACCATTGCCTAGGTGCTTGTTTAAGACCATAAAGAGACTTGTTGAGTTTACATACCTTGTGTTCTTGTCCTTGAACTACATATCCTTCCGGTTGATGAATATAGATCTCTTCATCTAGATCACCATTGAGGAAGGCTGTCTTTACATCCATTTGATGTACTTCAAGATTGTAGATTGAAGCAATAGCAAACATCACCCTTATTGAAGTAAACTTGGTGACCGGTGAAAATGTTTCAAAATAATCCAAACCTTCCTTTTGACTATAACCTTTGGCTACCAACCTTGCCTTGTATTTATCAATACTCCCATCGATTTTGAGTTTCCTTTTTAAAACCCATTTGGTGCCAATAGGTTTAGTGTTAGGAGGTAGATCCACTAAAGACCATGTATTGTTCTCATGTATAGATTTAATTTCATCATCCATAGCTTTCTTCCATAACATGGCATCTTTCATATTCATGGCTTCTTGAAAAGTTTTAGGATCCTCTTCTAACAAGTAAGTATACATGCCTGGTCCTAAATCTTTTTCAATTCTTTTCCTCTTACTTCTTCTTAACTCAATATCACTACATGCATTAGATGTATTTGCATGATTATGATTTTCAGTATCATGTGGAGATATATCATCAATAGCATGCTCATGAACAATTAATTCATTTGACAAGTCTTTCTCTAATTCATGGCTACTAGCATCTTTAATTGTCAAATGCTCAAAATAAATTGCATGAATAGATTCAAAAACACTATTAGTTTTAAGATTAAGAAATCTACATGCTTTACTTCCTAAAGCATAACCAAGAAATATAGATTTGATTGCCTTACTTCCTAACTTAGGTCTCTTATTTGTAGCATCAAGAACATATGCAATGCATCCAAACACTTTAAAATAATTTATATTAGGCTTTCTTCCTTTTAATAACTCATAGGGAGATTTATCAAAACCTTTATGTAAAACTCTATTTGAGATGTAACAAGCAGTAAAGAGTGCTTCACCCCAAAAATTCAAAGGCAAATTTGAATGTAAAAGCATAGCACTTACCATTTCAAGTAATGATCTATTCTTTCTTTCCGCTACTCCATTTTGTGGTGGAGTATTAGGAGCAGAAACTTCTCTTACTATACCATGTTTCTTACAAAAGTCATAAAACTCATTTGAAAGAAATTCTCCACCCCTATCGGATCTAAGTTTCTTAATTTTTCTATTTGTCAAGTTTTCTATTTCTTCTTTGAAAATCTTAAAATTTTCAAATGCTTCATCTTTAGTTTTTAGTAAATAAACATAAGTATATTTTGAAAAATCATCTATAAAAGTAACAAAATATCTTTTTCCACCTCTAGTAATAATTTCATTATTATCACATAAATCAGTATGTACTAGTTCTAACAAAGAATTAGTTTTAAAAACTGATTTAAAAGGGAATTTTGAAATCTTTGCTTGTGCACAACACTCACAAGTTTTAGTACTTAAAATGGTAGAAGACTTAGGAATTAAATCATGAGATGACATTCTATTTAATGCATTCATGCCAATATGTCCTAATCTATAATGCCACAAACAATTAGAATCATTCATATCAACAACATAGGCATAATTCAAAGAACTTTTATTGATATTGAGAACATACATATGGTCTTTAGCATATCCCTTCCCAACAAATGATCCTTTCTTAGAAATGATCACCTTTTGAGAATCAAACACAACCTTAAATCCATGGTCATCAAGTTTCTTCACAGAAATTAAACTCTTCCTAAGGTTTGGGATGTGATACACATCTTGTAATGTCAAAATTTTTCCTGAAGTCAAAGCAAGTTTGATTGTCCCTTTGCCAACAATTTTGCAAGTTGAAGAGTTCCCCATGAAGACTGATTTGTCCTCATTTATCTCTTCATATGTCTTGAAGACATCTCTAAATGGAGTGACATGACAAGTTGCTCCAGAATCGATCCACCAATCCTCTTGGTTTTCAACCATAAGAATTTCGGTAACCATTGCAACCATGTCATCTTCAATCACAAGATTGGCCTCACTTTTCTTACCTTTCCGGAAGTGGCATTCTTTTGCAATGTGGCCATTCTTTCCACATACATAGCAAGGGCCTTTCTTCTTTTTGAAGTTCTTATCAAACTTGTTGAACTTTCCCTTTTTCTTTGAAGAGTTTTTCTGTCTCTTGTTTTGGTGAGTTTTCTTCTCACTTTCAGTTTTGTTCTCATTAGGACCTTCAATGTTATGCACATTATTGTCCTTTTCATCTCTTGTACGGGCTGCACTTTCAATCTGGATATGCTTCACCAATTCATCCAAGGTAAGTGACTTCTTCTTGTGTTTCAAATACCTTTGATAATCTTTCCAAGAAGGAGGAAGTTTACCAATTATGGTAGACACTTGGAAAGTTTCAGAAATTGGTTCTCCAGCATCATTGCATTCAGTAGCAATATCATTCAATGCATTTACTTGATCAATGACAGGTTTAGAGTCTATCATTTTAAAGTCTACATACCTGTTCACAAGGAAGGACTTGTTTCCAGCATCTTCATTCTCATACCTCTTCTCAATTGCACGCCATAACTCCAATGCTGTGTTGTGTTTATGGAATACATTGAAGAGTGAGTTGCTGAGTGCTTGAAGTATTGAAAGTCTGCAAATGTAGTCATCTTCAAGCCATTTTTGTTGTTTTGCTGTAAATTGTCCATCATTGCTTTCTTCTTGGGGGTAGTACTCATGAAGAACATATGCAACCTTCAAAAGACTAACTTGATAGTATATCTTCATGCTCCACCTCTTGTAATTCAGGCCATTGAACCTTTCTAGTTTCTCCACTTCATAAACATGAGGCTTGAATGCAGGAGTCGCCATCTTGAAAAACTATTGTTCTTAAATTGTTGTATTTAGAAAAACTCCTTAGTGTGGATGGTGTACTGCTGCAAACAAGTTGAAGAAGAAATTTGGTAGGCAAGGCACTTCCAGGAAGCTATCTTAAGAACAATAGTTTCCCCACACTGGTGCAAATGGTTCAGGAAACGTTGTTCCCAGGATACAATGCCTACTCCAAGAGAAATTCAATTGCACTTTGAGTTTCTCTCTTGAACTCACTTGAACCAAACCAAAGAAAAAAGAGTGCAAGAAGAGAATTTGATTTTGAGTGAAAGAATGTAGAAGATTGTATATTGTTAAATTCCATGAAAGTGAAAGTATTTATAGACTCAAAACGGTGTTATAAACACCCTTTCATGATTAGACATCATTTGAATGAAGAATCATGACCTTTGGAATGAAGAAACATGTCCAACGGACATGTTTTTTGAGTTTCCAGAATGGGAAGTCGGATGCCCGAGAAAGGGAGTCGACTTCCCTAGTGTTTTTTCAAAACAGAATGTAATTTTTCTTGGGGCAGTTGACTGCCCTTTAGGGCAGTCGACTGCCCTATATGTAACTCAAATTTTCAAGCGAAAAATATTTCCAGAAAGCCCCGACACATAGAGCAGTTGACTGCTCTTTTGGGCAGTCGACTAATCAAGTAATTTCTTCATTCCAACTCATTTTTCATACTTTCAATTTCATTTTTCTTTAACATATATGCAAACTAAATGATTTTAAGATATAACTTTGGTAATATATACAACTTCATAAATATTTAACTATAAAAATCACATTATTCAAATTAGGTAAACTAGTAAATAACTATAACAAATTAAACAAACTAGTAAATAACTAGATTAACTCAAACTCATACTTAATGAGATTCGAACATGAAATCTCAAAGTCTAATGACTTTTTTTTTGCCACTAAGCTAAGGCTTCATTGACACTTATTATAACGATAAAATTAAATAGTATAATAATAACATGCTTTTGAATATAATCGTAATAGTAACGGTAAGATGAATGTAAAAAAAAAAAATTACTGATTAAACACCTCATATTAAAATTTATATATAATGAAATTTATAATATATATTTTTATTTGTAAAGTTAATAAATAATTAAAAATTATTAAAATTATATTTCTATCAAATAATAGTTAAATGAATTATAATACAAAGAATGTAATTAATTTATTATCTACAAGGAAACTATTTGTACTATAATAATTACAATATAAAGAATTTTAAATTAATTGTAAAATTTATTTATACTATGATATTTAACTATTAGAAATAAAAAAAAATAACTACAATGAATGTACTTTACGTGTCATTAAGAGAAGGTATCCATATGACGTACCTCATATTATATGTTTGTATCCTATGATATACTATATATATAAGGATAATTATTTTATATACAATTAATAAAGTTTTTTTACTTCACAAACGGAGTTGAGATTATAATACATGTTTTATAAAATATTAAAAAATAAAAATAGATAAAATAATACATATATTATAATTTTAATCCCATTTGTAAAGTACAAAACGTTCGTATGTGATATATGAAATAATTATCTTATATATAAACACAAATATATTTTTTTTTTGAAGATATATATATATATATATATCTATATGATTAAAGCCCTTGCCAAGCATCCGATGTATATGTGTTTATATATATATATATATATATGATTAATTAGCTAGGTATGGTAACATCTGTAACTTAACTATAATTAAAAGTAGACTTTCAATAAAAACAGTAATTTAACAGTCCAATTTTCAAAAAAAAAAGTCCAATTTTTTATGCCAAGGGTTTCAACATGATTGGCTGGCTGTAAAAAAAAAATCTAAAACATAAAATCTTGTCGTTTTGTCCTTAGGACCTTGGCTTTGTTTCTTTTTTTTTAATTCTTTGACACAAACAATGTGTTTTGATTGTTTGACTCTTTAAACAATCTATTACTTGTTTGAATTTTGGCAACACATATTATTGGATCTCAACTTCTTTACTTTTGTTGTTGAGAAAGTAGAGATTTTGAGTTGATTGCTTAGATTTATTTATTTCGTTTTCTCTCTATGTTAGGTGTTATGAAAATTATTTTTTACAATTTTTGATAAGGAATCATTTATTCTGTTATTTTTTATTTTTTTCCATATTTTCTAAGATGTTTTTGTTTAATTTATGCTCTAAGTTTAATCTAAAAATTTCTTTATCATATGAAGTTTAAACTATTATCTAATGGCATATCTCATTTTCATTTGTTAAACTAATGCAAAAAAAACTTTATATTGCAGTAAATTATTTTGCTTCATCTAAGCTTGTTGTTTTGTTCTTATCTTACTATTTGTTATAGTAGTCAATATTTCATTCATTACTTTTATTTTTCAGAAAACTTCGAAATTATTTTTTACAACATTAACAATTTAAATTTATAACTACATTTAAGTAATCTTGCGGATTGAAAACATTACCGTTAGTTTTACATATCCCCACAGCAAAGCGCATGACCAATTCTTGTTACCAATAAGGCAATATAATAACACACCTTATATTTGTTACCATATCACATTGATATTATTCCTTTTTCCTTATTTAGGTTACTGATGATTCTCAGGTAACTTTTTTTTTTTATTCGCAAGAAGATAAGAGGGGAATGGAACCTTGAACTTAATTTTTTCTAAAGAAGAGTAACAACCGTTAAACCAAATATTAATTGTTTGACCTTAGACAACTTAATCACCTTGGTATCATCTCCAGCAACCGGAGATGTGACTACCATTCAAGACGTGGAGCTGGATGCACCTGGAGGCTCGTGAACTTTTGTGATCAGCTTGGCAAAACCCCTAGCCAATGCTTGCCCAAGAGAGTTTCATTTTTGTAAGATTTTTGGGTATTTGTGATCGAGTGTGTCTTTAATTTGACTAACCGTCTCTGAAATAGCGATGAGTGCATGGCCATGCAAGTCAGCCGTATTCAGCGAGAGTGATTTTGGAGAATCGAAC
Source organism: Heritiera littoralis (assembly GCA_031772115.1). Classification (NCBI taxonomy): domain Eukaryota; kingdom Viridiplantae; phylum Streptophyta; class Magnoliopsida; order Malvales; family Malvaceae; genus Heritiera; species Heritiera littoralis. Next base: position 5,389,531 of record JAPDPK010000004.1, read on the forward strand.
TCAATGACGTGAATTTCGTATCAGAAAGTATTTCGTTTTCTTACAATAAAATATATTGATTTTGGTTGTTTCGGTTTTGATACTATTTTGAAACTTTTTTAATTTAATTTAATGATATTTATAAAATTTTCATACATATAATAATATTGTTAATAATAAGCAAAATAAATATATAAAACATTTAATATTAATAATAATAAATATAAAATTAATAAAATTACTTGTACAGCAAATAATAAGTATTGTTAAAGTTGTTAAATTCGTTAATACATTTACTTAATTCATTATTTGTGCATTTATTAGTTTTAATTCAAAATTAAAATATATAATAAAACAAAATTTTCAAATTTCTTTCAACTTTGGCGTATTAACCGAAATAATGAATCAACTCAAATGTTCGATTGATACAACCAAAATCGCAGCGGTACTAACGACTTTGCTCTACTACAAAAACTGCTGCCCTGGAAAATTGTCGACAATGAGTTCGAAAATTTGAAAAACAAAATCAAATGTTTTTATTGGTGACAATTATCACCGACAGTACCGTAAGACAACAATCGAAATAGATATATAAAATGATGCTAATACCCTACTGGGGGTATATAAGACGCTGGATGATTAGCAAAATGATCTCTGACAACTTGAAAATCTTGATATCGTCCGCGTCTATTGGCGACTTGGCAATGGGGCCACCCATCCTAAAACTATTATGGCAATGAATAACTTGGTTGGTTCCATCTCTGACGAAGTTTATGGCGTCAAAATAAGCATGCTTAGAAACGGTGCTGAAGGAGCTCTGGAAATTCCCCAACGCAGCATTGTAGTCATTTTGGCAAACCCCAAGTCGCTGATGGGTGAGAGGGTCCGATGACTGCCTAAGAACGTCCGGGATTAGAGTGAGGGTATCCTGAATTTGAATATCTGTCTGCGAAATAGCGAGCAGGGCATATTCATCCAAGCTGCTGGCTGCAGGCGCACGTTTGTCATTGACGAGAGTTGCATAGCAAAATTTGTAGTCCTGGGACTGACGGCAGATGCTGTCGACCAAGGCCCGATCAGCACGGCAGCCACTGAAGGAAAAACTGAAGGTGGCTAGGAATACAATGGCCATAGAAGAGAAACATCTGCAGGAAGCCATTCTTAGTAATTTGTAAGCAAGAGAATAAGATTACATTATACAATTAGTATCCAAGATATAGAATATATATACACTCAAAATCAAAATAAAAGGAAATAAAGCTGGAAATTCCATATGTATATATGCTCCTTTGCAGATTTTTTTTTGCATATATTATTATTATTATTATTATTATTATTATTATTATTATTATTCCATGAGTGATCAACTTAAACTAGTGTAAAACAATGATATGTAAATTCGTGCTAATTGGGGGCAACGTGCATTTGTAGTTCCAAATCTTTCCTTTGAGCTTCATTTTAGTCCTTAATCTTTAAATTGTTTCATGAAAATCCCAAACCTTTTAAAAAGATGTCAATAAGGTTTTTCTTCTATACAAATAAGAGAAAATTTTAAAATTACCATACTAAAATAAATTTATTAAAACAAGAATAAAATTTTTAGAATGAATTCAACATGTTTGTTTAAGGGTCAATTTGCTTGTCCAAGCTTGAAAGTTAGTTTAATTTTTTGGCAAGTTTGTACAAAAATATTAAACCTGTTAAACGTGCTAGAGCTTGAAAATCAACGCATAATGAAAAATCAAGTCGGGCTTGGATTCACTATTTCAAGTCTAAGCTCGGCCCAGCTTGATGATGAAATGGGATAGCAAATGGATTTTTTTTTCTTTTTTTTTTCTTGAGAAAGGTAGATGAAAGATGGTCATTCATCATATCAAACGAGACACTTGCATCGAAAAACAATTCTTAGGATGAAAAATTTCTTTTAGCATTGGAAATCATTTGAATTTCTCACATGCATGATATCACAATCATTTTTCAACTTTCTCTTCTTTTTTCTTTCTTTTTTTTCCTTTTTCCTTTTTTTTTCTTTTTACAACTCAAGTTCAAGATGCATAGGCCCAATATGTAAGAATCTTCATTTTCATTTAAGTTTCAGCAAAAGAAAGATGGACAGGATATGAATCAAATGAAGAGTAGTTTACGAACGAATGTTCGAATTATTATAACTCGGCTCTTTCAATCATTTTGCCCCAAGATGTGGGCAAATTATGGCTTTGGAAGAAATCGACTGGAGGAATTAAGTTCTGTGAAAAATTCAGGTAGAATGTGTTTGGGCTTTAGCATAGTCTTGACGTGTGTTAAATTACCAAAATCAAGATCTTTAAAAGAGTACTTTATGAATTGATTTCATAAAATTTTCAGAAAATCATTTCATTGATCGAAGCCCAAATAAAAATGGCTTTTAAATCCCACCTTGGTGAAAGAAAAATTAGGTTCAAGAAGTCCACACTTTTTTTTCGAAGTTCCAGTTTTTTTGAGTGGTCTTAACAAAAATGGGTCATGGAATAATTAGTGAAAAGGCTCGAGATTTTTATTCTTGACAGCAATCACCATTTCTATTGAGATTGTTAATACAAAAATTATTTTTAATCACAAAAAGATAATATGTAGGACTTTTGTTGTCAATCAATCTTTAACTCAAAATATGGAAAGAATTCTCAAATTAAATCAACCCTGAACAACATAGCATACAATTTCTCAAAAATCAATTATTCTCAACCAATAATTTATCTTCAAGAGTGTTTTCAAAATTATGCACAAAATTGAAGGTCGAAAACTGCACCTCATTCAAATTTTTCTTGTAAACCCTTGCTACTTAACCTTTTCCTAAATTTTGAAAACAACTAGGACTCTATCAAATTCTTCTTGATTTCTTAAAATGATTTTCTTTACTTTTGAAGAGTAGCAATTTTGATTCCTTGATCTTTGGCATTGATAAAGCTTATTATGCATGGAAAGATGAGATGGAAAAAGTTGGCATGAAATTAGTTAAAAATGTATATATAGATGCATGAATGCAATGCACAAGGTTAAAATACATGTCATATAAATCTATGAATTAATGAATGGATTAGCATGAAATGGAAAGATGCTGACAAATTCCTTCATGTGTCCATAGGTTAGACATGGCTCTACCTTAGAGGTTGGTCTCCTAAGTTCCTTTATATGCTCGGTTAAGATATGATAGAAGCTAAAGGTTCCCAAATTGTTCCTTACTATCATCCACTCCGGACTAGTAAGGCACCTTAATCCTCACCCATGACAGGCTACAAATGGAAAAGGTTCAACTTGAGTGAGAGAATTTTGCTAGCCCATGCGGAGGTTATCACCTCACGAGAGCGGTAGGTACTCTACTCCCTCCTAGAAAGGACTGAGCTCGGGTCGAGAGCTTTATGCATGCAAGTGCAAAGTGTGGTGTGTGAGAAGGAACTTCATCTTATTAATTTCCACAAAACACTTAAGAAATCAACAAAAGAGCATCAAACAACATCAGAACTTTCCAAATTTAGACCATCAAACTTAGACTTAGTATAACACAAGATTAAATTATAGCTCGACTCTCTTAATTCTCCCCAGTGGAGTCGCCATGCTGTCATAACGTTTCCTCGGGCTAGGACGCTAGACATTAAACAAATGAAGTTGCCACCAATCTTTTTTAGCCTAGGTGTGATTGGCCACTAAATGACTCTAAGGACTGGTCTACATTTTAAGTTTTGGGTTCGGGAGTTCATTTACGTGTAGGGAAGGTTATAGCACCCCTACAACGCCCAATATTGGTACCATTTTAATCTTGTGTTATTTTAACTTAGTCTTAATTATGTGGTCTTTTAATTTTTGTTTAAATATTGAAAATTCTTTTAAAAATCCTCCATCATTCTGAATGAACTCTTAAAAGACTCTTCTCACCTTAAAAGTATTCAAGGGGTACTATTCGACTCCCCTGAAGAGGCTCCGTCGTCGGAAGTATCTTAGAATTTTATTATTCCTTAATTTATTTTTATTTAATTATTTTATTACTTTTATTTATTTTAAATATTATTTTATATATATTTTTAATATTTTTAGGAGTTTGGTATTTAATATTGAGAATATCTTCTAAATTTTTCATCATTCTGGATAAACTTAGAAGAACCATCTCACCTAGGAATTCCTCAAGTGTTACTCATTCGCAATCGCCTTAAGGATTCCATCATCGGAATTATTATTTTATTATTTATTAACTTTATTTATTATTTATTTTTTTATCTTTATTAGAATATAAATTTTATTATTTATTATGTTTTTATCTTTATTTATTATTTGTTTATTTTGAAAATGTCTTCTAAATCTTCTATCGTTCTGGATAAATTTAAAAGGATCTTTTCACCTAAGAATTCTTCGAGTGTTACTCATTCGTAATCACCTCAAAGATTCCATCATCGGATTTAATTTTATTAAACAATTTTCAATATTCATTGGAAGATTTATCCTAATTTTTATTTGTTTATTTTTATCCTTTATTTTAATTCCTATTTTAAACCTTATTTGTCATTATCCTCATACTTATACCCACTTATTCTTATTAAACACCATTTCTATCTTCTTAGAATATAAAAACGTGTACTAACTAACTAACAAAAAACCCATATAAAATATAAACAATTCAAAAGGCATAAAAGCATACCAATGTTGTCAGATGATGATGGCCAAATATATTACTTTTATCTTTGACTTCACGTGGCCTTCAATTTCCAAGCAAATTAACCCAATATTCCAAGCGTTGATGTCTTTCGTAAATCCTTGACGTGGGCAGCCCTTCCTTCCTAGCTGCTTTTACTCTTCGCTGGAAACTTGCCTTAGAACCTCTTGCCTAAGCTTAAATGCCGCTCCCGGAAACAACGAGTGGCCAAATGCCATCGCTGCTTTGATTGAAACTCCCTTCTTCTTTGCTTGCTATTTTTTCCTAGATGCAAACTGCTTTTCTTTTTTTTTATGAATTTTTCTCTGAGGATTCTTGTCCCAAGTTATGGGGTTTGACCCCTTTTTATAGTCATAAACTTATTAGAGTCCTAATACAACTAATCTATTCTATTAATTATCTCTTATTTTTAATATTTTATCTACTTAATTCTTATGTTAATCCTAATCTAACTTTATCAAATCTAAATAATTATCCTAAAAATCTAATTATCCTATTCTAAAATTAATTTTATTTTCTTTTCTTATCTCTTCCCTTTTTTATTATCATTCTTAAATCCTATTTTAATTTTAATTTCCTAATAAATGTTAATTCTAAAATCTAAAAAATTCTCATTTAATTCTAGCCTAATTCTAAATTGTTAAATTAAAATAAAATGTCACCCAATCCAATTAATTATTTTTATAAATTAAGACTTCGGACAAAATAAGGTGTCTACACTAACTATTGAATTTTATATTCTATTCACGTAAATCATGCATGTTAAATTGTAACTTAATTGAAAATGTCTAATTTGTTTGATAATAATAAATTTTCAACTATTAATATATATTGAAATTTTTAATTCTTGATCAAAATAATAAGAATATATTTTCACCAGAATATCGCATAGATTCAAAACATACGTGCAGAGTAGATACAAATAAATTGTTAAATTAATCATACATGAAATAATAAAATCTATAAAACAATATAGAGAATGTGATCCACTTACACATGTAAAATTAGTTTAGTTTTAACAATTAAAGCTTGGTCAAGCGGTTATTACATAATCCCTTTTTATCTCTCTATGAACAAAAAAAAAACTAATTTAATTTTACACTATTTCATATCTTTTTGTTTGATTTCTATTTTTTTAATCCGACAATTGAATTTTATACTTTATTTACATAAATCATGCACAATAAGTTTCAAGTTAATAAAAAAATATCTAACTATTTATTCAATAATAATAAAATTTCAATCATTATTATATACTAAAAAACTATTATATCGATTGGAATGATAAGAATATTTGTTCGGCTTAAAAATAAATATGTATAATATATATGAATAGATTGTTAAATCTAAAGATTGGTTTACAAAAATATTAATATTACATGAAGTTTTAAAAAGTGTGTAAAACAATTTACACTAGTGGAAGTGAATATTCCATCTTTCACGTGTGTGTACATGCAGAGTAAGGATTTATTTACAATAGTAGCGTAAAACCATTTTAGTTTTACAATTTTTATATTTCTTTTTTTTGTACTATTTATATTTTTTAATTGGACTGTTGAATTTTATATTTTATTTATGTAGATCATGCATGAAAATTTTCAAGTTAATAAAAAATGGGTAACTATTTGCTCGATAATAATGAAATTTCAACCATTAATATATAACTAAAATATAAATTTTTCAATCGAAATAGTAGGGTTATTAAATCAATTCAAAATTTTTTGTGCATAATGTATACGAGTAGTTTGTTAAATCTATCAATTAGTTTGTAAAAAATAATAATTTTAGTGAAATTATCAAATTGTGTAAAAACAATTCTACATTATGTAAAACAATTACGTTATATATACACACACAGTTTTACGAGAAGGGATCAGAATAAAGTTAAAAGTGTGAACAAGGAAAAAATAGTAGTAAATGAATAGTAAATGAAGGGATCAGAATGCCTTTTAAGGCTCTGTCTTTGGTTGCTTTTCCTTTTTTTTTTTGGTAATATGGTTGCTTTTCTTTTAGCTGCTCTTTTTAATGCTTCTGTTGTTTTGTTCCCTTCTACCGATAACTGATTTCCAGTTATCTTTTAATAAAATTGTTGGCTTAGCAAAAAAAAAATGAATAGTAAATTAATCAATATGGGAATGGAAAGCCACTACTCTGAAAATTTCAAATAACTCTACCAAAGGTAAAAAAGTCGTGTAGACTCAAGACTGTTGATGGTTGTGCAAAGGTCCCCAAAAGAAAAAGACTGTTGCAACTTGCAAGAGCAGATGCATTGATGAATAATTATATTGAATTGACAATTGATATACAATCGAAAATGATTTACGGTCCACAACTTCGTGAAACATGGCGTCCTCCCCGATAGATCTGATAATCTTAGATACGATACGATTATATGACGTGAAAACGATACGAATATAAGACATGATGAGATGACATAAATTAAAATTAAGTAAAAATTATATTTTAATATTATAAAAGCTAAAAATAAGCTAAAAATAAAATTTTATATTTTTCATGTCAACACAAATTTTAACACGAAATTTTCGTGTTTTACACGACACGAATACAATTTTACATGATATGAAAATAAATTAGATTCACAAATTGCCAGGTCTACTCCCTGGGATGTATATTATATTATATATAAAAAATTCCATCTATCTGATAGTAAATCGAGTTTTATTGACGAACAAAAAAAAATCAAGTTTTACTTATTTTTATAATTTTAGATATGATTTATAATTTTAGAATTCAAATATTAGGTTTAACAATTTATATATTTATAATGTATGTAAATTTTTTAGTCAATTTGATATTTTAATTTTTCAATTAAAAATAGCATTTTTTTCAAAATCTATTGACGTTTAAAATTTTATTATAATGAACTAAATATTTTTGATTAACATGAAATTTGATGTACATGATCAACTTGAAAAAAACATAAAATTTGATTATTGGATTAAAAAATAAATTTGTATATAATATGAAAATACATAATATAAAAAATATAAATTACACACTTTTTATAATTTCATATAAGATTAATATATTTGCACACCAACTATTAAATTTAACATCTTATTCGTATATATCATGCTTGTAATTTTTTGAATCTATTCAATATTTTTATCGTTTTAATTAAAAATAACATTTTTTAATATATATTAACGATTAAAATTTCATTATTATGGAATAAATAATTACATATATTTATTTTTCGTGAATAAAACATAAAATTTAATAATGAGATTAAAAATATATAAAACACATAAAAGTTATAAAAAATATGTTTATCATATAAAAAATATTAAAATATGTAAAATTAAATTTATTTTACATTAAATCCCTCCTCTCTTTGTGTGTATCTGTAATCTATCACTTATAAAAAAAGAATCGATAAGATTCTTTGGTTGACACTGGTCAAAGATATAAAAATAATTTTAATAAATTAGTTGTTTATTAAATTCTAAAAAAATGAAAAAGAGAGAAAGTAATAAAAAAAGGGAAAAATGGAAAGGTGAAAGTCAAAATATTTGCAATAAAAATTGAAATTTTGGGAAATCAACCAAAAAAAAAGAAAAATAATCAAAATAAAAGAATAAATTTAATCAGATAAAAAAAGATTAAAATTTAGAATCCTCAATCTATATTATTAAAAAATATCTGATTTTATATTTCTTATAAACTTGTTCAAAGGTCAAACTATCGCTCTAAACTCAAAGATCTGTTCAATATTTGATCGGACTTAAGCAAAAATATTAAATGTAATTAACGGGTCTAAAAAAAATTTTAAACTCGATTAAAAATCGAACGAGACTCTCGAAACCCAATCCGAACATAATTAAAATTATAATTTTTTTAAATATATTTATTAAGTATAATATAAGTATATGTATATAAAATATTATTGATTAATAAATATGATTATAGATATGTAATATGAAAATTAATATATAAACTTTGATAAATCAAATTAAACTTTAAAAAAAATAAACGAATAAAAAATAGATAAAATATAACATATAAAAAAAGAACTAAAACAATATTTGAGCCCAACCAAATCAGGCTCGAACTTATATTATAAGATAGAAAATTGATTTAAACTAAATGTTAAGTCCAAATTTACAAAATCCTTTTTTTTTGTTTATTTAATTTTCTAACTCTATATTAAAATTTTAAAATTTTTTAAAAATATAAAAATAAAAAATAAATAAAATAATTAATTAATAAATTAATTATTATCATTTTGATTTAAAATATCAATATTTTAAAATAATTATTTTGATTTATTATCAACTTTAATGAATATAATTTAAATATTATTTATTTAGAAAAAAATCTTATGTGAAGCATGGGCAACATATTAGTAAATATAATCTCGAGGGGGTAAATTTAGAACTCTCATTCCTCGTTCCAGTATTTAGCTTTAACAACAGAAGGATTTTTACAAGTAAAGACTCCAGGCATGGAAAATGTGGCAATAGGCACTCGTGATTCAGAAACTTGTAATGTACTTTCATTACACCAATATTGCTGCCAAAGATTATAATATTATCCTTCTATCAAAAAAAAAAAGATTACAATATTATCCCATTTCTGAAGGACTCTTCAAGGAAACACAATATCAACCGACTCATTAAACGAGGACCCCACACATCGAGTTGCACCACATTTCATCGCTTCATGACCAAGAAAAAAAAAAGGGAAAGAGTAAAACCTAGAAGCTTATAAATTCCTCAATCCCTAAAACCACCTTTCGTTTTTCAACAGGAAAAAAGTAACGGGATCACTATTTTACACTTCAATTTCTCTACATCTACGAGTTGTCGCTGTTTTTTTGTACTTCTGAAACAGAGCTGGCCATTTTTATGCGGCTGACGGGGCGGCCACGTATTGGACTGCACCAGTCTCCGAGAGTGCCGACAGGAATGGTTGCAGGTTCACAGGCTCTGCCTCTCCTTCAGCGATGGGTGGTCTCTTGTAATCAAGGGACTCGTCGTTGTAAATGTCCCACCATTTCTGGACAAGCATCTTGATGTCTTCTCTTTGCATGTTGTCTTCTTTCCCTGTGTACCTCCATGGCTTCGATCCCTGTGAATTCCCACAATCACGCCATTACCGATCAAGAACAGGGCCAACAATTAACCTCCCAATAAAACAAAAGAACTTTGGTAAGAAATTTCTACTTACCGATGCACAGTAGTGAACGACCTTGACTTTGTCCAGCTCCACGTTCTCAGGATGACGCCATAACATGGCAAGTACGAGGTTGTAGACCAAAGGAATTGGCTTGTAAATGTCCTTAAAGAACATGTTCAAAAAGTCCTGCCACAGACGAAACGTCCAAATGCATTTGATTTAATCGCGTACCTAATCATCTTCTAATCGTTAACTTCATCAATTGAAGATTTTTAAAGTTACCTGCTCGGCAAATGGGGTAGGCGGCGTGATTTCAAGAGTCTTCAAGAGATTCTCATAGGTCGTAAGGCTGGGCTCATGCACAAACATGCCAGCATTGAAGTAAAGAGAAGGGGGCTGACCCATCTCTGCAGGCCAGGTGACCTTGTTTGGGCACTGTTGGCAGTAACCAATCTTGTATTGTGGGGTGTGACTCCATGTTTTCTCACAGAAACAGTCCATTACCGCGTAGAAATGGCCATCAGGCAAATCAAATAGGTAATCAATGTTCTCATATACCTGAATGTCTCCGTCCAGGTATATCATCTTACTATACTCCACGAACTGCAGGCACAAAATGATTACAAAATTAATTGAAATGACTCGGTCAAAAAAATTAGCTAAAAACAAAAACCTTATTATTCACAAATCACGACAAAAACCAAAGAAAACACAGAATCCTGCGCTAAATGACACTAACATCCCTCTAACAAATTTAACCGTCCACATCATTAAAGGGTTATCCGTCCAAAATAAAAACGACTTCTTGGGCATCTTTTGAAACATATGTATGGCCTAACAATCCAGACATCATGCAAAGATTACGCAGGCTAAGTATGGGTTATAGATGAGAGAGCGCCATGTGTCAAATTGAACAAGAAAAGTAGCCACGTGTAATTGTAGCAAAGAACTTACCGCCCAGATACGGAGCTTAGAATAGTTAATGACGTAGTAAGCCATGGCGAACTGAGTCTGGTTCTCAGGCGGGTAAACGGGTTCGATCTCTCGAACGATACAACCCTGGTTCTCCAGGATCCGCCTGTGCTCCTCAGGGACGTCAGGCAAAACAGCGACCACTAATGGATACGCGGATTTCACCTTCCTTAACCCTTTGGCTAACCCTACAACGCCTTTGACATAATCTCCATTGCCAGCCAAGAACGTAACATAAGCCCGCTTGGGCAAAGTGACTGGTTTAGCGAAAACGGTTGTTTTAGCACCAGATTGAACCAATTCAGGAGCCATGAGAGCGGAGGAAATGATTAATCAAAGGAGGATTGAAGAGAGCTCTTTCTTTTCTGCTTTGGCTTTACACAGAATTTTCCTTGAAAACTTAAGATGGGCAGAGAGGGTTTAAATAGAACCGAAGGGGCTTAACTCTTAAGATAGCTAATACAAATTTTTTGTTTCAAAATTCCGGTGATGTTCGTATATGTGCCGTTCACGTGTTCTTAAGGATGATCCAACGGTAGGAGAATTGGTGCCGAAGGTTCTGGATAGAACAGACTTTAGAGACACAGGTGAATAGTTGCAGTGGAAGACGCTAGAAGGTAATTAATTAATTTTCTGTTCAAGAGGGTTCTAATCACCTGCGATTTGGTGCATTTGTCGGCCACTGGCCCAATTCTAAAAAGGAAAAAATGGATCACAGTGATCACATGCATCCAATGGAAAATCAAGCATCCAAGTTTAGCGGAGAGAGTTTTATTTAGTAATTATGGTACGTAATTTGATCAGACTATGCACAAAATGATGATTAGTTTAAAATTTAGCAATTAAATTTAATTAATTTTTTGGTTGAGTGATTTTAAAAATTTGTGTTGTCATTGTAATATTTAAATTCGAATTTAAATAAATTTATATTTATTCTCGATTATAATATATTTTTAAAAATTTAAATTTACTTTTTAGGCGTGACATTATCCAAAATTTGCGACCATATGTAATCGAACAAACGTGGAACCACATAAATGCTAATGATTTTGTGCCTTGCTTCGTATTGGGGTTGGGGTTGAGGTTGACAGTCTAAGGCAGCAAAAAAATCAAGATTCTCTAGTACGAATCAAAGATTTGTATGTATGCGGCCTACATCAAAGCCTTGAATTATGTGGAAGAATCCCTCTTTTTCTGCCAAAATAGTAATGCATGGAGTTATTGTTCTTTATAATAAATGAATTCACTTCTAATTTGCTTCTAATTTATGCATAACTTTCACTTTTGTCCTTAGTTAGAAGAATCTTGAATAATTGGAAATATGGGTTATGTTGCCATTTTTGTTACCTAAATGACTAAAAGAAATGAATTTTGGATTAAATTAATTCGATAAGATTGTTGTTAAGAAATAGGAAATGGAAAAAAAGGAAAATGTTATAATTCAGAAAGAGAGAGGTGCACATTTAAATCATTGTGCTTAAAAATCTTACCTTCCTCCACCAACTTGACAAACAAAGTCAGATCATAATATTGCAAATATAATATATTATTCTAAAAGAGAATCTTCGATATTTTAATCCTTCTTTTTCAATTTGTTCTAAGGCATCCATCACTTCTTTTATTTTTTATTTATTTAACATTTGATAATTAATTATTAAAGTTGTGAAAATCTTAAGGTAATGGGCAGTAGGTGCGTCTGTTTAGGTGCAAAATTCCTTTCGTGCAAACATAAAGTTATTCAAAAATTATTTTAGTTTCAGTATAATTGATAATCATCTTAGATTAATTCTTTTTACTTTTAAGCTGAGTATTTTAATATTTAATTCGAATAACTTATAAACAAAATTAAATTTTTTATTATTTAATTATTAATCTTTTATTTTACTTTTATAATATATAATTATAAATTAAATTTGAATATTTCAAATATTCTATTGAGTATCGAATATAACTTAGAAAATTATCCTATACACTGTCAGTAGAGTTTTTTAACTCCACAAACGGGGTTAGGATGATGATATGTGTCCCATTTTATTTATTTTTTATTTTTTTAATATTTTTAAAGGACACATATCATTGTGAAGTTAAAAAACTCCACTGACAGTGGATAGGATAATATTCATATAACTTAAATTTCAAAACTAAATTTGTTTGATTTTGATTACATCCTTATTTCCACTATCACTATAGCAGGCACCGTGATTCCTTCTACTATTATTGATAGCGGGCTCCTCGTATTCAAATCTCAGCTTTGTCCGGAAACTACAAGTTTGATTGCTCGACTTTCCCTGCTCATTGAGGTTACTTCGGATCTAATTAAACTTCAAAAGTCCCAAACATGTCTCCAATACTCCAACTCTCTGTAATCAAACCGGAAGATTTGATGCTCATGGTCGGTCCGTCGGTCCCTCCAATGTTCATCTTTTTTTTTTATTCAAAACTTTAGAGATTTGCATCTGCCAATCCAAATTATATTGTAATAACGATTTTTTTCATAAATTTTAACATATGAATTCTTTTTATTTTCAAAAAAAATTTAATTCATATTTGTTTCTAAATAAAAACAATAAAAATGGAAATGGAACTTGAAAGAATTTCACCAGTTTTACAAGAATCTCATGTGCCTGTCGCTGACTGAGAGATTTCCTTCTTCTTCCCCCACCTTATGATGATATTACCAGTCAACTAGCTTATCGCTAGTTGCACTTGCTTTACAGTCGGAATTAAAACGCAGAGTTTGCTTTCAATAAATTCACAAAACCAGACAAAATTAAAATGCCCGACGATACGAATCTCACTTTTGACTGCAGGGAAAAGGAAGTCTAGGACTAGGAGACTCTCCTCCTCTCCAGACTCCATTCCACGTGCTACAGAGATTGTGAGGGCCCAGACCAGGCAATGAAAATCTAATTTACAGGTGGAAATATGAACCCACAGTTGCGGGGGCAGCTTGTTTGTCAGATTCTAGAAATATGTCCATCAATATATCAATAAATGAATCGAAACAAGTGAAACTGAATTCTATTTTTATATATTTAGATATTTTTTAAATTTTACAATTATTACTGTTGAAATTTTTTTATCATTTATTATTTTCAATTTGAACGAAATTTTAAATTATAAAATAAATAAAAATATATGTAATTGTATTAAAAATAAATCCTACGAGGTCCACCTTCATCAATTTTGTGATTAACATCGTCACCAAAGCGTTGCCTGCCTCTTGGCATGTCGTGGTCGTATAAGCATCTGCTTTGGACTTGGAGGTGTAACAAACAAACCGACAACCATTATCCTTCTATAGCACTCCATATGTGGCAAATTTACAAATGGGGCCCGCTGTCGAACTTTCTTGCCGACTTTCTACCATCTTGAACTTTCCGGTGTATGTAACTCTACTGTTTCTAAATTCACGAATTCCAATATCCCGTCGTGAAATTATTGACAGGGGAACTCTTGTTTTCTTTTTCCTTATTTTGGGCTATTCTAGGTTTTTCATTTTTTAACTTTTTTGAGACTAAATAGTATTTTTTTTGTCCCAATAAATTTATCATTTTTGATTAAATAAATTATCTCATTAAAAATATCACATTGAAAAAAATAATATATTTTAATATTATATTTTTTTTCTTTTATTTTTTATTATATTTCAATTTTAATTATTAAAAATTTAATACTTATCACTTTTAAGGATAATTTGATCAATTTAAATTATTTATATGATATGACATAAAAAATTTTTAACCTCTTAAAATTATTTATTTTATCCATAAATGACAATTTTAATGAGACAAAAAAAATAGTAAATACTAGTAAAGTTCTTTTTCTATTTTCTGAGATTTCAATTTTCAACTGTACACGTAACACGTTCCTTGATACTCCTCGTTCTTGGGCAATGGCAGGATACTTTTCAAAGAAGTGTCTAGTTGCGTGACACTTGTTCACAATTTGTATTTTTTTTAATATAGAAAACAACACAAATTTTATTAAAACCATAAGAATTTTTAATAGATTTAAAATTTTGTACAGTCTGCAGCAAAAAAAAGAATTGTACAATCAATATATTATATACAGACATTACTTTTTAAATTTATATATGATACAATGACAATATATAATTTTCATACATTATCAATGCATAGAGGTTGACACCTTATTAATAGATCCTTATATATAAATATAAATAAAGTTTTTTAATTTGCCCATAAGGACCTATTGATGAGGTGTCAACTTTTGATGTATTGACAGTATATAAAAATTATACACTGTCAGTGTATCATATACAAACTCTTACTTTTTTTCATAAGAATAATTTGCTTATGCTACAAGGGTTTTTATAATAATCAAGGTCTTTGATTTGAGATAAAAGAGAACATAAATGTTGATATTCAAAATTATATATTTTAAACATAGTCAATACTCAAAATTATTGGAGAGTATTATCAAGAGTCTAATGTTAATAATCACATTTTGATTTTAAAAAAAAGTTGTTTCATGACAAATGCTTTGATAGTCTATAATATTTATACATTGTTAATACACCAAAAATTAATATCTTATTGATGAGCAAATTGAAAAAAAAAATACTAACAATTGTGAACAAAATGAAAAAAAAAAAACTTTAGTTATATTTATTTATAATAATAAGGTGCCAATCTCTAATACATTAAAAATATATAAAAATAGAAATAGCAAAGGCCCAATCCCATTAAAGGGTGGAAGGCCTTCCATTTCGCTCCGAGGAAAAGTTTGACCCAATTGAGGACCAAGTTCATCGCAGTCCAGTGGGCAAATGGAGTGTCCCAACCCAAACCCCAAGACGGCAAGGCTCCAAGCCGGCAATTTTGTTGAAAAAAAAACGTCTCGTGCGAGAACGAGGGAAACTTTCTAGGAGCGAAAAGAGCCAAAATACAGACCCGCCCCATACTAGAAATTTGTTCTATCAAAATCTCTTATTCCTCTATAATCCTTAGCAAAGTTTCGAAAGGAAGGAGTGTCACAATTTTTATTGAATATTCGTCTTACTCATGGATCTAAGCCAGGTAAAATTTCCCCAAAACCTAATGTTGGAATTTGGTGCCGTCTAATTTCTCAGATCAAGACATTGCCAAATAATTTTGAATCATTATTCTTTAGCTTGAATTTTGCTTTACATTTAACCCAAATCATAATTGTTAGATATCAGATTTCTAGTTATTTACGTATTTGTTTTTTTCAATGTCGTTGTATGTTACATGATCGAAATTCTGTATGCATTGCAGCCCGCAGAAGAAAACTATGCCAATCCAAAAACATGCTTGTTTCACGTACTCTTCAAGGTGATTACTATAATTTTCTGTTTCAAGAATTGACTGACTCCTTTAGTGTAACTGCTTTCAGTCATTTTTTATTTGACAGGCTTCAGCTTTGGCATTTTACGTACTTTCAGCACTGTTTGCCGATAGTTTTGTTATCATCTTTGTGCTCACTGTTGTGCTTGCTGCACTTGATTTTTGGGTCGTCAAGAATGTCAGCGGCCGTATCCTTGTGGGGCTTCGATGGTGGAATGAAATAAATGACCAAGGTGAGAGCATATGGAGATTTGAGTGCCTTGACCAAGAGGTTGGTTATTTACTTTGTCACATTTCGTTATCCCATTTCTTGATTTGTTTTCTTGTAACATTTTACCAGTCTCGCGTTTGTCATTTTGTTTTCCTCTATATGCAGTCATTAGCTCGTATCAACCAAAAAGATTCCTGGCTATTTTGGTGGACATTGTACCTTAACGTAAGTACGGGAGTTGCTGACGATATTTACTGGTATTTGTGGAGATACCAAACTTGGATTATGATATTTGCAATGTATCCTAGTCATCTAGAGGTGTTAGTTATTAAGTAATTGTATGCATATCTGCTTTGGGTTAGAAATATTTACAAATTTTTCACTTGGTATACTTGAAGTTAACATTCTTACCTTTTTTTGGTCCTTTTCAGGCAGTTGCTTGGACCATCCTTGGAATATTTCCACTGTTGAGGTTTCATGCTGATTATCTCCTAATTGTGGGAGTTTGTTTGAGCCTTGGCATTGCCAACATAATCGGATTTACCAAATGTCGCAAAGGTATAAGATTCTGCCATTTCAGATTTATAGTAATCTCAATGCTGTTATAGGATGATAAATTTGTGTTGAAGAACGAGCTAAAGGGTGACAGTGTTAGATTATAAATCGTGGCATTCAAAGTGTTTAGCCTGGTTTTGGTGGATTGAGCAGGGCTCTTCAAGCCTGAAGCCCACTCTTGCTCTGGTGCTGGCAACGGCACTGTGAGAAGTTCATTTAACATGCAAAATTGGAAATATGAAGGTAGCAGTATCATTTTCTCAGAAAGTATTAATACGATCATAAAAAACAGGATATGTTTTACTGGATATAATTGTCAGAGTATGTTTGGATGTTGCTTCTGGCCCTAAGTCCAAATTTCCGGAATTCAAAGTGGCTTCTAGAGCTGCCTTACTCATTATTGATCAAGTTCGCAATGTTTGAATATCCTAAGTGAGTCCATGAATGGGCTGCCCAGCCTTGCCAGTCCAACAAAATAACAGAGTTGAGGTTAAGGTTAAGGTTATTAATTGCCCATTGGCTCATAGGGACTAGATTGGGCTAAGATTTCCTCTCTTCGAGATAGCAAGAGGCCAAGTTTTGAACCGTGTCCAAGCTTTAAATCTTATACTACACAAGTTTGTTTTCTACATAGAGATATTTCGAAAATATGTAATTTAAAATGCATGCTTAAAGAAGAGAAAATGAAAAGAACAAATCTGTGAAGATCACCTTAAATCCTGGATTTGGTTAAGTTTGTTGTGGTAGACGACTAATTTTAATTTTTATGCTACTGCTTTTCTTTGGAAAAGGGAAAGGAAAAGCAAACTATATATTGGCTTGGTGGTAGTTTAAGGCTCCTTCTATTATTCTTAGTGTTGGGGCTTGGGTTTGTTTGTTTGTTTGATTGAAGGTGAACTGGGCTCAGGCCGATCATAGAGCTCTTAATTCTAGTCTTAATCCTAACCTGAACCTTTTACGTGATGCTAGTTCTCAGCTAAAGTTTTGATCATTTCTTGATCTTAAAAAGTGCTTTTCTAAATTCAGATGCCAAGAAGAAGATTCAGACGTTTGCCTCTCAGACCATTGCTTCTCGTGTCTCGTCTACAATACAGTCAGCATTTAGCTTGGTATAAGCTGTAAGAGCGACAAAAGATTTTATCAAATTTTACTGGCCAGATTGCTTAAGTGCTAGGCAGTGAATACTATCACCTAATTACCTTACTTTAGTACTATTACCCCATAGGTAACCACAGAGATACACCACTGTTCTTTTTTCATTTTTAGTGGTCAATATCAGTTAAATAATGCCTTCACTTGCTTGAAATTTTCTGAATGCTCCTTCTGACATATGAGGAAAGATTGTGATTATATCGATTTATGCCAATAAAAGAAGGAAAAAGAAAATTTCAAATCACCAAGTTTTTTCTATTTTTATATGTTTCTCAATTGAATTTTGCTTCTAATTCATCAATATCACATTCTTGCTCTTTAGTTTACTAACATCAGCAGAATTCCAAAGTTACTCCTCTTCTGCTAACCTTTGTTGGTGCCTTTACAAATGTAATGGATTGCTAACATCAATATGCTTCCTCTCACTGCTTAAAACTGCATTGAAATTGAGACCCATCTTTGTGTTGCTTATTATTTTTTTTTTGGTGTAAACAACCCCGGTATCCGAAGGCCACTTTGGGTCCCGACTAATCCAGAGTCGAGTAAGGTCGGACCCCATTCGGAAGAGAGCTCTCTCAATGCTGTTTTTTTCATTCACAAGACTCGAACTTGAGATCTTGCTTAAGGAACACCAAGCTCCTTCCACTTGGCTCAACAAACATTGGCTTTGTGTTTGCTTATTTTGTTCTTGCTAACCCACTTTTTTACTTTTAGTCTCTTTTTTTTTTTTAAATTCCCATTTGCTTATTTTTTATTTTTGTTCTAGAGTGCCTTCTGGACCATACCATGCGCCCTAGAGAGAAGTTTAAATTGTTTAATAGGAACTATTAGTGCCATTCTCCCCCACTTTTGATTAAGGGAACTCTAAAATGAATTGCAATTGTTATGTCAAAAGGAGATATCATTTGACCTGATTATAATAATGGTGTGTTTACACTTCTGTGTAGTTTTGATGGCTGTAAAACACCTTTAACATATTTATATAAGAGGTTTGAAATAGAAACTTAGTCCAAGAAGCTTCTCTTTTGACCGAAAAAACTCAGTAGTAGTCAGCCGGAGAGGTCTGCCACTTTGTGGTGCTGGGACTTGGCCTTTTCCATTTTTCTCTATCTTTAAAAAGAGAAAAAGACATAGATAGTGGAGTTAAGGAGGGTGAGAACAGCTAATTAGATAAGTAATTTATTATTACTATTATTATTTTTAAAGGTTTCTGTACTCTGGAGTACATGAAATAGTTTGTCAAACATGGGCCTCAATCTAGGAATTTAATCTTTATGAAAAGAAATGGTAGTATAATTTTATGGTTCATTTGACTTTGTAAAAGGCCATGCTTCTGTTGAAAGCTGACTCTCTCTGCCTCCCTTTTCAGAATTCATCTTGCTTTAAATCATGTCAAATTTAGGATTGCTTAAATTATATACAATGTCATGCATTAGTGTGGATTCTTATAGTCAACTTCTATTTTTTGTATTATTAAAAAAATAAATAAATCAAACTCAACAACTTTCAAACTTGGTGTTTTTTCTTTTCGTTTTAAGAAAAATAACTCCATGTTTGATCTATTAAATGTTATTTCTTTAGTGGATCTCGAGATGGTTGTTAACGGATCGGGGCAAATTAGGTTTAAGTAGGGTGTCGAAGGATTAAAAATGAATTCAAACTTGTTCTAGTTTGTTTGTTGAGTTTAATTTTTGTTCAACCCTATCTTTGCACATAAGAAATAAGTTTAAATCTATTCAAGTTCATCCAGAAATACTATTAAATTTAAAAAAAGTTAAAATAAAATTTTTAAATATGAAAAATACATAATAATTAATAAGTATAACACAAAATTCAGATAAATTATTAAAAAAAAACTACAAATAAAATGAAACTTTAAATCAAAATCTAAAAAAATACAAGCTAAAATTAAATTTCACAAAAAAATTCTAAAGTAATTAAAAAAATGTGTTTTTTAATAGCTTCTTTGGCATATTTCCATTTTATAAAAAAATTTACAAAAAACATTATCTTTTAATCAAATATCAAGTTAAAAAATAATAAAAAATTATAATTATTAGATCATGTCAAATTGAATTTGGATTTTAAATGGTGAATCTAAATTTAAGTAACTTGATTTTTTAATGAAACTTTATTTAATAAATTTAATATTTTGTCTAAATTCATTTAAAATTATGATTGAACTTCAAAATTATCCAACTCATTAACAGGTAGAGTCAAGATTGACAATTTAATCTTTTGAATCTTTTTTCCTTAAGTTTGAATAAAAAATGAACAACTGAAATTTGATTTAGTGATTATAATCTTTTTCTTAAAACAGATTAAATCTAATATTTTTGAATTTTTTTTATCACCTTATAGAAAAAGGAATAGATGAAATGAATTTGAGAAAGTGCTAATATTCGTGTGTTTTGGTGTTAGAAAATGTTGTGAATAGCGATAGGAGCGTTTCTCATAACGTGGAATTCATGGCATGGCAAAAGGGTACATCATTAACAGCGTTTGGGGAAGAAAAATCGTGACCGTTAGTCAAACGTGAAAATTCTCTTCCAACCATTCGCATTGCTTTCCTTTACAAAGAAACAAAGAGAAAAAAAATGTGCTGAATAAAATTACTGTCCACGAATGAAAATTTTGTTTGTCTACAAGAGAAAGAGGCTCTTTCCAACGTCGGATGCCTCGAATCTAGCCCTAGCCTTAGCCCTAGCCCATTTACTGTTTTCTTTATGGTTGGGAGCTTTCACAAGCAAAATCCTTCGCCCACACAAATCACAGCACACCACACCACACCACAACAGAACAGCAAAAGCTTTTGTTTTATAAATATTCTTTTTATTTTTTGATTTACAATAAGGTGAATAAACAGTGAATTCGATTCTTGAATTTAAATGTTCGTAAAAAATCATTGGATCAAACCTCATTTGCTTATTATCACTGTCACCTCGTCCACATCATAAAAGTTAATGAGTCGAATCAGATCAATTTGATTTGGTCGATTTAAATAGTTTATTTCGTAAAGCTTTATTGTGAATGTGATTCTGATCCTTTCTTAACCCCAGCAAACTTATCCATGGTAGCTCGGTTATTGGATGCATCACTCTCGATAAGCATAAGAAAATCACTTTTGTGAGAATCAAAATTGTTGAAATGGTCGTTTTCACTTATGTATTTCTGTCCTTTGGTATTGTGACTGTACCCTGCACGTATCTTTCGTACACATGTAAAGTTTGATTCCCAATATTTAAAGCGTGCAAATCATGTTTCATTTTTATTTTTAATCTATTTCAGATTATTTATATAAATAAATTCATTTTCTTTGTAATAAAACGTGTTTATAAATTATTTTTTTTTAATAATACATTTGTATTCAAAGTTACAATCATCATCACCATATTATATTCCATAAATCGATAATTTGATAAAGTAAACAAACTAATTTGATGATCTCACACTTCATAATATTCGAACTTGAGACTTTAAAGTTAAGGGTCTTCTCATTATCACTAAGCCAAAGCTTCATTGGTTTTTATGAATTAATTTATGTTGAAGATAACAGTCTTGGGACTAATTTGGATTCAATCACGCTCATGTTTCGAAGCGATTGAATCCAATTTATTAATGCTTTGTTTGGATTTCACCACAGTTCTGATGAGGTTTGGTGGAATCTTTTAATAAAAGATAAAAATTTTAAGAGAAAAAATTACGAAGTAATCTTTCTCTTTAATATTTTTTGATTATTTTATTAAAATTATCTTTACTAAATCTTCATTTTATATTTTTCATTCTCATCTGATCTAATCTTACAGTCCATTCAAACTAGTTCTAAGAATTTTTAAAACCAGGTGCATTTGGTTTCCAGAGCTAATGGTTAGCTTTTACCAATTGTGTTGTAGCTCCGTTTTTTTCTGGATCAATTTAGCTCATAAATTATTTTTAAATTGTTCATATTTTATTTTTGTTTTAAAATTTTAATTATATATTTATTTCAAATAGAATAAATTTATATATGTATGTAAATTTATATATAAATTATTATTTAAATAAATATATATATATGTAAATAATTTTTAATTATGTATAAATATATGTAAATGATTTTTAAACATTTAATAGCAAAAGTATTATTTAAAATAAAAATTATTTTAGTACTTTTTAATTTATTATAAGAATTTTTTTATATAAAAACAATTTTAGTAATTTTTAATTATTTTATTATTTTTATAATTATAAAATTTATTATAAAATAAATTTTAATCTTATATCTTTAATGGTAATTTTATCTTATTATTACATTTCACCTTACTATTATAGCTGTGTTTGCATCTAAACACATATCTCACAATTGATTTTAATCTTACAGCTATAGAACCAAATCTCACATTCACCACAGTTTTCAATCTCATTGAAAATTAATTTCACCATTTATCTCAATTAACCATTGATCCTTAGTAGATGACTCGAATATGTCACTTTACAAACTCGAGGTTATGCGTTCGAGTCATAGTTCAATCAATATTTATACTATATACTATTTTTCTCTCCTCTTTTCCCTGAGCTTGACACATATTTTTTTTCCCTCAACAATTTTTGTTTTTTTACTGAAGTCTATTTGTTTTTTTTCTCAAGAATTTTTTTTAGTTAAGTCCTTTTATTTTTTTCTCAACAACTTTTTTGTGGTTAAGTTTTCAACATGTTGTTTACATTGCTCTTTAACTCTTTTTAATCCAGTATTTTATTATTGTTTTGTAGTATTACTTTATATTTTTATCTATTTGTTTCTTCTACTCGCATATATTTTGCTTTCGAATGAAAATTATTATATGAAATGGTTTTTTTACCTCTAACTTAAAAAAAAAACTTTTACATATTGTATTTTGGAGTAAATATAAATAATTCAATTAGTTATTCTTAAAATAAAAATACTTATAGGTGGGTTTTATACTTAATTAATAATATGAACAAAGTATTCTTAGCTAATTTTCTTACCTCTTTGTTAAATTGTCTGAACCACTGTGCCGTATATATATTTTGGTGCTTATACTTTTTATTGTTGTTGCATCATTATCTTAATTTGTTTGTTTTTAGGACAAATTATCTATTTG
Source organism: Heritiera littoralis (assembly GCA_031772115.1). Classification (NCBI taxonomy): domain Eukaryota; kingdom Viridiplantae; phylum Streptophyta; class Magnoliopsida; order Malvales; family Malvaceae; genus Heritiera; species Heritiera littoralis. Next base: position 5,412,652 of record JAPDPK010000004.1, read on the forward strand.
TCATATTATTTAACTTAAGTATTGTGTATTTTTCTTTAATCCAAGCTGATTCAAATTTCTCAAAAAATTGTTTTTGAATAATTTGTTTGATATATAAACTTTTTCCTTAGTAAACATATTTCTCTTTTTGTACTAAACAATATGAAGAAATTAAATATTTCTTATGATTAACAACTCTTATCTAATAATCAATTTTATTAACTTTAAAAATTACAAAATAAAAATAGACCCGTAATATTACGCGGGTATAAATCTAGTTTTTAATAAAGTTTACCCAAGTTGCCTAAAGTTCAAAACTCAATGATTCCTTACTAGAATATCAAATTTCCCGAATCAACTCAATGATTTCTGATCAGAAAATCAATTTTTCAGTGTGAAAGAAAGAAAAATAAGAAAATTTTGAAATTTAGAGCATTAGGATAGGAGACTTTGACGAGACATTGAGTATAATTACATTATTTAATTCTATCCAATACGGTTTATCCCATTTTTCCAGATTTCGTTAAATCAAAAATGTTTGTATTCTCGTCTCTGTAAGTTAAAGTGATCTCAATTGCAAAAGTACAGAATCAGACAGCAACAAATGGCAAGCTCTGCAACAGGTAAGCCCAGTTTTGGGTAGTTAAACAAAGAATTGTTTTGTCTATCCTTAATCGAATAGAATAAACCTACGAAACCCCAAAACAAGCCATTAACTCAGCTAGAGGTGGTTATTGGGCCAGATTAGCTTGATCCGGCTCGTAATCAGATCGGGTTGATCCGATCCAAAATCGAACTTGTAGTAATCGGTTCCAAATCGGCCTAGCCTCGGTATCATATCGGGTTGGGCCAGTTCCTATTATTTTGGATCGGGCTCGCTAAGGACCAGAATCGAAATCGGTTTCGGTTAAATCGGTTCGGTTTAAATTTAAAAAAAAAAAAAGAAAGCCTGCCACTGTGTAGGCTTGGTTGAGTCACAGCAGCCTGCAAATGGGTCGTTGCCCATCCATCCATCATCTCCATCTCTATTCATATACTATTCATAAATATATTACTAAAGTTTGTAAATTATATGGACTAGAAAATAATAGAGTTTTTGTGTTACTTTTGATAATGCTTCGAGTAATATTGCAGCTATTCCTCATTTAATTAAAAGTTTAAACCCTGTTATGCAAGGTATATTTTTTCATGCAAGATGTGCATATCACATTATAAATTTATGTATTCAAAATAGTTTTAGTCTAGTGGTACCCGTAGTGGCATAGGTCTAATTGATAAAATTAAAAATTTAGCAAAATGGATTCGCACTCCAAATAATAAACGTGAATTGAAGCAAATTTGTATAGCAAATAATATACCTATTAAAGCGTTTCCACTTCTTGTGGAACACAAGATGGAATTCACTTCATCGTCTGCTTTCTTATGTTTTACTTTATAAAGAACTTGTTACTCTTTTTTATAACAATTATAAAAGTAACACGCATTTAGCACTTTTTGAAAAAGATTGGACTTTTATTGAATATTGTGTTGATTTATTATCTACTTTTAAAGATGCAACCGAAAGATTTTCAACTCATTTTTATCCAACTACGCCGTATTTTGTTCCTATTATCTACACAATGTTTGAAAATTTTGTAAAATTTAAGAATCATGAAACTTTAAGTTCTTTTGTATATGATATGGAAGAAAAATTTTTAAAATATTGGGAAATAATTCCTTCTATTTATTGTATTGCAACTTTACTAGATCCTAGTTAAGGTGAGGTAAATATAGATATTTTTTTATTGTTATAAAGAATTTCTTGGTCTTGATTCTATTGAGGATCAAAAGTCCTTAATTAATAATCTTTTTTTAGAATTGTTTAATGTTTATGAAGTAGAAAGGGAGTAGTTCAACTTTAATCGAATAGAAGAAGATTCGTTTGAAGAAACCGAGAGTATCAATAAAAAAGGAAAAGGGATTTTGAACGCAATTAAGGAAGTAGCAAAGAAGAGAATGAAGCTAAAAGGAAAAGCCAGCGGATCTGGATCAACAACTCGACGAAGTTTTAACTTCAATGAGATAGAATTTTTCTTAAGTCAGGATTTTTCTGTAGATGAAAACTTTGATCTTCTCCAATGGTGGAAAGAAAACCAATTTTAGCTTCCCTGGCCTGAGATGTTTTTGCAGTGCAAGTTTCTTCTGTTGCTTCAGAATCCGCATTTTCGACATGTGGAAGAATTATTGGAGACCATCGAACCACTATTAATCCGGATTCATTGTGCATGTTAACATGCCTTAAAGATTGCTTTGATGTGGAATCGCGCAATATCGAACTTGGAATGGCCAATGAATTCGCTGATAATAATTTAAAGGAGGAGGAAGAAATTT